>JAFEMN010000027.1:0-600000 GCA_018801565.1 Epichloe coenophiala | reverse complement strand
GACGCAGAGCCCCTTCGAAACCCCCTCCGTCTCCTCCACTCCTCCACGCCCTTCTCCACCTCATCCCAGCACAAGCCATCCCTCACCAACCTCATGGTCAAGCCCAGCTTCTCCGTCTCCCCGTTGCGACTCTCGTCGTCGAAGAAGAGCATGTCTTCAAACTTGACGCCCGTCTTCTTCTGGATCGCTTCGAAGTGCCTCATCTTGCTGCCCGGGTAGATCTCCGTGCCGCCGTCGAAAACGTCAATGGCCCGCCGCGGCGCCCTGTCGCCCTCTTGGAGAGCGGGCAGATGCAGCATCTTGAGCAGGTCCCGCGCCAGCTGGGGCGCCGAGGTGCGCGACGCGATGCCCATCTTGATGGGGGCGCTGGGGGGGGAGGAGTCGGAGGAGGAGCTGACGGCGTGGGGGAGGAGTTGCAGGATCCAGGGGACGTCGGCGTAAAAGGCGAATTCTTCGCCGAACTTGTCGGTGGCGGACGTGTGTGTCGGCGAGGGCTTGAGGGGCGGGGAGACGTGCGTGTCTACCCAGAAGGGCCAGAGCGTGTAGTCTAGGTCGAAGACGATGAGCCGCGGGAGCGGGAGGGTTGGATCGGCGAGGGAGGGTGGGAGGGTGGACGCCGGGTTGAGGGTGGATGATGAGGTGGTTGTGGAGGAGAGCGTGGTTGACGATGGTGATGTGAGAGACTTGGAAAGTTTGCGGGGCATGATGGCGGGCAGCTTTTTTGTGTTTTGAGTTGTCTGTTGTTATTGGCTTTGTAAAAGGCGCGTGTCCCTTGCCACAAGTTGTTGCCATTGAGATGGATCATTGATGAGATGGATCACAATTTGACGAAGTGCCTGCCTGGCCTGGCAAGTGGCGGGGCAGCAACTGCCAGCAAGTGACGCAGCCGACAGACAAGCAAGGGTCCTCGCCGAATTAGTGGGTCTCCAGTGTGTATTATGTAATGTACGGATTACAATAAGCCCCAAAGAATTACAGTAAAAATTTATTTTTTGTTGCCGATGCTGGTTGGTCCTCTCGAGTCGGGATTCCATTTCCCATCGGCTCGTTCTTCTTCACTAAAAAGTGACAGCAAAGGTCACAAAGACGGGAACAAAGGCTGTTGGTCAACGTCCGTCAACTGACCTATCGTCATCATCGTCGACCGTCCCATCTTGTTTCCCGGCTCGACGCCTGCCCTGCGCCGACAAACCCGCACCCAGTGTTTCACGGGAATGGTGATGGACACCATGGACAGGAACCGATGGCAGAACTCCACGTGGACCATGACCCATCGCAGCGCTTCCGTCTGGGCATAATTGTGGTAGAAGTCTTCGTTGCGGCTGTGCTCAGCCATGTCGGCCCGCATTCCGAGCCTCATGCAGTCGGCATCCCAACACGCGGGGCAGCGTTTCTCACGGCATTCCCTTTCGGCCGTCGTCTTCTCTTGGCCGGCCTTTTCCGCAATGTAAGCCCATATGTGCCCCCGGAAGCGCCAGGGGCCGTGGCCGCTTCTTCGATAGCGAGACCAGATCTCTTGGGCTGCCCTGGAGGTGAATCCCGTGTACTCGAGGAACTCGGCAGAGTCGTAGAACCGGGGGATCAGGACGGATTCCCGGGGAGAGGCGTAATTGGACGAGTAGGTGTGGACCAAGACTCGTTGCCAACCAGGTAGATGATGGGCTTCCGTCGGCGCGTGATTGTATTCGTCCGACAGTGCGCGCTGCGCCAACTTGGGGTGTGATCCACGAGAACTCTGCTAAGTTAGCAGGGATAACCCACAGTATAACTTATATGTGGATCACTATAGGGCGGCTACTTTATACTATCTAAGCTTATATTTTATAGCTTTTTTTCACTGCCCTTATATCTAAAGCCCCTTATAACTAATATTCCCTTTATCTATAGTTAAAAAATTAAATCTATATTATAATTTATTAGCAAATACCTTATAATTTAAATATTAATTAATATTATACCCTAATCCTTATAGTTATAGCTATTCTTTATAAATTAGCTTTACTAGTCTAATAAAAAGATACTATTCTTGCTTAACTTACTACTTAAAGCTTAATATAAGTAATAGCTTAATAATAAGAAGCCTAGTATTATAAGAGATCTCTTTAAGGGCTTCCTTCTTACCCTTACCCTTAAATTCCTAAATTATTAATAAGAGGTAAGGCTTATTAAGAATTACTATATATAGCTAAAGAAAGTATAGTAAGTATTTTAAGCTATAGAGTTATAAACTAGTATAACTTATAATAAAGAGACTAGAAAGCTTTAAATAAGTAAGTAAAATATTAAATTTATTAAAGAGGTTTATAAGAGATTTAGTAAGGCTATTATAAGAAAGCCTTTAATTATAAATAAGACTTTTATAGCTATAAAGTAAGTAAAGGTTTTTATACTAAACCTTCTAGCTAGTAATAGAATTCTTAAGGCTTAAGATAATAAAAGCTTTACTATAGTAAAGAAAGAAATAGAAAGAGATAGCTACTCTCTAAAACTAGATAATAAAGAGAAGGATATTAAAGGCCTATAATAAGGCACTAATAATAATATTCCTTATTTTATTTAAGAGATTTAGGATAATAATAATCCCTTTAAAGTTAATAATAATTCTTTTCTTTAACTAGATATATCTAAAATTATAAGAGATAGCTACTCTTCTAGTTATAGTTCTTAAAGGCTAGCCTATAGCTACTTATTAAACCCTTTTACTAGGTTTATACCTAGTAAATTATAGCTAAATAGATTACTAAAGAGCTTATAAAAGCAAAAGGCTATAATATAGGTAATAGAGCTTTTAAAGGTAATATTAAATATTCTTAGGCCTTATACTATAGGCCCTAGGTAGTATATCTTTTCCCTAAGGTTTATAAATATAAAAGATATTATATAGGCACTTAAGGACTACTAATTATATAGTAAAGAGCTTAGGATAGCTATAGTAATTTAAATTATTATATAGTTAAAGAAGGATTATATAAATACTCTTATTTAGAATATATTATTCTTAAAGAAAGTAAAGAAAGTATAGGTTAAATTAAACTTTAGTATTAAGCCTAGCTAGGTTATAAAAGTAAGGGTATTAATATCTTTTATAAGTATATATATCTTTACTTTTCTCTTTATAGTACTATTAGTATAAAAGCTAGGAATTTATTAATAATATTACTAATTTTATCTAATATATAATTCCTTAACCTATTCTATACTTTAATATTATTCCTAAATCTACTTAGTAATTTATTTATAAATCTATAACTTTATATAGTATAGATTTACCTTATTAGCTTACCTAGTAGCTACTTTAAGAGCTTTATACTTATATAGAGATAATTACTCTCTCTTATTTACTTTAAAGGTATAGGGTTCCCTTCTATATATTTTAATAAAGTTAAATAAACCTATAATAGTATATATTATCTTAATCTAGATAAGAAACTTATATTTAGCTATACTATAGTAAATAATCTTTTACTTTTACTTATACTACTTAAAGACTTACTTAATAACTATTCTTAATTATAAGTACTAATAATTAAGAAGCTTTTCTTTATTTATAGGCTATTAATAAGTAAGTACCTAGTTTTATAGATAATACTAAACTCTTAAAAATAGTATAATTAGCCCTTAATATATACTAAACCCTATATCTCTAAGATAAAAGTAACCTTAGGGTATTAAAAATAACTTTAATAAAGCTATTTATATTAAGGTTATATTATTAATAAAACCTTTAGTACTAGGTAGTATATATTAAAATAATCCCTTAAAGCTAGTAATTACTAGTATATTTTATAAGATATTATTCTTCCTTAACTAAAACCTTTTTTACTATAAAAGCAAGATATATATAGGGATATATATACTATTAATAGCGCTAATTATACTATTAAATTAAAGGAATCTATTATTTAATTTTATAAAAGGTAAAATATAATCTAGGTTTAGCTAATAAATAAATCTTATATATAATTTCCTTATTAAATTAAGGAACTTATAAAAGATCTATAATACTAATAATTAGCTTAGATAAAACTAATAGCCTATATTCCTTTAAGGCTTATTATAAGTATAGATTTATAAGAATACTATTACTTTTTACTTAACTAATTAATATTATAAGTCTCTAATTAAAGTATTATTCTAAAGCTAGTAATAAAGCTAAAGAAAGGTTTTCTTTAGTATTTAAAAGAGATATATAAAGTTAATACTAGGCTCTTAAAGGATATAATAGTAAAGGTTTTATAATATAGTTAGTAACTATTAAGTGCCTTCTTTAAAAGCTATAAATTTAGTATTATTATAATAGTAATAGTAAATATACTCTTAGAGATAATAGGGTTAATAAAGCACTCTTTATATTCTTACTATAGTCTTATAGTATATAAGAATTAATACTATAATATAAAGATTATTACTATTATTATCTTCTTTAATAGTAAGGTGCTTAAATAAAAGGTTATAATCCCTAAGAAAGGTTATTATAGCGCTTTACTAACTTTATTATAATACTCTCTATAAAGTTTATAAAGTAATTTACTCCCTATAAAAATAAGAGCTAAAAAATAGTAGCTAAAAAATAGTAGAATTCCCTTTATTCTTAGTATCTAATCCTATTATAGGTATTTACATAGCCCTTACTAGTATAATATATTATAAATAGGGGGAAATATAAAGTAAACTTAATTCTATAACTTTCTATGTAAATTTACTGCTAAAAATGGTTAGCATGTCTGTTATATATGGTTATGCACTCTGCTAACTTTGCAGAGTTTTCGTGGATCACACCCCAAGGGATAGAGGGTGGGAGATCTGCCACTCATCTGCCTGCTTGTCTTGGTGCCGAATCGTGATCAGGTCGCGAGCGTCCAAGTTTGCGTCACGAGACGGGGATGATGGATGAGCTTTGGACATGCCCGATTGTACAGTGCAGTGTCTGGGGACTTTTTATATCAAAAACTGAAATATACAATGTGGACACACCAAAAACGCAAAATAACACGCAATGGCGCATAAAGCCCTAGTGGCAACCACCCATCTTATCAGCCAAGCTCTTGCGTACATACATTTAGAGTTGCGATAACTACAGACGAGATAACGTATGCGAATTGCGAGTGTTTTACTACGGACTACTACATACGGACTACATACATATGTACTCCGTGCTCCGTGCTCGGCTCCGCAATGCCCCACCTGCCCCACCACCTGTGTTCCCGACCCGAAAACCTTATCGATTGGGACATCTTTTTTTCTCTGCAACGCCATTTTTCCTCATCGTTGCCTTTAGGCTCACTCCTGTGCACTTCCACTTCTAATCCATGACAATGGTGGTTCGGACACCCGGGCGGCAGCCGAATACGCAGAAGCAAAGCAAAACCGACCATCGTCAACAAAAAAGAAAGCGAGACCAGGATGACCTGCAAAAGCTGGATCAAGCCGTGACGGACCTTGTATGCCGCGACCCAAAGATCGCCGGGCGCCCTCCCCCTTCTCCCAGAGACTCTCCCAGAGACTCTCCTCTCCGATGTCGCTTGTACAGCCATGCTAACCCATTCTCTGTCATTTTTCCCGCAGGACCCCAAGTCAGCCGAGATCAAAAACTTTGCCCATCTTCCCCTGTCGCAACCCACAACCTTGGGACTCAAGGCGTCGCATTTCCAGACCTTGACCGAAGTCCAGCAGCAGGCCATCCCGCTGGCCCTGAAGAGCAACGACATCCTGGGGGCTGCGAAGACGGGCAGCGGAAAGACACTGGCCTTCCTGGTACCCGTTTTGGAGAAGCTTTACCGAGCGCAATGGACCGAATACGACGGCCTCGGAGCCTTGATCATCTCCCCGACCCGTGAACTGGCCGTGCAGATTTTCCAAGTCCTCCGCAAGATTGGCCGGTACCATGCCTTCTCGGCCGGCCTGGTCATTGGCGGCAAGAGCCTGAAGGAGGAGGCGGAGCGATTGTCCCGAATGAACATCTTGGTCTGCACGCCAGGTCGCATGCTGCAGCATCTTGACCAGACCGCCGGGTTCGACGCCAACAACCTGCAGATCCTGGTGCTGGACGAGGCGGATCGCATCATGGACATGGGATTCCAGTCGGCGGTGGATGCCCTGGTCGAGCATCTGCCCAAATCAAGACAAACCCTCATGTTCAGCGCGACACAGAGCAAGAAGGTGTCGGACCTGGCTCGCCTGAGTCTCCACGAGCCCGAGTATGTTTCCGTCCACGAGGCTGCCGTCAGCGCCACGCCCACCAACCTCCAGCAGCACTACATTATCACGCCGCTGCACGAAAAGATGGACACCCTCTACGGCTTCATCAAGGCGAACCTCAAGAGCAAGATGATCGTCTTCCTGAGCTCCGGCAAACAAGTTCGCTTCGTGTACGAAAGCTTCCGTCATCTCCAGCCGGGCATCCCGCTGCTCCATCTGCACGGCCGACAGAAGCAGGTCGCGCGGCTGGAAATCACGTCGCGCTTCACGGCTGCCAAGCACTCCTGTCTGTTCGCAACCGACGTGGTCGCCCGGGGAATCGACTTCCCCGCCGTCGACTGGGTCATCCAGGCCGACTGTCCCGAGGACGTCGACACATATATCCACCGCGTGGGCCGCACGGCGCGGTACGAAAGCAACGGCCGCGCAGTGCTCTTCCTCGATCCCAGCGAAGAAGCTGGCATGCTGAAGCGTCTCGAGCAGAAGAAGATCCCGATCCAAAGGGTCAGCGTCAAAGAAAAGAAGAAGAAGAGCGTGAAAAATGACCTCCAAAACATGTGTTTCCAGAAACCCGACCTCAAATACCTCGGCCAAAAGGCCTTCATCAGCTACATCCGCTCGATCCACCTTCAAAAGAACAAGGACGTTTTCAAGCTCAACGAGCTCGATCTCGACGCCTTCGCCGCCGGTCTCGGCCTCCCCGGCACGCCGCAGATCAAGTTCCACAAGGGCGACGACATCAAGAAGATTAAGAATGCCCCCCGCGACGGCATGTCCAGCGGATCCGAGTCAGACACGGACCTCGACGGCGAGTACGACAAGACCAAGAAGAAGAAGAAGAAAAGCAGCAAGCAGGAAGTCCGCACCAAGTACGACAAGATGTTTGAGCGACAGAACCAAGACGTTCTCTCCAAACACTACTCCAAGCTCGTCGTCGATGGGACCACCACCACCACCACCAACACCAACAACAACAACTCCGACTCAGAAGACGACTTCCTCTCCGTCAAGCGCCGCCTCAACGACGCCGACCTCGACGCCGAGATCTCAAAGGGCCACATCAACTCGGCAAAGATAATAGAGGGCCTAGGCGGCGCAGAACCCTACGTCATTGATTCGAAGCGTCGCGAAAAGGCCCTCCAGTCCAAGAAGAAGATGCGCAAGTTCAGGGGCAACCCCACCAAGCTCGTCTTCGACGACGACGGCAACTCCCACGAGATATACGAGCTCCAAGACGAAGAGGACTTCCAGAACGAGGGTCCCGCCGACGAGCAGCGCCTCAAGTTCGTGCAGAGCGAGTCGGCGAGGGTCCGCGAGGCAGACGCGGATGACAAGCAGCTCGCGAGGCAGAAGAAGAGGGAGAAGCGGGAGAAGCGAAAGGCTAGAGAGAAGGGGGAGCCATCTGGAGGGGAGGACGAAGCACCTCCCGTGCTGGGTGGTGGTGGTGGTGATGATGATGGCGAGGATCCCCTTGCGTTGCTGAGATCGTTGCCCATGGCAGGAGAAGATGGGGAGCCGCCTCGGAAGAAGAAGAAGAAGTGGTTCCAGGACGAGGACGAGCATCATGAGCATGACGAGGATAAGAAGAAGGCTGGCAGGGGCAAGGTCTTCCGGGTCAGTGAGGGGCCGGATACGTTGGAGGACTTGGAGGCCCTGGCTACGGGATTGTTGGATTGTACATGACGGACCATGATTATGTCGCGTTTAAAAAGACGTCAGATACATTGTATTGTTTTGTACTGCCCTGTACTATGCACGTATTTATTATGGAAGAAAGCTACCGCACCGCACCGCACCGCACCGCATTCATGTGTTGAAGAAGAAGAAGGGGGAAAGCCAAGCATCATTGTTGAATCCAAAGCCCCATGCGCCAACACGCCATGCTATGTATGCACTGTCCCCGATGTTTCAAAGTTTCAAGTTTCAACAAGTCAGGACCGAGCATCATCCACCTCGGGATTGAACCCGTATAGCCTCACTCTATAAAAACAAGTATGATTCTCCGCGCCATAGTTGCTCACCGCCCGCACAATGACATGGTCCGTCGCGGCGCCCAGTCCCACCAACTCGCTGCTCAGTCTGTGCACGTGCACGCCGTCGTGCATGTCGGCTGCTTCGTACACGAACTGCGTGAGCTTCACGAACCGCGGGTGGTAGTCGGGCGGGGTGAAGTTCCAGTCGGTCTCGTCGTCGGGGAAGTGGGCTGCGCCAAAGTCGAGGATGCGCTCGTGGACATCCGAGTCGAGGATCTCGGCGTACACTTCGATGTCTTTGGGGCGGGCGCCTGGTTCGGTCGTTGCCCCGGGGAGTATGTGCTCGACGACAATGTGCTGCGGGATGATGCGGTGCGCGAGCTGGACGGCGAGACTGGCGCCGTGAGGGTTTCCGCGGTGGTTGACGGATCGGGCGGCACACCAGCAGTCGCCTTGGTCTTGCCACGCATCGAGAGCCGCGATGGGAGGGAAGCCCTTGGGTCCGCGGAGACCATGCCTGTATTGGTCCTGCGAGACGACGCCTTGGCGCGCGGGATCCCACGTGCTGGAGGAGTGCTTGGCGTCGATGATGGCCCCCGACCCGACGGAGAAGTAGTTGATTTGATGGCGGAGGTCGCTGTCCCAATGCCGGTGGATGGTGCCGCGGGCCATGGCCTCGAGATTGACGTCGGCAAGGGCCTTGCGAATGAGCCCGTTGACGAGAGTGGTCACGTCTGCTCGACTCATGCCGTGGGGGATATCCTTGGTGGCAAGCTCGACGGATTGCTTGACGAGCTGTTCCAGTTGAGGCTGGAGATCCTTGAGCTCGGCGCGAATCTCGGATCGATGAGAGGCGAACTCGTTCCGCAGATGCCGTAGGAACTCGTCTCGGGTCACAACTTGGCCATTCTGCTGCTCCGACTGTGCCAGCTGCTCCTTGACAATTTTCGTCAACCGGTCCTCAAACTCCTTCTGTGATCCTGCAGACTTGATCTGATCGACGGCTGAGCCTAGCACTTGTGCAATCTTGTCGTCATTATCCTTGACCCACGTATCCCAGAAAGACGCCATTTTGCCGCTCATTTTGCTTTCGAACTTTTCCAGAGCAAAGTCGAGCGTGGACGAGAAAACCGGGTCGGTGACCAGTCGTGAGGCAATGGCCCTCCACTGCCGCTCTGAAGATACCTCGTACTCTGACCCAACCTTATCGAATGTCAAGAAAGCGCCGTCTCCCCGAAGCAAGTCCCGCAGGGCATGCCAGAACTCCTGCGAAACAACAGGTTTTCCATCTCGCAGTTCCATGTGCACAATGCTGGGCACGACCTTCTCCAATTTCTCCAGAGACGCATCGTGCATCTTGCCCGCCCGTTTCAACGAGAGGAACTCGTCTTCCATACGGTTCAAGAATTGTTCGACGCGGTCGCTCGCTGCATCGTCGTCATCCCACAATTCGGTGACATCTGCCCATCGTTCTCTCCTTGGCCAGCTAACGGTGGGCATGGAATCGTAGAACCTGTACCGCATGCCATCAAACGCCCGCCTCGTCATTTCAATAGCATTCGGCATCCAGTCTCCATCCGCCGAGCTGGCTAGCTGGGTCGCGATTATGAATGCGAGTACAAAGGCAAGCAAACCAGCTATCATGTGCGGGAGAAATCCAAACACGGATGACAAGCTGTCCCAGAGACCCGCGGGTATGATGTAATGAATGAGTCTTGTGATCCAGTTTAACACTGCTCCTATACATGAACCAATCCCTCTCAAGTAGGTTGGTGGGTTCAAGTAATGCAGCAGACCGAGCGATCCACGCCGCATCTCCTCTTCATGTGCTGACATGTCGTCTGGATCGAGTTGTGCTTGACCGGTGAAGGGTACAACCGATTTTAGCCAAAGCCAACGCTGCTGCCAACGTTGGCGTGATTCTTCTGACGCCTGTTGACGCCGCTCCCGCGCCAACTCCGCCTCCGCCTCGTCGATGTCTCTTTGGATCGCAGCTTCTCTCTCATTCTGATCAACTGGATACCGTCTGGCCATTGCGAAAGGACTACTGCTCGCCAAAAGCTTGGCATGCGCAAACAGACTGGAAAAGTTCGAAGTGGCCGTTGCTCTCGTCAGCCACCGGCCAGAGTCCGAGCTATCTTGCGACGTTTCCGCTTCTTCTGGTTCCCGTCTTTCCATCCTGCGTTCGTTTGCCCTCTGGTGTGTTTGCTGCTGCAGACTTGAGGCCTGACTTGGTCTCACACGACCCGCTTGGCCGAAGGGTTCGTGATTACGGCCCGACTGTTGCGATGTTGGAACAGGCTGCGGTGGATGCAAAGCCGGCAAGGGTCCACTCAATCGGGGTTTTTGAGCCTCATTTACAGAACGGGTCTGCCGCCGTCTGGGAGCAGGAGTGTTGGTGTTGGCGAGATGTCGTAAAATACGTGGCCTGGCTGACTCGTCGTCGTCGCTTTCATGTTCATCTTCAGTCGCATCTAAGTCGTGTTGTTTTTCTTGTTCTTCTTCCTCCTCCTCGGCTTCCTCGGCTTCCTCGGCTTCCTCGGCTTCCTCGGCTTCCTCGGCTTCCCTCTCATCCTCAATAACCGTCCGTGGTATCAAATGTGGTTTCGGCGGCAAGGGCGATTTAGGGGGACGGCGAGGTGCAGTGCGTAGTGGAGATGGACCTATGCGACTGTTTTCTGCAGTTTGCCGCGTAACATGGACCTGGTCCTCACTGCCAAGGCCCGGTTGTTTTTGACGCGGAGATCGTTGTGGTGCATCAGTCGCAGAATGAGTGTTTAATGCTCGCACCTCGCTCAATGGCGAAGGCTGAGATGGCTGGGCATGAGCTCTAGGTGTCGAATCTATCGTTGCATCACCATAAAAATCACTTTCCATCTCGAAGCTACGCACATCATCGGCATCACTGCCTTCAGTAGCCTGGTTTATCAATAATGGGAACAGCGGGCGAGTCATGCCGCCGGAGCCAGAAGGCCCTGAAAGATCTAAACGGAGTTAGCTCACTTCCAGTCCCGAGCTTGGAGAAGATGTCCTACACGAAGGTTCATGGCCATGGCGGCCTTGTGACGGCCCACCAGCTGGTTCATCTGGTTCATCTGGTACATCTGGTACATCTGGTACAGGTGCAGAAAACTGACGCTGTCCTCTTTGATTTTGAACCCTCGGAATCTCTGGGATCTCCTCCCCCTCCTCTTCCTCCTCGGCTTCATGCCTCTTCAAGACACTTCTGACAGCATTGCTAATGTCTCGCACCTGAGTCCGTTGCAACCCATGGCCAGGTCGCGAGGGCATGGGCTCAACATCTGCACCGTAGGAATACTGTCTTCTCGAGCTTGGTGTTCCCTGGAGTGGCGGTAAGTTTGGTTTTTGGAATGTGGACATGTTGTTTTGGTTTGACGGCGAGTCGGGTTCTCGAGAAGAGAACCTCGCCTGCCGCCGCCCAGCAGCGCGTGGGGGCATCAGAGGGCTTGATGAACGAGGTTGATGAACGAGGTTGGTTGGTTGGGCGGTTGGGAGGGAAAAGCGAGAGTGGAGGGGAACGTATTCCAAGAGAGTTCCAGCAGTCTCACCAAGGTGATTAATACTGAGATGAAGGTGACCCAGGTGAATCCGTGGTTTGTTGCAGCAAACCGGCAAGACAACGAAGGCAACAAGGTACCAACCACTGATATAGCAATAAAACAAGAAGTTCCCTTGCAAAATTGCCAATCCAGTCCAGCGACCGCTTTGTCTGGCGCTTGTGAAAAGAAAGCGTCTTTGAGAAGCGGATTGTCGCAGTGGCGATTGTTAACAAAGGGCATGTTGGTGTGAAATGTCCCCAGCCCAGCTCATCGCGAGCTATGAGTATGAACTGTGAATAAGGCGATGCTGACAAATCTTCTCTGGTTGCAGAAACGATGCGAGGAATGAGCATGCCCAGGAGTTGGCCCAAAAGTGGAGGGCAGCTGGTCAAAAGCAAATGAAACTGGTACAAGTTGTGGCTGACAATGTAAATGGCGGTTGAATTCATCAATGTGAACGTTTGTTTGCTGCAGCAAACGCGCCGGGTGTGAGAGGCTAAAGCCATCGTGACGCGCGCCGAAGTTTTGCCGGCGCAAACGACGCGGCAAAGGCGCCACGGTCACGTGCGCAGAAAATGGTGCGCTGTACTAATAGGCATGCGCTCCGTCATATTTCTTTCATGTAGTCCGTATTCTCTTGCTAATTATAATCGATACAGAAAATAGACCAACGAAAAGTGTTTATATCAACTCGTGCGCATTGTCCAGCGTCCAGCGTCCAGCGTCCAGCGTCCAGCTACCCTGCTAGACTTCTTTGCTTTTCCTCCTCACATTTTAAGCTTCTAGCTACGGACTACGGTCCAAGCCGTCCTGCTTGAATCTGTGCGCTCATCTCCTCCCCCCCGCTCTTTTCATCCCCTTCCTTGGCATCTCCCCAATCCCCACGTCCCGCTGCCCCTCCTCGACTTTATCTTTATCTGTACGTACCCCGCCAAAGTTTCTTCGCCCAACAATTGATCACTTTCAAATCATCACTTGGTACAGTCAATCGATTCGCCGACATGACTGTGGGAACTGTTCTTGTAGCCGGGTGAGTCACGCCTCAGGTTTGTTGCTTGCATCGTTGAACAAACACGTCCCCCCATCCGACCCCATCGCTGTCGTGATGTGATGGGAGCTATCGCGGGGTTGCTTCGACCCCTGACGGAAACTGAATCCCCTCACGTCATGACCAGAAGCTAATTTCTGCCATTGTTTTACCCCCAAACAGTGGTACCGGCTACATTGGCTCTTTCACTACTTTGACTCTTCTCGAAAACGGCTACGATGTCGTCATCGTCGACGGTTTGTACAACTCCTCCAAGGTCGCCGTCGACCGTATCGAGAAGATTTGTGGTCGCCGAGCCGACTTCTACCAGCTCGACATCACCGACGAGAAAGCCCTTGACGAGGTCTTCGCCAAGCACCCTGCCATTGATAGTGTCATTCACTTCGCAGCCCTGAAGGTATGCCCTCTTTTCCACGGCAACCCCCCCCTGGCCACGCAGATGATGAATGGAAATAATGCGCTAACATGAGTGACAGGCTGTTGGTGAGTCCGGTGAGATTCCTCTCGAGTACTATCGCGTCAACGTCGGCGGCAGCATAGCTCTCCTCCGCTCTATGGAGCGAAACAACGTCAGCAACATTGTCTTTTCTTCGTCCGCCACCGTGTACGGCGATGCAACTCGATTCCCCAACATGATTCCCATTCCCGAACACTGCCCCATCGGCCCCACCAACACCTACGGCCGCACCAAGGCCATGGTTGAAGATGTCATCACCGATTGGGTCAATGCTCAGCGCAGCAACTTGAAGAAGGCCGGCAAGCCTTCTGAGCAGTGGAACGGGGCTCTTCTTCGATACTTCAACCCTTGCGGTGCCCACCCCAGCGGCATCATGGGCGAGGACCCGCAGGGTGTCCCCTACAACTTATTGCCTCTACTGGGCAAGGTCGCTACGGGCGAGCGCGAGAAGCTTCTCGTTTTTGGTGACGGTATGTTTGGAAGCTTCTCAACCCACCACATGGCTGACTGATTTCAGATTACAAATCTTCCGACGGCACCGCCATCCGCGACTACATCCACGTCCTCGACCTGGCTCGAGGCCACCTCGCCGCCCTCAACTACCTGCGCGAGAACAAGCCCGGCGTCAAGGCCTGGAACCTGGGATCCGGCCGCGGCAGCACCGTCTTTGAGATGATCAAGGCTTTCAGCGCCGTTGTCGGACGGGACCTGAAGTATGAGGTTGTGGCCCGTCGACAGGGTGATGTCTTGGATCTCACCGCCAACCCAACTTTGGCCAACAAGGAGCTCAATTGGAAGACTGAACTCACCATGGAGAAGGCCTGCGAGGACCTGTGGCGATGGGTCAAGAACAACCCCCAAGGCTATCGACAGGAACCGCCGGCCGAGTTGCTTGCTGCTATCAAGACGCCATCTTCTTGAAGTTGAAAAAAACCCAAGACCCTATTGTCTATAAAAGAACTAGGTTTCAATTATGAAAATGTTGGATGGGAGAATTTTCATGGTAATTGGGCTTATTTAGACTGCGTTTTAGCTGGAAATCACGAGAGCAAACGCAAATTGAAGACGAAAAAAGTTCTATACTCGATCATGCCAGGGAATCTTGCACACTTTTGCACTCCGAATTTCCTGCCCATCACTCACAGCTGACAGCTGAGGAGGAGCTTGCCCGTAGTTTTGCGACTCTCAATGTCAACATGCGCGCGCGCAGCCTGTGAAAGCGGGTAGACGTCATGAACAGCAATGTTGAGCTTGCCAGATGCGACAAGCTCGAACAGTTGACGGGCGTATTTCTCCAAGTCCTGTCTCTCAGCAATATACCCGTTCAATACAGGACGCATGAGCTTCACATTCTTGGCTCCCAGTCTGAGGATGTTCACGGGCGGCACAACGCCAGACTTGCAAATCCCCCTCATTAGTAACGTAACGGGGTTCGTTTTACGTAAAGCAAAGCGGTGAATCGAAGAACGGTGAAACCCCAAAAAAAAAAAAACGTACCGCGTTCCCAAAAGACACAAGATGGCCCTTCGGGGCAATCATTTCCAAGTCGGCATCAAAGGTAGCCTTTCCGACACCATCGAAAATGGCGTCGATCCCATGACCCCCCGTGATCTCCTTGACGCGTGCCACCACGTCGTCATCGCCGCCCGAGCTGAGGATGGTCCACTCGGCGCCGTTCCTCCTGGCAAGCTCGCACTTGTCCGCGGTGCTGGCCGTGCCGATGACGTTTGCTCCAACAATCCTCAGCATCTGCACGAGGAGCAGGCCGACGCCGCCCGCCGCGGCATGCACGAGCGCCCACTGGCCGGGCTGGACGTCCGCCGCCTCGCGGACCAGTGTCCATGCCGTGAGACCCTGCAGGTACACGGCGGCGGCCTGCTCGGCGGACAGCCCGTCGGGGACGGGGACGACCTTTGAGGCGTCGACGGCCGAGTACTGCGCGTAGGTGCCCTGGTCCATGTACACGACGCGGGTGCCGACGGGGACGGGGACGGGGACGCCGCCGTCGTGGGAGGAGGAGGAGGAGGAGGAGGAGGAGGAGGCCACCACCACCGTGCCGGCGGCTTCGCGGCCCAGCGTGAGGGGCAGAGACGCCGGGTACAGCCCCGTGCGGAAGTACGTGTCGATGAAGTTGACGCCCGCGAAGTCGTTCTTGACGAGGACTTGGGCTGCCGAGGGCGCGGGGACGGGCACGTCCTTGAGCTGGAGGACTTCGGGACCGCCCGTCTGGGCGACCTGGATGGCCTTCATTGTCGGCGGAACGGGAGGCATGGTTTGCGGGGATCGATGGGGGAAGGTTGTTGGTGGGCGGACGATTTGTGGTGTTTTTGGGGGAAGATGGGAAATAATTACAAGTCGTTGGGGCAACAAAATGGGGAGGGGGGCCTGGCGTGCAGTGCGGTTGGTTGCGGTGCAACTTGTGAATGGAACGACTTCGAATTGTTGGATTTGTACATAAGTTGGTGATGGCGATGGCGGGGTAGCTTACGTAGCTCCGAGGCCGAGAAGGGTGTGAAGTCTGCTGGCGACTTGTTGAAGAGTTATTCCGAGGGATTTGACGTGTTCAGGAGGCGGGCGGGCCGGAGAGGGGTTTTCCGTTTGCCTCGATGTATGCACACACACACCACCATTGGGATGGATGGGTAGGGAAGATGGTTGGATAGTTCATCGTTACTCATCAGGCTCGTAGATATCTCCAATCTAAATCCTAAATTGTACACACACACGCTACATGGGCCCTAAGTTTAGTTGGCATCGATGAGGACCCATCCCCAAAATTTAACATCTCCAAACAAGTTGGTTGCACTCCTCAGAATTCAGTGACATAGCCGATTTGTCTCCTTGCATCACTCACTCCCACTGCCCCGTTTGCGCCATCAGCCAACCTCTTCGCCAGCTTTTCCTGACTTTTAAGCAGCTTCCTCTGTGCCTCCATCCTCCCGTTGATCCTGGCTTCGGCATCCTTGTCTAGCCTTTCTACTTCCTGCCTCTCGCTGATCCGGACAGAACTTAGAGCTCTTGCATTTTCCACCTTTTCGGCATTCAGCTTGGTTTCCCACTCGAGCGTTTTTCTTCGTCGCGCCTCCTCTGCCTCTAGTTCCGCCGCTGCCAACGCACGGATTCTGCCGATGGAGGAATCGGCCAGTGCGTGTTGTTCTTGCATTCTTCGCGCATGAGCGGCGCTCGCCAGCGACTCTTCGAGCTGGCCGCGGGACCGTACGGCGGCTACGTCTTCATTGTGGAGCTTTTGTCGGCGCATGTCTTCCATTTCGGCCTTCTGGGCAATGATTTGTTGTTCCACCGAGGCGATTTCGCGTTTGCGCGCCATCGCCATGGCAACGTCTTGCGTTTCTTCGGCAAGTCGCTCAAGACGTGCTTTACGCGCCCTCTCTTGCACGGCCATGTCTTCTGGTAGGCCAACAGCGTCGTCAGGTTGGGCCCCAGAAAGAGCAAAGTATACATCGTTGGCACGGTTGGACCGTAGAATTTGCAGAAGGGAGGCGGAGATTTCATTTTGAGGTAGGAGCTTTTTGATATACATTGTCGGTGAGTAGGTGTATCCATTGGCAGTATGGTAGTTGAAAGGCTTGTTAATGTGCTTCCACATTCCGCTCTTGAGGAAACTTCTCGTCGTGGCGATGGGCTCTGCGGCTTCAAAGCATAGTTGAAGCAGTGACTTGTCGTTCGATTTTATCGAAAGATCAGACTGCGAGTCTATGAGAAATGTCATGACCTTCTGCATAGTGCGTTCTCGGTCAGGCCCCATCTCAGCATTGTCGGACCCGTGGAGACAAAGCTCCGCCAGGGCACTTCGCCCTTCGTGTAATGGACTAGGGAAGTCGGGGTCGTGGCCGGACTGGACTAGGATCTTGACCACGGCTTGATTCAAGTCGCGAGCAGCATTGTGAAGAGAACCATCGTCCCGCGATGGATCGGCGGCCAACAAGAGCGACATCATCTGCACTGAAGTGTCACCACCAATGTCAGTTGCCATGGACAGCGGTGTCCGTCCAAGATAATCTTGCACATCGACTTCGGCACCTTGAAGCAGCAATAGTTTCACGAGGTCTGGTCGTCGGGTTTGAATGGCGAGCATAAGTGGCGTTGTATGGGACAGATTTGACTCAGCATTCACCTTGGCTATTGTTACAGTTAGTCGCAATGCTTCACTGTAACATCTTCTTTTCCTGTATACCATCACACTTACCTCCTCGTGTGAGTAACAGCTCGATGACAGCATTGCTGACTCGCTTTTGCGGCTGCGCCACAGCCCACAGAAGGAGGTTCATGTCTTCTGCATCATCGATGTCAGAATGATACTTGTATGTGACAGCGGGGTCGTAGTATAGACCGGCATCTAGCAAGGTTTCCAGAATGGCTATCGATCTCGGATACTGGGAGATTGCTCGCACAAGTACCGGATCAGATCCCTGTTGGTTGCTCAGGATGTCAATTCGAACATCACCGTCCCTGTACTCGGCAAACAATTTGAACAAACCAAGAACCTCGTCTTGAGAGATTGCTGTATCAAAGATACATTAAAAGGCTAATGATAGAGTTTCAATGGTCGGTCTGCCTTCAAGGAGCTGCTTGGTCCATGGTATATTCGCCTTGGATGCGGCCTGTTGCAATGGCTCACCGCTATTATAGTTCACGTCTGCCCCATGAGACACGAGCAGTGCAACAAATCGACCTGCGAGGTCTTCAGTCTCTGGAGTACAACGCTTCATTGCGAGGATCAATGCATCGCCGAGCGAGTCCCCGTGAGCGCCTTTTTCCAAAAGCACGGTAGCTGTCTTGAAGCCGGACTCGGTGAACCACTTGTTAAAGGTATCAGCAGTGAAGGCATTCTTGAAAGCCCTATTTACATCCTCCTGGGGCAGGTTCCTCTCCAGAAGAAGTGCCAATGATGATGAAGCAGAGTTGTTGACCGCATCCACGAGTGTCTTGCATCCATTGGCGGATGGTGAAGCACCATGATCAAGCAATAATCGGACAAGACGTTCCTCCGGGTCATCCTCATTCACGGCTTCGTTTAGCGTTCTGTGCAAGTCTTCCGTCACTTGTAGACCAGCTTGAATGAGGCCACTTATGACTTTGAACCGATTATCCCGACTTAGATTCCAACAAGCTTTAAGAGATCTGGCCAAGGTAGGCTGCGCCACCCTCTTCTGCGCAACATTGTTAGCATTAAGTCACAAAGGTCATGGCTGCCACCTAAGTTTTCTTACCTGGATACCGCCTTCATGCCACAAACCAAGCAACAACTCAAGGTTACCAATGAAGGCGCTCCTCGTCGCAGCTATCACACATTCGCCATTGTTGAAATTGGGATCCGCACCAGCTGCAAGCAAAACTCGCAGAACGGCTTGACCATCCTCGCCGTAGCGCGCCGCCGATTGCAATTGTGCGTCCACCAAGTCGCCTTTCACGCCCTTCTGGAGCAAGCATTTGAAAACAAGTGCTCGTTTACTTAAATCTCGCACTTCTGTGGCTGCCTGGAAGCCAGATTCCAAGGTGCTCTTCTTGACATTGCCATCTTGCTTCAACAAAATGGCTAGGACTTCTGCAGAGCCTCCACGGCAGGCCTCAACAATAGCCTGGCCGTCATTCGTGGCGATGCTGGCGCCATGGCCTATGAGCAGGTCTCCGAGTTCGACATCGCCATCGCGCGCAGCCACAAGTAAAGCACTTGAAGCAGACTCTTTGGATACTCCGAGTTTGAGAAAGCTTCCGCACATGCGGTGCCTTGCCGCGCGGTTCTTGACTCCCATTGCTCTGCCTAGCAGGGCGCTCCTTGTCTCCACTGATGACTCCGACTTGACAAGAAGCAGATCCATTGTCTCTGGCGACTCCTTCGACACTGATAGAGACAAAGCCTCTCCGTCTGAGGTGTCCGCTGCCTTGGCTAGAACACCCTGCAACGATACATCTTTGGGAAAAGTTGTGATTGCATGCACCAATGCACGATTGGCTTCGAGGGGATGGGCTCCAGCCTCAACAAGTTTCTTTGTAAGCATGAGTCTCTCCATAGAGTCGGTAATTCGCAGAACGTGGGGTAAAGCAGCTCCAAGCGAAGCAGGAGTTGGGCGGACCTTTGCTTCGAAAAGCAGTTCCGTCACTTTTGAGTTGGCCCCAATGACAGCATGACATAAAGCTGCCGCTTTGTAGGCATTTGGGTTCGCGCCGCCGTCCAACAGAATCTTGAGCGGTGACAGCGATGCCTTTTCGTTGCCCGTTTGCAGCACCGATTGCACTTCGCGAGCTAATACCCAATCCAGGTCTTCTTTGCGGGTGCATCTCGAGAGAATGGTACGCAACTTCCGTGCTTTGCTATCAGTAGATGGCAGCGGGGCCAATTCATTGAACGCGCAAGTGACTGACGATGCTGAGGGTTTACCGTGGCCGAACACCATGTCCAGAACCTTTGGGTCAGAATTTGATACCGAACTTTTGATGATCGACCCCTCCATCAGATTGACGTCGGCGCCTCCCTTTTGCAAAAGTAATCTCAACAGCGACATGTCCACGGGCCGCTCAGTCAGAGTTTGTGATAATGCTTTGGCAATTTCCTGTGTCCCAATTACCGCACCAGTATCAATCAGCATAGAGACCATCTCGAATCGCTCCCTATGATCCGAAACATCCATTGCATCCAGAATGCGAGCGGCAGCAGTCTGTGGAGAGGCATTTTTTAAAAGTGATTCTAGAAGCTTCACGTCCTTTTGCTTGATTAAACCAGCAAGTCCTGACCCTTGGTCGAAGTTAATGTCTGCATCGTGCTCTAGGAGCATATTGATCAAGGCACTGTCTCGTTGGGAAGCATCCTCGCTTAGCGCGTCATGCAGCGCGGCATCTAATGCAACGCCATTTGCTCCTTTTCTCAACAGTAGACGTAGGACCATGGCACTAGTTTTGGCCTGCTTGGCACTAGTCTTGCCCTGCTTGGCAACTAGAGGCACACAACTAGAAGCCAGAGCAGGACTCAGTCTAGCCGAGTCGACGAGAAGGGAGCTGACTAGGTCTAACTCGCCGCGAGCAATCGCTGTCTTCAAAGCTTTCGCATCCTTGTACTCGATAGAGGCACCATATCTTGACAATAAGATTACCATGTCGTAAAACTGGGTCTCGCAAGCGCTCTCTAGAGCCGATGAAACCACATCACCATGAGCTCCAGCACAGAGTAGGAGTTCAGCCATGGCAAGTTTAGTGGAGGGATTGATGGACGGATTTTGTTGCAGAAGTTGGAAAGATTCATTGATGTTTGAACCTTGTGGTGGCTTGTTTCCCATAATAATTGCCAAAGCAATATCTTGTCGTCCCAGCGCAATTGCCGACTTTAAAGCCTCGGCATGGTTGTAGTTCCCGTCTGCGGTCGATCGGCTCAGGTGGAGGACCGTCTCCAAACATGCCGCCCTCGTAGCATCGCTCATACATGCCGATGTCCACGCTGGCGATGCTTGAGTTTCTGACCAGAGGAGCAGTCCAACGAGATGCGATCGACTTTGATCGACACAAGCCTGGCGAAAGGCGTCCTGTCCTTCTGGTGTTTGCGATGCGCATGCGCCGTATCGCAATAAGAGTTCCGCAACACGCACATTACCAGTTCGAATGGCGGGAGCAAGAGCCTGGTCGATGGAGTTGGGGTCGGCATGTGGAAGCAAAATCTGCAGCATGTCATACTGGTTGCCCTCACAAGCCAATTTCAGATATTTAGATCGATCAACGAATGTGTCGACGCTTCTTCTCCGACTGAGGATACCACTCTTTTGTTTCGTCTGGCTACCGCTGAAATCGACCCCTCCGGCGGCCAGCTTGGAGATCAGAGCCTCTGCGACGCCGGGTGTTCCAGCCTTGGCTATCCATGAGGTTAACACTTCAAGAATTTCTCGGGGGTCCCAATTTTTGCCCCTTTTCAAACTGTTGGATGAGAAGGCTTTGCTGAGGCTGCTTCTTTGTCTGTTTTGGGAGAGCTCGGCGGCTCGGCGTTGCATAAGGTCCTCGGCAGTTTGGTCGTCCTGCTGGCTCCAAAAAGAGGGTGGATTGTGAGGCCGCGTGAGCGGTGCCGGGGCCGGGGGCAAATCAACCTGCCATTCTTGCGACAGCTGGATGATGCGCCGTTGGCGTTCCGTTGGCGTTAAGAACGGCATCTCGGGTATGGGGGCAGCATCGGTCGAGGATGTATGGCTGGTGGCGATTTGATCCGATGCTCAGTCGAGATAGGAGGAGACTCGGGAGAGCCATTCGAGAGAGGGCCAGATGCAGAACAGACGAGTCGTCGGCTTCAATCTCGCATTTATATTTTGGGAACAAAGGCGGCATTGAAAGTCGACGGTGAATGAGCCCGTCTCTGCTTGGATAAATAAGTCGGAGATGGGCTCGTCCGGGCAAGAAGACATGAATGGAATGCAAAAAACGTAGCTGGCACTTGAGGAGAGAAAGTTGAGACCAGCCGGTGCTATTTCTGTCAGCCGACGTCCAGAGTCCAGACTCGGCCGACCCCTGGAATGGCTGCCAGCTGCCAGCTCCACCTTGCGTAGTCCGTATTGTTGACTCTGTACTCAGTTTGTCCACATCATCATGTTACGACAGCATTACCTTCTAGGTTCTAACAGCAATGCTATAGGGCCGAAACATTTTACCTACGGAGTACATATGTCTATGTACAGTGGGGGGTGTACTTTTGACGGATGCGCGTTTTTTTTTTGCGCTTCTCTTTTTGGACACCAAGTCGAAAGTTGTCGCCTCGTCGTCGCCTGTGCTGTGCCTGTCTGTGCCCGTGCTCGAGCTCCTATCCTCCCTCCACGGAAAGGTTGTTCATATTTGTGTTGAGGGTGTGATCCACGAGCCGGTGCAAACTTTGCACCGACATTACATGGCACAAATTGTATGTGGAGTTGTATCGGGCGGCCACTTTGTACTGTCTTTCTTTGCACTAGTGTAAACTTTGCGCGTGGACTACGTAATGATGAATCTCCATAACCACGCAGGACGATCTACCCGTCACCATCAAAGCTTTGTCTTCAAAGTCGTGCTAGGTATCGCCTTGTCCCCCGCCTCGCCAGCAAGCATTACAAGCTCATCGTGCCCGACATCCGCGGTTATGGCGAGTCATCTAAACCACCCTCCATCGAGGAGGCGTACGCCAAGTCCGTCATGGCCAAAGACATGGTGACAGTTATGGAAAAGCTCGGCCACGACTCCTTCTTCATCTGCGCGCACGATCGCGGGGCACGCATTGCCCACAAGATGCTCGTCGACTATCCCGATCGTGTGAGAAAAGCAATCTTACTAGATGTATGTCCTACACTGTTCCATGTTCGGAGCGACGAGTCAGGAGTTCGCCACGGCCTATCTCCACTGGTTCTTCCTGATCCAGCCTTCACCTTTGCCGGAAACGCTCATCACCGCGACGCCGCGCAAGTTTGCCGAGCTTTACCTGGGCGGGCATGGCGGCCATCTGATTGACGTACTTGGCAAGGAGTGCTTTGACGTGTACGCAGGCTTGTTTTGAGGATTGGGATACGGTGCATGCCATGTTCAACGATTACAGGGCGGCTGCCACGGTGGATTTGGACGAGCAGAGGGATGATTTATAGCACGGCACGGCAGGTTGATTAAATCGCCATTACTGGTCCTATGGGGCGGCAGGGGAGTGGTTGAGAAGTGTTTCGATGCCGTGGGGGATCCATTGGAAAGCCGTCACGGAAACCGGCATTGCGGTAGATGGCTACGCCGTGGACAGCGGACATTACATCCCAGAAGAGGCACCAGACGACGTCGTGGCTGCCATTCAGAAGTTTCTGGTGTAGGCTGTTTGCTGGTGTTTTCACAGCAGCACCTTTACTTAGATAATATGCCTAGAGATGCACTCCGCAACTCACAACTAACCTTCAACTGCCCCTTCGCCTGCTCTCTCCCTAAACAGCAATGCCAATAGTGAACAACCCGTTCGAAGATCACAGCAAAGGAAGCCCAACAACAATCAACCAACCAGCCCAAATATACAATTCATAAATCATCAACGACGCACCCCAAAAACTACCCTATCCCTTGCTCGTCATCTTTATAGAATCCGCACCAGTCTCCACAACGCGATACTTGTCCGCATCACCAAGACCGCTAGCCGCTCTGTCATACGCCTCGTCGGATCTATCGCACAGAGCGTCCAGATCCGCATCGCTGAGGATCTCCGCACCCCCCGACGTCTGATACACCATTCCGTCCTTGAGAA
Organism: Epichloe coenophiala; assembly: GCA_018801565.1. NCBI lineage: Eukaryota > Fungi > Ascomycota > Sordariomycetes > Hypocreales > Clavicipitaceae > Epichloe > Epichloe coenophiala. The sequence goes on along the minus strand of JAFEMN010000027.1, from coordinate 576,530 downwards.
GTAGTGCGCGGAGCGTCTCAGCGTCCAAGTGCTCCTTCGTGTCCAGCTTCTGACCCATGGTCTTGAACCCGCCCTTTTTGATAACCAGCTTCTCCAATCGACGCTTCGCATCCGCGGACATGAGAAGGGATTCCTCGACAGTGTCCTTCGTGGCGAGGCGGTAGACGATGACGGGACGGGTCTGGCCGATGCGGTGGCACCGGTCTTGCGCCTGCAGATCCTGCTGGGGGTTGAAGTCGGAGTCGAAGAGGATGACTGTGTCTGCGGACGCGAGGTTGATGCCCTGTCCGCCTGCGCGGGTGGACAGCAGGAAGAGGTTGTAGTGGGGGTCCGTGTTGAAGTCGTGGATCTGCTGGCGGCGCTCGTCTTGGGGCACGGAGCCGTCGATGCGGCAGACGGGCCAGTTGCGGAGCTCGCGGGCGTAGTCTTCTAGGATGTCGAGCTGGGTTTTGAACTGCGAGAAGAGGAGGACTTTGTGGCCGTTTTGGAAGAGCGCGGTGAGGAGTCGGTCGAGAAGGAGCATCTTGCCGGAGGACGTGATGATTGATTCGTCGACGGGTATGTCGGTTGATGTGGCCCAGGGGTTGTAGAAGTTGTGGGGGCTGTTGCAGACGAGACGGAGTTGGGCCAGGGGGTTGCCGAGTTTCTTTTGTGAAAGTTGTTTTTCTGCATGGGGGAGTTTGGTTAATGGTTGAGTTGAGGGCGTAATTTTGAAGAGGCTGGGGGATTGGAGAAGAGGAAGAATAAGAATCGAGGAACGTACTGGCGAGCTCGAGAGTCTCTGCTCGTTCGATCTCTTCGGGGGACCGAAGCTCGTCTGTTTCGTCTTGCTGGTCTTGCCCGTCTTCGCTGGCAAGCTCATCGGCTAGCTTGGCCTCGAAAGCGTCATCGGATAACCCTTCTTCGTCTGAATTTGCCTCAGTGTAAGTTTTACCCTTGCGTGGTCTTCCCCGCGTGCTTGCCGGGGTGGATGTGCGACTGGACCGCGCGCTCTTGGGCTCGGATTTGACTGAGGTGGGAGGGCTTTTGCGTTTGATGGTTGGCTTGGATGGTGTTTCGAAAGACTTTGGCGAATCGCCCCTGTTCGCTTTGCTGGCTGGCCTCTTGCCCATCATCATGGTGAATGCATTGGGAGCTGCTGCCGCAAGCATGTTTTCTGTCTTTTCGCCCCGGGGACTCTGTCGCACGGGAAGTGAAAATGCGGCTTTGTGTAAGCTTGAAGCATTTTTGCTGGTTTTTGCTGCGCGACTGCTGGATCTTGATGACTGGCGGGTTGATCTGCCAGAGGGCATGGCGCTGTTGATCTGATCGGTCACCTTTTGTTCGAGGTAGGCTCTCGTGTCAACCTCTTTGTTGGTGAAGACGTTGTACAAGTCGGTCTGCTCTTTGGTCATGGGCGCAAACAACACGTATTCGCGTTTCTTGGGTAAATACGCAGCAACATCCTGCTTGACGCGGCGCAGGAGAAGCGGCTGTAGAATAAGGTGAATCTTTTTCACGAGGTCCTGCTTCATCTGATCCGCAATGAACTCCTCTGTGCTCTGTTCATCTTGGAGGTCGGAAAAGTCGAACCAAGACTCGAACGCCTCCCAGTCAGTGAAGATGTTAGGTAGGAGGAAGTGCAGCAATGACCAGAGCTCCTTCAAATTGTTTTGTAGAGGTGTGCCGGTGATGAGTAACCTGGTAGCGGACGAGAATTGCCGCAGTTGTTGGAAAAGCTTTGCGTCGGCGTTCTTCATTCGGTGGCCTTCGTCCTATACGACAATCGGTTAGCAGCCATGCCGGGAAAGAGTCCGCATTAGGGTTAAGAATTTACTATTATGATAAACTCCCATTGGATCCGGGACAGGTTGTGCTGATCCCTCAGCACCATCTCGTACGACGTGCAAACGACCGGAAACTTGGCACTGGGCCTTCCCCCTGTTAGGTTTCGCATCATCTTTGTTTTGAAAATTTCCTCTCGCTGTGCCTGATTTCCGTGATACATGACAACGGGAATAGACGGCGTCCATTTGTGAAACTCATCCATCCAGTTGGAGAGGGTGCTCAAAGGCGCAACAATCAGATGCGGTCCCAGGTAGTTTTCTTGCTCTCGCAACAGAGCGATGAGACCAATAGTCTGAACAGTTTTACCTGTGCTCGGGTTAGCCAACTGCCCATAACTTGACAGAAAGTCGAGAGAGACAAGTGGGAGAATATTCCGACTGTCGGGACGCACCTAAACCCATCTCGTCGGCAAGGATACCACTCATGCCCTGGGAGCAAATCTCAAACATCCAGGTCAGTCCCTCCAGCTGGTAGTCTCTCATGGTGCCATTGATCATGCACTTGGGTTGCTTGGCCATTTCCAAATTGTGCTCACCAAGTGTCTTGCCGTCAAGACTGCTGCCCACACGGCCAAGCACTTGCGTCTTCTTGGTGAGAATATCACTAAAAGCAGCGCTCTTCATCAGGAGTTCGTCCAGCTCTTTCGCCTTGGCTTCTCGCTCGGTCTTTGTTTCGGCCTTCTTCTTCTTCTTGCGCTTCTGAGTGGCAGTGAGTTTGTGATGCTCAACAGCCCTTCTGTTCTCATCTCGGGCCTCTCGCTCTTCTTCCAGGAGGCTGTTCTCAGTAAATTGGCCCGCCGCATCGGATTTTGGTGATGCCACAGGGGGTGGCGAGCTAGGAGCGCTTGTCATGGCAGGCTGTTCCGAGAGGACGGATTCTGCATCTGACGAGGACGATACGTCCATGACAGGGGGCCAATGGCAGAGTTCAGAGGCCCCAGTTCTGAGATGATGTGTTCTTCGGTTCCTGAACGCAGTTTTTGGGGGCAATTGCGCTGCGTGTTGGCGAGAATCCCTGGCAAACGTGAAATCTAAAGACGGCACTTCTCGTGTGGCCAATTCAAGACTCAAGAGCCAGTGAAAGATCTATGTCTATGGGTACGCTGAGGGTCCGGAAAAATGTGAAATAGCAGTGAAAACCCGCAATTGAATCAGCGCTTAGCCACGCCCAGGGGAAAGGCAGAGTGAGAGCGCACTGAAGTAGAGGTGACTGTCGGCTCTGTGAACAGCCATTCCATCGCGCAGCCAAATATCATGACGCACCGAGACGCGACTCGAATGCGTAGTCACGTGATGCCCCGACGGACGCGTTGATTGACAGCAGCCGAGACATGACTAAGCAAAGCTGCCCCTCCATCGATAACAGAATGACAATGACAGCGCAGACCCCCCCAAGACCCCGCCAATTTACTTGAAAAATTTAACCACCACAATAACATTCCCAGCCCGAGCGAGACGAAGACGCCCAGAAACAGGCGACTTCCTCTCCGAATTCCCCAATCTGTTTTCCCTCCGCGCCTTGCGTCCCTCCGCCAGGGCTATCTCCCCCCTCCTCATCCGCCGATCCCTCAAAATGGCCCTCGTCAACCAGACCTACACTTCCACCGAGGAGGCTGAGATCCAGCAGTGGCTCACCACCTCGGAGCGCCTCAAGTCCAGCGACGACAAGTCTTCCATTCTGGAAACCCTCAACAGCCACCTCGCCAGCCGGACTACCCTCCTAGGCAGCAAGCCATCCAAGGCCGACGTCGCCATCTACGAAGCCCTCTCCCCCGTCGTCGCCAAGTGGTCTCCCGACGAGCGAACCGGCGAAAAGGGCCACCCCCATATTGTTCGTCATCTCGACTTTGTCCAGAACTCCACCCTCTTCGGCCTCGAGCTCAGTGACGATCAGAAGTTCTCAGTCGACCAGGATGACGTTCGCTACGTCAAGCCCCCCGTCGATGCTAAAGCCGAAAAGGAGCGCTTGAAGAAGGAAAAGGCTGCTGCCGCCGCCGCCGCCGCCACCACCACCACTACCACTGCAGCTGGTTCCACCGGCGTCAACAAGGATGCCTCCCTAGTTGACCGCACCAAAGAACAGGTCAAGGAGAAGGTGGATCAAGTCAAGGGTGCTGCTGCCGCTGCTGTCGGAGGCGACAAGCCCAAGAAGGAGAAGAAGGAGAAGAAGGAGAAGGCTTCCAAGCCACAGAAGGCCCCTCCCGCCGCGGCTCCTCTCTCCCCCTGCCTGATTGACCTCCGTGTCGGCCATATTCTCAAGGCCATCAACCACCCTGACGCCGACTCACTCTACGTCTCGACTATCGCTATGGGTGACCCCGCCGGAAACGAAGACTACGTCGAGTACGAAGGCCAGGTCTGCCGAACCGTCTGCTCTGGCCTCAATGGCCATATCCCCCTCGAGCAAATGCAAAACCGCAAAGTCGTCGTCGTGTGCAATCTTAAGCCCGTCAAAATGCGCGGCGTCAAGTCATGCGCCATGGTTCTTGCTGCTTCACCCAAAGTAAAGGAAGGCGAGGTTGATGAGGACAAGGGTCCCGTTGAGCTGGTCTCTCCCCCCGAGGGCGCCCAGGCCGGTGATCGTGTGTTCTTTGAGGGATGGCAGGGCCAGCCCGAGGGCGTTCTCAACCCCAAGAAGAAGATTTGGGAGACTTTCCAGCCCGGATTCACCACCACTGATAGCCTGGAGGTTGTTTTTGATGCCGCTGCCGTGGAGCAATTGGGCAAGAAGGACGTTGGCAAGTTGGTTACTGAGAGTGGTGGCATTTGCACTGTCCAGACCCTGAAGGGTGCTGCTGTGCGGTAAATAGTTAGATGACTGTCTGTAGGTCTTTGGGCCGCATGCTCAAAACATAGATCAATAGAGGTACATTCGAAGACTTCACTGCTGTGATTGGAAGTTCTTCCGTATTGTGACAGAACGTCCCGTCAGTCAAAGCTCAAGCCTCTGCAATTTCAACTGAAATGCGTGTACCGCCTGATTTCACCATCTCTCTATTCCTCAAGGTATCCTCTAATGTACAGAACGAGTCTCCTGCATTTCTTTTATGCATCCTGATGGATCGTATCCAACACTCAGCCACATAGTCCTCGTACAGATGCCCTTATGCCGGAAAATATGCTCATTGACGCCATGTAAATGCTTTGCCCAAAAAAAGGATATGTATGTGGCCGCTTGAAAATTTTCAAAAAAAAGACAACACATTTGCTCCGAATGCCACCTGCGCCGGGTTCTTTTCTCTTCTTTTACACCTAGTAATACAACATGATTATGTACCATTTCCTATTATGAGAAAAAATACTTGCTTTCGCGCAGACGTTTTACGTCAAAGTCGCCCTAGATAAAAAGTTAGTTGAGAACGCAATGGGGCGACCAGTCAGTGGCAATGTTTCACCTTCTTGGGGACGGCTGGAATAGTGAGCGGCAACCATACTGGAACGGGGGCGCCGCGTTTAGATCGGGTAGTGCTCTTCGTCTTCTTTTCTACGATTTGCGACTCGAAATGGCTCATTTTCATGTGTTTCATAAGGCGTTCGGACAACATGGCCGGATCTTGTCCGTCACGAGGCCCCTCTTCGTCTTGATCTTCCATGAGTATCTCGTCTGCATCGGTCACGCCATCGATGGCATCGGCTTCATCCGGCGAAATTTCTCCAAGGCCCGAATACTGGCTGTCTTCTTTAATATCGACGTCGACTTCTGCTCCAGACATCTCCTCATAAACTGATGCCGGAGTAATGATTTGCTTTGCCGCCTCCAGGTCCCAAGGGTTCCCTGACAGTCGAAGAGCGTTACGCTTGTGTTCCAGCAGCAACTCTTCCTTTGGCGAAAGCTTGCTGTTTTTGCGCAGCTCCTTGATTTTCTTTGCAACTGCGGAGGAAGGGTCGATATGGGAAAGATACAGAGAGCCTTTGTGACGTGCCTCGAATTCTTTCGCAAGACGACCGACAACGTCCTCCTCGTGAATCTGAATGAATGCCTCTCGCAAAATGCTGTTCATGGTGTCAATGTCAGCGGCATGGGTCCAGAACGAGTCATGGACGGCAGCAAAATTCAAATCCTGTTCGTGACATTGCAGGGCAGAGAGAAGCATATGGCTGGCATCCAAAGAATGGATAAAGTTTGGCGGGAACCCCTGTAGTTGTTTTCTGCGATTGACAGGGTCCGTTTGCTCGCTGACAGGATAGACAACAGACTGGAGGCAAGTCCTGACTTCTTTCATGTTGCTCTTGCGATATGGCTGAACAACAGGCATGCGAAGAGGTGTCGTCCAGACGATTGAGGATCGGAACTGCTGAGTGAGTTCGTCAAAGCCAGACTTCTTGGGACCATTGGTCTTCTTGCTTTTCCCCCGTCTGGCTCCTTCCTCAACATTGCCGCCCGAGTAGCTGTCGGCAATTTGTTGTAGTTGGGCTGGAGTCAGCGCGCGACACACCCTTCCACCAATCTCACCGAGCCAATATTGGATGTCATGAGCGCCGCGAAACATGGTAGCGAGAGCCTTGAAGATGTGCTTGGCGATGTACGTGGATAGCAACAAGTTAGGAACACCGCATTTCTTGCCCAGGTCGGGGTACAAAGCATCGATCTGCTTGCAGACTTGTTTTTTAGCACCAGAAAAGGTGACCCCATATACGTTCGTCATGACTGTCTGTTTGACGACCTTCCTGGTAATCTTGCCCTGAAGGATTTCAGCAAACTGGTTTCCCTTTTTGGCATCTTCGTCGATTGCTTGCTTGACAAGATCTGCAACAGCTGAGTAAACATCTGCAGGGCGTTCGCCGGGTTCCAAATTGACTTGTTGCGCTCCCCAGGTATCGCCGCCCAACGCGGCATAATGTTGAAGACCGTTGCAAGTGCCGTCTTGATGAACAGGCAGTTGTGACACATACTTGGTTGGATCGGGATGATCAAGGGCGGCTTTCAACTCCAAGCAAGCGGCTAGACACTGCCAGGGGTCCTCAGCCTTGAGCCACCATCGACTTCCGTTTAAGGGATTCGTTGCAGAATCAATAATGTTGGCCGTATTGTCGTTTGTAAAAGCCTCGCGCTCATCAAAGCTAGATTTATCCAACCCGTACAAGTTGGCCAGATGGATTTTCAGCCAACGCAATCCTCGCTCTCCCAGCTCCTTGCCTCGCGCAAACTTGAGAACCGCCCTGGTGTGGTCTGCTCCCATGTGATTCAGATAAGTCGGAATCGGATATGCCCTGCCTCTGTAGTCGACGTTGTGCGGAAAATATATGGTTTGGTTTCTGAATGCTCGAGCGACTTCTAACTGCAAGTTCATAAAGCATCTTTGTGAATGCAATCCGGTTCGTTCGTTCTCGATCGCTTTGACGGCATGGATCCATTCTTTGCGCAGCAGAGGGTCAGCAGAAGAGTCTGGCTCGCGAGGGATATCGAATTCGGGGTTCAGTGGCGGCATATTGGCGATTCTTCTCCACTGTTCCAAGCTTCCATCATGACGTTCAGGACGTTGTTGTTAATTTGCCAGGCAGTTTTCCCAAGCACATCGAGACCCTTGGATACTTGCTTCAGATCACCGCTTTTCATGGCAGCTTCCGTGTATAGCTTTTGCTCCATAATCCCTGGCTTCACACGGACAAATGACGTTTTACTTTCAAGAAACCCGCCTTCGTTTGACCGGCGCCATGGCCTAGGCTCAACAATCATCGGAAGGTGCTTAGCAATGAAGTCGCCGACAGGTTCTCTCTTTAATTGCTCCATCAGTTGCGAATTGAGATACAGAACACCGAGCTTCTTGCCTTTTCGGGGTTGTTGCAGATGAGTGAAGGCCGGCTGAAGTTGACTAACGAATTCTTTCGTAATAGGGTGTTGTGTTGTGATTTTGACCTTGGCAGTTTCAATCAGAAGCTTCAACAAAACAGAGCCGACTTGTGCTTTGATAAACATTGGCCAAGGTTTTCGCGTTGCCTCTTCCAGACTCGTGGCTGTTTCGGAGGAACCGGCAATCACGTTCGAAGAGTCTGTGTGACCTTCCACCACTTCAGTGGTTGATGATGATGCGGTAGGCCCAGTAAATGAGAGTCTGGATCGTCGTTGTGTCGTCATTGACATTGGTTTTCGTTGCATTTCAGTGTCTTCTTGTACGAGCTTTGCCACGTTTGTGATGATTCGGCCCACCACGATGCCTTTGCCTGCGCCTTGCATCGCTGTAAGATTGAGCACGGACAGAATAGTAATGGCTGCGAGGCGAGCGGGGTCGGCTTGTTGAAGCAGTGGTCCATACACGCATCTATCAAGATCCTGGTCAGATTTCGACGTCTTATTCTCCGAATTTTCAACAAGAACAATTTCTTCTTTCAATCTGCTCTCCATGGCGTCGAGCCACCCTGCCATGTGCTGAGACAAAGAGCCCTCTGCCGATGATGGGCTCAGAGCTGTATTGATGCCCATTTGCTGCATTTTCTTGTTGGCGTGCCGCCATCTCTCAATAGCACATCCAATGGAATCACGTTCAAGCCCCAGCTGAATTTCGTGACGATCAGCGTATGACATATTCGACATGTCGACATCCTGCAAATCCATGAGCAGATGCAGTCCTTGCTTCAATGACGACAGTCCGTCACCTCGCTGGGGCGTGGCAACGAGTTCCGGAGCGTTGTTTGGTAAAGACTTCACTGCTTCTTCGATGGAAGCTTCCATAGTTCTCAGCTCAGAGGTTTCTTCGGTTGACTCAAATAGTTCGACAGTTTCATCGGCGTCCATGGTGAAATTATACGTCGGGCAAATTTCAGTGATAACTGCTAGATCTTGATCGCTCAATATATCGGCCATGCTCAGAACTCGAAGACCTGATTCGCCCGGAGCCATGCCCATGTATCTCTTCACAAGACGATGCAGCCTTGAACCTCGTTCAGACAGGAGCGATGCTTTAAGCATGCACGCAATGGTCTCGGCGGTGTGGGGAAGTCCTTTGCTCCGTATTTGTACCTCGTACCATTGGTGAAGTTGTTCAGCTTGTTGCCGGTCGGGGCTTGTGCGCATCTGAAGTAATGAAGTTCGCAGATATGCGTTGTGTAGCAGAATTCGCTCTTCACCTGAAAGAATTCCTATTGCATTGAATCTTTTCAAAACCAAAGCGGCCCTATCAAGTTTTCCAACACGAATGCAAGCGTCGAAAACGGGGAGCATGTCCTCTGTGTCGCCCGGAATACCGTACGTATTGATCTTCGTAGCGGCCTTAGGAAGCCCAGGTTCGGAAATTGTCAGCGGTGCCGAGGAATCGACGACCAGCATGCCGTGTGATCGAAGTGAATGGGATTGAAAAGGCGGAACCGTCGCATGAGAGACGTGATTATAGGGTAATCCATCGAAGTTGAAGTCGTTGACTGCCGTCGCCAACGTTCTCTCATTGCAAGAGTGGCTGACGCAGGCCTCCAACCAACGACGGCGCCATGGCCGGAATTGCCTAGTCACAAAATTTCTTTGACTTCTTGATGGTAGTTGAGATTGCGAGACAACATATGTTCTGGAAGGGCAACCGGCTGTTCTGACGATGGCGGCTCGCTGAGCAAGCAAACTGCTCTGTGTTTGCCGACTGAGCATTTTTGACAGCTCCAGCGTTTACAAGGACATAGGATGAGGAGATGTTGCTGAGATAATTTGAGGTATTAAAACATTTAAGAAATGTTGGCAACGCGCCGAAGCAGAAATAAAGAGCACGAGGAGTTGGTCGGCAATTAATTAAGGAGATGAGCTCTCAGAAAATTTCGCCATGAGCCTTGCAACTTGGGTTGGCTTGGATTGGCCACTTCAGGGTCAGGGGTCCCGTCACGTGGCTGTCTTAATAAGTGGCGGACCCACCAAAGAGTTGAAGAAGCTCCAGCCGGAAAGTTGCTCGTGCATGGGTGAGACTATTGACGATGGTCAGGCAAAGGCTGCATGTACCATTTCCAGCAGCCAAAGATGATCGCACGTCCCTCATTCACATCCCTTGGATGTTCAAGCTGCCGAAATGTGATCTTCAAAGCCGTAGCCGTCAGACCGCCGCCCAATTTTCGGACTATACAGCAAGGTTCTTATCGACGATTCCCAAAGTCAACGGCAAGATTCTTCAGCACGGAGCGGAGTATCGAAAGCAGTCTACCAGCAACACAAACTTCACAAACCTTGGAGAAAGTCCAAGAAATCAGTGAAAACTGTATCGAGGATGGGTATTCTACCGTCCAAAAACCATGGTTCCTTGAAGTCGAGCCTCCATCACATCCTCCGAGTTTGCACACGCCAACCCTGCCCGAGGCCCCCACCGAATCGCCGGCCCTCGTCACCCCAATGATCAAGTACATCTTTAAAGATATGGGCTTAGACGATATATCGCTCATGGATCTACGCGACTTGGACCCTCCAGCCGCCTTAGGGCCGAACCTCATCATGCTGTTTGCCACCGCCCGAAGCGAAAGGCATTTACACGTCTCCTCAGGTCGATTCGTACGATGGCTGCGACGAAACTACGAGGTCAACGCACGAGCCGACGGCTTGATCGGTCCGGGCGAGTTGAAAACAAAACTGCGCCGACTGCGAAAGAAAGCGAAGCTCATGGGAACCAATGGCATGATTCTACCGGGCGGCGACAATGGCATATCCACGGGCTGGGTATGCGTCAACTTTTCAACGAGCGACGCAGTCACCGACGAAACGGCTAGCTTTGATGAGAGTGGACGATTTTCAGGTTTTGGGGCAGCACCAACAGGCACCACGATCGTGGTGCAATGCATGACAGAGTCTCGACGAAACGAGCTTAATTTGGAAACGCTGTGGCAAGCTATACTGAAGAGAAATCTGGAGCAGACCATGAAGATCAAAGGTCAGACGTTCGACAGTCAAAAGGACCTTGAGTCTCTAGTGTCGTCCAAAATACAGCTTCCCAAGACAGAATCAGCTACCCACTGGCAGAAGATGCAACAGGCCTCCCAGCAACAAAGGCACTTTTCCACACATGCAAGAAGACTTCAACCCGGAAATGACGCGATGCGCCCAGCGATTGAGACGATGGCAGAGGACATGATTCACCCCGAAACAACTGAATCCGAGCTAGCAATGCTTCAGCGACATATCACAGACTTGCAAATATCAGGAACCACCATGAGTATGGAAATGCTCGAGCGCTTGATTTCCGCCGTGTTCCAGGCTTCTTCGGCGAAAGATGGTTCCATCACACGTCTGCAGCTTGTTGATCAATTGCTTCTCACAGCGGAGGAGCGGGGAATGTCAGTCCAGTCAAAGAACGTGCTTGTTACTCTCATTGAAGCGATAGTTGCTTCGCCAGCGTATAATTTTGAGCTGGAAAGAGCACAGAAGAATCTTGAACTCCTTCTACTTGACCAGCAGACACCGCTGGACCACGATCAGACCAGCCGATTGATGACGGCCTATGCTGAGCGACAGGACTGGGATCGGTTCTGGGACACTTTCCGCGCGCCAGCAAGATTTCGCGTGGCTCGACCTGCAGAATTGTATGAACTGGTGTACAGAGTCATGGTTTCCACTCGAGACTCAAAGATGTGCATTGATGCCCTGCGCTGGGTGTATCCCGAAATGCTGAAAGAACAGCCAGCAGTGTATCCCACTGGGCCGGTGTATAATGCGCTCAAGGCCTGCATCTTAGTAGCAGATCCCGCAGCAGAAGAATTGCTGCACAACCCACCACCGGTGGACTCGCTGGATACTATTGGCAGGCGGCGTCTTCGTCGCCGCGAGTTTGTGCGTGTCCTCAAAGAGGTGGAAGATGTGAATCGGCATCTTGTGGAAAATCAGGCGCGAGAGGAGCGGGCACAAGCTCTCAATCGGTTCTACGATGCCGCCGATGTAACAAATTGACATCCGCTCTCCTTGTAAAATAATCGGGAAACAGGTGTTTCTACCTTGTATAATACATACTAGACCATCGTGGACCTCAGCCCGCACAGTTGTCGTGGTTGGATCCGCATCCGCATTAGGCATCCTCACACCCTCTTGGTAAACAAAGTCCTTTAGCGATTGAGGCGCACGATATTCGTTTTCACACAAGTCTACAGAAACACTTCATTCAGGGGCGGGAAATAGTTTCAAATGCGTAACGATATCAGATCTTCTGCTCTACACTCAGCCTCAACGCCTCCCTCAGCAACGGAGCAACTTGCTTCCTACTAGCCGCCAGCTCGAACTGCGCCCACGCAAACCTCTCACTCCCACCATCCAAGGAACCTTTATGCCACTGCTGCAGCTTTAAATGCTCAGTCGCCATGTCATTGAACGTCCGAACAGCTGCTCTGCCCTTGTCGTTCAAGCCCCACACGAGGAGTTGTCTGTGAAACTTGCCGTCCGGATAAGACGTCGTCATAACGGCCGTGACGTCCAACTTCCGCTCACCCGACCACGAGAAAAGCTCCTCGAGAAGAGTGTCCCTGGTCTCGGCCTTCTCAAGAAGGTACTCGAAGCCCCGGACTACGCAGCTTATGCCGAGGGTGAGACCACTCTGCTCCCACTCCTTGTAGTCCTTGCGAAAGATGTCGCGGAACGAGAGCGCCGAGATATCCTCCTTCACGGCGTTGACGAGGTCATAGTACTGCGCGGCGTCGAAATTGCTGTCGTGGAGTTGATCTCGCAGGAATTTGACGGCGTCCGTGTCCTTGGGTCGAACTTTGTGCTCGGCTGTGAGGTTTGTGGTGTCGAGGAGAATAGGCGCGAGGCTGAGCTTGATGAGCGCATCGTGCTCCGCCGCGGCATCGTCATCGTCGTTCAGCCCCCGAGACAGCTCCTGCCACGCTGGCTTGCACTCGTCTACTACCAGGCTCATGCAGCTGCCGCATGGCTCGATGATCCTCGGCTGGGCGTCCTTGTCCACGACTCCCTCGTCGACGTGATGGTCCACGCAGCCTGTGACTTGGCGGGCGAATCTCTTGAGCGGCCCCGTGAGGGAATTGTGGTCGACGAGCACCCAGCGGGTGTCTTGGGGTGGCAGGTCCGGCAGGTCCGGCAGGTCAGAGAGGGTGAGGAGATGGTCGGTGGTCAAGCCTGCGTGTCGCAGAACAGCCGTCATTTCCGTGCGGAGCGCGAGATCTGCCCGGGGGAGATTCGATATGGGGATGTGCAGGGCGTGAGGGGCGGTGTTGGTGCGGATGAAGGCATAGACGATGGCCGAGCATAGCGAGTCGAGGTCTACGATTGCGGGGGTTTAGCACAGAAACGGACGGGACGGGGGCTTTTTGGATCTCGTTGCTGGTCGTGGCTCGTTTTTGTGAGACTTGAATCTTTTTTGGGACTGGACAAGTAAAGTAAGTACAATACCTGCAGATTCATTTCCAACAACGAATATGAGTGGCTTGGGACGCTGCGCGGCGGGCGCCTTCAAGGCACTGCGGGCATTTGCCAGGAAGGCTTGCAGTGTTGCTTTGTTGGGGGGCATGGCGGGTGTTTGCGAGAGATGGGAAGAAATGGATGTCGGTCGAGGTTTGGTGGTTTGGTGCAGTCGGGGAATTTATTTTGGAATTCATCGCATTCTAGATTGCGACTTCAAGTCAGAGTCGCACCAAGAGCCGGAGCCGGCGCTTAGGCGCTAGAGCCAGCTGGACCCCCGCGATGAATCGGCAACATCGTCAACTTAATTCAACCCCCCCCAGCTCCACCCCACCCGACGTCAAAACGTTCAAAACCATGGTTCCAACCCTCCTCCTCCTCTTACCACCACCTGTCACGCTCCCAAAATCACAACCTCCAAAATGAGCTCCCCGCCTCACCCCCTCCGCCTCGCCATCCTCGAGTGCGACACGCCTCAGCCCCAAACGAGCGCCAAGTTCGGCAGCTACGCCGGTGTCTTCACAGCCCTCCTCAGCGCCGCCGCCCGAACCCTCACCCCGCCATCGGACCTATCCTCCCTGGTCACCATCTCCGCGCACGACATAGTAAACGACCCGGCATCATACCCCTCGCTAGACGACGTCGACGCCCTCCTCCTAACTGGCTCGCGACACACAGCCTTCGACAACGACCCCTGGATCCTCAAGCTCGTCGACTTCACGACACGAGCCCTACAAAGCGGGCGCATCAAAGTAGTAGGAGTCTGCTTCGGCCACCAGATCATAGGGCGAGCTCTCGGCGCGAGCCTCGGCAGGAGCGAAAACGGCTGGGAAGTCGCCGTGACGGAAGTAGATCTGACGGAGAAGGGCAAGCAGGTGTTTGGGCTGAACAAGCTAGTGAGTTCTCGTACACAATCCCCCTCTCTTCTCTGTCTGTACATGTCGAGACGGGGAGGGAAAAATAACCCCATTGTTCTCTTGTAGCGCGTCCACCAGATGCACCGCGACATCGTGCACGACTTCCCCGGCGATGCGATCCCCCTTGGTTCCAACGCGTTTTGCTCCGTCCAGGGCATGTACAAACCTGGTCAATACATTACTGTGCAGGGCCACCCCGAGTTCACCGAGGACATCATCTCCGAGATCCTGGTGAATCGACATAATGCCGGTATCTTCAATGATGAGGTGTACGAGGGTGGTATGGAGAGAGCACCGATTCCCCATGATGGCGTGGCGATCGGAAGGGCGTTCCTCAATTTCATTCGCGATGGTTAGAAATGCTTGCAATCTTGACTACAACTGCGGCAGGCGATAGGAGAGCAAATGATGTTTGGTGGCAAGAGAGGACACCTTCGGTGCGCTCAACACTCATCTTGAATGTCGGCGATTATGGTCTGATCACCTGGCCATCACAGAGCTCTGCCTTATCGTTGGCGGTCATGCTATACATCATAAGACACATAGACCTTTTGCCATGGGGTGCTTTGGTAGAGGTATATTTCTGTTGCGAGATTGCGGAGACTGGCGTTAATCTCACATAAATCATGGAGGCGTCCAGAAACGCGGCACTGGTAGGTAGGCAAATTTGTAGCAATAATTTATGTAGAGTGCCATCACGAGAACAGTAGAACATGACATGCTTCGATTTTCTGCGCAAGCCAAGGATTTGCAATCAATCATGGTCATTTTCACCAGCAGCTGCCTAGAGCGCCTTTATAGCTACCTGGATATTTATTAATGAGGTATATACTCCAGAATGAACCAAATCCCATCATCATCTCATCGTACGGGCTGGCTGAGCCTCTTCATCACTGGACTCGTCGATCCCCACCGGAGTAAGATCCCACCAGTCTCTGTGTATTGGGCCGCGCCCAGCTGACCGCAGCCTCCTTTCGGCCTGCTCGCGCTCTCTTCTCCTTCTCGCTATCATGCTGTCAATGAGCATTTCCTCCCTTGTACGTCCGACTTTGATGCCATTCCCTTTCATAGACGACTGCTCGCACCACGGAATACAACACCAAGCCGTTATATCGTCTCTTGTCCAATACCGCCATGGCTTTTCCATCATTAGGAAAACCACCGAATCCGCCATGCCTTGGACGCACAAGCTGATGAGGCCGGCTAGAACAAGCCAGAATGGCCGCCCATTTTTGTCGCCCCCCATGACATGTGAGATGAATGGTATCAGCCAGCCCGTCATGTACACCAAAGGGTAAACAAAAAGCTGTCCCAGCTGCCGTCGTATCTTTTCCCGCACTCGAGGCATCCCCGTAGCAGTGAGCGTTGTTGGCGAGAGGACTAGATGCGGCAATGACATATCCTCGCAAGAGATGTCAGAACTCCCGTTGATCAAAATTGGGCCGGTTCGCGCTCGAATCAATAGGCCGCCAGCAGTGGTTGGGTATTGGGGGGTGATTTGTTGCGGAGTGACTGTTGTTGATCGGGCTGTCGATAGGAATTGCTCATGCCCACCAGCATGGTGCGGATGAATATAGCCATGAGAAATCTCTTCATGCCGGTCATTATGGGAGGAAGGGGCCTTTCTGTTAGACAGAGCCTTGGGCAAAGCGGGTTTTGTCGGGCTGAGTTCTGTTCTCTCGTTTCTTTGTTTGACAAACGAAGATAGTCCCACACCCTCGTTCTGTTGCGACAGCTCTAGTAAGGTAAGCCGCGAAGTCCCAACCAAGGTTTGATCAGACAACGCTCGGTCACAGGGTGGCGAGGGCGGAATTAGTCCATGATATGCAATTGGTGGAGTTGGTGGTAGCGGATATGGTTCCTGAACATGATGCCCGTCGACCCGGCCTGGTTCATTTGCGTTCTGTAGCCGTCCCGGCTCCTCCGACTTCGTCATGACCCATCGGACGTAGGCATAGATGCACGTATATGTCAGCATTATGGTAACGAGAATCACATATCTCGGGATCCAGCTGAGCGCTCGACTGGTCCAGTCTGGTTGGCTGGACAGGTAGCAATAAGGCCCCGAATTCACAAAGGCGGGTTTGTTGATGAATGCCAGGGAGGCAAGCATCAGCGATACGACTGCGACAATGGCGTATGCGAAGAACCGAAACGGGTACAATCCCGTTCGTCCTCTGAATATGTATAATCCGGTGTGCACAGCCATCAGCAAGACCGCTAAATCGCATGCTTCGATCCCGACAGACAGAAAGTAGCCACTGATTTGACAAAGGCTCGAGGTGGAGGCGACGGTTCCTTGTACAAGTTCGGTCGCGGGCAAGATGACTAGCCACAGCGTCTTAAGCAAGTCGCTCAGTATCAGTAATAGAATGAGACTGTGTCCTTGTCAGTTTGCGACTCTCGAATTTTTCAGATCCAGTTTTAAATTACTCATGCCTGAAACTGCGTCGCATTCGCAAGAATGATGCTACAGCAATTATCGTCGAAATCAGGCTCAGGCCTCCAGCAATGACGGACGATACATAAAGCACAAAAAGTTGTCTCGGGCCCAAATCGACATATACCGCGTCTGCTGCAGCTCCCTGTATTACAACGTGGTTATCTGGTGGCAAGGTCTCTATAGAGGCAGGTAGGTCGACAATACGCCACCAAATCGGCATCTCGACGAACGCGGCATGGCCAGTCACTGCTCGGTTTTTGAATGGTTTTGTGCTAGTCAGGCCAAGGTTCTCGGTATCATCACGTTTGGTGGAAGTGTCGAGCCTCTTATTGAATCTGTCTGTAACAGTCCGTGGTTTTTCGCCTGCCCGTCCGGGAATTGAGAAGCGAGAAGCGACTTGTGGTGTGTGATCGGACCGACAGAAACTCAAGGTGCGATTAGAAAAGCATTGGCGCCGGCGAGATGGTCTTTTGACATTTATGATCTAGCAATGAGACGGGCAACAGAACGGACCTCTATGGGGTCTGTCTACGGAGCATGCATGTCTCCGTCTCTTTCTCGGATGTGGCTCGTGGCTGTGCCAACGTGCCAACGTGCCAATCCTCGAGACTCCAGAGACGACAGGGCGAAGCGAGATACAGACCACGGCAGCATGGGAAAGAAGGAGCGGTTGGAGCTGCATGGAGCTGCATGGAGCTGCATGGAGCCGATAACTGCAGGAAAGCGTCATGCAAATTTTCGATCAGAGGGCATGAAGCTTGTGCTGTGAGACGTGGACTCTGTAGAGAGGCCGGCTTCGAAGGGCGGTAAAAAAAAGAGAGAGAGAGAGAGAGAGACTAGAGGAGCAGCTCATGTGGCTCATTGTCTCTGCCATTTGCTGGAATAGATCGAGCACTGGCTTCAAGTGTGTCATTGTCATTGCCCGACACATGACCTCTCATGTTTCGCAGGAGCCGAAGCCTCCCTCTGCATTGACCGCCACCGCCACATCCACGCCCTTTTCTGACGTCGGTGTGTATTTTGGTATTTTTAGGCCAGGTTGAGGCTGAGTTTTCTTGCATCAGCAGGTCTCGACTACCTTTGGCCTTGCCCAGTTGTGCCCTCAGCGCTGTGTGTGCATCTGGAAATAACACATTGATTCCATCTTGATGTCAATCAATCATAATGACAAATCGTTTGCCGAGGCCGGTTCTCGACCGACCCCTGTCACTTTAACAGCCTACCCTATGATTTATCGTTCAGAAGGTTCGACTTTGGAATCGTTCAGTCATCGTTCAGTCAACCAGTCTGAACGCCAAGTCGGAATGTCAATAGACGGGATGAAATGCTTCTGTTTCCAGCCGTGGCAGCCGTGGCAGCCGCACACAACTGCTAGCTTTACTGCCTGCTGCATTCACCTGACGGTGTCTGGAGGCGTTGATATATCTTCAAGCACACTTCTTCTAAGAGAAGGCTAACTCTTCATCTCTTCCACTTCAAACTGTCCGCCAAATTCACTCTTGGTAATTTCTATCTAAGCTTAGCTTAGCTTCGTGCGCTCACAAGCCCCCAGAGTGCTTGCAATGGATCAGATTGGAATAAAGGAAGAGCAGCCTGAGCCAGCCCACACGACAGTGAGTTATTTTTCAAGACGTACTGAAACACCATTTGCTCATGGCTGACACTCGAACAAAGAGCATACCTGGACTGGATGGGTCCCCGGCCGTTGTTGTGAAAGCTGAGCCGTCTATCACGATGATCGACGTGACGGAAGATGCAAATGAAGGCCTTCATCCAGCCAAACAACTTCCAACAAATACTGTTACAGAATCACTTCCTAGCAGAGTCAAAATCGACAGTTTCATACCTCAATCAACCGTACTTCAAAATGCTAACGGCTTAGGGAGGCTGCATAATAATGCGAAAGTGCATTATGAGCCAGAATCGATTAATGCCATCATTCCTGACGCAAACTATTCTATAGAGAAGCCTGAAACAGACGAATCGAGCGAAGACTCGGACACAAGCTATGTTGACGATGAAGACGCAGACAAGACTTACCAAGAGGGCTCTAAAAGAGCAGCCGCGAAAGGAAAGAAGAGTCGACTTCCCCCTGCAAAAACTGCGCGTGAATTCTTCGCAAGACTGCACGAGAAAGAGAAACAGCTAAGGCAAGAGGCAAAAAATAGTAGCAAGACACATAATGGATCTCGTAAAGCAAGGGCAACCAAGAACCCGAAGGCAAACGTCAACTCTGATCTTGGGGTGGTCGCGCAATTACAGCAAGATGTCCGCAATGGAGAGAGCATCAGAGAATCAGTGGCTACTACCATGCCGGAAATGTCGACATATACTCATGCTGATCAATTTGCCTCGATCAGTAACAGCATTCCTCACGGATCAGATAACAGACGAACCAAGACACAGAAAAGAGACCTTAAACTAGCCGTAAAATCATTTGGCTACAAGGCTCTCAAAGCGCTAGATGGGAATTGGCTGCATAGAGATATGGAAACAGCCTTATATAACTACCAGGTTACCGCCACATCATGGATGATGGGAAAAGAATTGTCCAAAGCTGGACCAGCCGGGGGTATTATCGCGGATGAGATGGGCATGGGGAAAACGCTCATGAGTCTTGCCTGTGTGGTGGGCAATCCACCTGGCGAAATTGACCTCAAGAAGTTTCTCCAGACAACTCTGATTATAGTGCCGAACCAGGCTGTGGCTGATCAATGGAGACAAGAAGCTACAACGCATTTGAATCACAAAATTTCAGCGCGTGTGACGATCTACAGCGCCAAATTTTACATGTCTCGCGAAATCCTTCAAGATCATTGGATCGTGTAAGTACATTGACTGCGGACTGAACTCTCTTGTCTCACTTATAGAAACTGATTTGACATAGCATCACGACCATGCACGAGATTAGGCAACAATACCAAGCAAGCATGAACTCCGCGGACGGTGTGGGGGATTCCCAAAAAAACCAACTGTTCGAGCTAAGTTGGTATCGAGTGATTTTGGATGAAGCACATGCTATAAAAAACACCAACAGCAAGAGTGAGTTTAGGAAAATTCGTCGAAATCATGGCTTTGAGGTAGGGCTTTTTGCGAGACCAGTGCTAACTATTGACGAGGTAAAATGGCGTGCTGCTTTCTTAAAGCTAAACATCGCTGGGCTTTGAGCGGAACACCTCTGTCCAACGACACCACAGGTAAAGTAAAACGGAGTCAAATACAAGATAATATAAACGCTCTAAAAGGGATTTGTAGAATTTCTGCCATATCTCAAATTTATAGGCTGCGACATTGACGAGGACGTGGCATCGTTCAAACGCGGCTATATGAAGGAGGTATGTCATACGAGCCTAAAGTTTCTTGCTTAGACAGCAATCACTAAAGAACCTCACTAGAAAAAAGCGAATGAAAAGCTGGAAGCTCTCATAGCGATGGTAATGTATCGACGGTGAGTTTTGATCCTGGGTGCAATACGAGGATTATCGTCTCATTGGATTTCAGAACAAAGAAAGACAAGTTTCTTGGCCATAAAATACTTGACATTCCGCCATGTCACACACACGACATCCACTTCACGATATCGCAGGAAGAGCAAATCATTTACGAGTAAGTGATTACTGCATGACTTTTGTATAACACAGCCCATAAGCTAATAACACTTACTAGCTTTACAAAGTCCGTCTTCCATGGGATTGCCAGAGAATTGGAAAAGGCGACCGCCATAAAGATGGAAGCTGTGGACGAAGGCTTGATTTCTGAACTGGAAAAAAAGCTCGAAAAAGCGCTAACGCATATATACGCAGAACAGCACATGCATCTAAGAATGGTGCTCTCTCATTCCTACAATGCCGAGAGCCTTTATCGCACCTTGCCCTCTGGCGGCGAGATAGAAACTCTAAGAAAAGCCTTGGCTGACTTGCAGGACAAAAAAACAGTTATGGATCAACTTCTTCAAGACCCAAGACTGGCCGCAGAGCTTGAACACTATGGCGCTGGTGTCAACTTCGTGAAGAGATGTCCCGATCCAGCAATCGGTGGCCATCTAAATTTTGACGTCTGTCTTCACTTGATACAGATCGAACGCGAAGCAAAAGCAGCCAAGTGTGCTTCATGCTATGAACAGCCAAAGCTTCCCATCAAAGCGGACTCGGTACGTCCGAACGAAGTAGGTGCGCAGAAAATATGGTGCTGACTTTTATAGTGCGGCCATTTTTATTGCAATGACTGCTTCGTGGAGAAGATGACAAAACCAAGAGTAACCGAAGCTGGGCATCCTGTCCCTGAGACTTGCAGCTTTGATGAATGTGCAAAGCCTCTAGCGGCTACGTTGAACTCTTGTTCCATGGAGAAGGAAGTTTGGCGAGCATCACAAGATACCAAGTTTATTGAACGTGGAATCGATTGGAATAATGTCGGTCTGCCAAGACCTAAGGAGAGAAATGGCTGTTTCCTTCTTGGCGATTACAGGCAGGATGTATCGCAGATACCGAGCTCTCGCTTGACGGTCGCCATGACTGTGCTGTCTAGCTGGTATCTTGACTTTCCTCAGGATAAGATCATGGGTAAGTGTCCTAGCGCACATACCGCTAAAGAAGGTTGCACCTAGCGGGCGTACCACGCCCTAGGGCTAGATTTACGTGACACTGGCGAGCTGCTAGCTATACTAGCTATAAGCCACTAAAGAAGGTTATTGCTAACAGATGCTAGTTTTTACCCAATTCATTTCAACGGCAAAGGTACTAGGCCGCATGCTTGAAGTGGCACATATCCCTTTCCTATACTACTATGGATGCATGTCAGCCGCGAAAAAGACACAGGCCTTGGAGATTTTCAGGGAGGAAAACCATATAGTCCCAAGGATTATGGTAAGAACATCAGAACATCCCTGCAAGCCCCAAGCCCCAGGCAGCGAACGTAGCAAATGATACTAACCGTTAGGAAAGCTCATTAGCTTGAAAGCAGGTGGGCAATCGCTGAACCTCCAATGCGCCAACCTAATGATCATTGTTGATCCATGGTGGAATGTCACAGCAGAGCAGCAGGCGATTGGTCGCGCGCACAGAGTCGGCCAGAAGAAGGAGTGTCATGTGGTTCGGGTGCTGAGCAACTCGGACATGGACGCGAAGATGCTACAGCTCCAAAGGAACAAAAGCGAGGAAGTTGATTACGCACTCCAGGACGATGGACACATGCCCACGCTCCTAGACGACGACCAGCGCGAAGAACTTTTCAATTTTACGACAGGCAAGAAGAAAGGCAAGCAGAAAGGCAAGCAGGGACAGACTGCTCCAAACCCGGCATGGAAGGGCATGAAGCGATTGGGAAGACTGGGAGCTCAGCCTGACAACTCGAATGGAAATGGTGGCTCCAGCAACAAGCGAAGAAGATGTTGATTACTGGGAGCTGCAGGAAAACATGTTGTTGCGCACGGGATTTTATCAGGGGAGTGAAATGGACAGCGTCTTACAACGATACTGATGGGAATGAGGGACGAATTGGGATTCGGAGTGCTTCGAGGTTCAATTACGATTATGAATGATGAAGGGGCCCTGGAAAATGAATGGGCATGGATGGATTTATGGGATGACTGACGACTGGGAGTTCAGAGCTGGAAATGGCATTTGAAACTAGCAACAAGATGCATGCGTTGGAGGCAACAGGCATAAAATACGTTATTAGGCAGACTAAAACGGGCAACTACAAGGGACGATCCTGACAGCTCGAATAATACGAGACGTCTTTCTTTTTTCTTCTTCTTCTAATCTCTCCGATTTTAACTAATGTAAAACAGTACGGAGTAGAGACGTGCGGTCTTTCACTTGATTGTTACTCTGTTCAGAAAGTTGGCGTTTCCATGAATTATTTAGCAATCGGCCCCCTGGCAGCTGCATTTGTCGGTTTACTACATAATTATGCAGGTTCCTTACCCCCACCACTACACTATTAATTCGCATTACATGTAGTGACCATGCGCGTGCCCACAACGAATTTGCAAGTCTACTAATAATTAAAAAATGCTCACCGAGCAGCAAATGGAAGGGTCGTTTGATCGACAGTAGATAGATCGTTCGAAAACCAAACCAGTGGTATCTCTACTATGCCTTGGGACTGGCCCAATAGGTCCAGCTTGGGGAAGAGCCAAGGACATAGCAAAGTTGAGAATGATTGCGAGAGTAGGGTAAGAAGACTTCATGTTTGTAAGAGATCTTGTTTTTGTCGTAGTTGTAGAGCAGTGCCTAGTAGGTGTATCTTGGCGATTAGTTAGAGGCTGGCATGGCTTTTATAGATGAAAGAAAACTGTATTTGCTATCTGTTAGGGGCCCGTATTGTCGCACAAATTAGTAACCAGTTGGCTACGCCTCTTTTCTCGTGCAACATGTTGCACGAAAATATGTTGTACGAAAAAATATGAAAAAAGTGTTGAGCACTATTTGCTCGTTTATCGCAGCTACTGTTAGGGGGGGGGGGGTGCGCACTCCGTTTTTGGCCTAGTTATAAGTTAGCCTGACTGCCTCATCAATAAAAAGAGGCATAGCCAACTTTCCATGTCAGTCTCCCCCTTCATCCGGGCGGCACGAAACTGCACTTCCGCTGCTTGTCTTCCTGGAAAACCCAACTTCATCCATCTGATGAGCTGGGGGCTCCGGCTGCAGATCTTCAAGGCAGGCACACCTGCTGCACGAAAAAAGAGGCGCAGCCAACTTGTAACACGAAAAAATAATAAATTACAACAAAGGTATCGAGCCTCACAGCGTCACAGGACATGTGCCAAAATGGCTACCTCGCGCGAATCGGCCCTGAGATCTATATTGGCAGATACAATTGCGGCCATCAGCTCTGCATTCCGGGAACTTAGACTCAAAGCTGTCCAGGAGCTTGGCATCCTCAAGGAGCTACTCGCTCAGGTTCATCATGAGCTGTGCCGTATTTTCGGGATAGTATTCAGCTTGCACCGATTAGTTCAACGTTACGAGGAGGAAGGTCAGACACTCAACACCACTGGCCCCTACTTGGTCCTAGAGCGATGTACTGGTATCGCTGTCAGCATACGAGAGAACATTGACACTCTCACGGTGACTGGTTTACACACGACGTTGAGGTCACTCCGGCCATGTCAGTCGATTGTTGCCCTTGCGTGTAGCACCGCCAACACCCTTGTTGGCATACACCATAAACTGGCGCCTGATGTATATTCACAATCACCGGTAGGCAGTAAAAAGTCAGGTCAGGCCCATTACCGATCCAAAAGCGTACCCACGGCCAGCCTGGAAACCGTGTATGGCCTGGTGCCAGACCAGAGAATCTGTACCCAACGGAACAACTTGGAGGAATGTCTCGAAACGGACCCTGATGATGCCACTATTCTGCAATGGATGCAGGAACTGAACTCGCCTAGCAATAATCGCCCGCCACTAGAGTTATTTCCCGAGCTCTGCCTGGTGAGAGTCCGCAATCAACAGAGACCCCTGTATAGAGTAGCTGCCTCGAGATGGTACCGATGCGCAAAGTCACGATGGTCTGTCATGGGATTCGAAGCCGAGAAATTGTTTTCGAATTCCCAAAGTAACAACTTTATACAGTGGGTTCTGGAATTCGGAAGAATTAGATTCCCAGATCAACTCGAATGTGCAGGTCACCAGGACAGGGCCTCCAAGATCATAGAGCTCACCGATGAGCTTGAACAAGGAAGGCTAACACCTCTTCACTTGGCCTCAATGCTTGGGTTGCACGAACTATGCAAATCTCTGTTGTCCTTGGGGGCCGCTGTGAACGTCCGGAGTAATTTTGGCTCTCCTCTGTACTGTGCGCTCATGGGACCCAAAGTTCTGATCCAGCGCAATCAGCCTTCTTCATGGCCGACAATTATAGAAGTCATGGAGCCTGCAGACTGCAATATTATCCAGTCCATCACATCATCTGGAGCTGATTGTGCATGCAAGTTTCAACTTCCCCAAGCAAGGCCTAGTGACGCAAAGCTTGATGACCCAACGCTTGCTACCCTTGGGTTTGTAGCATCAGTCAAGGGCCAAAACCACGAAATATTCCAAAATATAATGAGAGCAGGCGGTAGCCTAGATTATGGTTTTGGACGTATGCTTATCAGTTTGTTCTCCGCCCCGATTCCTTCAGACTCAAGAGAGCTCATTGCTAGACTGCTTTCCATTGTCTTGGGCTACAACTTTGTTCATGGCCGCCACGGGAAATTTCCATGGGACGGCCAGGACGATATTATTGTTCCTATCTGGGATATTGTGGAACAAAACGATCTGCAGCTGTTGGGAACCACCAGGATGGATATTCCGCTCCTAGATGACGATACATTTCACATGGCTGTGCAAGAATGTGTACTTAACGGCTGCCATATCTACTTGCAGCGGTTAGCCATGGACCCTCGCTTTGATTGTGAAATCCTGGATGGAGTGAAAAATTGCATGATTCTTCATACGGCCGTCAGTGGACAAAGGCTGGATATGGTTCGGATCCTGGTTTCCTGCGGCGCCAACTTTTATGCCGTCGACGAACAGGGTAGGACCCCTCTCATGGTCGTCGAGGACCCAACAATGCTGAGCGTACTCGTCAAACAGTATGGGGTGTCTACTACATCTACAGACTATGACGGAAGAAATATATGGCATTACGCTGCTGCCACAAACGATATGCGCATCATGGAGTGGCTCTGCGTCAACGACCCATCGTCAACAACTAACATCAATGCCGTAACGAAACACGGCTGTTCACCTTTGATAGAGTCACTCTTGCACATCAATAACCTGATTGATGAGTTCAGAGGGTCTACCCCAGTCCGGCCTGATGTTGCTTACAAGCTCCTGCAGCAAGATAGCATTGATTGCAATGCTGGTTCTGCAGAGTTGCCCATCGCACATCTTGCTGTTCAGTGGGGTGAATCGGACCTCGTCAGTCTTCTTGTTGATAAAGGAGTCAACTTCGAGGTCCTTGATCACGAGGGCCGCAGCCCCCTTCATCACTTGAATTCTTCGGCTGAGCCGGAACTCGTGAGGCGACTGGTGGAACTTTGTGGTAGACTGCCACTGGTATCAAGAGCTGGAATCACGCCCTTGGAGTCACTGTATGTCAACAGCTTTCCGACCAACCCCAAAGGTCGTTTCTTGTTCAACCATCCGTCCTGCTTCAAGGCTGTTTCCGAATCAACACTGCGACCCCTTTTGACTCGCGAGGCTTTGAGATATCGCAATCGCGCCGGCGAAGGTTGCTGGGCTCTTTTTTGTAAAACGGCACAGCAGTGTTTCATGCGCTGTTCTCGGATGGAAGAGGAAATGCCTGAATATGTAGAGCGCTCATTCTTGAGTGGCATGATGTGTTTGCATGAGCATCGATGTCTTGGAGCACACGAGGACGAGACGGGACAAACTGCCATCCTGGCCTTTGCTTCTCAGCATGAGGACGGAACCACATCTTGGTCACTGGAGACTAATCCACTTATTGAGCATATGCTGGATATGTATATTCCAAGGGGTACAAAACTCATGAAGCAGTTCTCACGTACCCCAGAAGCCTTCCAGCTGATGCTAGAAGCCCTTCGACTACAAAAAGTCAGAATCGTACATTTTTTGGCGGATGAGCTGCCTCTGCGAGAGCCAACAGCTAGTCTTGGAGATCTTTCAGTCTTGGAGTACGCAATGAAACTCAAGGGTGAGCAGCTGGATAGTGTTTCAGCTCTTCTCAGCCATGTTGACACTCATCAACTCAACGCTGTTGGGTCTCGGCTGTGTGGTTTGCTTTTCGAACCTGGCATAAACACCTCCAGGAAGAAGAAGAAGCTTGGTATTCTGCTCGATCGTGGCCTATGTCCCAATACGAGGATCAGGACCCAAGTACCCGAGAAGGACATCACGATACTATCGGAGGCCGTTGCCCAGGAATGGCTCGACGTAGTAAGCATGTTGCTCGATCACGGTGCTCATCCCGGTCTTGGCCGAACTGGCAACGCCATTGCTGCTGCATTGCTAAGCAACAATGTGGCAACTCTCTCCCTTCTTATCAGCAAGCTTGAAACGAGTTTCGACTGGAATTTCACCGTCTTTTTCAAAGACATGCCCGGCTATAACGCCATCGACCTTGCCATTCGAGCTAGGGCACATGAATCACTTGAAATGCTCTTCTCTCGCACCAACATCCGGTCTATTATACATTCCCGTAGCGATGTCAACCTTGGGACACCTGCTCACTTTGCTGCGCGGATGAATGACGCACGGAGCATAAGGATATTGCGAAAGAATGGCGCCGACCTGGGACGAATCGATGACAGGGGCCGAACAATTTTGCACATTGCGGCCGAAATTTCAAGTTCCGTGTTGATCGCGCTGGCGGCTGAGTTATGTCCCGCCGCCGCGAGGGATAATGAGGGACGAACGGCGGGGGACATCTACTGTCGCTGAGAATGGTGACGCTTGCTTGGGTAGCTTGCCTTTGGATGACGTGGAGAAGTAGACTAACTTCTAAGGCTGCGATGTTAGGACTTTGTATTATTATTATTAGGTATACACTAGCTAGCTCTAAGTAGCTATTCCTAGTACTACTCCTGCCGGTTCATTAACAAGGAAGACGCTCTAGTTTAGGAGGAAAACCCCTAATACTTGGTTCCTAGGTTAGTACTTGTCACGACTAGGGTCGGGTTATGGTGATGAATAGAGTGAAGGCTTAGATTCGCGGTCGCTGCTAGAACAAAGCTACCTAGGGGCGCGTCTTGAACTCTGACCTCTCCTATAATATGAGCGGTCTTTGCTACATACCCTGCCTTGCGTGCACGTGGCTATCTAGTAGCTAGGCAATGGCTCCTACATGTAGTTATCAAAGGGATCCGAGGTTCCACCATGTCATCAATCACCCTGTCCCTGACCTCTCTCAGTGAATCAGTTAAATCATCGGTCAGTCAATCAGTCAGATCGTCGGGTAGTAAAAGAAACGGAAGTGGATAATAGTTAGCCCGGGCGGATACCGAAGCTTTCCCTGCGCCTATCCACTCTCATATCTACCCGGATGGTCGTTATGTCATCTCGCATAGTCGTAATATCTTGCCGCATTATCATTACTTCTTGCCAAATAGAGACGATATCTTGTTGCATAATGATATAGACGAGATTAGATAGTTAAGTCTCGAAAGTAGTTCGTTGTTATTGATTACAGGGATATTCGGTATTTATGCAACCTCTGTACTAATTATTTCGAAGCTATTTGCGATCGTAGCGAAGTTAGGCGGCATGTTGTTATTCTCCATTGTAATTTGGGCAGCCATAAGGATCTTGTAAAAGCCACCAAACCGACCGACCAAGTCAACCAATCCACCAAGCCCGTCAAAGCTATCCCTTTCAGTAGTCCTGATAGCTCCCTAGGCATCGCGCCTGTTATCGCGCTTCATTGAAGGCTTCGTTTGAAGACCTAGATTCATCGCTCGCAGATTTGAAGCTTATAAGCTTCCTTTTTCCCTGTAGGATTCCGAATTCCTAGATAGTAATTCTACATCTTCTCTTCTGCTCTCTCTTTGCCTCCGTCTGCATCATTCCACACGAATTACGGGGTTTTATTAAGGGGCTGAACTCGCGGTAAGCTAGTAGTTTGCATTCCGAAGAAACGGCGCAGTGTAATCGTCTTCTTCTTTTTTGCATCACCTGTTCCCAAACCCTTTTCAACGGCATGGTTTGTTTGGATTCAGTGATGCACACGATGCTTCGCAAGGGTGATGATCCCTCGCTCAATACAAACGTTGCTGGCCGCGTAAGAGATGATATGATGGTGCACTCGGTCTTGGTATATGTCCCCTAGAAAAAGGAATTGTGGTAAAGAAGGGGTAGATGGCCCGATCTGATTGATGCATACTTTTTCCCACCAGTCATGCTCTGATCGGGGCGACAGGAATGATCGAGCGAGGGCACGGGAGGCTACCAACACACGTCGTCATCAGAGCTCGAAAAACATGAGTCGATCTGATGAAGAAGGGGGGGGGGGTCTCACTAAGCTGCGGGACGGCAAATGGGATGTGCACATTTCGCCGTGTGGCTGGGATGTTTTTTTCCAAGACGTCTTAGACACTCTGTGCTAAAGACTCGGACTCACGGATATTCGAAGGGCGAAACTACACGTGGAAAAGAATCATACTCGTGTTTCCGGTGGCTTCCAGATGCTTTTGATCGAGTGTCGCTTCAAGTTGGGCTGAGTAAAGGTGGTTATTATAGTATTAGGCAGATCCTGTTAAAATAAGCCGGAGTGGTGCCTATGCTGCAACATAAGGGAAACCCGCCATTGTCAATCCTCATTCTACGTCAATTCGAAGACGAACTAATCGTGTGTGAAATCGCGTAACATTTCACAGAGGCTAGGGAAGGGTCGGTGAGCTGAGACAGAGGCTCGCTCGCCCCCGTAGTCTCGTCTCGGTGATGACCAGCATATCTGATGTGTGATCAAGTGCCCCCATGATTCATGACAGTATTTCTATGAGGGAATGGAAGCCAAGCACAACTCTTATGGTGAGCCGCCCAATGGCCGTTGGCAGTTGTGGTCTAGCATGGAAATGAGAGCCTGCCCGCCCATCTTCACATTCTAACTCATGATTGATGAAAAAAGAAAAAAAAGAAAAAACTCTCCATGTGCTCAAGTCGTAGCTCTTTACTGCTACGATGGCTTCTCTGTGGAAAAGCGAAAGGTCGGAACTGTCTACCATTGCCAGCGGGTCTGTCCGGGACGTTTTGGAATTCCTCGAACTGGAATATGCGCCCGACGGTAAATTGATACGATGGTCGGTCTCCAACAAGAAGCATCCTAGGAACTGGACGACATGTCGTAAGTTCTATGATGTCGGCTTGGTCATTTTTTTGGATTTCTTCACGTAGGTCCAATCCGCGACTTCTTTCAAAACTGACGAGATGCTGATCTAGCATCCTCTGGTGGTTTAGGACCGCAATTAGCACAGCCGGGGTATGATCTTTGAGCCTCTGACGTCAGGAGCGGAAGCTAATGTGTGTACAGAGCTCGGTTGCAGAGCAAGCTCGCGGTGAACTCGGCTTGGAGAAAACGCTATCCGTATTTCTATTCGTCTCTGTGTGAGTTTGATTAATTGACAATGGGCCATGGTCACGCAGCTTCCAGCTAATATCACCACCACCATGCAGATATTTACTCGGACAAATGGTTGGCGGAGTGATATTTCCTCCCTACTCTGAAGCTTTCGGTCGCAAAAAGCTCTACATAATTAGCACGGGTCTCTTCAGCGGCTTCTGCGCACTCAGCGGCGCGGTGTCGTCTCCTGCGGGCATAACGGTCGGTCGATTCTTTTCCGGGCTGGTTTCTGCAATACCCACAATCATCGTGGCTGGCAGCATTGAAGACATGTTCAATTCCAAAGATCGAACCTGGTTGATCTTCATCTGGACCTTGTTGGCGAACATGGGTTTGACGGTCGGTCCCGTTATGGGTATCTTCATCATAGTGCATTTGCGCTGGTACGCAAGAATTGGTCCTCCTGCCGATGAATGGATGGATGATGTACTGACCTCGTACCTCTAGGAACTGGGTGTATTATGTGGCCGCGGCTGTCACGGGTCTGACGACAATCTTGTTGTTCGGTATTCGAGAGTCGCGACCGTCTTTGCTCCTCGAACGAGAGGTCGAATACGCACGAAAGCAAACCGGCGATGTGAGCTTGAGGGCATCAAATCCGGATCATACCCCTGACCTCAAGACGTTTGTTCAAGTCGGTCTGTTCCGCCCTGTCCAGCTCTTCTTCACCGAGCCCATTGTCTTCATGGTGTCGTCGATAAGCGCATTTGCATCGGCCTTGATCTACTTGTTCACCGAAGCCCTGCCGCCAATTTACGAATCGATGGGGTTTTCAACAACAATGGCCTGTTTGTCGCTCTTGGCTCTCGGCGTCGGTCTCCCATTGGGTGTCTTAACTCGCCTACGGGACCACCGCATGATAGCCCGTTGTGAGGATAAAGGTGTGACGCCGGAGCCAGAACAACGAATCTTCGGGTTCTGCATAGCCGCCCCCATGTTGGCGGGAGGTCTCTGGTGGTTCACATGGACGATTCCACCTGCGGTCACTGATGTTCCCTGGATCGTTCCCACCCTGGCTCTGGTGTTTGTCGGATACGCCATAAACGAGTTTGACACCGTCCTGGCAGGGTACTTGGCAGACAGTTATCTCAGCTACGCAGCGAGCGGATTTGCAGCTCTTTCCATCGTCCGATCCCTCATGTCAGCTGCGTTTCCCATGGTAGCAACCAAGATGTTTGACGGCCTGGGTGCAAACCGTGCGTGCCTGACCCTCGCCATATTGTCGACCTTGTTTTGCGCTGTTCCGCCACTCTTCACCACGTACGGGAAGAGAATCCGGACTCGAAGCAAGTTTGCTCGATTCAGCTTGAAGGTGTATGAAGAGAATGGCGTCAATTAGTCAGGACATGAGGCAGAGAAGAAGGCGGGACTTGCTCAACAAAAAGTGTCCTAGGTTTTACCGCCGAATTTGAGAAAAAAAAAATAACGAGCATCGTATGATGAGCCGCTTTCCAAACATTGAAATAGATCTCTTGTTCGGCATCGGCGGCGGCCTGCCCTAGTCTGAAAATGACGCTCGACCGAGAGACGCGGTCGTGGAACAGACCTGATCTGATGGCAAGCCGTTGGCTCGGGCGGTCGAGAACGGGCACTGCAAGATGGGTGCAAATGCTTTCTACGAAATGGGCAGATGCCAACGGGCAATCGTATCATCGATCCAAGGCGCCGTTGGAGTTGACGGCCAAGTATGGCCACATAGAAATGGCGGAATTGCTTCTGAAGTAGAGGAATACGTAAACACGCAGCAACGGATTATTGAATGCGGAGCGTGACAGACCACTTGTTGATTCTAGCACGTAACAAGTGCGGGCACCACGAATAAAAGAGATAGCTGTCCTAGCAACTAAGGTTAGCTAACAAATTCAACGTAAGGCAATTCGGTCAGATTGATCAGTTCAATCGTCAGGCTAGTAGTCAGTCAGATTGATTACTTACACAGACAAACTATTATTATTATGGAACCAAGTGAGATGTGCAAGGGATCACTTAATCTCCAACTTCCTTTTTTGAGTGATTTTCCGTCGTTGAAAGATGAGTGCGTCATGACTCACGTGATCTCGGGCATCGTCCACCCTTGCTGTGCTACGATCTGTCCCAGTTTTCTAACCAAATCGTCCAAGGGTTATTATGAAGACAGATAGAAAAGCACTGACGGTAACTTCCAAGGCGAGTGAGTAATACCCAGTCACCCACTCGAGAACTTCGTACCCGAACACAGAAATATACCCATGGAGTGTAGGGTAGCTACTTTTCCACCTACTCCGTACATATAGGTGCCACCCGCAGGAACTTTTGGTGGTTTTCCCGGCTTTTACCCGCCATTGTCACTGCTCTGGCAAACTTCAGAACTTTTTTCTTGGGACTTATGCTGCGACGGAATTCTGGGCTCATTCATCCAACCTGCCGTGTGCAGGATACAATCGTCCGCCATGGATGATCTTTTGAATCTCGAGCTGCTTTCGCTCGTGTCGAAAGTCACGTCCGAGCTGCAAAACCATGTCGGCATCAGCGACAAGACGCTTGCAGAGTTTCTCATCGCCCAGCGCCTCGAGAGTTCCAACTCCCATGACTTCCGCAAGAAGCTCAACAATATTGGCGCCGACTTTCCGCCGAGCTTGGTGGACAGCCTCGACCGCCTGGTTCTTGCTATGCATCCCAAGTTCAGGGGAAAGGGCAATCACAGCAACGGAGACGAGCATCGTTCGAGGACACTCGAAGGAAAAGAGAAGGTCTTCAGTGGTCTTGCGCTGGCGGATCAACAGGTCGAATACAATGGGGGAGACGCGATAGATAATACCCTAGCATTGTTGGAGGGCCTGGAGGGCAAAGCGAAGAAGGAGAAAGCTTCACGCAAGCGCAGTAGAAGTCCCGAAAATGACAACAAGGAATCGCGGAGGAGAAGACGGGACCGATCGCGTGACCGATCGCGTGAACGACGAAAACACCGACACAGATCACGATCTCGCTCGCAAGACAGAGGCGATGAAGACTGGCGCGACGGCTTCAAATGTTCTCGAAAAGACAGGCGCGGTCGACGTCGATACGATGACGAATATGACGATGACGATACGTTTCGCAGAGCACCTGACCCCGAGGTTGACGATGCGCCGCAGTTGAACAAAGTTTACCAAGGCCATGTTACGGGTATTAAGGATTTTGGCGCCTTTGTCAATTTGCACCATGTGAGAGGAAAAGTGGACGGGCTGGTGCACATATCACGTATTACCCCGGGACAGAGAGTCAACCATCCGTCAGATCTACTATCCAAAGGCCAAGATGTTTGGGTCAAGGTGACCAGCTTGGAAGGGAACAGGATCGGCCTCTCCATGAGAGATGTCGATCAAGAGACTGGGATGGATCTGGAACCACAGGCACGTCTTACAACGGGTGCTAACACGGAAGCCCTTGGCGGTGGCGCAAGGAATGGCTTTGTTGATGATACCCCGGCGCTGCCACGAGATGCTCTTGGGCCTCCGAGACGCCAAAAGAAGCGCATGACGTCTCCTGAAAGATGGGAAATCCGACAACTGATCGCATCCGGGGTAGCCAAGGCATCCGATTATCCTGATCTAGAAGAAGACTACAACGCGACACTTCGAGGCGACGGAGAACTCGAGTTGGAGGAGGAAGTCGATATCGAAGTTCGGGAAGAGGAACCACCTTTCCTGGTTGGTCAGACCAAGCAGTCTTTGCAGCTTTCTCCTATCCGCGTTGTCAAGGCGCCCGACGGCTCCATGAATCGTGCCGCTATGTCCGGCACAGCAATTGCAAAGGAACGCAAAGAGCTCAAACAACAAGAGGCAGATGCTGCGGCAAAAGAGAAGCAGATTGACCAGAACCTCTCGTCTCAGTGGCATGACCCCATGGCAGATCCGGATAAACGCACGTTTGCGAGCGATCTGAGGAAATCCCGAATGAACGCAACATCGGAAGAGGTCCCTGAGTGGAAAAGGGCCGTTGTTCCCCCCAAGGGCCAGCCCCTGATCAAACGGACCAATCTCAGCATGAAGGAGCAACGTGAATCTTTGCCAATGTTCGCGTTCCGCAGCCAGCTTATCAAGGCGGTTCAGGAAAATCAGATCCTGATTGTTGTTGGCGAGACAGGCTCTGGAAAGACCACCCAACTGACCCAATATCTTGCCGAAGCGGGCTTCGCAGACAAAGGACTTATTGGCTGTACACAACCGCGAAGAGTTGCCGCCATGTCAGTGGCTAAGCGTGTCGCAGAGGAGGTTGGATGCAAACTCGGAGAGGAAGTAGGGTATCTCGTTCGGTTTGATGACTGCACGAGTCCCGCGACGAGAATTAAGTACATGACAGACGGCATGTTGCAGCGAGAGATTCTGATGGACATGGACCTGAAGCGATACTCAGTCATCATGTTGGACGAGGCCCACGAACGTACAATTGCCACGGATGTTCTCTTTGCCCTGCTAAAGAAAGCAGTTAAGCGAAGACCGGACCTCAAGGTCATTGTGACTTCAGCTACACTCGACGCTGACAAGTTCTCATCGTACTTTAATGAATGTCCTATCTTCACGATTCCTGGTCGAACCTTTCCTGTCGAGATTCTATACTCGAGAGAACCAGAGTCTGACTACCTCGACAGTGCGCTGGTCACGGTGATGCAGATCCATTTGACAGAGCCAAAGGGCGATATTCTCCTCTTCTTGACGGGCAAGGAGGAAATCGACACAGCCTGCGAGATTCTATATGAGCGCATGAAAGCGCTAGGCCCGTCGGTCCCCGAGCTTCTGGTGCTGCCAGTCTATGCACAGCTACCCCCAGAAATGCAAAGCAGAATTTTCGATCCAGCGCCCCCGGGCGCCCGAAAGGTCGTCATCGCCACCAACATCGCCGAAACGTCCATCACCATCGACGAAATCTACTACGTCGTTGACCCAGGATTTGTGAAGCAAAATGCCTATGATCCCAAACTCGGCATGGATTCGCTCGTCATCACTCCAGTCTCCCAAGCCCAGGCCAACCAGCGAGCTGGACGTGCAGGCAGAACCGGACCAGGAAAATGTTTCCGACTCTACACCGAGGCAGCATACCAATCTGAAATGTTGCCAACCACCATCCCTGAGATCCAGCGCCAAAACATCTCACACACGATCCTCATGCTCAAAGCCATGGGCATCAACGACCTCATCCATTTCGACTTCATGGACCCCCCGCCTGTCAACACAATGTTGACCGCCCTGGAAGAGCTCTACGCTCTCTCCGCACTCGACGATGAAGGCCTGCTCACCCGTCTCGGCCGCAAGATGGCCGATTTCCCCATGGATCCGTCCTCGGCCAAAGTCCTCCTCGCCGCTGTTGACCACGACTGTTCCGAAGAGGCCCTCAGCATCATTGCCATGCTGTCCCTCCAGGGCGTGGTCTTCTACCGCCCCAAAGAAAAGCAATCAGTAGCCGACCAGAAAAAGTCCAAGTTCCACGACCCCCACGGCGACCACCTGACGCTTCTCAATGTATACAACTCCTGGAAACAGAACGGGTACTCCAAACCTTGGTGTTTCGAAAACTTCATCCAAGCTCGGTCTATGAATCGTGCAAAGGATGTCCGAGACCAACTTGTCAAGATCATGGAACGCTACAAACACCCCATCGTCTCGTGCGGGCGCAACACCGATAAAATCCGAAGAGCCCTCTGCTCAGGATTCTTCCGCAACGCCGCGCGCAAAGACCCACAGGAAGGGTACAAGACGTTGACCGAGGGAACGCCCGTCTATCTACACCCTAGCTCGGCGTTGTTCGGAAAACAAGCCGAGTGGGTGATCTACCATGATCTCGTGTTGACCACAAAGGAGTACATGCACTGCACAAGCTCCATCGAGCCAAAGTGGTTGGTGGAAGCGGCACCGACGTTTTTCAAGGTCGCGCCCAGTAATAAGCTGAGCAAGAGGAAGGCATCCGAGAGGATTCAGCCATTGTATAATAAATTCGCCAGGGAAGACGACTGGAGATTGAGTGCGCAGAGAAGAGGTGGCAAGGGTGGCGGCGGTGGAACGTGGGGTTGAGGGGCTGATAATATCATGATGGGGTGATTAAATGATGAGCATGTTTGGCGTTCTTTGGACTAGCTGGGATTTACTTGTATGGTGAAGTTCTACGGAGTAATAGCAGGATCTTCCTGTCGTGCTAGTTATTTTCACGGCTAAGACCTAGAGAATGTCTCTTATTTCCCTAGGGAACCTATGGCTTACCATAGCGTGG
Organism: Epichloe coenophiala; assembly: GCA_018801565.1. Classification (NCBI taxonomy): domain Eukaryota; kingdom Fungi; phylum Ascomycota; class Sordariomycetes; order Hypocreales; family Clavicipitaceae; genus Epichloe; species Epichloe coenophiala. Next base: position 540,728 of record JAFEMN010000027.1, on the reverse strand, counting down.
TCTTCTGTAGTGTTGTGTGGTTGTTTATGTGTGGTTGTTTTTTTTTTTGTTACCCTCTAGTGTTTGAACATGGAGATATAGGTCTGTAATCTGTCGACCTCCTGGGCTCATAACATGACAACAGCTACTAGGCTTACTGGGCTGAAAACGGAGTGCGCACTAGTAGCTGCGATAAACGAGCATATAATGCTCAACACTTTTTACAAATAACGATATGCCCGCACTCCCAACACAGACGACTAGCACCGACACCACCACCGCAGTTCCTTGCGCCTAATTGGCCGCAAGAGTGAACTTCAACTGTAAGGACCCCAGAAGGTGTGCTGGCAGTAGACCAAAAGATCCGCCAATGCTAGCCGTCGCTAACATTGCACCTTACAACCGGTTATAAGACCTGTCACCTAGGGCTCCATCCCACGAGGGAGTTTGTGTCGCGGGGGAGTCTACTTGGACGCAGCTACAACATATATTAGTGTTGTCAACAAGATTAAAGAGGGTTTGTAAACAAACTTACGATTGCGGGGACTTGGGCCGTGCGCCAAATAACGAGTCGAGCCTGGAGAAGTTTTGGTCTGTGAAATATTAGTTAGTTATTTGAATCGGTTCGCATTGGACAAGGGATAGGCAAAGGTGTAGGTATACTCACATTTTTGTGAAATAATAGCCACCGCGTGGTCGCGGTCGCGGCTGCGGTCAGCCCGCTAGCTCTCTGCAATTGGAGCCACGCGAAGGAATTGATATTTTGCTTGTTCCAGCAATAAGGCCGCGAGGAATTGTGACCGGAGCTGTATACCCCTCAATTATTGCCTTAGGCACCCACCCACCTCCTGCCTGAAAACTCGCCGATCTCGCTAAAGGCACCCCCCGTGACGTTTCCTGCGCCGGGGTCAGTGGCAAGTCGTGACTCGTCACCAGCTTATTCACTGCCTGCCCAGCCCCGATTCCCAACTCTACTTCATCAATTCGACCACCATCAGCCACTTCTCACGACATTGGCGACATACCACGTCCCTGTCCGCACGCAGCGCTCATAGCAAAACCTCTATTCTGTGATACCGCGTTCTTTTCGTAACCCCCTCCGCGCCATGTGCTCCGCAGACATCTTCCTCGGTGTTTTGGCCATCCTCTTCCCCCCGCTGCCCGGTACGTTTCGCCTGTCCGCCATCCACGTCAACAACAAGCATCCCGACCCCCTTCTCTTCGTGACGGTCGCTGGCTAATACTTTCTTGATGGAAAAAAAAAAGTATGGGTCAAATGCGGGATTTGCAGCGCCGACTCCATCATTAACATCCTTCTCTGCTGTCTCGGCTTCCTCCCCGGCCTCTTCCACGCCTGGTACATCATCGCCAAGTTCCCCGAGCCACTGTACGAGTACGAGACGCTGCCTCAAGAGGGCGGCCGCGTCGCATACGTCTACGTGCAGTCGTCTCATGGACCGAACTGCGGGCCTCCCGCTCGTCAGGGCGGCATGAGCTACGGCACGCAGGGTGGTCATGGGCAGGGTCATCAGCAGCAGTCGCAGGGCGGTGCTTCTGCTGCGGCTGGTGCCTCTGATGGACAGGGAGGCGTGCCGCCTCCGTACGCCGAGGTTGTCTCTGAGGACCGGGACTACAAAGTGCAGACGTAACAGTGATCGGGACGGGGCCACTTGTGGTATGGGCAACGTATACTTGTGGTTGCGACTGCCATTGACTTGAATCATGCATTCGACGGAAGCACATTGCTAGGACTGTGGGAGGGGACACTAGCACTTGTTGATATTTTCGCAATGGATGCAGGCATTGGGGCGGTTTCATAGAATTATGTTTTCATTACTGTTTGGGCTGCGGGAGTAATGAGTCTGGATTTCTGCCTGTATTTGTATACGTCCTCAATAACGTCAGCACCTTATTTTTAATAACTCGTGTGACGCAACGCCTAAGCTCGTGCGACTTCGCCAGTATATCCCGCTTCGCTACGATTGTCAAATTTCTTTATTCGTGTGAATTTCTCAAAACCACCCCGAAGATTACCGAATCCACATCTATTCGAGCTCGCGAGCAATATGTCCATCTTCTGCAGATGGGTCGTGGACAGATGGTGCCGCACGATCATGTTCCCTCAGAGCCTTGTAATGCTTCATCATTTGCTGTGGCAGAAACGTGTAGAATGACGGCACAAGTCTCAATATAGTCTTGACGAAATGAATGCCAGTGTTCAGTTCGATGACCTTCATTTCCATCCTCATGCCGGGTGTAATATTGGCAAGCATTCTGTCCTCGAGGTAAATCCAAAGTTGATCATTTTTCAAAAGTCTCGGCATTTCGGGCTGCTCCCACTCGTCTTCAATTACGGCAGTCTTGAAGAACACCTTGCCTACCGGCTCGACGGCGTGGCTGCTTCCGTCAACGCAAAGGGCAGCAAACTTCTGGACAAGGCTGTCAGAGGGTCTCCGAGTTTCAGTGACTTGCACTGTACAGGTCAACTCTTTCGCAGGCTCGAGATCCCCGTTCGAGTAGTGATTGAGTGTCTCCATCTCGCCACACAACGCACAGGTAGCTAAGAATACTGCCTTGGCATCAAAGTTCTCCGGTCGCGTGAATGACAACAAAGACCAGTCACCAGGTTCCATCGTAGAGAAGCATTCCGCAGCGGCCAGATTGAAATGGCCAGGCAAATCGTCGCTAAGTCGATTCAGCATGGGCCATTCCTTTCTTGCTTGTTGGCACACGAGCAAAGCAGACTCAACATCGTCTTGGAATTCTGGACAGACGTCATGCTGAAGGACGTATCTGAGAAAGTGTTCTACAACCGCAATGGCTGTTTCGATTTTTTTCTTCTCAAAACCAGTCAACTGACCGAGACTGATGGAGAAAAATCCAGCCGCCACGCCGGCAAAGTCTACCGACCAGTGCTCTCTGTTTCCATTGTAGAATTGCTGATTTGCAGAGGAGCCGCTGTGGACAGTATCTCTTGCGGTGGCGTCACGCCGCTCGGCTGGCGTGAGATCCTTCAGGTCTTTGTGATCTAGGCCTGAGAAGGAGTTCTGAGAGGTATCGATACCACCTAAGAACAGGTACTCGTTGAAGTAGACGGTCTGATCACCTTGAAGGCGCCGTCTCGAACGAAATCTTTGAATGCAGGCCTGGATTCGCCTGTGCAGGATATTAATGATATGCGAGAAAAACGACATTTATGGGAGGTGCTGAATTACTCTTCAAATGGAACATTGCTAGAAAGAGCGTCAGCTCGGGGATATAAAAAAAACTTCTTAGAGGTCATACGCTGCATAAATTTCCAACTTTTCCTCATCAGCTTCCACTGGTGTCATGGGCGGATCTGCGAAGAACTCTGACAGTTGCATTAGCATGAAAGTTCACCGTTTCGTGCAGAGTGAACCAAATTGACGAACCTTCAAAACCCGTGCCGCGGTTTCGTGGCAAAGCACAAGGGCCACGACTGGCCATGGACTTACGACTGCCTTTGCGCTTCTTCTTCTTGCTGCTCTTGCTAGCAGGTGGCTGACTTGGCTCTACAAATGCGTCATCTTCGCCTGAGGACATATGCTCAGCGTTGCTGCCATCTCCGGGAGAGATCTGTCCCGTCACGGTGGTGCTCGCTTCGCCGGCATCACTCATAGAGGCTTCGTCAATCTGGGACGGCATCTTGTTGAAATGTAAATATCACCACCCGAAGATGAGTAGAAGAAAACTGACGCAGACACGGAGAGGAATTTTGGCCGCAACAGACTAATCAGTGACTCGGATCTGGCAAGTATCTGAGCAGGTGGTAGCAGCCCCAGTTCGGTTGGCTGGCAGTCCATGGCTGGCAGTCGACGACAGCTGTCAAGAATTACCAAGACCAAACACTGAGCTCCGGCAAACGACTTTCCAGAGGCATGGAGTCTGACGAATGCATGCATGCATGCCTGCCCACCGAGACAGATAAATTTGAGTATCGACAACATGCTAGAGCCTCAAGCAGCCCCGGAATTCAATTATCTGCGGATGATACAAGCACCGATAGGTCCGCCGTACAAGCACGCAGCCTGTCAACTCTCACTCTGTCACTTGGGCGTAAACCCGGCTTTATTACGGAGTAGGCGACGTGAATTCAGTGTTCATCCAAGGCTACGGTTGGTGGAAGTTGCACAGCATCATTTCTCACGTTGCTGCTGGCCACAGCCTGACCAATGCTCGTGGTTCACGCGTTTGACTGGGCACACCAAGAGGCGCAGAGTGTTCAAACGCCTCAGGGATGCGATCGAGGATGGGACTCTGTGTGAGCTTGAATGCAATCCCTACCAATACGGCTAGATGGTGAGGTGCACATGATGCTCTCTTATTAAGAGCCCCCAGACATCGGCGTCGTCGCATGGTGCAGAAATCCCTTTGGAGAAGGAGGTTCGTATCTGCCAAGCCAACGTAAAGCACTTATTGGAAAAACAGTCAGTGGCCAAATCATGGCGTGCATTCGTTGACAAATAAGGTGTGTGTGTAGCTCAGAATGCAATGCGTCGAAGTGATGCCTCGGATTCTTCTAGTTCAGTGGAAACTGGATAAACCGATCCTTGTCAACATGGAGATGAAGCGGTTCTGGTTCTCCATGCCCCTCGTGTTGCCGTTAAGATGTTGGCGCGTCAGCTGCTTCTGCTAGTTGATGACCACCCTGGTATCATGATAGATTGTCACATGCCTGACATGCCTGACCGCATTTTGACTCGGAGATGGTTAGTACAATGACAAACGAGGGACCAAGGGGATCAATCCACAGACAAATCCCGCCTTGCTGTCTCATCTGCTCAGCCTCCATGATTGCGACCGACAAGGTTGGATGGCACACTGACAGTGAGCTGGACATCTGTGGCTCAGCATTAACGGCCGAAACCAGGGCCAGGCCAACGAGCTTGGGCCTGTGTCACGCATCACGTGCGCAATCAGGCGCCATAAATAGTGCCCCGCAGGGCTAGTTTAGCTAAAGAGACTATCCTTTACTATATTCCCTTATAGTTTAGTAGTAATTATATATTATAAGTATAAAAACCAGAAAAACCCAAAACTAGAATTTAAATAATTATTCTTAGATATCTAAGCAAACGCTAGATAAGAGACTTATTATAAAGGGATAATGCCTCTAAAGGTATATTAATATAGTTAGCCTAATAATCCTAAATAATTAGAGGGAATTAGTATAATATTTAGTAAAAAATTTCTTACTATTTAATAATAAATACATATTTAACTACCTAGTTAAATAGGTAGAATAGAGGTTAAGATTCTATTAATTCCTTAATAAATAGTTATAAAAAGCTAGATATTTTATGCCCCTAGCTATAACTAATCTAGTTATAACTTTAATAAGTCTAATAATTAGTATAGTAGCAAAACTATCCTAACCTATAACCTAGATAATAGGCTATTAAAGATATAATTCCTAGGGTCCTAGATTTAAACTAATATAATTTAAGTAGAATTAGAGTAAGGTTATAGTAAAGTTAATTAATATAGTACTAATAGACTATCTTATTATAGTAGTAATAGAATGCCTAGAGGGGTTTTATTTTAGTATATATAACTATAGGTATAATCTTTAGCTAGAAGAATCCATTAGGTATAATTCTAAGCTAGATATTTAGCTAGATAAGACCCTGCGTATAAGGTTACCTATAACCTAATAATTAGTAGTATTATCCCTAGAATTAGGAAGGAATAGCCCTATAATATATAAGTCACTTCCTATTACACCTCTTAATAATTCCCTATTTAATTTTCTATCCTATTAGTTATTAGAGGTAGGCTAAGGGTACTCTATAGAATCTGAATTATTATTAAGATTATATAATTAGGCATTATAAGGCTAAGGCATAATAGACTAATAACTATTAATAGTAAAATAGGGACTAATACTAGATTAACGCTAATTAGCGGATTAGGATATATTATTAACCTAGCGACCCCTAACTAATATAATATAGATAATATACTATCTATTCTAGGAAAATACTAATATAAATTATGCCTTACTATAGTATATTTAGTAAGGATAAGAATAGTAATTACCTATTTAATAGATAAAGGTAATACTAGTAATATAGCCGCTATTAAGGGCAGTAAATATTAGATTTTTTAATCTAGGTATTAAGGATAAAAAAGGTTAAGGAATTATAGTAAATATAAAATCTATAATAATAATTTATAAGTGTATACTAGCGTTTATATAATATTTAGAAGATATAGTAGCTAGTTAGTTAAAGAAATTAGTAAAAGATATATAGATATTATATTTAAGAGAATAAGCTCTTAATTAGTATAGTTATTTATTAACACTATTAGAATATAAGTTACTTTAAGAGATATTACTAAGAACTATTTATATATACCTTATTAAAAGATTCTAGGAACTATAGTCTATAGCCTTAAATAGAATTAAGAATATATAATACTTACTATAGAAGTATTATAATAAAGAGAATATTATAATATTTATATATAATTTACTATAAGATATAAAAGCGTGCTATTAAGATAATATTATATAACTATAAACAGTCTACTAGGTATTTAATTCAGAGATCTAGATAATTATTATATTACTATTAGTAAATATAATAATTAATTAGTTTCTAATATAAATTAGAGAGAGAGAGTTAATAATTACTAGTTAGGCATAAGATAGGTACTAATAGATAGCTAATTAATAATTTAAAGATATTTAATAGGGATTAAATATATATAGAGGATTTAACACTTAAGGCTAATATATAGGATACTAACTATATAATAGTATAGCTAGGCTATAAATTAGAGGGTATTAAAATAATTACTAGAATAGTAATTAGAATAATCGCAATAGTAATTCACTATACTATAATACTAATTAATAATAGTAATATAGATAGTAAAGACTATATTATAATAATTAAGAAAAATAGTTTAGTAACTAGCTATACTACTAGAATTAATAATAGCTATATAGAAATCTAAACCCTTAGTATAATAGACTAGTAGCAAATAGGGCTACCCTATTTAGTAACGCTATAAAGCTACTAAATAAACTAGTAATAGTACTATAGTGTCTATAGGCTATATATTAGGTAAATAAATTAGATTAGGTAGGAGAGAAAGATTAGAATAATTAATAGTAGGAAGAGTAAGTAAATAATATAGGTTAAGAGAATATTTATTAATAACTAGAATAGGAGAATATTAATATATATATTCTATACCTAGAGGTAAAGTAATAAAACTTATACGCTTAAGATAATTAGAAAGGAGTCCTATAGACTAATAGCTAAGCAGAGTAAGTCTAATTTATTAGAATTAATAATATAATTTGCACATATAGAATGTGTTTTACTTAATTCGCTTCTAATAACGCGCTTTTTAACTATTTAAGTATAGTATATAGTTTACTATATAATAGTACTATTAGAGGTAAAGTAGCTTATAATAAAATTTTAGAATCTTATTCCTTATCCTAAATATATAGTAATTAAGATTATCTAAATATTATAATAAATAATATATAAACGTAAATAAAATCAGTAGCAGATAGACTATAACTAATAGATAAAATAATAGTAAAGGCAAAATTAGGCGTCTAAATCCCTATCTTTTAATTAATAGTTAACATATAATATAATATAGGCATAGGCTATGCATTTTAATCGTAGATATATCTATAATTCTAGATCTATCTAAATTTAGATAATCTAAATAGCTAGGTTAATATTTATTATAATACTAGGTGCTTAATTATATTAGTAAATACAAACTAGGTAGCTAAGTAGTATCTAGATATTAAGATTTAAATAAGAGTAATACTAATTAATATTAAGGGAATTAGCACTAATACCTATTCCACTAATAAGTATATACTATTACTAATAAACTTTATAGGCATAACACTAGATAGATAACCTATAATTATATTGTTTATTAAGGAGGTCTTAATAGTAAAGTTATTAAGAGCGAATATACTATTAGGCATAGACTATATTATACTATAATAGATTAATATTATAGTAAGCAAAGGGAAAGCAATTATTAGGATATATAGAAACGTAGTAATTCTAATAATAGCATAGTATAATTACCCTAAGCTAGACATACTAGTAAAAGCAGTTAATTTAGTGGTTATTAAACCTAGGATAACTATATTAGTCCTAATTAATAATTAACTTAGTAAAGATAATAGGGCACTATTTAAACCTAAATAAGTGTTAAATTTAGGTATTTACATATTAATTATAGATAGATTAACGTAATATATTATAGTTTATAATCTTAGAGAGGAATAAGTAATAATTAGTAAAAAACAAGAATTAGGAAGGTTTAAGTCTATTAACCCTACTATAAGGGCATACTTAGTTAGGCTAGAGGAGTAATTATTAGTAGTAGACTTAGCAATAGTAATAGAATCGCATGTTAAGAAATAGCTATTAACCACAGATTAGATTATAATAGGCTTATAAACTGCAGTGTATATAACCATATAAGTAAACTATTTTAACCTAGATAATAAGAATAAATAATAAGAGATATAAAAGCTTCTAGAGAAATATATAGATTTATTCTATAATAAGGGATTTGCTATAGTTCCTTAGAAAAAGTAAATATAATTATAGATAAAACTAGGCTAGCAGGATCTAGTTCTAAAGAAGTGCAGGATCTATCTAGTTAGCCTAGATAATTAAATAATTATTAAAAAGATAATAAAAAAACTATTAATAGCAGGGAAAGTTATTTACATAACATTATAGGTGCTATTTATATTTCCTATCTTTATAGTGTAAATAGGAACTAGAGATAATTAGAAAGGGCATATAGTTATTAATATATAAGGATTAAATATAATAACAATATTAAATACATATCTAATAAGGCAATAGGAAGAGGTTATTATAGGAATCGCTAATGCTACATATATTATAGTTATTAATGCTATGTTATTTTATTATTAATAGATAGTTTACCTAGATTTATAATAGGCATTATTAGTTATTACACATAATAGATAATTTATATTTAATATCCTAATCATAGGATATAAAGGATCTAATGTATATATCTAAAGACAAATAGACAATATATTATAAGGTACTAGAGCAATAGCATACTGTAATAACATTATCATTACCTTAATTAGCTTTAAGCAATATATCACGGACCTATAATAAACCTTCTAACGTTTAATAGATAATAATATTTTAATTAGCCTAAAGAAAACATTTATAGCTTACCTAATAGCTAAAGTATTAGGGAGACTTATTAATTCCTTAGGAATAGTAACACTAGCTAAAAAATTAGCGGTAATTAGGCGTCTTAAATTTCTAAAGATATTATAAGCATTAGAATATTTATTAGGTTTTATAGGAGCCCTAAGATATTATATTCTAGGATATGCCTTAATTATTAAACTATTATAAAACTATAAAATAAACTTACTCTAGGTATATTAAGTAGTTAAAATAAATAAAGATAATAAAGCCCTAAAAGGGAAAACATCTAAGCTAGTAAGATATAATTAGGTAAAGAGTGTTAATATACTATTACCTTCTAGGAAGGAAATTAAGGTATTTAATATATTAAAGGCAGTACTAATAAAGCATACTATATTAATGCTATTCTCTCTAAATTAATAATTATTTATAGACTTTAATATATTAGGAGTTAGTATTAGTATTATAGTATATTATATTAAGGATAAAACAATCCTAAAGTTAAGGGTAAAAGGGATAATTATTAAATATCCCCCTTATATAGTAATTTAGCTAATTATATTTCTTTCTAAAACCCTATCTAACGCAGAAAAGAGGTACTAGTTAATAGAGCTTAAAGTCTGTGGTTATATGTAAATACTATAAAAGTCTAGGTAGTAGATTAAGGTAACTTAGCTACTACTAGTAATATATTTTATAGATTACTACTTAATTATTAATATAGGTTAATAATTAGATATTACTAATATAATAAGCAAATATATAGTAAATAAAAAATTAATATAAGCTATAGAATATATTAGCTAATTTAATATTAAACTAATTCATAAGCTAGGCAAGGATTATCTAGTGCTAGATGCCTTAAGTAAGTTAAAAACAACAAAGAAAACGCATAATAATAATGCTCTAGGATAATTAGACAATATACTAGACAATAGACTAGAGTATTAGAAGACACTCTATAATTCTAAAACAGTATAATATATAGAATATAATCTGGTTATAGCACTAATACCTTAATTTACTATACCTATAGCAGAAAGGCTAATAGCATCTCTAGTTAGAATATCTCTAGATTTTAAGAAATTAATATAATTAGGATATAATTAGGACCTAACATAGAAGTATATTATAATAGTACTAGAGGGTAATGCCTATTTACCCATAGAGAACTAGGTAAAGTTACTATTTAGCTAGGAAGATAAATTATTATAGAAGATAACTCTAGGGTTCTAGCCGTAATTATATATACTAAAATCCGCTATTAAGGACTTATATAATAGTATACATAATAGTAATTATATAGGCTACGCAAAACTAAGCGAGATTATGTAATAATTCTATATACCTTATAGGATACATAGATTACAAAACTACCTAAGAATGTGCCTATTATATTAAATTTACTAACTAAGAAGACACTTATAACACAGCAATTTGTAGCTATTATTAGTGCTACTAGCACTATATTATATAATTTCTATTAATTTCCTATTATCTTTACCTATATTAGTAAAGGGCAATAATTTAATACTTATAATTATTAATAAATTTAGTAAGCAAACTATATTAAAGCCTTATTAAAATAATATTATAGTAGCAATCTATGCAAGGAAATTATATAATTAACTACTAATATTAAATTAGGGAATACCTAAGATTATAATAAGCAATTATAATTAAAGGTTTTTAGCAGCACTATAAAAAGCATTCTAGAATTTAGTCAAAACGAAATTATTATATTTAACAGCATATTATTCACAAATAGATAGCTAGATAGAATAAACTATATAGATAATAGAATTAGCTATCTAAATATACTTTATATAACTAGATAATAATTAGTTATAGTAATAGATATTGCTATAATTACAGTTTAAATTTAATAATATAGTGATTAAGATAATAGGATAGTTACCTAACTAGATTATTATAGGATTCTCTCTAAATAATGTTATTTCTTTACTATACTTAAGAGAACTAGAGATATTAGATAAACTATTAGAATAACTATAAGCATATAATGCAATTATATTAGCAGCAATCTGGATAAAGATATATTATAATTAAAAACATATAAGTAGATTTTTTAAACTTAGTAACTAAGTACTAATTAGACTAGATAACTAGGCATACATAATTCTAAGACAAATAAGCCTAAAGTACAGACTAAAATTCGCTAGACTATTTTAAGTACTATAACATATAGGAAGATTAGTATATAAGCTAGATATACCGGATAATTAGCGGATTTATTTAGTAATCTTGGTTAACTATTTAGAGCAATTCTATTAGGATATATTTAATAGATAGTTTAGAATAATAGTGCTAATTTAATTAGCAAACTATAAAGTTAATATAATTCTAGCGTAAAGAGAAAGTAATAGAATTATTAAATATTTAGTTAAATTTAAGAATTTAACTCTAGTATATAACTAGTAGTTACTACTAGTAGCAGTTACTAAGTTAATAAATAGCTTATAGGCTATTAAGAAGTGAATTATAAGTAAATAATATAATTTACTATAGTAAGTAATAGTAGCTATAGCTATAAGTAAGGGAATACCTTTCTTACTTACTTTTCTCTTATTTTATATACCTTACTTCCTTTACCTTCTTTTCTCTATATTTCTTACTTTCTTTACCTTCTTTACTTACTATATTTTATTAGTCTATATACCTATTAATTAGTTATATTTATATATAATTATTTATTAAACAGGATAGTTATTATAAAGCAGTTAGTTACTTAATAATTATCTAATAGCAAATGTAATAATACCTAGGAATACCTAAGAATAGGTATAATAAATTAAGCAAATAGTAAATAAAGAGAAATTTTACTAGATAGCTTAGCACTTTAGAGTATACTATTAGGCATATATGCTAATAAAGGTAAGGATAGTATTAAAAGATAACTAATTTATTAAAGAGTTCCTTATATTTACTAAAATAACCTTATAGGCATTAAATTATAGTTTACTAAAAAAGATAGGTAATGCTTATTAGAACCTTGGAAAAGCCTTAGTAATACTAGTATTAGCTAGAGTTATTTAGGGAAAGTTAGTATATAAGGGAATTAGCGTATATAAATCTAATAGTAATTAATTTAAGATAATCTTAGACTAATTACTAGTTACTGCTTATCTAATAAACTTAGAATCACTAAAATAATAATTAAATACCCTAATAAAAAAGAGAAAGTATATAAGAGTGCTAGAAGACTTACTAGACTAAGATCTAATAGTTCCTTAAATACTAAGTATTTTACTACTACTAACTTTAACTATTTTAGGCGTTTTTAGGTTAATCTTTACTCTAATTAATAAATAAATTATAATAGCGCTAGACCTATCTATAATGCTATAATAGGGTATAATTATACTAGAACACGCTATGCCACTACCTAGGATAGGAGCGGTAGTAAGATAATTACTATACCTAGTTAAAAATAGCGTATAGTCCTTTATACTATTACTAGGATTAGGAAGTATAAAGGCATTCTTATTAGTATTAAGAGCTAGTATTATAATTCCTCTAAGCCTAGTAATAGTAATAATATCTAGAAATAGTTCTCTTAGAAATAAAAGGGATAGATAAGCCTAAATAGGGTAAAATAAATAAATAAATAATACTATTAAAAGAAACATAATAGTGCTTCTAGATTTAAAGGCATTAGTTAATAGTAATATAGAGATACTATAATAACTAAGGAATAATTAAAGAAATAATTAGACTATTATAAGTTTAAATATAAACATAATTAATACGTAAATAAGATAATTAACCTTCTAGTTATAGAGGTAGGAAATAATTAATAGAAATATAGCATTACTTATATAATACTTAATAAGCATATATTATACCCTAGAGAATACATAAAACGTTATATAGGTAAAGAGAGAGATATAATAAAAGCTATATTTTAAGATAGAATAATTAATAATTATTAGTAATAATAGCTTAGAAGAAGAACTAAAAGGGAGAAATAAGAGAAGTTATAATAAAAATAGTAATATATTTGCTTAATAATTAGATAACTTAATAATAGGAGATATTTGCTTAATAGTTAGATAGGTTAATAATAAGGGTATTGTCTTTAAATCGGCGGCACCTGTCACGCATTATGTGCGCAATCGGGCGCTATAAATAGTGCCCCGCAGGGCTAGTTTAGCTAAAGAGACCATCCTTTACCACATTCCCTTACAGCCTGCCACAATCTGTTCGGTGGAGTTGACGGTCGACTGTGTAGGCGATTTGTAGAAACATTCTATGTGTTACGGGGTATTCCACGCTTTATTACAAGAGATTGCGGGAATTGACAACGACGATGGTGACGACCCACCCACTTGATTTGGCGATGGCGAGGACCAGGCAGTGCAGACCGGTGGGCCGGTGACGTCGGCCGTGTCCCTGTTTGAAACCCCGCATGGCCTGGCGCTGGGCCATTAACTTCAGTCTGATGCCTTGTTCAGGATGTACTCCGTACCGCCACAACCCATCATGAAGGCCAATGAGCAGCATCACAAAACCATGTCCATCTGCCCTCCCCTTCCGCCCGCCTCCTCCTGTCCGCCACTTGCCACTTGTTCTCGGCCGTTCCCACTCGGTCCTTACATATGTGCCTCTTTCAAAGGGTGTGATCCACGAGAACTCTGCTAAGTTAGCAGGGACGACCCACAGTATAACTTATATGTGGATCACTATAGGGCAGCTACTTTATACTATCTAAGCTTATATTTTGTGGCTTTTTTTCACCGCCCTTATATCTAAAGCCCCTTATAACTAATATTCCCTTTATCTATAGTTAAAAAATTAAATCTATATTATAATTTATTAGTAAATACCTTATAATTTAAATATTAATTAATATTATACCCTAATCCTTATAGTTATAGCTATCCTCTATAAATTAGCTTTCCTAGTCTAATAAAGAGATACTATTCTTACTTAACTTACTGCTTAAAGCTTAATATAAGTAGTAGCTTAATAATAAGAAGCCTAGTATTATTGTTGGTTACACCAAGGAACGTTACACTAGTGCAAAGGGGGTTCAATTCAATGAAGTCAATGATAGTTAATAATAGCTAAGAGAGAAGAGAAGAGAGAGAAGGAGAGGAATCTAGCTAGGAGAGAAGGTAGGCAAAAAGGGGAAAAAGGGGGTCTTATAGTGCAAAGCCACTATAAGCGGTGTGGGGATACCTGTAATATAACCAATCGCATTATATGTATCTCTTTTATAGACCTACCTTTAGCTATAGCTAGACTAACTATTATCTAAGGGTCTAGAGAAAGCTATACTAGCAGTCTCTCTTTTTCTTTATAGCTAAAGGAGCCTAAAAATATAATAAAAATTAAATTAAAGGAAAGTGTATATAAGTAAATCCCTTTATAGGAATCTATAGCTCTAATTAGCTATTATAGCCTTAGTTAATCTAATTAACCTAGTTACCTTAATCTATACTTACTAACCTATTATCTTAATTCTCCTATTTACCTAACCTTATAGGTCTTTTAACCTAGCCTTCTATATAAATTATTAATTTATTTAAATTAATTAAATTTAAAAGGGCTAAATTTAGCAATGCCTTTATTATTATATTAGCTAGATTATCGCTACTATTAATCTACCTAACCTTATAGATCTCTCTTCTTTTATATAACTATTAGAAAGCTATAATATTAATTATTAGCTACTTCTCCTTTATTATACTTAGCTTTATAAGGTATTTATATAATAAAAAAGAGTTAGTATAGAGAATTATTAGAATTTAGGGTATCTTTAATTAGTCTATAATTATATAAAGAGTTATAGATATTATATACGTAATATTAGCGCCTTAAACTATGCTATATAGCTTAGATATAAGTATGCTATAAGTTACACGCTTGCTTTTTATAAAGCTATATATTATAATATTGCCTTTTAAGGTAAAGGTGTTATTATTCTTTAATACTTTATTGCTAATTATAATTATATACCTAATTTATAAGCTAAGGTCTTTATTATTAGTAAGGGACTTATTTATAAATATAAAGAGCTTTGCTTCTTTAAGAGTTAATAGGATATACTATAATCCCTATTACTAATGCTTAATTTGCCACTTAAGGCGTTTATTAAGTTATAAGATATTATTAGTAAAGGGTTCTTAGTGTTATATAGTAATTAATAGGTTATAAGATACTTTAGGTTAATAGACTATTATAATATAACTCCCCTAGGCTCTTTGCTTAACGTAATCTTACTTCGCTATTAGTAATTATAAATTAATTTCCTTAATCTTCTAACCTTAGCCCTTTTAGGTTAGGGTTAGCAAGGTATCTATATTCTAAGTTAGGATATAGCTATTAAAAATAAGGGGATTTATAGTTATTAGGCATTGTTTTTCTTTAGCTATAAACTTTGCCTTTTAGAGCTCTCTTTTTTCTTTCTTAAAGAAGTTATTATTACTAAGGCCTAGGGTATTATCTATTTATATTTCTATAATGCTAAAGAGATTCTTATTATTTAAGGCTATAATTAATAAGCAGGGATTATATATTAAGGTTATCTCTATAGTAATAGAAATACATTGCTTACTAATAGGTTCTAGCCTCTATAATTCTGTAAAGAGGCTTAATTACCTCTATTACTATGCCTTCTAGAAAGAGGTGTGTAATCTATTTAGGTAATCTTATAATAATTAGCCTGTTTAGGGTTATATAAGATTAAACATAGGCTTATGTAATATCTTATAACTAAAGGTAAATTCCCTTTCTCTTTAATAATAAAGTAAGGGCTATAATAATCTATTAGCTTAATTACTATATTATTAGTAACTAGGTTAAGATAGCCTCTTTTCCTCTATTATTATGCCCTTATATAATAAGGTATAACTTCTTATATAGCGATTTAGTCCCTTTACCTTTAATCTCTTAAACTATATAAGAATTAAAGATCCTATAGCCTCTATACTTAGTAGGATTAAACATTATAAACCTAAATATATTATAAGCTTATAAGGCGTTAATCTTATCTTAGTTAGATTATTTAAAGGGGCTTCCTAGAGTTATAATCTTTCCTTCTTAGTAAAGTTAAAAGGCTAGTTTCTAGTTAGCCTTTTCTTTTACTATAAGGAATCCTATATTTAGCACTTTTCTAGCTATAATCTCTTTAAATAATACCTTCTCTTAGTCTTTATTAATAAATATAAAGGGCTTTATAGGTCTAATAGCTTTATTAGGATTATAAGCCTAGGCCTTAATAGCCTTTACTTTTATTACCTTAAGGCTATTAGCTTTATAGCTTCCTATAGAGGTAGCTTTAGTATTATAAGCCTCTTTAAGCTTCTTTATAACCTTATTAATATAGAATTAGACTATAAGGGCTTTCCTTAGTCTTTCTTACTTTCTCTTTACTAGTGTCTTTTCCTTTTCTTTCCTTACCTTACTACCCTTTACTAGTAGCTTATCTCCTCTAGTCTCCTTATAGGAGGTATAAGGGGCCTCTAGGCTTAGGTTATATTCCCTAATACACTAAAGGCTTTGCTTATTAGCTTCTATATACTATAAGTCCTTATAGTATAGTTTTACTACTATAAAGCAAAACCTAACTAGGCTATAGAGTATCTTAACTATATAAGTCTCCCTATTAGTAGCTAATAGCTTATAAGGGCTATACTATCTATCTTTTTCTCTCTCTATATATATATTAGCCTATAGTAGTAGCTAATATATTAGTAATATATTAGGGCTATTCTAGGCGCTAAGGGTATTATAAACTTGCCTCTTAGCTAGGTAATAGTAAACTTTATTAGTTACCTTCTAAATTACCTTAGCTTATTAAATAATAGAGATACTTAGTAATAACTTATCTATTATCTATAAGTAGGCTTTAAAGACTAGTAATATAAGCATAAGGCTATCTAGACTTACTAAGTTATTAATAGCTTTAATAGCTATTTAGAGTTATTATTTAGGAGTAATCTCTTTACTAATTAAGTCTATAATAATATTATAAGCCTAGTAAAGAGGTTTATAGTATCTTTTAACCTTTCTAATACTATTATAGGCTTTAATAGGTATCTTATTAATCTTAATTAATATTAAGTAAGTATAGTGCTTAAATTTAGCTAAAGCAAAGTTATTACTAGTATTATAGATAATCTAATCTAGGGGGCCTAGATATATATCTATTTAGCACTCTATAATTATATCCTAAATATTATAAGCTTTCTGCTTCTTAGGGTTAAGGAAATAGGCTACTTAGAATAAGGTTACTAAATTAATAATATAAAGGACTAGTTAACTATTAATTTATATAATATTAATAATAATCTTATAGTTAAAGTTATAGTTATCTTTAATTAAGAATTTAAATTAGCTAGGGGCTTTTCTATTTATCTAATAATAATAACAGACTTTTATTAGCTTTTCAATTATATAGCGTTTAATATTATAACTAGCTTATTAAAGGATCTTTATAAGGCATTAAATTAAAGAATAACCAAATCTTTAGTGGAGTTAATAAATCTCTCCTTCTAATAGATAGAACGCTATAGTCTCCTTTACCTCTAATAGCCACTAAGGATAGCCCTATCTATATATAATAAGTACAGTGTTATTATCTTAGATTAGTATATTAGTAAGGTTATCTATCTTAACCTTTATAAGATTTATATTAGTAAGGGAAAAGAGAAAAGGTATAGTAGTATTAAGGATATAAAAGTTAATTTAACTAAGCTTTATTAGTATATATATTATACTATATATAGTTACTAATCTAGCGCTAAAGTTAATAACTTCTAGGCTATAAGGTTTAATCTTTAATAATAGTATTAATCTTAATAAGGCTTTAACTTATACTAGGCTAGTAGTTAATTAACCTAAAGCTCCTATATCTAGCATAATTCCTCTAAAGACTTCTTTAGAATAGCATTTCTTATAGGTATAATAAATTAAATAGTTCTTATTAGAAGCCTCTTTAAGGTATAGCTTTTACTTAAGTAAGGCATATTAAAAGGCCTGATTTTTAAGTGTTATAAGAATATTAATATTATTAATTATCTATAGCCTAGAGTAGAAGAATTATATAATACTTAGGTATACCTTTAATAATAGCTTCTCTTTAGTATTATTATTATTATTATTATCTTAGGCCTAAGTATAAGCCTTAAGCTAGGATTCCTAGTTTTCTAGTTTCTCTATTTTAGCATTAGCACTACCTTTAATTAAAGTAAGGAATAATTAGAACTTCTTCTCTAAAAGGGGTAAGTAATAACTCTTACTAGCTTACTATCTCTCTCTCTCTTTCTTTTACTTAGTATTAGAGTGGTTTATTAACTAGTAACTACTTTTACTATAAATAAAGCATTACTTAGGGCGCTTAGAGCTACTATAATAGTCTTCTCTTCCTCTCTAATTTTATTAACTATATTATTAGTCTATAAACATAGCCTCTAAAGGGTCTTTACCTTATTACTAGTAGTATTAGGTACTTCTTATACTACTCTCTATAATTATAATTAATTTATAGAGATTACTAGTAAGGTTCTTAAAGCCTAGTGTATATATATACTTTACTACCTAATATTTAGGAATACTAAAGACTATATTTAAGGTCTGCTTATAGAGCTTTATATTTACTATATTAGAGGGGTATAGCTTTTTATAGACTCTCTTTAATATAGTTAATAGGATCTTAAGATATTTAAGCTTACTCTTTTTAGGGTTTTAAATAATAATATTCTTAAGGGTTATACTACTCTATTTATAATAGTAAAACTATTAATTACTTTTTATTTTAAAGCGTTAATAGATATTTATAATTATCTCTTTATAAAAGAGGTTCTTACTAGAAAGGTAGTTAAGGAAGTGTTATTTAGTATCTTCTATTAGTATAATAGGAAACGCTTTACTAAAGTGTAATCTAGGGAGATTAATCTAGTTATATTTACTCTTAAAGAGTGTAAGCTTTAGTATAAGGAAGTTATATAGCTTTTTACTATAGTAATTACTATTCTTATATATCTTTATAAGCTTAGAAATCTTCTTTATAGTCTATTTACTAAAAGGAAGGTATTAAGGGGGGAAAGTAAGCTATTAGGGTTTAAACTCTTAGTATAACTAAGATTATTATAAGGGTTCTTATAAAGGATATAGTAATTATTCCCTTTAAGGGTAAGAAATACTAGGGAAGGTCTTTAGGGTAGTAACTTATAGGGGTTATGTTTACTCTTAGAGGGTCTTTTAATAGTGATTATTAGAGCCTTACTATTACTAGCTCTTTCTCTTATTAAAGGTCTAGATTTAAATTCCACTATCTTTAATAAAATAATATAATTAACATAATAAAGCCTGGAGTTCTAATTAAATAGAATAAACTAAACAAGAGTATAATAATAGGATAGCGTTTTTCTATTAGGTATAATATAGTAAACAGGGTAAACAGGAAAAAAACAGGGAAAATAGGATAAATAGGGTAAAATAAATAGGATAAGCAGAATAGGATAATAGGGTAAATAGAATAAACAGGATAATTAGAAGAAATAATAAAAATAATAAAAATAATAATAAAAAGGGAAGAAGGAAAAACATAGGTAACAAAGATAACGCAGACTTAAAAATAACTTAAGATAGTGTAAACTTAGAAATAACTTAACTATATATAAAATATAGAGAAGCAAAGATAGTTATAGTAAATAATTATAAAGAAGGGAGAAGAGGGGTAGAAAGGTAAGGTTATATAAATTAGCTAGCTTAGCTAAGGGTTGTGTTTAATATTAGGTTTAAATAAAATGCCTTATAGCAATAGATTTAGTTATTTAGTTAGTTTTCTTATAATAGATAATAAGAATAATAATTAACTAAATATCCTAAAGGCCTAAGAGTTAATAGATTAATCCCTTAGAAGTCTAATAAGCCTATTGCTAGGATTCTAGTCTATCTTCCTTTAGCACACTCTATAGTTATACCTCTTTACCTAAATAGCCTATATATTAGCTTAAGGGGCAAGGGGCTGTAGTATTTATAAAAATATCTTTTCTTATAATACCTAACTTATTTATAGTTATAGTTAACCACTAATTAGTGTTAGTTATACTAAGGAACGTTACACTAGTATAAAGGGGGTTTAATTTAATAAAGTTAATAATAGTTAATAATAGCTAAGAGAGAAGAGAAGAGAGAGGAGGAGAGGAATTTAGCTAGGAGAGAAGGTAAGCGAAAAGGGGAAAAAGTGGGTCTTATAGTGCGAAGCCACTGTAAGTGATGTGAGGATGCCTGCGATATAACTAATCGCATTGCGTGCATCCCTTTTGTGGACCCACCTTTGGCCACGGCCGGACTAACTATTGTCCGAGAGTCCGGAGGAAGCCACAATTATAAGAGATCTTTTTAAGGGCTTCCTTCCTACCCTTACCCTTAAATTCCTAAATTATTAATAAAAGGTAAGGCTTATTAAGAATTACTATATATAGCTAAAGAAAGTATAGTAAGCATTTTAAGCTATAGAGTTATAATCTAGCATAACTTATAATAAAGAGACTAGAAAGCTTTAAATAAGTAAGTAAAATATTAAATTTATTAAAGAGGTTTATAAGAGATTTAGTAAGGCTATTATTGTCACGGCTTGAGCGTAGGGTTGAATGAACGAAGTAATGGCTAAGATTCTCGCAGTCGCTACTAGAAAGATACTAGCTAGGGGTGGGTGCGTAAAGGTTTTAATCTCTAACCTAGCACTAATAATATGCGTAGTCTTTAAGAAATACCCTGCTTTATAAGTATATAGCTATCTTATAGCTAGCTAGCCTCTTTATTATTTATATAGCTTAAAAGTCCTTTAAAAATCCGCTCTAATAAACATCCTATCTCTAACCTTTATGCTCCTAATATAATACTCCCCTAATATATAATTAACCTTAATTATAAAATAAGCTACTTACTTAGGGTATAATTACTATAATAGAGCTTATAAAGAAAAATAAGATAAGGTACCTTATAACTAAATATATAGGTAAATAAAATAATAATAATAATACTACTAATTATAAATAACCCCCCTTATTATAAGTAGTAGTATTTAAATAGTAGCCTATATATAGCTTTAATATAGTAAAACAAATATTATTACCTATTATATAGCTAGACTAAAAAAAATAGATAACTTATATTAATTTTTATAATTAGTTTAAATAAATAAGGTACCTAATGCTATAGTTCTAAATAGTCTAACTAAAGGGCTTATATTATAGTTACTGTAAGTTTATAGCTATTAGGTATATATATAAGTAGTAAAGCTAATAGTTATTATTATAATTTATAGATTACTTACACGCAGTGCATTAGATTACTTAAGGGGTCTATAGTTAATATAAAAGAGACTAATTTTTCCCCCTTTCTATACACTTCCTTTTACTTATAATAATCCTTAACCTTATAAGTTACCCTTACTTACTAAGTAGTAGCTTTCTTACTACTATTATACTATAGTTACTAACCTTTTTTAGTCTCTAAATATTATTATTATTTATTACTATTTATCTTAGTCTTTTATCTTATTCTTAGTTATTAGTTTATTTACTTCTAGTTATAATTTATATCTAGTCTATTATAGCTAACTTATAGCTAGTTTACTATATCTAATACTTATATAAGAACTTTATTTTTATTAATAGCTTCTAAAGGTTAAGCTATTAAGAAATCTCCTTTAAAGTCTTCTAAGAAGTTATCTCCTTAGAAGTAAACTACTTTTAAAATTTTAATATAAGTTTACTATATCTTTATAGTATTTTTATTACTAACTTACTACTAGTAGTATAATAAGTAAGAAGATTCTATATATATAATGCTTTTAGTAAGTAGTAATATAAAATATCCTACTAAAAATAGTACTTATAATATTCTAGGATATCTTATTAATAATAAAACCTTCCCTATAGAATATAAAGAATTTATAAGTATAACTTCTTTGCTTACTTACTACTTTTTTATTACTAATATTCTAATAGGTTACTTAATAAAATATACTTATTACTTCTAAAATAATAAAAACTGCCTTATAGTATATCTTTCTTATCTAGAATTTGCTTACTTATTATTAATATACTACTAGTATTTAGCTTAAATTATATAGCTTTATAATAAGCTATTTAAACTTATTAAAGCTACTCTAAAAGGTAGCTATTACTATTAGGATAAAGTAAGTATAATTCTACTACCTAGACACTAGATTACTACTAACTTACTAGTAGTTTATTATAAAAGTAAAGAAAAAGCTATAGAATACTATTCTATCCTATAAAAATTCTAATAAGTATAAATATATTTACTATGCTTAAATAAATACTAATACTACTTATAAAGTAAAGAGTAATAAGTATATTATAATAATACTACTAAGTAATACTATAAACCTTAAGATATAGATTAATATTTTAAATAGTCTTTACTTTATAGCCTAGAATATCCTAATAGTAAGCTTTCTTAATATATATAGCTAATACCTAACTAACTTACTAGTAGTTTATACCCTATACTACTAACTTACCTAATTATATTAGTCCTATTAAGCTTCTTAGTAAACTTTAGGTTTATATATATAAAGAGAGAGATTCTAATAATAAAGATACTCCTAAGGCCTTTACCTTTATAGTTACTATAGCTATTACTATTAGTAAGGAACTAGTAGTCCTAGTAACTAACTTTATTATAAAGAGGTAAGTGCTTAGTAGCTATATAATAGATTATTTAAGTTATTTAAGTAAATTAACTTTATTTTCTAATATCTTACTATATTAACTTATAAATTATAACTATCTTATATTAACTTTACTACTTAACTATTACTTATAATTATTAATAATTTCTCTAGTGCTAAAATCCCTTTTTAATACCTAAGAATTCTCTAAAGTATTATAGCCTTTCTAGTTAACTAGATATTTATAATACCTTCTATTATAGTAATATAAAATAATTCTCTTAACTTTAAACTCTTATTTATTATCTTTAATATTATCCTATAGTAAGAATATATCTTTTATATTAGTTAGGTCCTCTTTAAAAGGCTTAAGACTAGTAATATTAAATATATTATATAATTAAGTCCTAGGTAGTAACTTTAATTAATACACTAATTTATAACTCCTAATTACCTTTTTAATCTTATAGAGGCCTAGATACTTTATAGCTAGCTTCCTACTAGGTTATCTTAAATTAATATTCTTTATTAATAGTAAAATATAATTACTAACTTTAAACCTTATTAGAGTTCTTTTCTAGTTATAATATTTCTTATACTAAGTCTATAAGTTACTTAAAAGCTATTTAATTATAGTATATTTCTCTCTTAGTACTAAGACTTTACTTTTAGCTTAATTATTTACTAAAGGGATATTTATAATTACTTATTATAAACCTCTAGGATTATAACCTTATAACGCCTTTACTAGTGTGTAGCTATGTATTATATAATTGCTTATATTATATATAAACTATACTAATAATAGGTTATTTACCTAATTAGTTTATTTAGTATAAGCAAAAGCCCTTAAATAATATTCTAGGACCTAGTTTAAATATTCTATCTAGCTATTTATTTAAGGGTAAAAAGTAGTGCTAAGTAGCTGCTTAGTTATAAGAAGATAATAAAAAGTTATCTAGAAACCACTAGTAAATATAAAACCTTAGTCTATTATAATACCTTCTAGAGCTTTATAATCTCTAAAAATATATTCTAAGAATATAGTTACTAGCCTATTACTAGTTAGTTATATTAATATAGGAATATAAATACTATATTTTATGAATTAGTTAATAATAACTAGAATTATGTTATAGGTCTAGTTTAAATCTTTTACTAGGGGAAGTCTAGTAATAAAATCTATTAATAATTCTTAAAAAGGGTAATTAAGCACTAGTAATATAGCTAGCTTACTATATAGTTTATAATGCCTTAGTTTTAAAGTTTAATAACTTATATAAGTGCTAATATATACCTTTATATCTTTCTTTATTATTAGCTAATAATATTAGTTTATAATCTAATAAAGAGTTTTACTTACTCCCTAATACCTAGTAGTAGGGTTATTATAAGTTAGTAATAAAATTTCTTTTCTTATTTCTAGAGGGATAAAAATATAATTCTTAAATATTAATAGCTTAAAGGGTCTAATAAACTATATCTAGGATATTACTAAATTACTGCTTTTAAGTAACTTTAATTAACCTATAGTAAAGTTATTCCCTTACTATACTTTATATAATAAGACTTAAATTAGGGATTCTAATTCTAAGCTCTTTTCTAGAAAGTTAGAGATAAACTTAGAAGAGATTCTCTAAATAGATTAAATCCTAGCTATAATATCTTTATAAGTAATTAGTTTAATAGATACTTCTAGTCTTATAGGTATATAGATAAGTAATGTTTTTAAGGGGCGCCCTTACTACTTACTAGTAATAACCTATGCTAATTTACCCCTAATAGCAGTGGCTAGTCTAATAGGAAAATTAAAATAACTAAGTAATAAACTAAATATATACTAGGTACTAGTAGTATTACTATAGCTAGCTTATTACTTATTAATAAAAGAATTAAAAGTATTAAATAACCTTACTAATATAACTCTTCTAAAATTATCTAGATTATTAGGTTCTTTAAGAATATAGTTAAGTTATGATTTTTTAAAACCCTAGATATTAGTAGTATTATTATAGTATTATTCTAACTAACTATTAGTTACACTAAGCAATGTTTTTATAGAACCTATAGTACTAATAGTATTACTAAGGTATTCCTATTACTTAGTATTTATAAATTTAGATAAAAAGGTAAGAAGTTATATAGTTATTACTTTTACTTTCCTTGCCTTACTTATAAAATCTAGTCTTCTTAAAAGTAAGTTAGTAGGATTTAATTTCCCTATATAATATATAATCTTAAAGTTAAAAGAATAAAGCTTATTAAGTATAGTTACTTACTTACTAGTAAGCTTAGGCTTTATAGCTAAGTACTTATAGTTTAAATAGTCTATAATAACCTTAATTATATAAGCTAAATAAGTAAGGTAGTGTCTCTATATATAAAAAGCCTCTTAAATAGCTAATAATTTACTATTAAGTGTTAAATAGCGTAATTTAGCATTAGTTATCTTTCTTAATATAAATATAACTAAGTGCTAGTAACCTAGCATATATATTATAAGTATAGCCTTAATTATATATCTAGATATATTTATCTCTACTCTAAGATATATAAGTAAGTTAAAATACACTAAAATTAGCGCTTCTTAAAATTTCTATTAAAGTTCTCTAAATACTACTAACTTATAGGGTTCTAGGTTAAATATTACTAGTTACTATTCTCTAAGGTAATCTATTAATAAAATAATAACTTTACTATACTATTTAATAAAATAGCAGTAAAATCTAGTAAAACTAAGGAATAACTAAATATTAAAGACACTATGTAGTATTAGCTAGGTTATAATTACCTTAACTCTTACTAAGTCTATTATAATACCTTTTACTAATATCTTAAAGCCTAAGAATTTAACTTTCTTAACTAAAAATTAATACTTCTTAAGGTTAATAAAAAGACTTATATCCCTAAGCCTATATAGAATTTATTTAATATATTCTATATACTTCTTAACTACGCTACTATATATTAATATATTATCTAGGTAAATAATATAAGTTTTATTAATAAGTCCTTTAAGAGTATTATTAATATACTCCTAAAAGGTTACTAGTATATTAACTAGTTTAAATAATATTATAAGATATTTAAAGTAGCTATAGTAATAATAAAAAGCTATCTTTTACTTATTACCTAAGCAAATATATAACTAGTAGTATATATCTTTTAGATTAAGGACTATAAAAATAACTATACTTACTAATTAATTAAGGATTTTAGTAATAAGGGGTAAAGAGGCCTTATTCTTAATTATAATCTTATTTAAGCTCTTATAATCTATATAAAGCCTTAATTTCCCTTCTTTCTTTAGAATAAATAAAATTAGGGCTTTAGCTAGGCTAACTAATTTTCTAATCTACCTTTTAAGCTATATACTTATAAGGTACTCTCTAAGAACTAATAGTTTCTTTTTAGCTAAATTATATATAGGCCCCTAAAGTAGTGTTTTCCTTTCTTCTAATTTAATTATATAAGTATAGCCCCCTAGTTTAGGAAGCTTACCTACTAGCTCTTTAGAAAAAGTATCTATAAACTCTATATATTCCTTTAGAATTATTAGTATAGGGCGTTAGGTGCTTATACCTTAATTTAATATAGCTTATTTACTACTTATACTTTCTAAAATTAGTATAACTATAATACCTTTACTTTTTTACTACTAATAAGCATATTTTAGTAACTATATAGCTACTTTACTATTTAATTATACTTTTATTACTACTAGGTTCTCTAATTAGTCCTTACCCTTTTCTTTCTAATTTTTATTTTTTAAAATACTTAGCCTAATCTTTATTACCTTAAATAGTAATAAAACTACTACTTATTTTTTCTCTTTATATATTTACTACTTACTATAAATAAAGGAGAGGTATTCTATAGTTACTAGATATCTTTAAAATCCCTAATCCTAATATATAATTATAGGTAAATATTCTTTAGTCTAATCTATACCTAGTATTATCCCTTTACCTATATTAGTAATATAGTAGCTAACTTAATAGACTTTTATAAATCCTATACTATCTTTTACTTTTATTAATATTTTTAAGATCCCTTAATATAGAATCTCTTTTTAGCCCACACTCTCTAGTACCTAGTCTAATTAGATTATATTCTTCTAATCCTTTTTTAATAATAATTTAGAATAAATTATTAAGAACTATATACCTATATTAAATAGCGCTTTTATAGCTAACTACTAGTTATCTTATTATAAAGATACCTATATTCTTATTCTATTATCTATAGGGTATTCTATAGTAAGATTATATTCCTAAGTTTATGCTATTTAAACTAGTATTATATTAGGTAACATAGCTTTATTACTACTTTTACTATATCTCTTAGTTATATACCTATTACTTTTATAGGTAAAATAGTCTAGTACCTAATAAACTAGTATAGTATATCTAGGCTTTCTATATTTATAGCACACTAGAAATAGCTTTTTTGCTTAATCTCTGCTTTATTATTATACCTTATCTATAGGTAATATAAAGTATTACCTCTTTCTTTTAAGGTCTTAACTTTTTTTATTACTTTAGCCTAAACTTATTATAACCTTTGCTTTCTTACCCTAGCCTTATAACTAGCTCTAAGTTATTAGAATCTCTTAGCTAATTATTTACTTTCTTATAGTATTATTTAAGCTATTTAGAAAAATAGTAATTTATAAATATATTAGGATTACTTTAGGTAACTTAGCTTTTACCTTAGTCTAAGCTCTTATAAAGGCTTAAAATAATTAGTTACTCTTTTACCTAAGATTTAGTAGTATTCTTATTGCTTTTAAGTATCTTATACCCTTATTTATTATTCTGGTTTTTAGCTATTCTAGAAAACCTACCTATATAAATAATAAGTAATCTATATACCTATCTATAGCTATATAATATATCTATTATTACTTTATATTATTAGCTAGGCAGCTACCTATATACGTTACCTTAGTAGTATTATCCTTAAAGGTATAGTAATCTAATTTAAATAATATATCTAAATTTACTAGGAAATTCTATAGGTTCTTATATATATTCCCTTTATATATAGGCATTTTTATCTATATCTTAATAAGACTATTTTACTATATAATTACTACTAAGTTACTATAAACTACTAGTAAAACTATAGCTAAAGTTTAAGGGATAATTATAAGTCCTAAAGGAGGTCTAGCTAATCCTAGATTTACCTTAAGCTCTTTAATCTATACCTTTATTTATAGAATCTCCTATATCTTCTAAAGGTAATATAGCTTAGCTTATATAACCTTATAGTATCTCTATAATACTTTATCTAGGTTATCTATATTATTTATACCTTTACCTAGATTAGGATTAAGTAGCGTTTACTATACCCTATTATTATCTATAGTTCTAAATTATAGGGATTCTTTACCTTTCTAATTATCTATAGCTTTATTATTATAGGGTACTAGCATATTTTATATAAATCTTTAGAGCGTTAGCTATATAATAATCTAGCTAATAGTTTATATCCTTAAAAGGGTTTTAAAGAGATTAATTTATTATAGCTTAAGTATAGGGTTAAATAAATAAAGTAATAGCTAAGATTCTTATAGTTACTACTAGGAAGATACTAGCTAGGGATAGGTATATAAAGGTTTTAATCTCTAACCTAGCACTAATAATATATATAGTCTTTAAGAAATACCTTGCTTTATAAGCATATAGCTATCTTATAGCTAGCTAGCCTCTTTATTATCTATGCGGCCCAAAGGTCCTCTGAAGATCCGCTCTAATAAACGTCCTGTCTCTGACCTCTGCGCTCCTGACATGTTCTTATTGCTTCTAAGTATCTTATACCCTTATCTATTATTCTAGTTTTTAGCTATTCTAAAAAACCTACCTATATAAATAATAAGTAATCTATATACCTATCTATAGCTATATAATATATCTATTATTACTTTATATTATTAGCTAGGTAGCTACCTATATATACTACCTTAGTAGTATTATCCTTAAAGGTATAGTAATCTAATTTAAATAATATATCTAAATTTACTAGGAAATTCTATAGGTTCTTATATATATCCCCTTTATATATAGGTATTTTTATCTATATCTTAATAAGACTATTTTACTATATAATTACTACTAAGTTATTATAAACTACTAGTAAAACCATAGCTAAAGTTTAAGGGGTAATTATAAGTCCTAAAGAAAGTCTAGCTAATCCTAGATTTACCTTAAGCTCTCTAATCTATACCTTTATTTATAAAATCTCCTATGTTTTCTAAAGGTAATATAGCTTAGCTTATATAACCTTATAGTATCTCTATAACACTCTATCTAGGTTATTTATATTATTTATACCTTTACCTAGATTAGGATTAGGTAGTGTTTACTATACCTTATTATTATTTATAGTTTTAAATTATAAGGGTTCTTTGCCTTTTTAATTATTTATAGCTTTATTATTATAGGGTACTAGTATATTTTATATAGATCTTTAAAGTATTAGCTATATAATAATCTAGCTAATAGTTTATATCCCTAAAAGGGTTTTAAAGAGATTAATTTATTATAGCTTAAGTATAAGGTTAAATAAATAAAGTAATAGCTAAGATTCTTATAGTTACTACTAGGAAAATACTAGCTAGGGGTAGGTATATAAAGGTTTTAATCTCTAACCTAGTACTAATAATATATATAGTCTTTAAGGAATACCTTGCTTTATAAGCATATAGCTATCTTATAGCTAGCTAGCCTTTTTGTTATTTACGCGGCCTAAAGGTTCTCTAAAGATTCGCTCTAATGAATGTCCTGTCTCTGACCTCTGCACTCCTGACAATTATAAGGAAGCCTCTAATTATAAATAAGACTTTTATAGCTATAGAGTAAGTAAAGGTCTTTATACTAGACCTTTTAGCTAGTAATAGAATTCTTAAGGCTTAAGATAATAAAGGCTTTACTATAGTAAAGAAGGAAATAGGAAAAGGTAGCTACTCTCTAAAACTAGATAATAAAAAGAAGGATATTAAAGGCTTATAATAAGGCACTAATAATAATATTCCTTATTTTATTTAAGAGATTTAGAATAATAATAATCCCTTTAAAGTTAATAATAATTCTCTCCTTTAACTAGATATATCTAAAATTATAGGAGATAGCCACTCTTTTAGTTATAGTTCTTAAAGGCTAGCCTATAGCTACTTATTAAACCCTTTGTCAGGTGCGCGCGTTCGTGGGCGGGCCTAATAATCAATTGTAAGGTGCAATGCAGCGAGAGCTAGCATTGATAGATCTTTTGGTCTAGTGGCTTACCTTGCACACCTTCAGGGTTATGACACCCTTTTACTAGGTTTATACTTAGTAAATTATAGCTAAATAGATTACTAAAAAGCTTATAAAAGTAAAAGGCTATAGTATAGGTAATAAAGCTTTTAAAGGTAATATTAAATATTCTTAGGCCTTATACTATAAGCCCTAGGTAGTATATCTTTTCCCTAAGGTCTATAAATATAGAAGATATTATATAGGTACTTAAGAACTACTAATTATATAGTAAAGAGCTTAGGATAGCTATAGTAATTTAAATTATTATATAGTTAAAGAAGAATTATATAAATACTCTTATTTAGAATATATTATCCTTAAGAAAGGTAAAGAAAGTATAGGTTAAATTAAACTTTAGTATTAGGCCTAGCTAGGTTATAGAAGTAAGGGTATTAATATCTTCTATAGGTATATATATCTTTACTTTTCTCTTTATAGTACTATTAGTATAAAAGCTAGGAATTTATTAATAATACTACTAATTTTATCTAATATATAATTCCTTAACCTATTCTATACTCTAATATTATTCCTAAAGCTACTTAGTAATTTATTTATAAATCTATAACCCTATATAGTATAAATTTACCTTATTAGCTTACCTAGTAGCTACTTTAAGAGCTTTATACTTATTTAAAGGTAATTACTCTCTCTTATTTACTTTAAAGATATAGAGTTCCCTCCTATATATTTTAATAAAGTTAAATAAACCTATAATAGTATAGATTATCTTAATCTAAATAAGAAACTTATATTTAGCTATACTATAGTAAATAATCTTTTACTTTTACTTATACTACCTAAAGACTTACTTAATAACTATTCTTAATTATAAGTACTAATAATTAAAAAGCTTTTCTTTATTTATAGGCTATTAATAAGTAAGTGCCTAGTCTTATAAATAATACTAAACTCTTAAAAATAGTATAATTAGCCCTTAATATATACTAAACCCTATATCTCTAAGATAAAAGTAACCTTAAGGTATTAAAAATAACTTTAATAAAGCTATTTATATTAAGATTATATTATTAATAAAACCTTTAGTACTAGGTAATATATATTAAAATAATCCCTTAAAGCTAGTAGCTATTAGTATATTTTATAAGATATTATTCTTTCTTAACTAAAACCTTTTTTACTATAAAAGCAAGATATATATAGGGATATATATGCTATTAATAGCGCTAATTATATTATTAAATTAAAGGAATCTATTATTTAATTCTATAAAAGGTAAAATATAATCTAGGTTTAGCTAATAAATAAATCTTATATATAATTTCCTTATTAGATTAAGTAACTTATAAAAAATCTATAATACTAATAATTAGCTTAGATAAAACTAATAGCCTATGTTTCTTTAAGGCTTATTATAAGTATAAATCTATAAGAATACTATTACTTTTCACTTAACTAATTAATATTATAAGTCTCTAATTAAAGTATTATTTTAAAGCTAGTAATAAAGCTAAAGAAAGGTCTTCTTTAGTATTTAAAAAAGATATATAAAGTTAATACTAGGCTCTTAAAGAATATAATAGTAAAGGTCCTATAATATAGTTAGTAACTATTAAGCGCTTTCTTTAAGAGCTATAAATTTAGTATTATTATAATAGTAATAGTAAATATACTCTTAAAGGTAATAGGGTTAATAAAGCACTCTTTATATTCTTACTATAGTCTTATAGTATATAAGAATTAATACTATAATATAAAGATTATTACTATTATTATCTTTTTTAATAATAAGGTACTTAAATAAGAGGTTATAATCCCTAAGAAAGGTTATTATAATGCTTTACTAACTTTATTATAATACTCCCTATAAAGTTTATAGAGTAATTTACTCCTTATAAAAATAAGAGCTAAAAAATAGTAAAATTCCCTTTATTCTTAGTATTTAATCCTATTATAGGTATTTATATAGCCCTTACTAGTATAATATATTATAAATAGGGGGAAATATAAAATAAACTTAATTCTATAACTTTCTATATAAATTTACTGCTAAAAATAGTTAGTATATCTGTTATGTATAGTTATGCACTCTGCTAACTTTGCAGAGTTTTCGTGGATCACACCCAAATTTGTTACCTCTTTCTTACCCCAGCCGCCCACGTTTGACAGCGGACAATACCTGAACAGAGCCTAACGCTTTGTGGCTGGTTTTTTTTTTTTTTTTTTCTTCGTCGTGACTCCCGAGTCCCTTCGCAGTTTGCCTCACTAGCAACCTGTCGCGAATTCAGACTTTAAAATCCCCGTCCTCCACCTCTCTTACCCATCTCAACTTATCCCACCCAGAGTTTATTCCCTCCGATCCACTCAGCAACACTATCGCCGTCCATGCATCATTCTTTTATAATCAGACCATCACAATAGAGCCATTGCGCCCGACACCATCGATCTTTGGTCTCCCCCCCCCTTGAGTCTTCTTTGCCACTGCGCCAGATCTCGACCAATCAGCCCTGCACCACCTTCACAAATTTACTCTGACTTTATCCAGCAAAGAAAGACTGAGCGTCAATACTTTCACATTCTTTGCATACGTTTCAAGATTTTTCGAGATTCGACAAGGCCGTCGCCTGCTGGTTGAAGCAGACGGCTGTGCCATTCAACACCATGGGGACCAGAGAACTCCCTCGCCCGGAGGATCTTCGTGACTACAACTATGCTGTCGCCGGACAGTAAGTATATCTTCAGTCTGTTGCAGAGGGCCACGGGAACTACCACTGGCGCATGCAACATATCATCTGTGTTGTCACCTTATGTCTTATGTTACTAACGGGCGTGCGATTGCGCAGTGCTGGAACCATGTGCGATGCAGATGGCGAGTTCTTCATCAAACCCTGCACACAAACTGAGATCGACTTTTATAATTCTATTTCTCAGCCGGTAGACGAGAAGCGTTCGAAGAAACTGAAATACAAATTGGACGATATAATACCTCTCTTCATGGGTACTCTGACCCTGACAGACTCTTTGAGTGGCGGCCTAGACGAAGCACTGGCCGGCGTCATTTCGGAAGACGGCACACTGCAGACAACCAAGGAGCACATTGTTGCGTCTGTCACGGAACGAAATGCGAATGCCTTCGCTGAAGCTTCACCCGCCGATGAAGCAACGTGGGTTCCGTCCAAGGGCAAGAAGATCAAAACGGACCAGGCCGTCGTTCTGGAGAATATTACCCATGGCTTTCAACGCGCCAACATCCTCGATGTAAAGCTCGGGATGCGCCTCTGGGCAGACGATGCGCCACAACAAAAGAAAGATCGTTTCACCAGGATCAGCGCAGAGACGACACACGGCAGTTTGGGGTTTCGTATCGCTGGCATGCGAGTTTACCGCGGGTCAGAAGACGCCTCCGAGTTGGACGACGAGGGCTACAAGATTTACGATAAAGAGTACGGTCGAGTGTCAGTAAACAAGCACAACGTCATTGAGGAATTCAAGCGTTTTATATTCAATAAAGGCGCCAACATCACCCAAGACATGGGTGAAAAAGTCTGCGCAGCATTCGCCAAAGACCTTCAAAATGTTCACGACGTTCTTTCCAACTACGAGACTCGCATGTATTCCACATCACTTCTGTTTGTATTCGAAGGCGACGGCGATGCGCTTCAGAAAGCCTTTGACGAGAACGAAGCCTTTTTCGAAAAAGCGGAGAGGCGAGCTTCCTACCTGCAAACTACGAGGCGCATTGATAGTGGCATTGGCCTCGATGACGATGAAGAGCTTTATGATAGTGATTTGGACGAGCTTGTAGCAAGTGTGCCCAAGATATATAGCTTGAAGCTTATCGACTTTGCTCACGCTTCGTGGACGCCAGGGCAAGGGCCCGACGAAAATATTCTCACTGGAGTCAGAAGTCTGAAGCACATCTTTGATCAGATGGTGGATGAATAAAGAGAAAAAAAACTGATCAATTTTTCAATGACTGAACATTTTCGATTACGTCGCCACATAGGGGAAAATTCAAAGCCTTCTTTGAGACAACAGCTGGATAGCTGCTGTAGTTTTATGAACAACACGAAGCGAGGACATGACCGACTTTCATATAGCGAGATACCCAGAGGACCTTTTTCAAAGAGAGCAGCACTTGGTGCAAATACACACGACTAGCATTTAGAGATGACCGGGCCTCTTGGTCAGCTTTTGGACATTTCAGAACTGTAGCATTGAAGGGGGGACATTGGTGGCGTTGTCGTGACCGGTTCATCCGGCGGCAGCTTTGATGAAGAGCAAACATGGACAAACACAGTAGACGTCATGAGGCACATGCTTCAACCGTCCCAATTTGAAGCATTATTCCCCCAATTCCACTATACTATGAAATTTGCGGTGAATTCCCCTTCGAATCTTAAGATGCAAACAAGCAGTTTTGGATCAGGCGAGCGACCCGCCCCACATTGAAGCTCTCCACCAAGAGCTGCAACTTGCAAGCCCTTTGTGAAGATCCCGTGCCTTTCTCTTTTCTCGTCTTCGCAACGCGATCGGGTCCCCAACTGGTCTCGTCCATGAAAGTCCAAATATGTCGATCCCAGGCCTAGGCCAGATCCCAGCGCAGGTACACGTTCCCCCTCCGATCGATCTGTCCCATCTGAAGCTCAATCGCTTGTCCCTACCCCGGGAGAACAACCAGACTTCCCCACCCCAAACTTCAAAAAGTTCCACAATCCAACTTTTCGTCCTCGTTTCCTAACAAAATGACAGACCGTCACCTCCTCGACACGAACTATCATCCTCAAACCTTGCTGGGAATGGCGCTTCCAAGTGCCCGTCGGTAGAACCCTCATTCTCAAGGTACTTTCCGGAACCGCAGAAAAGGATGGCATTGAGCTAGCTCTCCGGAACGCATACTCGTT
Organism: Epichloe coenophiala; assembly: GCA_018801565.1. Taxonomy (NCBI): domain Eukaryota; kingdom Fungi; phylum Ascomycota; class Sordariomycetes; order Hypocreales; family Clavicipitaceae; genus Epichloe; species Epichloe coenophiala. Next base: position 505,690 of record JAFEMN010000027.1, on the reverse strand, counting down.
TGCGGGGTTGAAATCGAAAATCCTCATATGGCACGGCTGTGAGCTTGAGATTGAGGGACGAACGGACGATGACACGATTGCGGAGTATGCTGCTCCCCAGGCGAACCCCGCGACTTCATATGTCAATTTGCATGCTCGACTAGGGGAGATGCGCGTCGCTGCTGCGAGGGAGAAGCGCGAAGGACCGAGGGTCTTGGTGACTGGCCCGGCTGTCGTGGGGAAGACCACGCTGGTGAAGACGCTGACGAGCTATGCGACAAGACAGGGGTACGAGCCCATTGTCGTCAACGCCGATCCAAAGGAAGGGATGCTGAGCTTGCCGGGCACGTTGAGTGCAAGTGTCTTTGCCACAGTCATGGACCCAGAGGCCGTAGACGGATGGGGGAGCACGCCTACGAGTGGGCCGAGCACGGTGCCCGTCAAGCTCCCGCTTGTGCACTACTTTGGGCACAACTCACCGGAGAACGATCCCGAGTTCTACAGGGAGTTGACCAGCAAGATTGCGAGCACGGTGAGCGGCCGGCTTAGTCAAGATGAGGGGGTCAGAAGCTCCGGTGCGATTGTAGACTCAATGGGCATCGATGAAAAGAGCGAGATTGGGATGGATTTGTTGGCCCATGTTGTGGATGAGCTGTCTGGTATGTTTCCCGCCAAAAACATGCTTTGAGTCGCGACGAAGAGTCCCTAATTTGCTGTGCCGGAGAGGTCGAAAACAGTCAACATCATCGTGGTCATTGGCTCTGCTAGTATGAGCGCCGAGCTGTCGAAGCGTTTTGCCAGCGAGCGAACTAGCCTGGGCGAACCGATCAATATTATTGGGCTCGATCGCTCAGAAGGGGTCGCTGAGCGAAGTGAGGCATTCCTTGAAAGCTCTAGGGAGCAGGCTATCAAGGAGTACTTCTTTGGAGATGCTCGGAAGACACTTAGCCCGCAGATTCAGCAGGTCGATTTTGATGCCCTTGTCATATACAAGGCGTCTGATTGTAAGGCAGCCTTGACGTGCTCTACGCTTAAGTGGGTGTTCTGTGGATTTTTGGAAGTGCCCGTGGCTAACAACGAGGGGTTTGTTTCTAGGTTCGGCATACGAGCAGGGTAAACTTGTTCGCGACGAGCCATCGTCCCTCGTGCAGCATTGGACCTTGGCCGTCATGCATGCTTCCCTCAAAGACGCACCGGAAGTGGTCAGAGCAGCTACTGTGATGGGGTTTGTCTACGTTTCTCATGTCGATGAGGAAAGGCGCAAAATCAAGTTACTGGCTCCCGTGGGAGGGCGATTGAGCGATCGCCCTCTGGTGTTGGGAAGTTGGCCGGAGCCGTTCATGAACCTTTTGGGATAGGGATAAAGATCAAAGGCCCGGGGTTCGTTTTCGGCGTCTGGCGTTGTTTTTTTTTCGAAATCTAGATAATAGAATGCGCCTGGATCACATCCCATTTGATGCTGCGCCGTCGACAACGTCTAGTCACCACATTACGATGTGATGTTATTGCGTGCGTTTACGGAGTACGTCCGTATTATCCCTTATGCCAGCGAGTTTTCACAGACCCACGAGTCGACGAGTTTTCTGAAAGTCAACGAATCTGACGATAGGCGCGATGCCTAGAGGGACTATCAGGCCTAGTGAAAGGGATAGCTTTGACGGGCTTGGTGTATTGGTTGACTTAGTCGGTTTAGTGGCTTTTAGTAGCAGTAAAAGCGCTAGAGGTGCGCAACGGTCAGAGAGCAATTGCTACCACTTATTACGATATAGAATGTATGATAAAGTGAATGTGAAGGTTGTTGTCTGATTCAACTAGCTAGAGGTCAGAGCTATCGTCTAATATAGGGGTTCTAGGCCACGAGCTAGCCACATCCGAGGTCTTGTGGCACTGACAGGCCACTTGTCAATTCTAGCACGTAACACTGTTGCTGACATCGTCAACATCATCCGCATCATCGTCGTCAAATTCAATCATTTTCGGGTGGTGGTTTTCGCACGTCAAATTGTCTTCTTTATCGCTTAGCAGGAAGTAGTAAGGGAATTTGCCTAATACCAAGACGTTGGGTAGCTCCGTGGCTGCCGAGGGCGTAGTTAGTCGCGTGAACCTAATTATAAGGTTAATAATAGCAATGTAATCTAGCTAGTCTAGGTAAGCTACCTTTGTGTAAAGAGATTAACAGAGTTAAATTTAATGCTTGTGTCACCTAGCAAGGATGACTTGCGATAGGTCTAGATGGCATGATAGAGGGGTTCTGTCGCTTTAAATCGATGGAGATAATACTAAGTCTTGAGATACTAGTCCCTAAGCTGTTGTTTGTTTTTGAAATTGTTTAGCGGCAGCTTAGGTGGTTCTTGGGCTGTTAACTCACCCGTGAGAGGTAACTAGCTTGAAGGGCATCTCGCTCTGTTCAAGCTAGTTACCAAGAGAGAGTTGATTGCCGCTGCCGAAGAAGTCTACAAAAGATAACATCATGCATGTAGAAAGATGCCTAGCGTTGCAAAAGTTGAGAAAAATAGTTGGTAGGTATGAGAACCATGGATAGCTAGGCAAGAGGTAAAGGGGCACTGGTATGTTGACTAAAGCTTGCTAATAAGACTAGATGTGTTGTAATACGGATTACAAGTCGCTGGCTTGTAGCTAGTGGCTTGCCAGTGTCACGTGGACCTAGCCCTAGGGCATGGTGCGCCTATCCAGCGATGGAAGGAGCTGCGCTGCCTCCTGCCAAAGGCCAGTATAACCCACTGACTTGCACCATTCACGGAATCCTGCAAGTGCAAGACCTTGTCTGGAGTGACGGCTGCATAACACCTTTGTTCAGAGCGGGAGCTCGCAGTTTACTGAGAATTGTTCGGACAGAGGTGTATTTATTTTCTTGTGCTGTACTCCGTATATTTGGTGGATCTTCTTCGCTACCTAGAGAATCATACATGATACAACAAACAGAATAATCAATTTACGGACTAGAATCGCCACCCTAGGAGTCTTGAGTGCCATCCACTTGCCCGTCAGAAATCCAATGCGAGCCTCCAGCACATCTATACCCGCCACTCTGCTTGATCCATTGATATCCCACAGGACAAGACCCTTGGGCCATCAACTTGGCCTTCCGGGCCGCTTCCTCTTTTCTACGCCTCTCCTCTGTTAGTAACTGCTTCACAATACGGTCTCGATCAGCGCCCCTGGCCAACTTTTGCGCCTCCTTCAACTGTCGAAATTCTTTCTCTCTGCGCTGCCCCTCAGCCGCGTCTCGCTCAAGCTGCTCCCAGACTTCATCGCTGACACCGGCGTCGCGCACGCCCAAGAGGGATGCTGTCGATCTCACGGGACTGGATTTCTCTTCCGTCATCGGTTGATTTTCCCGATTTTCCTCTGTGGCTTGTTTCCCTTGGACGTCGATTGGTGTGCGAGTCCTGATGGTGCATGGATGCTCTGGCCGAGGCTGTGGTTGCGAGTTCCTCATTAGCAACTCAAGGGCCGTGGGCACGTCTTCCTGCTTCACTCTCCCCAATCTCTCCTCCAGCATCTTTTGCAGCTCCTGGCTAACTTGATGCTCTTCAAGCTTCAGAGATTCCTTGGAGAGGTCTACGCCTCGAAAGATGTTCTTGACTAGCTGCTTGACGTCTCTTGCGCTGGCAAACCCTTCGACGGCTGCAAGCCGCTGGAATAGACTCAGAACATCCTGCTTGAATAACTCAGACGGTGACTGCAGGCACAAAATGTCAAACGACTTCCTCTTCTGCTCCAACTGGGCCTGCTTCTTTGCCAGCAATCTTGTGAGAAGCTTGAGGCAATCATCCGCGCTCAGGGGATCAAAGTCGACCGCCTCAGGGAAGCGACTCGTCATACCAGGATTGACCGACAGCAGCCGGTTGATGTCGTGGACGTAGCCTGCCAAGATGATGATGAGCTTCCCTTTGTACTTTTCCTTGGTCACCGAGTCGACCAGTTCGTCGATGGCCTCTTTGGCGAAGCCTGGCCCTCCAAGACGGTACGCCTCGTCGATGAACAAGACTTTTCCAAGAGCACTGTTAAGGAGCTTCTGAACTTTTGGGCCTGTGTGACCCACGTACTGACCGATTAGGTCCGTCGCTGAGCATTCGATGACACTGGCCGCACTGAGGAATCCCAAGTCGTAGTAGACCTTGCCCACCTTCCTGGCAGTCGTGGTCTTGCCTGTGCCGGGGGGGCCTCGAAACAAAAAGTTGAATGGTATATCGTCGCTGATGTCCATGTCGAGGCTTTTCAATTGCTTCACTCGATCTTGTATCCCACCGAGAAGCGCAATGATTTTCTCGCGGCCGATTTCGTCTGCGAACAGCTGCTGAATATCCGTTCCTCCCATGCTTGCCCGATCAAATTTCTCGTCAAAGTCGGTTGCTTCGAGCTGGCTCCCCTTGGCCTTTCCAGCAGATAAACGCTTTTGATACGCACTTTTCCCCTTTGTTAGGAGGTTGTCAATGGCACCGGCGTTGCCAAAGTTTGGGCGGCTGCGTTCGCGTCTAAGCATCTCTAGGGCAACCCGTTTAGCTTGCCCGGTGGCTTTAAACCCAGAGCCCTTCAGCTTGACGTCTAGTATTTGTTGAAGTGCTCCATCGTCAAAATCGTGGAACACAAATGGCGAGTCGATAGCAAAGCGACGACTAAGCCCAGGATTCACGCTTTGGAACATCTTGTCCATCTGCTCCTTGTATCCCACGAGGATGACACACCGGTCTTCTCCAGGCGTGTTTTGAACTTGAGCTACAATCGTGTCCACAACAGCAGACCTGTAAGGGTCTGCGAACCAGTCACCATCGTTGCTGCCGCCATACAGCCCGTATGCCTCGTCGATGACGAGAACCTTACCAATCGTCGAGGCTAAGATGCCTTTGGTCTGAGCCTCCGACTGCCCCAACACAGACCCGATAAAGTCTGCAGGAGTCTTGATCACCACCTCGCCATTTGTTAGGATGCCGAGGGCTGCCAGTATTTCTCCGTACAGCTTGGCGACCGTCGTTTTGCCTGTTCCCGGCGATCCCAGGAAGACGCGGTTGAGGGAGAAAACCATGAGAGGCTCTTCTGCTAGCTCCCTCTTGTAATTTGTCGCCAAGGAGTCCAACAACACCTTGACCTCCTGCTTGACTTCACGGAGTCCAATCATCTCATTCAGCTTGTGCCACGATTCGCAGCTTTCAAGAGTGGCCGATGGCTCTGGGCCGATGATGTCTTCCTTGGTGAACAAGCAGTCGTCGGGTTTTACCCCCGACCCCGATCGGTGTTCTTGTCGCAACCGATTTGCCTGCCTCTTCTCGATTCGCGCCAGGGCATTCTCGACCGCGCGAGCATTGCCGAATCCCTCCGCACCCCGACCGCGCCCAACTCGTCGAGCAGCAATCCGGAAATACAGGCCATCGGAACCTCCTTCAATCTTCATCTTCCCATTGAACTTCCTGTGTACCTGTTGCTGCAAGATGCTCAGCAGCTCGTCATCCGCATAATCGTGAAACTTCATTTCGATAGGAAATCGGCTGGGAAAGCCAGGATTATGGGCGAAGAAAGTTTCCATCTGCTTCGAATAACCTGCGATGACAAAGACGACTTTGCCGCGAAGATTCTCTACCTCGGCAAGCATGTAATCTAAAACGGCCTTACCTCCTGGGCTATTCCCCGTGGACAGTTGGTAGGCTTCGTCAATGAAGAGCACGCCGCCACCGTCGTCCTGTAGCTCCTGAAGTAGCTTTTCGCAGCCCGAGACACCACCATTCGCCAGCTTGGAGCCCGTGGTTTCTTTGAACCCGTTTCCCGGGAGAACACCAATCCAGGTCAGAAATCCTCCCCACAGACGGGCAACGGTTGTTTTGCCTAGGGTTTGTCAGTACAACTATCGAGGACCACGTCGTAGAATAAATGACTTACCTGTCCCTGGATTGCCCACCAATGAGCAGCTCAATCTCTCTTTAGACAACGACACCCCCTGTCGGATCTTTGTGTCGACGCTTGACTTGACAGACAGAAACTCCTCCTTGACAGATTCCTCCTTGACAGATTCTAGACCGATCATGCGCATGAGCTCGTTGAGCGCCTCGTTGTTTGGCTCTCCGTTGGCTTTCATGGCCTCCCATTCTTGTGCCGCCTTGCTCGTAGATGTGGAATCCGTTGTCTTGCACTTCTTGGTTTCGCTCGATTGGTCCTGCACCACTGCCTTGGGAAGCTTCTTGGCCATCAACTCGCGCCTTTCGCTAGCCTCCTTCAGACTCTGCAGCTGCGCCTTCTTCTCCGTGAGGTTTCTCTGCTGACGCTGCGCCTCTTCGTTACAAGCCATGGTTCGACGATAATGATCAATCTCATCTCCGATTGTCTGCAGTTCAAGAGCGTACGCCTCTTGCTGCTCTTGCCTTACTCTCTCCAGTTCAAGGTCTCTTGACACACGTCGGCGAGTCTCTTCATGTTCACGAAAACACGACTTGCACCCACTGCCTTTCTCAGAGCAAAAGACCTTCCTCTTGTGGCCTCGCTCACATGTACGCTCTACAGCCTTCGAACAGGGAACTAGAGAGTGATCCACGAAGAGGTGGCATCGACGCTCGCAAACATGCTGTTCACAGCTCAGTGGCGCGCCGCTAAAATTGTTAGTGAGGCTCGATAAGTTTGACTGAGATCGACCTACCATGGCTCTGAGCAACCTCCATCGGGGCAATGCTGGTCGAAGTCCTCGGGAGATTTGAGAAGTGCGGATCGATCTGGGTGCCTCTCACAGTGCACAGGGACGCCATCGAATAGGCATCCCTTGTCCCTCAACGCCTGCAAGTAATCCTTCCACAGTTCACCACCTTTCTTGCTATTCATAAATGTATGCATATTGCCAAAAAGAATGATGCCATCTCTCGCACGTGACATCAAGACCACCAGCCGCTCCCGCGCCGACATGAAGCCAATGTCGCCTGACGAGTTGCTCCTCGTAAGGGAGGCGATCACGAGGTCGCTTTCCTCCCCCTGGTAGTTATCTGTGTGCATCATTAGCTCATGTTTTTTTTTGTTTGTTTTTTTGTATAGCTTGGGTGACAAACCAATTGTAGAGAGTCGGAGAGGCCTCTTGTTCAGTTTCGCAGCAGCCGGCTCCATTAGACCAGCTCTAACCAATTCATGAGAATCTAGATCATTTAGGCAGGGATCATGGTCGTGACTAAACCTCTCTCTCAACAGCGACAACTGTCCTAGATACGGCGTCAGGACGACCATGTTCTCCGTTTTGTACCCCTGTTGACTGAGGTACCTGACCATTTTGATGACCATGAGAGCCTCAAACATGTTTCTCTTGCTCGTCCTGGAACCTCCATCTCGCGCATCAGCCACCCTGCTGAGCTGTTCTTCATGATGCTCGTGGTGAACGAATGTGACTCGGTTTCGGAGCCCCCGCACCTTTTCTCGCTCCAGCGTTTTCGCGTTATCCTCAAGATGCTCGTAGGATAGGTGGCGGACGAAATAGGAGATTTCGGGATGGCTGCGATGCTGTTCCCGAAGCACAGTGTAGGGATGACCCTGCAGAATGAGTCTTTCGAACAGAGACACGTTGAGGTTGAAGCCCTCGCCCTTCTCCACGGTGAGCTTGTAGTTGTTCACCTTGGGACGTAGTTGTTTGTGGTCGCCGATGAGCACCAACTGTTTGACGGATGGACTCAATGCAGTGATGATATGAGCCTCAAGAATCTCGCCGGCCTCCTCAACTAGCACCACGTCAGTCTCTGCTGAGTTGATGATGGACTGATACATGGCCGCCGCAGTCGTTGTGCATCTGATGATGCGCTTGCTTCGCACCACGCTTCGCCTAGTTTCGTTGTAAAGGCTATCAATCTGCCGTTGAATCTCGCGGGACGTGTCAGCAAGCTCAACAAACTCGGCCATTTGATCCTGTCGCACTTGGTCCGACCATTTCTCGAAAAGCTCGGCTCTGACAGTGAGTGGAAGCTGCCACACGTTACGACATGCTTGGTCCATGCTGGCCACCAAAGCCGCAACCAATCCATCGCCGCTCCCCTGGGCCCATTTTCGCAGGACCTCGCTAGACTGCATGGGTTTGTTTTTCATGCCGACTATGGCGAACCCATCGTCTGTTTGCGGGACCTGAAATGATAGCCAATAGGTGAGGCCGTCCTCGAGGAACTCTAGCATGGTCAGAACATCGTCGCAGGAAACGTGCCCGGCTCCGAGTTTGTCACCAAGTTCCGCCAGCTTGCCATTGACATCGGTGGCTTCAATCTTGAGCTTTATGATCATTGCGTTGATGTTGGGTGAGAATCGAAATTTGGGCTGCCTGACATGCTCGTCCAATCGAAGGGGTGCAGTCCGTGTCGTGGACTTGGAACCAAGTCGCACCATGTCGTCTTCCGCCACCCCAATGTCCAATAGATCTTCGAGAAATTGGTCTAGAGCGTGATTGGTATAGCTCAACACTAAGATGCGTTTATCTGTTTGTTTTAGGATGATCTGCGATATCAGCGCTCCTATGTAAGACTTCCCAGTACCAGGGGGGCCTTGTATCTGGCCCACAGAGTTTTCCAGGCCGTTGATCAAGGACTCGAGTTGTGCACCGGAGATTCGAACAGGGCGTACAGTCTTGACGATTGATGATAGATTAACTGCTTTTCCTTCCTTCAGTGCTATCTTGAGGACATCTAAAAAGCGAGGCATCCGACCAGGAGGCTGATAGGTACTTGGAGCGTTTCCAGGATCCAGCAACACATCCTCGAGAGGTATCTCGGATATACTTTTCAAGCGCCGCAAGATGGGCTCGTAAGCGAAAGTGGCAGTGTCGACAACGAAGAACTTGAGCTCATGTCGCTTCTCATGGAGCAGAGCCTCAGTGGCCCTTCTCAATCCCACCGCGTCAGTGAACTTGATGACAACAATCGGAGGGTCCTTGGCCAACATGTCGACGTTGCGCATGATTGAGCCAAATGCAATGATTTCGTCGCCGCGGCACAGGGCGCCGAGTGAATTGTGCTTCACAAAGGACTTGGAGTCTTCCACAAACTTTTTCCTGGCCTTTTGGCCTACCATGCGGGGGAAAACGATCCCTTCCTCGCATCGAAGGCTCAAGCTGTAAGGATCAATCCGCTTCTTGTCGTTCGCACCGAGGCCCGCGAGACTCATTTTGCCCAGACGCAGAGGCCTTCGAGTCCCTTTACTTTTTCCCCATGCAACGGCGAGATCTTCTCTCAAATCAGCGAGCATGTCCTCCCGGAGGAGCCGAAACAGCCATGCGAGGTAAGTGACAGATCGGGACTCTCGCGGAGCCTCAAACACATCGTCCAAGCGCTGGAGGAACGGTTCTTCCGTGGAACGTATTTCGTCGGCGGTTGGGAAAATGGAAATCGCACGGAAGTCAGAGAAGTCGTTGTCATGGCGGCCACCGGCGCTGTGTACCGAATCGGCAGTGGAGGCAATCGATTGAACTCTGAGGACCTTGACGACTCGATACGCCAGTTGTCTCACCGGATGTGACGGAGAATGGAGGAGGACTTGGCGGTCCATCAATTCTGCCACGTCGCGGTACGGAATTTGCAGGTCCTGGGAGTTGATTGACACGATTTCGAGACACAACCAGGCGAAGACGTGAGCGCTGCTGTGATTGAAGCCACTCTCGCGATGAAACTCAACCATTGTCGACCAAAATGTCGGAGGTGATAGAATCGCAACCAAAAGGCGTTTGAGGAATTCTCCATCGTTAATAAGCTTGACGACCGGGTCAGAGAGATGTGTGATGAGTTGCGTCATGATCAACGAGACGAACCCCCTTGAGGGGTCGCTGCGCACGACACTCCGCACCGTTTCGATACCATTTTGGCTAGAGACTATTGATTCTGCGCAGAAAGCAGGCGATTTCTCCTTGGCAAGCATATCAGTGGCCTCCAGAAAGCGTTGGGCATCGTGACTGCTCTTGATGCATAAATCTCCCGAGAGATGGCTCTTGAATACCTTGAACAGCGCCCTCTCGCGGCCAGAAAGAACTTTATCGGAGGACATTTTGGAGGCAGAAATTCAAGGTATGCTTCTTCTCGCGGCACTCGAGAAGTCCGAAACGGAATGACAAATTGAACAGCCCCCTTTTCCCACTGCAGTATCCAGTTGCAATGTCACAGAACGGAGGGAAGACAATGTTGGACAGTGTTGCTGCAAAGGAGATTTGTGGAATGATGCAGCTGAATAAAAAATGGGATATGATGAGATTTCCAGCCTAGAGAAACTCATAGAAGGGGGAAAGGGGGCGCACATATGCTTCTACATCTGACAAACGAAGCGAGGCCTTTTCGGGTAGATTAGCAAACGAAGAAAGGCACGGACGGACCGCGACATCAAACGCGGCATCCGTGAATACGGGTAACACAAAAACAAAGCAATGATGCCTCAGATGAGAGGCCGCAGTACTCAACAAGATCAATTTGTCAGCCGCGTCCTCTCCCCGAGAGAGAAGAGGCACACATGCCAGCCTCCTGCACAGCGCAGACTGGATCTCGGTATATAAAAGGAAGAGAGAAGAACTTTCACACAACATCCACCCAGAGACCCGAATACAAGTGAGGTTCAGGTCCAAGCAGGTGCATCTCGATACAGAATCTCTCAAAAGTGACTACATCGTATTCATGTCGCAATTGAATTGGCGCCGACCGCGTGGTCGAGGGGGCTCGTTTCGCGGCAATCGCTTCCAGCGAACACCAGTGATGGACGAATCACCTTGGCCCCCTGTTGGCGAGCTCATCGAGACTATTTCCGAGGGCAGTACTCTTAAGCAATATGAAGAGCCACGAAGTCGACCGGTAATTACTGGTACCAGGCTCATTGCTTCGTATAATTGGCTGGACGAGGGTGCCAAGATCATCATTCCAGGTAAGCCATGTTGACTGTTGACGTTTTCTCTATGACGATAGATGTTTTGTCTATGACGATGCTCTACTGAAAGAACTCCAGGCAAGCCCCCCCTATGGGCTCCTCTCTCTGGACGCTGCCAACTTCGGGAAGATGATGGGATATACTATCGCGACCGCAATGCTGCATCATACCCTGCACACCCGCTCGAGCCCGCGATCGTCTCCGTCATGCAGATGCATCCCACGCCGTGCCACGTCGACGTATTTGCATGCGGAAGCACATTGGGCAATCTCCTCCGCTTTACGCGAGGCGATGATAGGCCCTTTCGAATGCTGGTCGAGGTTGTTGGGGAGACGGTTCATCTCATCCGGAGAGAGAACACCCCAAAGGAGCAGATTCTAGGGGTTAGAGGCTACGGTCACGCATTTCCAGAGGCTTATACCACCTGGGAGCCGGATGTCAAACGATCGCTTTCGCATCAGCGGATTTTGAAGTACCAGTTCGGTGGGCTTGACATGATGGTGCGCTTCGAGGGCGACGGCTACATCAAGTCGGGACCAGCACCGCGGATGACATCTGATGGGCCCGAAGTACTCGACCAACTCCAAGGGCTGCGTCTGAGGCAGGATCAGGACGAGGCAGGAACGGACACGCGCAAAGGAGGCATCGCATACGGGCTCCAAGTGGACAACGCTGGCGAGACTGTACTGCAGGAGAGCATCTTCGACTTGAAGACGCGCTCAGTCAAGCGGCAAGACAGTGACGTCCTGGGGGAGCAACTGCCACGATTGTGGGTTGCACAAATTTCCAAGTTTATCCTTGCGTACCACGACAAGGGGTTGTTTGGTGACGTGAGTGTCCGGGACGTCAAAGAAGAGGTGCAGGAGTGGGAAGCGCGGAACCAGGACGCGCTGGGTCGTCTCGTCACTCTGCTCCACCGCATAATCGCCACGGCGCACTCCCGTCAGGACGGCGAGCTCGAGATTGTTCGGCAAATCGGGGGCGCGCTAGAGGTTCGCAGGCGTGCCTCCGATGCAGGGACTGCCTTTTCCGAAACTGTGAGGCGAGATTGGGCCGAATGGCTCGATGGTGCAGACGCGGTCGGGACTGTGAAGGACAATTGCTCAGAAAGTAGTAGTGATGGGGAACAGGACTTTACGGCCTGCGGTGCAGAGTGTGGCTATTGTGGAAGGTGCTGAATAATCAATCACATTTTTGTATTTGTGATTTCTGTGGACCACGCGTTCGCTCTTCTCATCTCTCATCAGTTCTCGCTGCCTCTTCATTCGCGACTACCCAACCTGATAGCAAATATTCTAGTCCGTACAGATTCGCAAAGCAAACAAAGCCCGCCGAAATCCAAGCAAGAAGCAAATAACGTGAAACGTCATGACGAGAGAAAAGAAATCCCCGCCAGGGGCCACGGGGCCGCCACAGCTCGATCCGAATCTCCTGATCCCCCTCTCCCTTTCCCTCCCGCCGCCAGGGCCGACAACAAAGGGAATTCCTTCCACCCGTCCACCCGTCCACCCATCCATCCATCCCTCCGCCATGGCTCGATTCAAACGGACCATCCGCCCATGACGGTGGTCCGTACAACGCCTAGTTCTGCCCATCGCAGCCCAAGCATCCACACGTGGGACGTGTCCCGTAAAATGCCTCAAAACGCACTAGAGCTCTAAACAGGTAGTAACGAATTTTGAATCACGTACGGAGTCTACTATAGCAACTAGGCCTGAAACGAAAGAGGCATCTCTATACATGTTTGTATACAATCCTGCCTAGCTTAGTGCTAGTATTTACTAATTGTTACTAATTGTATTAAAAACTATTCATAGACATACCTCTTCTACGGTCCGTACGGAGCTACGGAGTAGTTACTGCTGCGTATTTACACGCACTCCTCCATCTAGTGGTCGACCTAGGGTTTCCCTCGATCCAACCTGCTTCTGCTTCTGCTGTGCTCCGCAGGAGCCATCGCACTACACATGCATGCGACTTGGGGTGGAGCGCAGGCATGACGGCCACGTCAGAGGGTGCCACACCTTATTCCAAGCGAGGGGGAGCGGGGGAAACGCCAAACTACGTACGGAGTAATACGGATCAGCGATGAGGCACTTCTTCGGTTTTATAGGCCAGGGCCGCATGTTGGGGCCAACAGGACAATCAAGTACGGATTGATTACATGGCACATGTAGCGGGATATAAGAGGGGTTTTTTTTTTTTTTTTCGAAAACGAATGAGTGGTATATTGATAGCAGTATCTAGCTTCACCCCAAGCGTCATCTGTCAAAAAAAATAAAAAGACTCAAGTTTTTCCCCGTTTCTCAAACATAGTGGTTGTGAAATCGCCCATCTAGCAAGCCTGTCATGGGAGCTCGTCGTGCCATCGGCTGCATGAGCTCGTAATTCACGCTTGTCATGCCCGTGTGCTTCCGATTCCGGGGGTTTACGCAAAACTTGGTATTCAGTGCTACGCACGGATCCTTAGCTCTTTGTTGTCTTTATTTGTCTTGGAAGGAGCAAGGGGACGGGTTAGAACGTACGCTGCAGCTGGTGCAGGAGCACTTGTCGCAAGAGCCGGAGCAGGAGCAAGAAGAGCAGTCGCTGTCAAAATGTTAGTTCATCATGAAAAATGGCAAATCTTGATCCTCTTCGATTCTTCGAGAGCTTCTGGAGGCTGCTCTCTCAAGGGAAGGATTCCAGAGACGTGGGAGACATTACCAGGGAGACATGTTGATTGTGGGTTGTGAAGAGTGTCTTCAAAGATTGTTTAAAGTTGAAAAATTGAAAGTTGGAGAGAGTTATCTAGTGATGGGTTGATGCAGAAGAGAAGAGGAAAATTGTCTCGACTCTACGTGCCTGGACGGCCTTCTTATACTTTTCCTACTTGCATACAGTGCATATTAGAGCAGCCCATCGTTGCGATTCGATGAATCTGAGCTGCAGTGAGGGCGCCCGCCAACGGAGCCATCTACTCGCAAAGGACACACCAGGATAGATCAAAAGCTGAGTGAATATGCAAAACCTACTCTACCTGCGGATGTACTCCATTTGTCACGTCGTTCCCCGCTTGTCATCATCATCCATCCATCACCGTCTGGTAGGGCACGGATCAACGATGATTGGTTGTGGTTGAACAAGGATAACAAGGATTGGGTGGGTCGGTCTTGTGCCCGAATTCTTCGGGTTGCCATGTCGGGACGACCAAGAGCGAGCCTCGGGCTTTTTGTGTCTCCAAAAAATCCGCCCTACTCCGTACCATGAATCTGTATTTGCTGAAAATTACAACCATGGCCTCTTCGCAAGACACCGTTTTGGCAGTTCTAGCCGACTCAGATGAAATCCTTTATCGCATCGAGAGAAGCGACAAACGCATTGTTTACGTAACAGTGCTTGACCCTGACATCATTCCCAAAGACAAGCGTACCCACGGACCACGGTCCTTCTGCTATAGAGGAGCTAAATAAACCTGAGGTTTGGAATGACCATTGGACCACTCTCACGGTCAATTCAGACAGCCATGGGATCTTATGCCAGAAGGATACTATGGAACCACATGCTGCGCCAAAGGAACTACTCAGGGATTATCCTCGATGCGACCTATCCAGCCTACTAATTTTACGTGAGCTCAAGTCTCGCACCTTTGAAGTCACCCACGACCAGGACTGTTTAATCTTGAAGATCGCACGACTTCCATATGAACTGCCGTGGTTGATGCAAGAGATACATATTTATCACGCCCTAGCGGATTTTCCTTTGACTCCAAAATTATTTAGATATGTGTTTGAATCACAGTGCTCAGATCGAGTTGTTGGCATTTTGCTTGAAAAACTTAACGGGCATTGGGCTCAGCCTGAGGATTTTGAAACGTGTGATGACTCATTACAAAGGCTGCATCAACATATCTTACATGGTGATCTTAACAAACACAACATTATCATCACCTCAGAAGGGCCAAAATTCACTGATCTGGAGAGCTCGGTCCTAAGCGGCCCAGACAACGTTGAGTTGAGGAACCAGGAGAGGCAAGCTCTAGCTACTAAACTAACTGATACATCGGGTGAAGGCCGCCCTTGGTAGCAATATAGTCTATCTGGCGAGTTTAGATTTTAGGACCTTTAGGACAGCCATGCGCAGACGTCTTCTCCTCTTTCCTATCCACCGAAGCTTTAACCAAGGATTAGCTAGCATGTGTGGCAGAAGAATGATTGCTATTGAGGATACTAGTTAAAAAATAATAGGCTAGATATATTACTTCGATTCATACTCGAAAGCCTGTCCCCTTGTACATCAGCCGCCCTCTCGTTATTCCCTTGGCAACTAACATTCAACCATGAGAAATATCCTTGGCCTTCGCATGGCTGCCGATGTCGAGCTTCAAACGTCTTTTGATAGCCTTCCACAATTCGACAAGTCCAACATACGTCACGACGCAACCAACAACCACACCCCACTCCCATGTTAGACCCGAGTGTTTGAAAACCTTCTTGTCAATATAGGGAAGGTAGATGACCAAGATTGTAGCAAGAAAGCCTGCCACCACTGACCAGAAGAGAAATACGTTTTGGTATATGGTTCTAACCACTGAGAATGGGCCGGTCCATCGCTCGTCCATTGCAAAGAGACTGCGATGGAAGTGCTTCACCTCCCAAGCAGTGACCATGAGCAAGAAGCTGAGAGTGGCAAATGTTGTGGCCCTTGCGCGGAAGACTAGAGTACAATCATGACCCTTGCCGTCATTGCAGCCGGCCGGTAAGTCATGGAAACCCTTACCGGAAGTCGAAAAGGCTACTAACATGAAAGCTGCGAGACATAGTGAGCCCATAAAGGTACCATAAATAAGTTGATCACGGATCAGATCAACCGTAAAGACCCCTGATCGTAGACCCCGAGGAGGTCGTTGAAGAATATCGGGTTGGGCTTCTTCAAGCCCTAAACCAAGAGCGAGCGGAGAAGTAGTGACAAGATTTGCCCAGAGGATCTCCAGAGGCGAGAGTGGAAATACCGAGACCTGTTTCGTGTCTTCAAACGCCAATCCGATCAGTAGCAAAAAAACTTGAGCCAGGTTTGAAGTAAGCAGATGCAGCAGAAACTGAGTCGCGACACCGGATTAGTAGCCAATCTATTGCCACGACCAAAATCAGTCAGTCTGACGAACCTTTTCAATATTTTCTGACAATCTTCTTCCTTCTTTTATCCCAGTCACAATGGAAGCAAAGTTGTCATCCGTAAGAACCATGTCAGATGCTTCTTTGGCAACATCACTTCCACGATCACCCATGGCTATTCCAACATCAGCTTGTTTCAAGGCTGGCGAATCGTTGACACCATCACCAGTCATCATGCAGAAGGCTTTGCGACGATGAAGTGCTTTGATTACCCGCACTTTCGTCGAGGGACTGCACCTGGCAATAACCAAGGGAAGTGCATCTAGAGCGTCGATCTGGTCATCGGTCATATGGCCAAAGTGGGCAGCTGACATGACTGCAGTGCGCGAAAGTCGGACGTCGTTGGAGAGAATGCCAACCTCAAAGGCGATGGCCGTTGCAGTCTTGATGTGATCGCCGGTGACCATGTGAACCGTTACTCCAGCTTCGCGGCATTGTTTCACAGCGCCGGCAGTTTCCGGCCTTGGCGGATCATAAAGGCCTGCAAGTCCAAGGAAGCGCAGGCCACTCTCAACCTTGACGCGGTCTTGGAAGTCCACAACCTCACCAGACATGTTCTTGTCCGCGATGCAAAGCACTCTCAGTCCTTCGCTTGCAAGTTCTTCTGCTTCAGAATATATGGCCTTTTTGTATTCCTCGTTTTCATTCAGCTTCGGCAGAAGAACTTCGACGGCACCCTTGGTGTAAACGTGTCGCTCCCTCTCCAGGCCATTGCCGTAAACGACGCTCATCATCTTGCACGAAGAGTCGAAGGGGTGCTCCGCAGTCAGGAGATCACTTCCAGTAGATTTCCCAAATCGCATGGCGAATACCTTGAGCGCAATTTCGGTTGGGTCACCAAAGGCCTTCCAGTCAGCGGGCTCAGAAGCAGTAGTCATGCTGCTGGGATCAGTCTCGGGCTCTTTCTTGCCGTCGGAAACAGTAGCGTTGTTGCACAGAACAAGAGTGTTGAGAAATGCGTTGATGCAGCTTCCCACAAGCGAGCCGGACCAGGTGACAGTTCCACTACTTGGATCATAAGGGTCGGCAGTACCATCAACGATACCGGTAAGCCCGTCTCGGAGCCAAACCTTCCGTGTTATCATGCGTCCTTGTGTAAGAGTTCCGGTCTTGTCGGAGCAAATATTGGTCACTCCGCCTACTGCTTCGAGAGATGGCATTTGGCGAACAATGACATGATCCTTGACCATTGCTTTTGTCGCAACAGCCATGGTCACCGTCAATACCGCTAGTAAAGATTCGGGTATGACTGCGACACCAACGCAAATTCCATACAAGAGAACGTCATCATTGATTTCCCAATGGTTCGCCCAGAAAACGATGATGGCAAGAAGTATGGCCAGGCCAAACATCAGCAAGGTGAACTTGCTAAGAGTGACTTGCAGAGGGGTTCCTTCGAGGCCAAGAATATTACGAAGGGTCTGAAGAAAGGTGTAAAGAGCCTTGGTCACATAGTTGTTTCCTCGGACATCCTTTTTCTTCTTGCGTAAAAGCTCGGCAATCTGGCCAACTTCGGTATCCATCCCCGTGGAAATAACAACACCAGTGGCGCGACCGCGAGAAACAGAGCTACCGTTGAAGACAAGGTTGATACGGTCACCAACAGGCAACTCGGGATCTATAAGCACTGCGTTGGGGTCTTTTTTAATGGCTACAGATTCGCCGGTCAGGTGTGCCTCATCGGTAGACAGATTAATTCCTTGAACAAGTCGCAAGTCCGCAGGCACCACATCGCCAGTTGCCAGAGATACGAGATCGCCCTGGACGAGGGTCTCAGCCTTGACGGTATCACTGTGACCATCTCGAATGACTTTGCATTTGGGTGTAGAAAGCGCATACAAAGATTGAATGGTTTTCTCTGCACGGTAATATTGGATCAACCTACATTCTATTAGTCAAACGGGTCACAGGTACAAGAAATCGCTTGCAGAAAGAGAAAAGAGATGCATACCCAACAACAATGTTGAGCACAATGATAGAAACCACGACGCTGCCTTCGATATAGTCGCCAATCACCTAAGATGTGACGGCTACAGCAACAAGGACGAGAGTCAAGGCATTGGCGACTTGTTGTAAAAAAATCTTCCACAAAGAGAAGCCTCTAGATCCTTTGATCACATTTGGACCGTTCCGTACTAGCCGGGCGGCCGCCTCCCCGCCGCTCAAACCATGATCGGGATCAGACCCAAGTTGGTCGGCGACACGCTGGGCAGATTGCGTGTGGAAGCAGGTTCCCTTTTCACTTTGACGTATATCTGGTGGCTCCGCTATGGGTGGCTGGTCGTCAAGACTTGTAGAAGTCAACGGGTCCGAAGTGAAGTTGGCTTGTTCTGCACCATTCGTACTGATAACGAGAGGTTCTCCCATCGAACGTGTATCAGAGCTGCAGGGCGCAGACCATAGCAAGCGGTTGGATTTGTTGTTGGAACGAATGTACGGAGTTGCGGTGAAAGCGAAAGAGGTGAAGCTGAGAGTTATCACTGATGTCAGTCAAGGGCGGAATAAGAGATAGAAACAAGGGAAGATGAAATCGGATGCCTCTATCGGCGATGAAGAGAAAGCGTATAAACGAAGCGAAAACAAGACAAGACACTTGAATAAAGGGGGGGGCACAGACCACCCCACCACCAGCGCCTTCCGTTCTTAGATTACTGCACCCCGCCACGAACAGCCATATCGTGGGTCTGCCAGTTTGACTAGGGCCATTGTGCGAGAGAAATTCACACAGATGGTCGAGATTCGGCAGTGCTGGTTCGTCACTTGGCCATCCACCATGACCACCAGTTTGATAGGTGTCGTTTTGGTCAGCTTGGCCAGCCTCATCTAGCACTAAAAATGGCGACCGGGTTCGATGTCGTTGAGAGGTGGACAAACACGACGTTCGCCGTTTGTCTGCCGGTGCACAGCATCATACTCCATCAGTGAGTATTCCGCCACAGAATGGCAGATGAATGTCCACCGTGAATTGCCGATTCGCCAAATGCCAGTCACATCAAGTCAGCGCTCGAGTAATCGCATGCTGCTGTGCCGTGGACCTCGACTTGCTCGGCAAAGGCAAGCATACTCAATATGGCGAATGGGGACGAGCTCAGATGACTCAGCTATCTCTCGCGACATGTCAAGATATAGTCCCGTGGAGATTTCATCATTCTCGTGGTGTCCTCAGCCCCTTCTTCCGCCTCCCATCATTTGCCTGCCAATGTTGACGCGATGTTGGACTCGCTGCATTGCCTCCTGCAGCGCCAACGACGCAAGCCTGCTTGAACATGGATTTGTCAGGAACCGGATAAAGCCAACGCCGTATCACGCAGTTTAAACTGGATTCATGACAGCTTACTAGAGGCAACTAAGCCTGGTCAGTCGTGGAAGCGTCCGGTCTGGTCTCAATGGTGACTCAATCTAGACTCAATCTAGAGGACTGTATTTACTCGGCCAAATGGTTAGCGGAGTGATATTTCCTCCCTACTCTGAAGCATTTAGTCGTAAAAAGCTCTATATAATTAGCACGGGTCTTTTCAGCGGCTTCTGCGCATTCAGCGACGCGGTGTCGTCTCCCGCGGGCATAACGTATGCTATCGACGACCAGGGTGAGTCAGACCTCCCTCCTCTGGCTCGCGCTGAGCTGGTGTTGTGTGGCTAGGATTGTGACCTCTCAAGGGCTCTCTTAGAAGCTCTCTAGCTTCTAGTCCTCGGTTCTATCGGCTTCGTCGGATCAATTCGGCCACAATCAGATCCCTAGGCATGTATTGTTCGCTTGCTAAGATGACTTGATTACTAATAAACGTGTTTTACCTAGCTAGAAAAGCTATGGTCCAGCAATTTGACCGCTACGATCTTCGCGATAAATCGCAAATATCGCTGTTTTTGCAGTTGTTCTCTTTGATATTCGCAGATATCATCACAATCGTCAAGAAAAGCATCAACATCGTCATTTTCGGGTGGTTATTTTCATCCGACAAAGTATATTTTTTTCAAAATCGTTGAGCGGCAGCTTCGGTGTATCTTGGGCTGTCAACTCATCCACGAGAGGTATCTCGCTTTGTTCAAGCCAGTTACCAAGAGGGTTGATCTCTTGGTAAATGACGCCACACTTGATAACTCCACAATCAATTCAGAGTGATTGAAACGATTATTGCAGCCGCTTATCACTATTAAGTGGCCGCAAGGTTGAAATCTCCACCGTTTTCTATCCAGGTTGCTACCGCATGGAACTAGCGCTTATGCTAAGGGACACCTTTGACACTGGCATTGTGATATCGGTGATCTATACTAGATATCTATGTTAGTGTACCTTAATCAAAGAGTTTTCCTAAACAAGCTTTCCTAAACGAACTTACGTTTGTGCACCAAAGGAAGTCGCGGCTGGATAGTTATATCTATCGCGGCGGGAAGAGGCGTGTTTGCTAATCGCCACAGCATAAATTGGATACTGATAAACTCTGTTCTTCAAATATTAGTCAGTTTGATCTGTTCTCGTTGGACAAGGGACAGGCAAAGGTGTAGGTATACTCACATCATTCCGAATGATGGCCGCTAAAGAAGAAAAGAAAAGAAACTAAAGCAATAGGTGTTGGTATCATATGATGCCTACTGGTAGGGTCAAATGGATAAGACCGAAGAATAGTAATGGTAGGTCGCGATCGCGGCTGCGGTCGGCCCGCGCAGGCAGCCCTCTGCAATTATTTGTTACTAATTACAACATGTGAGACGGTGTGGAAAGTGATGATAATGAATTCAGCTATCTAGAGCTATCCACACGTGGCATAATAAGGCTATAATACAAGGGCAAAAGAGGGTCTTTACCTTAAATACTAAAGTCTTATAATAAGGCCTTAAAAAGGGAAGATATTATAATAGTAATACCTAAGATATAAGGCTACTATATCTTACACTACCCCTAGTAAAATATCTAGCCTAAAGATAAGGCTATAGATATTACTTATTTACTAAAATACTTCATTTACTAAAGTATTTTTATTTAATATAAAGTCTTATACTTTTATTATATAAAGAAGTTATAAGAAATTACTATATTTAACATATTTAAGACTCTTTATTATCCTATTTATAATTATTTAATTAGTTCTAATCTATTCTAGATAAAAATAACCTTATAAGGTATTTTTAATAACTTATTTATACCTTATACTAATATAATAAGTATTGATTTTTATAATTTTTTAGTATCATTGGTTATAGCTAATGTATCTAATTTATTATAATATATAATTATTACTAGTAATACCTAGCTAGTAGAATTGTTAGTTCCACTAAGGAACGTTACACTAGTGCACGTAGGGGTTAAATTATAATAAAGTTAATAATAGTTAAATTAATAGATAAGAGAGAAAAGAAAAGAGAGAAAGAGAGAAGTCTAGCTAGGAGAGAAAGTAAGTGAAAAGTAAGGCTATAGTGTATAGCCACTGTAAATAGTATAAGGTTACTTATAATATAGCTAATTAGATTATATATATCCCTTTAGTAGCTTTACCTTTTAGCTATAGCTAGACTAACTATTATCTAAGGGTCTAAAGGAAGCTATACTAGTAATCTCTCTTTTCTTTATAGCTAAAGAAGCCTAAAAATATAATAAAAATTAAATTAAAGGAAAGTATATATAAGTAAATCCCTTTATAGGAATCTATAGCTTTAATTAGCTAGCGTAGCCTTAGTTATTCTAATTAACCTAGCTACCTTAATTTATACTTACTAACCTATTATCTTAATCCTCCCCTTTACCTAACCTTATAGGTCTCTTAACTTAACTTTCTATATAAATTAATTAAGGTTAAAAGAGCTAAATTAAGCAATGCTTTTATTATTATATTAGCTAGATTATTACTACTATTAATTTACCTAACCTTATAGATCTCCCTTCTCTTATATAACTATTAAAGGGCTATAATATTAATTATTAAGTACTTCTCCTTTATTATACCTAGCTTTATAAGGTATTTATATAATAAGAAAAAAAACCTTCGCATATTCTTCCGCACCGCTCTAAAGGTCCGGAATCGCCTCTAAAAAACAAACCATATTAATATTTAAATTCCTTACCTCTGTTTACCTCCCTCTATAATATTATATTATAATAAAGCTAGAGGTAAGTGTAAGGTTAGAATAATAATAGTAATTAATATAGGAGAAAGGGGGCTAGCATAGAGCTACTACTACCTAAATATAGGAATTAGATAGTTTAATATCTAGAGCAGTAAGAATAACCTAATAATAAATTAGATTTAATTTAAATACCTAGATAATATAAAATTTTATAATAAAATCATAAGCCTTATCCCTAGTAATAAAGTTACCTAGGTATAGTATATTACTAAAGCTATTACTAGATAGGTAGTAAACTATACCTAAGCTAAAGTAAGGATAATAAACTATAATAATAGTAATATTTATACTACTAAAGAAGCCCTTAAAAAGGCTATTAAAAAAGAAGCTAAGGAGAGTAATACCCTAACCTAGGCTAGTATTACTACTAGCCTAGCCCTTAAATAACTAAATACCTTACCTCCCTCTCTCTAGATTCTTAGTAAGTAAGACTAGGAGGTACTTATTAAAGGGAATACTATCTAGGAATTACTCTAGTCTAGGAGTATAGAAAATATAGTAATAGTAGTTAATAAAGCTATAGGCTAAGCTATAGTAGTAGTAGCTAGGAGACTCCTTAGTAAAGATACTATTATTACTTTTAAAGAAAATACTACCTAATATAAATAAGACTAAAAATAGATTACTAATATATTTAGACTAGAAGTAACCCTTTATTAATATATACTTAGTATTATTATTAAGGGGTTCCTAACTAAATATACTTTTATTAAAAACTTAGTAATAGAAATTAGAAAAGCTAATAAGATAAATATAGTTAAGGTAATAGTAAGGTAACCCTATAGTAAAGGTACCTAAAGAACTACCCTAATACTAGGCCTAGCTAAAGTTAAAAATACTAATAAGATATACTATAATAGTATAGTCTTTAAAGTAAAGCTATTCTAAACTAAACTATATAATAAAACCCTATAGCCTTAATAATATTATAACTATTTCTAAATAAGCTATATTACTAAGTTTTATAAGGTAGCTCTAAGGTATAGTAAGTATAATACTAGCTATTATAAGAATAAGGAATTCTCTTACTTAATAAAAAATAAATAAGTAAAAGAAAACTATATCCTATACTCTAGACTATACTTAGCCTAGTTAAAAGACTACCCTATTTTAAAAGAGAAGTAAAATACTACTAAAGTAAGATATCTTAAATAACCTTTTTACTTTATTACTTACTTCCTAAGTAAAAGCCTAACCCCTTCTTATAAAAGACTTAGTATAGCCTTAGAACCTATTATTATAGCTACTAGAAAAAGAGAATATCCTATAAATATAGAATATAGTGCTAAATAACTAAGATTAGGAAGTATTAGGTAGTATATAAAGTAACTTAGAGCTAGAATAAAACTAGTTTAAAATAGTAGTAACTAATAACCCCCTTAATTAATATAATAATACTATAGGTTCTTTTTTAGAATATAAATAAGAAGAATAAACTAATATATATAGTACTTTACTACTAAACTAATATAAATATAATTATAATCTAAGAATAGGAATATATAAAAAACCTATAGCCCTTAGCACTAGGCTTAGCCTAGTTCTAACTTATATACTATAATAAATATAATATAGTATATATAAATAAGAAATATAGCATAGGATTATAGTTAGCCTAGGGAGAAACTAACTAGTTACTAGTAAAACTATAAGGAGTTAATATTTACTCCCTTTATTTAAAGAGTTATAGTAGTAACTAGAATACCCTTATTTATATAATTAACTTAGAGAAGCCTTATAACTAAAGCATATTTATTAGTAACTTTAACTAAAAGCACTCTCTTTAGGATAAGCTAGATAGGATAACTAATAAAGTAAATAAACTACTAGAGTTTATAAGCTAGTAAAGGCTTAGACTTATTATACCCTAGGGTAAACCTATAAGATAGTATAAAGATAATAGGGATAGCACTATTAACCTAGTATAAGCTATACTAGATATTAGAGCTTACTATAATAGTATAAAAGACCTTACTAAATCTAACTATATTCTATAGCTAATTAGTATCTTAAATAAGTAATAAGAAGCTACCCCCTAAGCCCTTAAATATATATAGGAAGCCCTAAATAAACTATATATAAAGGCAAAGGCTATAATTTAACTCTAACCTAAAAACACACTAAACCCTTATAATAAAGAGGGAATTAATAATTATATAACCTAGCTTATTATAAACTTATAGTAAATTATAAATAAGGTAGCCCTAAAGAAGCCCTAGGGACTACCTAGCCTAGAGGTATAGTAATTAAGAAAAGTATAAGAGTTAGTTAGTAAAGTAAGGTAAGCTAAGAGATAGTAAAGATATAGGAAAACTAATATAAACTAGTAAGCCTATACTAAGGTAAATAAGAATAAGGAATATATTATTAGAGAAGAAAGAAGAAATATATAGAGAGATACCCTATAGAAGGCTAATATATAGGAGAAAGATAAAGAAGTCTAAAGGCTAGAAAGATAGGCCTAGCTCTAAAGCTAGGCCTCTCTAGAGCTCCCTAGACTCCCTAAGCTAAAAAGAAGCAAAAATAACTCTAACCTAGCTACTATATATAATAATAAAGCTAGTATACTAGTATAAAGATTTTTCCCTAAACCTATAGTAAACCTTTTCTATATCCTAGACCTTACTTTCCTAGAACTTAAAAATATACTATTTCTAAATAAAGAATAATTTAGATAAGATAAGATTATAAAAGTCCTATTAAATATAGCTAGTTAGAAAGCGCTAGGGGATAATAAACTCCTAGCAAGCCTTATTAAAGCCTATAAAGACCTAGCTAAAGATACTATAGCTTAGCTCCTAAATATAGTCCTAGAAATAGGCTACTTTCTAGCTTACTTCTAAACTATAAGAGTAGTAGTAATTAGAAAACTAGGTAAAATAACTAAGGAAATAAGAAAAGCTAATATATAAAGACTTATATTATTACTTAATATAGTTAGAAAAATTATAAAAGTAGTAATTATAATATAGCTTATAGCCTTTACTAAGGCTAAAGGACTACTCCCTAAACTATAAATAGGTAATAAGGTAAATAGATTAATAAAGACTATAATAAGAGTCCTTATAAAGTATATCAAAGAGGCCTAGGGAAGGGGTAGTATTACCTTACTAGCGTAAATAAATATATTAGTAATATTTAATAGAGTTAGCTACTTATACCTAATATACTTACTTATTAAGATAGGAGTCTTATAATAGCTAATTATAGTAATTTAAAGCTTCCTTATAGATAGAATAAGCTAGCTTAGCTTTAATAAAGAAATCTCTAGACTATTTATAATTAAGGCTAGCACCTTATAAGGCTTATCTCTTTTACTAATCCTTTTTTTACTTTACTTAGCAAAGCTTTATATTTATCTCTAAGCTATACTAGGTATAGTAACTATAGGATTTATAAATAATATAAATATAGTAGTATTTAGTAAAATCACTACCTAAACCTAGAGAAGACTTAAAGCTATATAGAAAATCTATAAGGAATAGGTAAAGTAAGTAAGAGTTAAGTTTAACCTAGCTAAAACTAAACTTATATACTTTAGTAAGTCTTATAAACCCCCCTAGACTAAGGTCTAACTTAGTATAAAGAAGATAGTGCTTATAGAGTTATATAAATTCCTTAGAGTATAGGTTAATAAAAAACTTAACTAGAGTGCCTATAAAAATATCCTTAAAGGTAAATTTACCTAGTAATAACTTATACTATCCTTACTAGTAGTATTAGTATAAGGCTATAGCTTTAGAGATACTAGGCTCCTATATATATAGGTAGTCTAACCTATTCTTACCTATAGAGTAAGTGCTTACTATACCCTTACTAAAAAGGGAGGAAAGCTAAGAGAAATAGTAAAAAGCTTTATAATAGACTAATTAGCTTGCCTCTAGATTATTATAAGGGTGTTTAAAGCTACTCCTATTATATAACTAGAAGTTAAGACTTATATCCCCCCCCTTAATCTATACCTAAATAATATAAAATAGAAGTTTAAGGATAAAATTATAAATAATAGAATTATAGAGAAAATCTAAACTATAGCTAAGTTAGTAGTAATAGTATTATACTATAGGAGAAGACCCCCTTTAGTAAATAATAAGCTAAATATAGACTTATATAAGGAATAGAAATATTACTAGGAAGACTAGTATAATAAAGGCTAGCCTAAAGCAAATACATTAGAGAACTAACTAAGGACTACCCCCTTACTTATAACCTAAAGGAAATCTAAAAGTTTTATATAGGGCTAGATAAATATATCTTATTAATAATAATCTAATTATATATAAGGAAGATAAGCCTTAATAAATTCCTATTTTATAGGAATATCCCTAAGGTAGTTTCGCCCCTATATAGCTATAGCTAGGTAGTAAAGAACTAATACTATATATTAGTTAACTATAGTAACTATAACTATAGATAGCCCTAATAGAGATAGCCTATAAACATATAGGAAGCAAGGCTAGCCCTAAATAACCCCCTAAAAGCAAGATTCCTAGCTAGATAGTTCCTAGGCATAGGAAGACTTTAATACTATTTATTAGTATAAGAGCTAGCTATTAACTAACTTAGAAAATTAGAGAATCTAGGCTAATTCTAGAGATAGATAGAAGACTACTTAAATATAAATATAAGTTAGAAGATAGACTAGGTAGTATAGAAGCGCTAGTAGGTTAGAAGCAAACCTAATACTATAGTTATAATAGAGAATATTTATATCTAAAATAGTTATTAGATTAATTTTAACTAAAAACTCTAGGTATTATAAGTCTAACTAGCCTATTACTACCCTTACTTTAAACTAAAAACTAGCTATTATATTACTTCTTTTCTAGAATAAGGATAGTATTCTTTATTACCTTTATATAATTCTTTATAGGGATAGTAGTAAGTAAGAGATAGTTTATCTTTACTATATATATATTAAGGCACTAAAGCTAATAAATAAGCTTAGAATACTATTCCTTAAAGGAACTAGCCTAGTCTAAGCCTACTATAAAGGCACTTTGCTTTTTCTTAGCCTAATTACTAGCATAGAGTTTCTTAACCTAGTCTTAGAAACTATTTAGGACCTAGAATAAAGGATATTAGTACTAGAACTAAGCTACTACTAAGCTAGATTAAAGGCACTTATATTACCCCTAGTAGCTATAAAAGCCTAAGTCTTAACTAACTACTAGTGCTTACTTTACTAGCTAGTTAAGTTTAGCTACTAGGTAAGTTAGCTATAAACCTAAGCTAGAAAAGAGGTAATTATTACTTTATTATATTAATAATTCTATACCTAATAGTTAAAATATATATTAGTAGCTACCCTTACCTAGTAAATTAGCCTTACTACTAAGCTAGAATAGGACTAACTTACTAATAATAATATAGCACTAATACCTAGGCTTTTAAACTAAATAGGACTTATAGGAGATATACTAGATATCTTTTAGATTACTAAGCTAGTGTAAATTAGTAATAGGATAGGCCTAGAATAGAAGCAAATATAACTTATAAAGAGATTTTTATCCTTAACTTACTTATATTACTTAGTAATTATAGACTTCTTTAGAAAGTCCTTATACTCTATAGATTCCTAGGCAGGTTAAAGCTAGAAATATAGTAATATTAGAATACTTATAGGTTTTATTAATATTATACTAGGTTTCTTTCTAATCTATAATAAATATTAGTAATTAACCTAAATCTAGCTTAGAATAGCCCTAAATAGTCTAGAAGAAAAGAAGAACTTATAAGAAGTTTAATATAAAAAAAAGAAAAAAGACTAGGTCCTTAGGGGGAGGGGAGCTTTCTTTTATACTTAATAAGAGAGAGAGGGGGATAAATTAAATAACTTACTTAAAAAACAAAGCATAATAAGCTTAATAAATCTAATAATATATAACTAGCCTTAGAATAGGACTATTCTAGTCCTAGGTTAAAGCTACCCTCCCCTTATAGTAACTAGGTAAAACTAGGTGCTTATACTTTATTAGACTAATAAGGTAAGGCTAGGCTAGAGTTAGCTAAAAAGTAAGGCTATAGAAAAGTTAGTATAAAAGTAAATAAGAAGTAAATTAATATTATAAACTTAGATTTACCCTACCCTAAGTAAAAGCAAAGAGACTTAGGATAAATATATTACTAAGCTAGAATAGGGTTTAAAGAGCCTAGGAATACTTATTTTATATATTTCCCTTTTCTCTTTTTTTTTCTATAGGATAAGGCTAGTGTAAGCTAGTAATAAACACTTATAATAGGTTACTTATTAAGCAGCGTAGGCCTGCTATAGGGCTAGCGCTAGCCTAAACACAGATATAAGAGGGTTTTTCTCCCTAGGTTAGGGTTTTCCCTTTTAACTTAGTAGCAGGAGTACTAGTAATAGCTATCTATAGAGCTAACTAGCGTAAATAATATATATATATAATAAGAAAGAGTTGGTATATAGAATTATTAGGATATAAGGTATCTTTAATTAGTCTATAATTAGATAAAGAGTTATAGATATTATATATATAATATTAGTACCTTAAACTATACTATATAGCTTAGATATAAGTATACTATAAGTTATATACTTGCTTTTTATAAAGCTATATATAATAATATTCCCTTTTAAGGTAAAGGTATTATTATTCTTTATTACTTTATTACTAATTATAATAATATATCTAATCTATAAACGAAGGTCTTTATTATTAGTAAGAGACTTATTTATAAATATAAAGAGCTTTACCTTTTTAAGAGTTAAGAGAATATACTATAATCCTTATTACTAATACTTAATTTACTATTTAAGGTATTTATTAAGTTATAAGATATTATTAGTAAAGGATTCTTAGTATTATATAGTAATTAATAGGTTATAGAATACTTTAGGTTAATAAACTATTATAATATAGCTCCCTTAGGCTCTTTACTTAATATAATCTTACTTTACTATTAGTAATTATAGGTTAATTTCCTTAATCTTCTAACTTTAGCCCTTTTAAGTTATTAGTATTTTAGGTTAGAATATAGCTATTAAAGATAAGGGGATTTATAGTTATTAGGTATTATTTTTCTTTTACTATAAACTTTACTTTTTAAAGCTCTTTTTTTTCTTTTTTAAAGAACTTATTATTACTAAGGCCTAGAGTATTATTTATTTATATTCCTATAATTCTAAAGAGATTCTTATTATTTAAAGCTATAATAAGTAAGTATAGGTTATATATTAAAGTTATTATATTAAGGTTATCTCTATGATAATAAAAGTAAGTTACTTATTAGTAAGTTCTTACTTTTATAATCCTATATAAAGGCTTAATAATTTCTATTATTATACCTTTAGAAAAAAGATAAGCTATTTACTTTAGTATTCTTATAATAATAAGCCTATTTAGGGTTATTTATAATTAAATATAGGCTTATATAATATCTTATAGCTAAAGGTAAATCTCTCTTTACCTTAATAATAAAGTAAAGGCTATAATAATCTATTAGCTTAATTACTATATTATTAGTAATTAGGTTAAGATAGCTTTTTTTCCCTTATTATTATACCCTTATATAATAAGGTATAATTTCTTATATAGTAATTTAGTTCCTTTACCTTTAATCTCTTAGACTATATAAGAATTAAAGATCCTTTAGTCTTTATACTTTATAGGGTTAAATATTATAAATTTAAATATATTATAAGCTTATAAAGTATTAATTTTAGCTTAGTTAAATTATTTAAAAAAGCTACCTAGAGTTATAATCTTTCTCTCTTAGTAAAGTTAAAAGGTAAGCTTTTAATTAGTCTTTTCTTTTACTATTATAAATTGTTGGTTACACCAAGGAACGTTGCACTAGTGCAGAGGGGGTTTAATTTAATGAAGTTAATAATAGTTAATGTTATCTAAGAGAGAAGAGAAAAGAGAGAAGGAGAGGAATCTAGCTAAGAGAGAAGGTAAGCGAAAAGGGGAAAAAAGTGGGTCTTGCAGTGCGGAGCCACTGCGAGCGGTATAGGGATGCCTGCGATGTAACTAATCGCATTATATACATCCCTTTTATAGACTTACCTTTAGCTATAGCTAGACTAACTATTATCTAAGGGTCTAGAGGAAGCTATACTAGTAGTCTCTCTTTTTCTTTATAGCTAAAGGAGCCTAAAAACATAATAAAAATTAAATTAAAGGAAAGTATATATAAGTAAATCCCTTTATAGGAATCCATAGCTCTAATTAGCTATTATAGCCTTAGTTAATCTAATTAACCTAGTTATATTAATCTATACCTACTAACCTATTATCTTAATCCTCCTATTTACCTAACCTTATAAGTCTTTTAACCTAGCCTTCCATATAAATTATTAATTTGTTTAAATTAATTAAATTCAAAAGGGCTAAATTTAGTAATACCTTTATTATCATATTAGCTAGATTATTACCACTATTAATTCACCTAACCTTATAGATCTCTCTTCTCTTATATAACTATTAGAGGGCTATAATATTAATTATTAGCCACTTCTCCTTTATTATACCTAGCTTTATAAGGCATTTATATAATAAGAAAGAGTTAGTATAGAGAATTATTAGAATTTAAGGTATCTTTAATTAGTCTATAATTATATAAAGAGTTATAGATATTATGTACATAATATTAGTGCCTTAAACTATACTATATAGCTTAGATATAAGTGCGCTATAAGTTACACGCTTGCTTTTTATAAAGCTATATATTATAATATTGCCTTTTAAGGTAAAGGTATTATTATTCTTTAATGCTTTATTGCTAATTATAATTATATACCTGATTTATAAGCTAAGGTCTTTATTATTAGTAAGGGACCTATCTATAAATACAAAGAGCTTTACTTCTTTAAGAGTTAATAAGATATACTATAATCCCTGCTACTAATGCTTAATTTGCTACTTAAGGCGTTTATTAAGTTATAAGATATTATTAGCAGAGAGTTCTTAGTATTATATAGCAATTAATAGGTTATAAGATACTTTAGATTAACAGACTATTACGATATAACTCCCCTAGGCTCTTTGCTTAATATAATCTTGCTTTGCTATTAGTAATTATAAATTAATTTCCTTAATCTTCTAACCTTAGCCCTTTTAGGTTAGGGTTAGCAAGGTATTAGTGTTCTAGGTTAGGATATAGCTATTAAAAATAAGGGGATTTATAGTTATTAGGCATTGTTTTTCTTTAGCTATAAACTTTGCCTTCTAAAGCTCTCTTTCTTCTTTCTTAAAGAAGTTATTATTACTAAGGCCTAGGGTATTATCTATTTATATTCCTATAATGCTAAAGAGGTTCTTGTTATTTAAGGCTATGATTAATAAGCAAGGATTATATGTTAAGGTTATTATATTAAGGTTATCTCTATAGTAATAGAAATACATTGCCTACTAATAAGTTCTAGCCTTTACAATTCTATAAAGAGGCTTAATTACCTCTATTACTATGCCTTCTAGAAAGAGGTATATAATTTATTTAGGTAATCTTATAATAATCAGCCTATTTAGGGTTATATGGGATTAAACATAGGCTTATGTAATATCTTATAACTAAAGGTAGATTCCCTTTCTCTTTAATAATAAAGTAAGGGCTATAATAATCCATTAGCTTAATCGCTATATTATTAGTAACTAGGTTAAGATAGCCTCTTTTCCTCTGTTATTATACCCTTATATAATAAGGCATAACTTCTTATATAGTAATTTAGTCCCTTTGCCTTTAATCTCTTAAACTATATAAGAATTAAAGATCCTATAGCCTCTATGCTTAGCAGGATTAAACATTATAAACCTAAACATATTATAAGCTTATAAAGCGTTAATCTTAGCTTAGTTAGATTATTTAAAGGGGCTTCCTAGAGTTATAATCTTTCCTTCTTAGTAAAGTTAAAGGGCTAGTTTCTAGTTAGCCTTTTCTTTTACTATAAGGAATCCTATATTTAGCACTTTTCTAGCTATAATCTCTTTAAATAATACCTTCTCTTAGTCTTTATTAATAAATATAAAGGGCTTTATAAATCTAATAGCTTTATTAGGATTATAAGCCTAGGCCCTAATAGCCTTTGCTTTTATTGCCTTAAGGCTATTAGCTTTATAGCTTCCTATAGGGGTAGCTTTAGTATTATAAGCCTCTTTAAGCTTCTCTATAACCTTATTAATATAGAATTAGACTATAAGGGCTTTCCTTAGTCTTCCTTGCTTTCTCTTTACTAGTATCTCTTTCTTTTCTTCCCTTACCTTACTACCCTTTACTAGTAGCTTATCTCCTCTAGTCTCCTTATAAGAGGCATAAGGGGTCTCTAGGCTTAGGTTATATTCCCTAATACACTAAAGGCTTTACTTATTAGCTTCTATATACTATAAGTCCTTATAGTATAGCTTTACTACTATAGAGCAAAACCTAACTAGGCTATAGGGTATCTTAACTATATAGGTCTTCCTATTAGTAGCTAATAGCTTATAAGGGCTATACTATCTATCTTTTTCTCTTTATATATATATATTAGCCTATAATAATAGCTGATATATTAGTAATATATTAAGGCTATTTTAGGCGCTAAGGGCATTATAAACTTGCCTTTTAGCTAGGTAGTAGCAAACTTTATTAGTTACCTTCTAAATTACCTTAGTTTATTAAATAATAAAGATACTTAGTAATAACTTATTTATTATCTATAGGTAAGCTTTAAAGACTAGTAATATAGGCATAAGGCTATCTAGACTTACTAAGTTATTAATAGCTTTAATAGCTATTTAGAGTTATTATTTAGGAGTAATCTCTTTACTAATTAAGTCTATAATAATATTATAAGCCTATTAAAGAGGTCTATAGTATCTTTTAACCTTTCTAATACTATTATAGGCTTTAATAGGTATCTTATTAATCTTAATTAATATTAAGTAAGTATAGTGCTTAAATTTAGCTAAAGTAAAGTTATTACTAGCATTATAGATAATCTAATCTAGGGGGCCTAGATATATATCTATCTAGCACTCTCTAATTATATCCTAAATATTATAAGCTTTTTACTTCTTAGGGTTAAGGAAATAGGCCGCTTAGAATAAGGTTACTAAATTAATAATATAAAGGACTAGTTAACCGTTAATTTATATAATATCTAGTTAACCGTTAATTTATATAATATTAATAATAATCTTATAGTTAAAGTTATAGTTATCTTTAATTAAGAATTTAAATTAGCTAGGGGCTTTTCTATTTATCTAATAATAATAATAAACTTTTATTAGCTTTTTAATTATATAGCGTTTAATATTATAACTAGCTTATTAAAGGATCTTTATAAGGCGTTAAATTAAAGAATAACTAAATCTTTAGTAAAGTTAATAAATCTCTCCTTCTAATAGATAGAATACTATAGTCTCCTTTACCTCTAATAGCCACTAAGGATAGCCCTATTTATATATAATAGGTATAGTATTATTATCTTAGATTAGTATATTAGCAAGGTTATCTATCTTAACCTTTATAAGATTTATATTAGTAAGGGAAAAGAGAAAAGGTATAGTAGTATTAAGGATATAGAAGTTAATTTAACTAAGCTTTATTAGCATGCGTATTACACTATATATAGTTACTAATCTAGCGCTAAAGTTAATAACTTCTAGGCTATAGGGTTTAATCTTTAATAATAGCATTAATCTTAATAGGGCTTTAACTTATACTAGGCTAGTAGTTAATTAACCTAAAGCTCCTATATCTAGTATAATTCCTCTAAAGACTTCTTTAGAATAGCGTTCCTTAGAGATATAATAGATTAAATAGTCCTTATTAGAAGCCTTTTTAAGGTATAGCTCTTACTTAAGTAAGGCATATTAAAAGGCCTAATTTTTAAGCGTTATAAGAATATTAATATTATTAATTATCTATAGCCTAGAGTAAAAGAATTATATAATGCTTAGGTATGCCTTTAATAATAGCTTCTCTTTAGTATTATTATTATTATTATTATCTTAGGCCTAAGTGTAAGCCTTAAGCTAGGATTCCTAGTCTTTTAGTTCCTTTATTTTAGTATTAGCACTGCCTTTAATTAAAGTAAGGAATAATTAGAACTTCTTTTCTAAAGGGGGTAAGTAATAACTTTTACTAGCTTACTATCTCTCTCTCTCTTTCTTTTACTTAGTATTAGAGTGGTTTATTAACTAGTAGCTACTTTTACTATAAATAAAGCATTACTTAGGGCGCTTAGAGCTACTATAATAGTCTCCTTTTCCTCTCTAATTTTATTAACTATATTATTAGTCTATAAATATAGCCTCTAAAGGGTCTTTACCTTATTACTAGTAGTATTAAGTACTCCTTATACTACTCTTTATAATTATAATTAATTTATAAAGATTACTAGTAAGGTTCTTAAAGCCTAGTATATATATATACTTTACTACCTAATATTTAGGAATACTAAAGACTATATTTAAGGTTTGCTTATAAAGCTTTATATTTACTATATTAGAGAGGTATAGCCCTTTATAGACTCTTTTTAATATAGTTAATAGGATCTTAAGATATTTAAGCTTGCTTTTTTTAGGGTTTTAAATAATAATATTCTTAAGGGTTATACTACTTTATTTATAATAGTAAAACTATTAATTACTTTCTATTTTAAAGTATTAATAGATATTTATAATTATCTCTTTATAAGAGAGGTTCTTACTAGAAAGGTAGTTAAGGAAGTATTATTTAGTATCTCCTATTAGTATAATAAGGAATACTTTACTAAAGTATAATCTAGGGAGATTAATCTAGTTATATTTACTCTTAAAGAGTATAAGCTTTAGTATAAGGAAGTTATATAGCTTTTTACTATAGTAATTACTATTCTTATATATCTTTATAAGCTTAGAAATTTTCTTTATAGTCTATTTACTAGAAGGAAGGTATTAAGGAAGGAAAGTAAGCTATTAGGGTTTAAACTCTTAGTATAACTAAGATTATTATAAAGGTTCTTATAAAGAATATAGTAATTATTCCTTTTAAGGGTAAGAAATACTAGGGAAGGTCTTTAGGGTAGTAACTTATAGGGGTTATATTTAAGGTAGTTTAGAGAATCTTAATCTCTCTTCTAGCTAAAGAGGTATTAAGGTTTAATAGAGTACTTCCTTAAGTAATGCTAGGATTAAATATCCTAGGCCTTATTTAATAGGAATACTATAATCTTAGAGAGAGTTATATAGCTTTTTAATAATATCCTTATTTACCCTTTTAAAGGTATTCTTAGACTAGCCTTTAAAGTCTTCCTAGAATAATTCCTAGAGGTTATTATCTCTCTAACCTTAATGCTTACTAAGGTTAATAAATCCTATAATATAATTATTAAGCTTAGACTATATAGTAGTTTTAGGGTCTAGCTTAGTAAACTCTTTCTAATCTCTTATAAGCTTACTAGTAAGTAGTTATAAATATAGTAGTAGTTTACTCTTAAAGGGTCTTTTAATAGTAATTATTAAAGCTTTACTATTACTAGCTCTTTCTCTTATTAAAGGTCTAGATTTAAATTCCACTATCTTTAATAAAATAAAATAATTAATATAATAAAGCCTAGAGTTCTAATTAAATAGAATAAACCAAATAAATAGAATAAACTAAACAGGAGTATAATAATAGAATAGCGTTTTTATATTAGGTATAATATAGTAAATAGAGTAAATAGAAAAAAAAACAAGGAAAACAGGATAAATAAGGCAAAATAAATAGGATAAGAAAAACAGGATAAATAGGGTAAATAAAATAAACAGGATAATTAGAAAAAATAATAAAAATAATAAAAAAAGGGAAGAAGGAAAAACATAGGTAATAAAGATAATATAAACTTAAAAATAACTTAAGATAGCATAAACTTAGAAATAACTTAACTATATATAGAATATAGAGAAGTAAAGATAGTTATAGTAGATAATTATAAAGAAGGGAGAAAAGGGGTAGAAAGGTAAGGTTATATAGATTAGCTAGCTTAGCTAAGGGTTATATTTAATATTAGGTTTAAATAAAATACCTTATAGTAATAGATTTAGTTATTTAGTTAGTTTTCTTATAATAGATAATAAGAATAATAATTAACTAAATATCCTAAAGGCCTAAGAGTTAATAGATTAATCCCTTAGAAATCTAATAAGCCTATTGCTAGGATTCTAGTCTATCTTTCTTTAGCATACTCTATAGTTATACTTCTCTGCCTAAATAGCCTATATATTAGCTTAAGAGGTAAGGGGCTATAGTATCTATAGAAATATCTCTTCTTATAATACCTAACTTATCTATAGTTATAGTTAACTACTAATTAGTATTAGTTACACTAAGGAATATTACACTAGTGTAAAGGGGGTTTAATTTAATAAAGTTAATAATAGTTAATATTATTTAAGAGAGAAAAGAAGAGAGAGAAGGAGAGGAATCTAGCTAAGAGAGAAGGTAAGTAAAAAGGGGAAAAAAGTAGGTCTTATAGTGCGGAGCCACTGCGAGCGGTGCAGGGATGCCCGCGATGTAACTAATCGCATCGCGTGTATCCCTTTTGTGAACCCACCTTTGGCCACGGCCGGACTAACTATCGTCCGAGGGTCCGGAGGAAGCCACAATAAATACTATATTTAATATTCCTTTCGTAATAAGCTTTTTAATTAATATCTTCTCTTAATCTTTATTAATAAATATTATATAATCTTTTACTTTAATAGCCTTTATAGTTAATACCTTTTTTTTATACTTTAGTTAAAGTAAAATTAAATAGTAAGGTTTTTTTTAGCTTTTTTTTATTTTCTCTTTACTAAAGGCACTTCTTTTATTTTTATTTTTACTATCTTTATACCCTTTATTAGCTTATCTCCAAGGTTTTCTAGTAAGTTATTTTCTTAGGTTACCCTAATCTCTCTCTAAGGCCTTTAAAGATTCTTTATAAGGGATCTCTAAGGCTAGTATACTTTCCCTAGGGTCTTAAGGCTTTATATCCTTACCTCCCTTATACTATAAGTCTTTATAATATAGCTTTATATTTGGTTGTTAATTGTTTTACTAGCTGGGTATTGCCAGTAATAATTGTGTGTTATAATAAATTAGATGCATTGGCTATAACCAATGATACTAAAAAAATTATAAAAATCAATAATATAGCTTTATTACTATAAAGTAAAACTTAGCTAAGCTATAAGATATCTTAACTATATAAGTCTCTTTATTAGTTATAAGTAGCTTATAAAGGCTATACTATTTACCTCTTTTTCTTTATATATATATATTAGCCTATAGTAATAGCTAATATATTAGTAATATATTAGGGCTATTCTAAGCGCTAAGGGTATTATAAACCTATCTCTTAGCTAGATAATAGTAGACTTTATTAGTTACCTTTTAAACTACTTTAGCTTATTAAATAATAAAACTACTTAGTAATAACTTATTTATTATTTATAAGTAAGCTTTAAAGACTAGTAATATAGGTATAAGGCTATTTAGACTTACTAAGTTATTAATAGCCTTAATAGCTATTTAAAGTTATTACTTAAGTATAATCTTATTACTAATTAAATTTATAATAATATTATAAGCCTAGTATAAAGGTTTATAGTATCTTTTAACCTTTTTAATACTATTATAAGCTTTAATAAGTATCTTATTAATCTTAATTAATATTAAGTAAGTATAATACTTAAATTTAGTTAAAGTAAAGTTATTACTAGTATTATAAATAATCTAGTCTAAAGGGCCTAGATAAGTATTTATCTAGCACTTTTTAATTATATTTTAAATATTATAAGCTTTTTACTTCTTAGAATTAAGGAATTAAGCTACTTAAAATAAGGTTACTAAATTAATAATATAAAGGACTAGTTATCTATTAATTTGCATAATATTAATAATAATCTTATAGTCAAAGTTATAGTTATCCTTAATTAAGAATTTAAATTAGCTAGGGGCCTTTCTATTTATCTAATAATAGTAATAGACCTTTATTAGCTTCTTAATTATACTATATTTAACATTATAACTAGCTTATTAAAGAATCTTTATAAGCCACTAAATTAATAGATAACTAAATCTTTAGTAAAGTTAATAGATCTCTCCTTCTAATAGGTAAAAGGTAGCTATTTCTCTTGCCTTTAAAAGCCACTAAGGATAGCCCTATCTACGTATAATAGGTATAGTCTTATTATCTTAAATTAGTATATTAGTAAGGTTATTAACCTTAACCTTTATAATATTTATATTAGTAAGGGAAAAAAGAAAAGGCATAGTAGTATTAAGAACATAGAAGTTAATTTAACTAAGCTTTATTAGCATATAAATAATACTATATGTGGTTGCTAATCTAGCACTAAAGTTAATAACTTCTAGGTTATAAGGCTTAATCTTTAATAAAGGTATTAATCTTAATAGGGCTTTAGCCTATGCTAGGCTAGTAGTTAACTATCCTAAAGCACCTATATCTAGCATAATCCCTCTAAAGACTTCTTTAAAATAGTACCCTTTAGAGGTATAATAGATTAAATAGTCTTTATTAGAAGCCTCTTTAAGGTATAGCTTTTACTTAAGTAAGGTATATTTAAAAGCTTAATTTTTAAGTATTATAAGTATATTAATATTATCTATTATTAGTAATCCTAAATAGAAGAATTAAGTAATACTAAGATATACCTTTAATAGTAGTTTCTTCTTAATATTATTATTATTATTATCTTAGGCCTAAGTATAAGTCTTAAGTTAAGATTCCTAGTCCTTTACTTCCTTTATCTTAGTATTAGTATTACCTTTAATAAGCTTTATCTTAATACTAGTAGTATTAGGTACTTCTTATACTACTCTCTATAATTATAATTAACTTATAGAGGTTACTAGTAAGGTTCTTAAAGCCTAGGGTATATATATACTTTACTATCTAGTATTTAGGGATACTAAAGACTATATTTAAAGTTTACTTATAAAGCTTTATATTTACTATATTAGAGGGATATAGCCTTTATAAACTCTCTTTAAGGTAGTTAATAAGGTCTTAAGGCACTTAAGCTTACTCTTTTTAAGGTTCTAATTAATATTATTCTTAAGAATAGTATTACTTTATTTATAATAGTAAAACTATTAGTTGCTTTCTATTTTAAAGTATTAATAAATATTTATAACTATCTCTTTATAAGAGAGATTTTTACTAAAAAGATAGTTAAGGAAGTGTTATTTAGTATCTTTTATTAGTATA
Source organism: Epichloe coenophiala (assembly GCA_018801565.1). Lineage (NCBI taxonomy): Eukaryota > Fungi > Ascomycota > Sordariomycetes > Hypocreales > Clavicipitaceae > Epichloe > Epichloe coenophiala. Next base: position 466,393 of record JAFEMN010000027.1, on the reverse strand, counting down.
ATAGAAAAGGCTTTACTAAAGTATAATTTAAGGAGGTTAATTTAGTTATATTTACTCTTAAAGAGTATAAGCTTTAGTATAAGAAAGTTATATAGCTTCTTACTATAGTAATTATTATCTTTATATATCTTTATAAGCTTAGAGATTTTCTTTATAATTTACTTATTAAAAGGAAAGTATTAAGAATAAAGGGTAAGTTATTAGAATTAAGTATATTATTAAGGCTTAAATTCCTAGTATAACTAAGATTATTATAAGGGTTTTTATAAAGGGTATAGTAATTACTCCCTATAAGGAGAAGAGAAGGAAATAAAAGTCTTTAGGGTAGTAACTTAAGAAGGTTATATTTAAGGTAGTTTAGTAAATTATAACCTTTCTCTTAGCTATAGTAATATTATTATTTCTTAAAGTATATATTCTAGGGTAGTAATAATAGTAAGCCATAGTCCTTAGCTAATATAAATATATTATTATCTTATAGAGAGCTTTATAGTTCTCTTATAAGTTTACTAGTAGCTTTCTTAAATATATTTTTAGTTTAGCCTTTAAAGTCTTCCCTAAAGTTTTCCTAAAGGTCTTTACCTTTCTAGCCTTAGTGCTTACTAGTATAAATAAACCTTATAATCTAGTTATTAAGCTTAGGCTATATAGTAGTCTCTAGGTCTAGTTAGGTAAGTTCTTCCTAATCCTTTATAAGTATAAATAAGTATAGCTATAATTAGTTTAGTAAGTTAGCCTTTAGTAATCTTTCCTAGGGTATTAGTAAAGATCCTTAAGGTATCTTAGTGTTAGATAAAGTAAGTTAAGGAGTGCTTTTTATTAATAGTTTAGATTCTAATTCTATTCCTAAATAGGAGTATAATAATAGGTAGTGTCCCCATATTAATTATAATAAAATAAACTAGATAAATAGGAAAAACAGGTAAACTAGTAAAAACAGGAAAACAGAATAAATAGGCAAAATAAACAGGATAAACAGAATAGAATAAACAGGATAAATAGAATAAATAGGGTAAATAGAGAGAAATAATAAAAATAACAGAGAAAAGCAAAAAAAGGGAAAAATAGGTAATAAAGATAACGCAGACTTAGAAATAACTTAAGAGACTGTAGACTTAGAAATAACTTAGCTATACATAATATATACAGAGTATAAAGAAGTAAAGATAGTTATAGTAAATAACTATAAAGAAAAGGGAAGAGAGGTAAAAAAAAGAGGTTATATAAATTAGCTAGCTTAGCTAAGGGTTATGTTTAACATTAGGTTTAAATAAAATACCTTATAGTAATAGATTTAGTTATTTAGTTAGTTTTCTTATAATAAATAATAAGATTAATTAATTAATAATAATATCCTAAAGGCCTAAGGGTTAATAAATTAATCCCTTAGAAGTCTAATAAGTCTATAACTAGAATTCTAGTCTATCTTCCTTTAGTATACTTTGTAGTTATACCTCTTTACCTTAATAGCCTATCTATTGATTGATTTTTATAATTTTTTTTAGTATCATTGGTTATCGCCAATGCATCTAATTTATTACAACACATAATTATTACTAGCAATACCTAGCTAGTAAAACAATTAATAACCAAATTCTTATAGCTATAGTAATAAATAAGCTCTAAGGTTATAAATACAGGGGGCTGTGAGGTTAGAGCAAAGTTTGCGATAAACTTTGTGGCTGCGTTAATAGCCTATCTATTAGCTTAAGGGGTAAGGGGCTGTATTATTTATAGAAATATCTTTTCTTATAATACCTAACTTATCTATAGTTATAGTTAACTATTAATTAGTATTAGTTTTACTAAGGAATATTACACTAGTATATATTAGGGTTAAATTATAATAAAGTTAATAATAGTTAAATTAATTAATAGAGAAGAGAAAAGAGAGAAGGAGAGGAATTTAGCTAGGAGAGAAAGTAAGCGAAAAGTAAGGCTATAGTGCGCAGCTACTGCGAACAGTGCGGGGTTGCCTATAATATAGCTAATCGCATTATGTGCATCCCTTTGGTGGCTTTACCCTTTGGCCATAGACAGACTAACTATTGTCCGAGGGTCCGGAGGAAGCCATAGTAGAGCTCTTTTAATAATTATAGTATATTAAATAAAAGTAGGTCCTAGTATTATCTCTAAAAATAGGTTTAACTAATAGTAATTAAGGTTATTTAAGTTATTAGAGCTTTTATTATAATTATAGTATGTAATTTAAAAAAGTAGGTACTAGTATTATTCCTAAAAATAGGTTAAACTTATTTTTAATAGCTTAATTAAGTTATATAAGGTAATTAAAATAATACTATTAGTTATCTATTAATATAAATATTAGTCTATTATATTCTCTCTTTATATCTTATAGTAATAAGATATATAAAATTACTAAATATAACTTTTTAAAGCTTTAGAATTATAAAGCTAAAAGTAATATTAAATTAGTTTAAATAGTTTAAGCTTTTTTAAAGTTCTTATTGTATTACTAATAATATTTAAGTACTAAGTATATACTTTATTAACTTCTAATTATTTATTTAGATTTATTAACTAATTATATTATATTAGTTTAGGGTATTTTTTAATTAGAATAATAATAATTATAAGCTATTATAAGCTATTATACCCCTCCTAAGCACGAGGTAAAACTGCTTAAATAATTAAAGCTCTATGTTTTTTAATATCTTTTCTAAATATCTAGCCTTTTATTCCCTTTCTTATTTATACTTTTCTTAAATTCCTTTATATTTTCTTTAGTTTTCTTAAATTCCTTTTAATTAGCATTTGTATTAGCTTTTTAAATAGCCTAAAGGTTCTATAGCCTAGTGGTTATTACCCCTAGCTTTTAGTTACCCTTAGCTATGCTATTATCTAATTAGTTAGGGGTTAATTAGTTAATTAGTTATATAAAACCTACCTAGTAATTATAATAGGTGTATAAATTAAATTAGAGATAAGTAAGAATAAGTTATATTTAGTAAGAGGGTTTAAGTTTACCTTAGAGCTTTAAAGTATAAGTAATAAGCTATAAGATAAAAGAGATAAAAATAGAATAAATATAGTTATAAAGGAAGGGGGAATTATATTAATTTATACTATAAGTAAAACTTAAATAAATTTAAGTTTAACTATGGTTATAAATTATAACTATATCTTATGCTAATATAGCTATAAAGTTTTGTTGGAACGAGCATGATATTAACAGGTTATGGGCGCCTCTGATTGGCTGGCCGCGTTGCATCGCGGACCCACATGTCTGGGTTAACCACGCCGCGGTTGGAATTAGCATATATGGCCTCTTCGCACATAACTCTAATTAAGGTCTCTTTTCCTATTATAAATAGCGCACCCTATATGCTTTTATTTAATCTCTCCTTTCGCTTTAGATAGTAGACTAGAATATATAATAATTATATATAATTTAGTTTACCCCTAAAAACCCTATGCATAGGTTAATAGTATCCTAATAGATACTAACACTAATTAGTAATTATCTCTATAAATACTATAAATTAGCAAGGTTTTATAGAAGAGGTATTAGTATTATAAACCTACCTTATAAAATAGGAAGGCTACTATATAATACTAGTGTGCTAAGGAAGAAGTAGATTCTAGCTTTTCTTTTACTATTATATAACTATAACTAGCTTAGTACTAAATCTAAACTTATTAAATAATTAAAGCCTAGTTAGTAACTAGTCTAAACCTATCTTTCTTTATTTAATTAGTGCGTCTATTATGTAAATAAACCCTTAGAAGCGTGTTTATTAAATAATTAAGGCCTAGTTAGTAACTAGTCTAAACCTATCCTTATTTATTTAATTAAACCCACTAAGGGATAAAGATAATAGCTTTACTTATAATCCTTTAAACCTCTATAATTTATTTATTTCCCTTACCTCCCTATCTATTACTAATATAATAGTAGAACATTAAGATTAACTAGAGGGATCTGGATTATAAGCAGAGTATTGTTTGTAGTTAGTGTAGTGTGATTTGTAGTTTTTACATTTAATTTTATATCTAGCTTATAATAAGAGATACTATTCTATAAATTACGTAATCTTATAGAGATAAATCCAAAGAAAAATACTATTTATAAAAGTGGATCTAAAAGTGGGCCGTTTAGCCGTAAATTAGAAACACTACATTTGTAGTGTATTTTTAGTATTAAAATGTAGTTTTTCTAATTTACAGGCGTTGGACCCACTTTCAGACCCACCTTTATATACAACTACATTGTAGTTTTTTAGTTATCTATCTAAAAAAAGAAGTTTTATATCTCTATCTATTTTCTAAGATTAGATATATATTATTTGTTAAAAAGAAAATACACTACAAATCGACTGTAGTGCAATACTCTGATTATAAGATATTCCTCCTAACCACAAATCTATTTCCCCCCCTAAGGATACTACACAAGGAGTTAATATATAGGTTATATCTTACCTCCTCTACTATATCCCCTCTGACAAGCACTAGAAAACAAGGAATCATTTAATCTTAAAGCAACCATTACTCCTAAAGAGCTTATAGCTTAGATTGTTATTAAGAAAGCAACCTATAAATATAAGAACCTATACCTATAAACCCTATTTACTATCTTTAATAATAACTTTAGAGGATAGAACTAAGAGATATTTAAAGTAGTAAATCCTAGAGCTATAAAGATTCTTTAAGATTTCCTTTTCTTTAGTAGTGTCTATATAAACCTATAGAGTTACTAGAGGATTATAGTCTTGCTTAAAGATATTATTAACTATAATAGATTCTATAATTAGAATAAAGAAGAGATATAGGAAGTTAGAAGGAAGTATTTTACTTTTAAGAAGCAAATTAAAGACTAAGACTTCTATAAAGACCTCCTCCCTATTAATATCCCTTTTCTTAAAGATTAACTAAAGCAATAAATTACTCTAAGGTATCTCTAATCCCCTTAACCATTATAATCTCTCCTATTTTATTCCTAGACCTTATTACACTAATCCCTAAGCATGCTAATTATATAGTAAAGGCGTAATAGTAAAGGAAATCCTCCTATTATAAGCCCTTAACTATAGGCTTAAACCCCCTTTATTTCCCCTCCTATAATTAAGTATTATAATTCCCTTCTATAGTAAAGAACTATAGTACCTTCTTAATAAGAATTAACTATCCCTATTCCCCCTTAAGAAATAAGTTAACCCTTATTAAAGTAACTACTTAATCTTAATAAGTTCTATAATAATAAAAGCATTAAGTATAGCGCTAGGGAGTATAACATTCTTAATATAAAGCTCTTAACCTATTAAAGGAAATGTAAGATACTAGGCATTATATAAGAATAGTTAGGCTATGGTTTTAAGTTTATACTAAAAGGCAGACCTCTCTAGTACTTTCTAGAGAATCTTTTAGGCTAAGGAGACCCTTAAGACCTCCTAACTCTTATTAGTAAGATTAGGTAGAAGTTTAAGATAGATAATACGCATTAGAAAAACCATCTATTATAAGGAAGATTATAACTACTTACTATTATCTAAGAGAACCCTAATAAGTTAAAGATTAAGTGCTTTAAAGACCTTATAATAAAGCTCTTAAGTCTCTAAAGGGTAAACCCTTATAAATCCTAGTTAGAATTAGACCTTTATAGTTAGATTCTAAATGCCTATAAAGGAATCCTAGAATATAGGGCCTATATTATTAATCCTCCTATTAACCTCTAATGCTTTTATAAACAGATAAGGATATTAATTAGCAAATCTAAAGCTTTAATTAATTAGTAGCAGTTCCCTATAGAAGCTAACACTAAGGAGCACTTTTAGACTAACTATAGATATAATAGTAAGGGCAAGGAAGCCTAATATAGTTAATCTATCTTAAAAGGTAAGCCTCCCTACCTAAAAAAGTATTATATATATAGAAAAGAAGATTATTAGTTAACTAAGCACTCTAATAAAGACTATAAAAAAGCATTCTAATGCTTTAAGAATCACTCTTACACAGATTTAATAGCTTCTTTATATAGTATATTCTTTACTTAGTATAAAGGCACTAAAGACTCTAAATTAGCTAAAGATAATAATATTAACTAATACCTAATAGAACTTAGTTTTAGTAAAGAAGATAATAATAGTTAATTACCTATAGGCTTCTTTATACATAGGACTACCTATAATAGCATATAATTACTAAGATTCTTGCTAGGAGAGTAATAACTCACACTCTAGCTAAGAAGGATTTATTTAATCTTTAGGAACTAGATAAGGCACTAAGTATATTTACACTTAAAGGATAATATTTATCTAGAACCTTTAAAGGTATTATAACTAATATAAGTACTATAGAATGTTTATTAGTAAGCTACCCTTAGTTTTTAGCTTTATAAAGGGTAATACTAACTATTATGCTTAATAAGTTAGATACTAGGAAAGCAAAGATTAAATTTAGCCCTAGAGAACTAATTATAGTACTTAGATTAATTAAAGTGCTAACCTCTTTTAGAATTATTCTCTTTTAGGTAATCCCTATAAACACTCCCTTTCTCTTATATCTTAATAATATAACTTGCTTAAAGATTAATTTTTATATATTAAAGAACATTCTATAGTAAGGGAATATTAAGGTCCCTATTATATATAAATAAGGGCATATGTAAATACTTCTTAATAAAGAAGAAAGTATTACTTAGAGTTATCTTATAGAAGTTAAGCTCTATTAATTATATTAATACTTTAGACACCCTTTAGTTAGATATCTTTATAATTTACTTTATAAATTAGGGTATAAGGTTAAGTTTAAAGCTATTAAGAAGTTAACTAAGGTTTACTAGCAATATTAATTAAACATAGATAGCCTATATTAATTTAAATTCACCCTTTAGGATAAATATACTTATAATTATAAAATTATTATAAATATCTTATATATTAATAGTAACCACCCTATTCTATAAGTTATAGATATAGCTATATCCTTTAATATAGCTAGATTTATTAAGGATATCTCTATAAAGACTACATAGGAAGCACTCTATCTTTACTAGATTAACATCTATCTAGGCCCCCTAGATATAATTATTACGGACGCTAGAATAACCTTTAGAGGCAAGGAGTTTAAGTAGCTTATATTATTAATAGCACTTAAGATTAAGAATATACCTATTAAGGCTTACTATAGTATTAGTAAGGTTAAGCAATATTATAGGCCGCTTTAAAGGGCCTATAATATTATTAGATAAGAATACCTAATAACGCTAGAGCCTATAGCATTATAAATAGTAGTTAAAGCTATAAATAATACCGTAGGATTAAATAGTCTTATGCTAACACTCCTTATTTTTAGTGCGTATCCTTATATAGTTAAGGAATTGCCTCTATTACCGGATATTATGTAATAAGCCCTTACGATCTAATTAGTAATAAAGGAAGTTAAGTGCATTTATACCTAGCGAAAGGTTAGTAACGCCCTTACTATAAGGAATAGTCCTAATACCTCTAGCATTATTAACCTCCCGCTAGGATTACCTATATATATATAGTGCGAAGGTAAAGGATAGAGAGGCCCCTATAAGCTCTTATCTATAGAATACAAAACCTACACTCTTAAGCTCCCTTAAGGCCCTAAGGCCTTTAGATTAACCTTTATTAGGCCTTTTTATAAAGATCCTAATAAGGAGAGACCCCCCTAGAGCATAGAGAACTAGGATACCCCTCTATAGCCTATAGCTACCCTTTCTATTATTCCCCTAAAGCAAGGACCTAGAAGACCTTAAAAGAACCCTCCTATTATATCTAATATTAATTATATAGATTAAATAAAAGATAAGACTAATATCTTTCTATTAGCTAAGAAAAGCTTTAATTTTAAGCTTATAATCTAATTACATAAGGAAGGAATTATTAAGACCCCTAGTAAGCCCTTTAAACTATTTACTAAGGCTAAGATTAATACTTTAATTAAATAAGGTATGTTTAAATTTATTAGATATAATAAAAAAGAATATAGTGAAGTTTAAATCTTTAATTCCTATATTATTAATAAGGTAAAGGGTAAGATAATAGATCTATATAAGAAGTTAAGGCTTGTAATCTAAGGCTATAGCAATAAGGAAAAGCTAGCAATCCTCACACAGGCCCTAATAATCCAATAAGCTAGCTAATGATTAATCCTTATAATAATACCTACGTTATTATAGCTAGGCCTTATTCTCTAACTTTATAATATTATATAGGCCTATATATAGGTATAGACGCTCCTTAGCTATATTATTCTAGCCTAGATCCCTATCTAGATTTATTACCTATACCCTAGAGATATAATAATATAAGTTATTAAGCCTTTATATAGTATTATAGAAGCTAGTATACACTAGTGAGTAACGTATTATTATTACTATAGAGAGATACTCTAGATAATAACCTTTACGTTTAACCTATGCTTACTTATAATAATAAAGGAGAACCTAACCTTTATATATATAGGGATATAGACTAATAATATAATTAGACTATTTAATTATAAGTTCTCTTAATAAGAGGAAGATTAATTAATTACTGCTTCTTTTACTACTAAACCAAAGCAAATCCTTTCTATAAGAAACCTACTAATCTTTAATAGTAGTATTATTACTCTTAAAAATAATATAATTATACTATAATAGAAAGGCTAGAGTAAAAAGCTCTAATTAATCCCGCTAACTAATTTAAAATAGGCATATATAGAACAATAGGCTAGAGGCACGTATATTACCTTAATCTATTAGCCTAAAGCCTGTTTTAACCTCTTTATTACTATATAGCACTAGGAGCTAACGCCTAAAGATATAAAGAACCTTAACTAATAAATTTAGTGGTAGATTAATTATCCTAATTAAGGATTAAGATTTATACTATTTAATCTTAAAAAGGCAAAGCTCTTTATATTTATAGATAAATCTTTCGCTAATAACTAAGATCTCACTTCCTAGCTAGGCTATATGCTTATCCTAGCTACTAAAGTCTATAAGGAAGGTACCTTTATAATCTAAGGTAATATTATATACTATAGCTTTATAAAGAGCAAGAGAGTTATAAGAAGTATGCTTGCTTCTAAGATCTATAGTATAGTTACTAGTGCTAACATGGCTTACGTGATTATAATAACGCTTGGATTAATCACTTATTAATTAGACCTACCTATAATTCCTATTATTATATATACTAATTTATACTCCCTGTATAAATATCTTATTAAGCTTAGTATTATAAAAGAGAAGCGCCTTATAATTAATATTATAGCCCTTTATTAATTATACAAGCGACACAAGATTTGCGAAATTAGATGGATTAATAGGGATAATAACCTTGCTAATGCCTTCACAAAGGCATTGCTAAATAAGGTATTTAAGAAGTTTATTATAAATAATTTAGTAACTATAAGGATAGAAGGATAGGTTATATAACTATAGCCTTTAGGCTAGTTATATAGTGTTTTAAGCTAATTAGAGCTCTTAACCTTGCCTATATTCTAATCCACGGATTTAACTAATTTAAGGGATTAGTGCCCTTTTAGATCTATAGATTAGGAAGAAGTTAGATTAACTAATCCTTTCCTATATATTATTAACTAACAGTAGTTACGGATCTAATATCCTAACCTATTCTCTCTTAGTAGGGTTATAGACTAAATCTAGGTTTTTATAGTATTCTTCTTGTTTTCCTTATATAATATTATATATAATTATTTAATCTTAGCTATTCTTTTTATATTCTCTTTAATTTACCTATTAATATTATCTATTAATAGTTATATTAAAAAGAGAGAGTTTCTAGTATTAGAATAAGTATAATATTAATAAGTTATAGGCGTCTCTAATTAGCTAGCTACGTTATATTATAAACCTATATATCTAGGTTAACTATGCTATAGTTAGAATTAGTATATATAGCCTCTTTGCATATAACTCTAATTAAGGCCTCTTTTCCTATTATAAATAGCGTACCCTATATGCTTTTATTTAATCTCTCCTTTTGCTTTAAATAGTAAACTAGAATATATAATAATTATATATAATTTAGTCCACCCCTGAAAACCCTACGCGTAGGTCAATGGTATTCTGATAGATACCAACAAGTTTATTATAAACTTTACTCTAACCTTATAGCCCCTTATATTTATAACCTTAGAGCTTATTTATTACTATAGCTAGAAGAATTTAGTTATTAATTATTTTACTACCTAGGTATTGCTAGTAATAATTATATGTTGTAATAAATTAGATGCATTGGCTATAACCAATGATGCTAAAAAATTATAAAAATCAATAGTTTTTTTTAAATAAGTAATAATAATAATTTATAGAAATATAAAATAATTAATAGAAATAGTAAATAATATAATAAGAAGGTTTTTCTTTAAGTTATATAAGTAAAATAAAGTATTAAGTAAAATAGTATTTTTAAAAAGGTATAATATTATATATAACCTTAGTTATAGTAAAATCCTTAAAATAAAATAATATTATAAATTCTATAACTAATTATATAAAATAGGTAATAATAAAAGCTTCTATATAACTAGCCTTCTTTTAATCTATATAATAAGCTTAGCTAATAAAAAGGCCCACTTCTTTTCTACCTAATAATATATTTGTAGTGTTTGTATTTAGTGTAGTTTAGGAAATTAAATTTATAGTGTAGTTTTTTTTTACTTATAGTTAGTGTAGTTTATAGTGTAGTGTAGTTTATAGTGTAGTATAGTTTATAGTGTAGTATAGTTTATAGTGTAGTATAGTTTATAGTTTAGTATAGTTTATAGTGTAGTTATTACACTACACTACACATTGTAGTGCAATACTCTGAAGGTAAGATAACCTTACTAGAAAGGTAATAGACCTAGTAAAAGGTAATTAGGAGATATTTTAAACTTAGATTATTAGTATATAGCTATATATAAAGGGATTAAGCCTATTAGAAGCTTTTACTATTAAGGGAGATTTATAAGACCTAAAGACTACTATAATAATACCTATAGACCTATAGCACACTAAATTAGCGTATTTAGGTAAGGATATAATAAATTAAGTGCTTAAGAAGCTTTAAATTCTATTAAAAGTAAGAAGTAATAGGAAATATAAGGTTTACTAAACAACTAAGGTACAGAGGTAAATATTATAAGTTCCTTAAATAAAGTCTTTATCTTTAGGGCTACTTTAGGTAGTCTCCTTTAATCTCTTCACTTAATTATTAGGATATAATAAAGACTAATATATTACCCTTTTTACTTATAAAGCTATAGGGCTATATTATATCTTTATAACCCTATTAAAGATAGATATTATAATTTACTTTAATTAGTTAGAGGCTTAGTATATAAGGGTATATAGAATTTATATTATAGTTATAAAAATCAATAAATTAGATGCATTGGCTATAACCAATGATGCTAAAAAAAATTATAAAAATCAATATTATAGTTATAATAACTAATAAAAAGACTACCTTCTAGACTAAAAAGCAATAAAAAGAGGTTAAGAATAAAGGTATTATTATTAGGAAGTCTAGCCTAGCTTACCTATATTAAAATAGACATACTAAATAGTCTAGGGGGGTAATAATAAGGGTTATAATAACTCTTATAATATAATTAGGCTTCCTAGAAGACCTCTAGCCTATAGCTATTAAAGTAGCTATTTATATATTAAACTATACTTCTTAAAAGCTACTTAACTAGGAATTACCTTAATAAGCGCTAAATAGTTAGTTAAGAGAGAATAAGCTTTAATAAAGGTACTTACTAGAGAAGCTAGAAGCCTTTATAAACTATCTATAAGCGTTTAGTTACAAAGTATTTATAATAATATAAAGTAAGCTTTATAAGGTAAGTCTAACTGCGGTCGCGAATTATGACTATATCTTGCGCCAACGCAGCCACAAAGTTTATCGCAAACTTTGCTCTAACCTCACAGCCCCCTGTATTTATAACCTTTAGAGCTTATTTATTACTATGGCTATAAGAATTTAGTTATTAATTATTTTACTAGCTAGGTATTGCTAGTAATAATTGTGTGTTATAATAAATTAGATGCATTGGCTATAACCAATGATACTAAAAAAATTATAAAAATCAATAAGGTAAGTCTAAAGCTTACTTAAAGAGCTTATATTAAATACCTTACTAAATATATCTCCTTTATATAATACCTAATTTCAGTACTAATAATAAAAAGAAGCTACTAGTTCTCATTAGGCTATATTACCTTTAATAAGTCTATTTTCTATACTTAAGAAAGAGGCCTATTATTAATAGTATAAGACGTCAAAAAATACCTTCTTAAAGAGCTAGTTAGGGATAATAAGGATAAAAGCCCTAATATAAGGCTTCTATAAATAGTATGCTCTTTATTACTATAATAACTACTTAATTAGCCTTATTAGGTTAAAACTTCTACTAGTTATAATTAATTAGATTATAAAGAAAAGGAAAAAGAAAGTTAAGAATTAAATTTGTTAACTCCTCTAAGTTTACCTAGATAATTACTAGGTTATATAGACTATATACTATTAAGTATTAATAATTTACTTAATTTACTTAATTCTCCTAATAGTAATAATACTTATAAATTAGCAATAAATCTATAATATTATAATAATATTAAAGTATTTGTAATTACTTTTAACCTAGGCCCTAAGAGCAAAGAAAACCCTTATATATCTAGGCTTCCTTTTCCTCTAGCTTATTATAACTATCTAGCTAGCTATCTAAAAGAAAAAGAGTTTTATAAAGTATAAGATAAAGAATTTAATAGGATTATTAATAGAAAGGTAGCTATAAAGATACCTAGATTTAATATCCTTATATATATAAAGCTTCTACGCCTTACCTAGGTATTTTCCTATAAATTAAATAATTAAGGCTACCTTTTATAATATAAAGCTTATCTTTATATTCTTAGGAATTATTAACTAAAGAGTTCTTTATTAACTTAAGTAATAACCCTAGCTACTAATACCTTTAGGCTACTTATAGCTATTATATATTACTTTAATCTAGAAGTATACTAATATAACTTTATTATAATATTCCTAAATTTAAACCTTAATAAAGAAGTTTACTATAAGATACTACTAGGATATAAAGATAAATAAGCTTATCTAAAGCTTCTTAAAGTAGTCTATAGGCTATAAAGAGTACCTTTTTTATAAATAAAAGAGCTAATTAGCTAGCTAGTTAGTAAAGGCTTAATATAGATCTTTAAGGATTATTATATTTTTACTAAGAATAGTTTAATTATTTTCTTCTATATAAATAACCTTATAGCCTTATTTATAAAGGGGAAATTATCTTTATATAATAAATTTAAAGTAAGACTCTTTATAAAGTATAATATTAAGGACCTTAGAGAGTTATAATAGTTCCTAGGTATTAAAATTATTAGAGATTATACTAATAAAAAGGTAAAGCTTAATTAGAAGTCCTATTAGGATAAAGCTATTACTAAATTTAATATAAAGATCTTATAATAAAGGCCTATAGTACTAATAATTACTATTCTTTTAAAACCTTTTAAAGGAAAGGTTAGTATATAAGATCCTAAGAGATATTAATCTCTAGTTAATACCTTACTATATCTAATAATTATTTCAAGACTTAATATTACTTTTATAGTCTTATAACTCTTATAATACTTATAAAACCTAGAACTATAGTATATAAAAGTAGTAAAAAAAGCCTTAGAGTATAGGTATATACAGAGTATTGCACTACAATATTGTCACGGCTTAAGCGTAGGGTTAAATGAACGAAGTGATAGCTAAGATTCTCGCAGTTACTACTAGGAAGATACTAGCTAGAGGTAGGTGCGTAAAGGTTTTAATCTCTAACCTAGCACTAATAATATATATAGTCTTTAAGGAATACCCCACTCTATAAGCATATAGCTATCTTATAGCTAGCTAGCCTCTTTATTATCTATATAGCCTAAAGGTCCTTTAAAGATTCGCTCTAATAAACATCCTATCTCTAATCTCTACGCTCCTAATATAATACTTCCCTAATATATAATTAACCTTAATTATAAAATAAGCTACTTACTTAGGGTATAGTTACTATAATAAAGCTTATAAAGAAAAATAAGATAAGGTACCTTATAACTAGATATATAAGTAAATAAAATAATAATAATAATACTACTAATTATAAATAACCCCCCTTATTATAGGTAGTAGTGTCTAAATAGTAGCCTATATATAGCTTTAATATAGTAAAATAAATATTATTACCTATTATATAGCTAGACTAAAAAAAATAGATAACTTATATTAATTTTTATAATTAGTTTAAATAAATAGGGTACCTAATGCTATAGTTCTAGATAGTTTAACTAAAGGGCTTATGTTATAATTACTATGAGTTTGTAGCTATTAGGTATATATATAAGTGGCAAAGCTAATGGTTATTATTATAATTTATAGATTACTTATATATAGTGTATTAGATTACTTAAGGGGTCTATAGTTAATATAAAAGAGACTAATTTTTCCTCCTTTTTATATACTTCCTTTTACCTATAATAATTCTTAACCTTATAAGTTACTCTTACTTACTAAGCAGTAGCTTTCTTACTACTATTATACTATAGTTACTAATCTTTTTTAGTCTCTAAATATTATTATTATCTATTACTATTTATCTTAGTCTTTTATCTTATTCTTAGTTATTAGTTTATTTACTTCTAGTTATAATTTATATCTAGTTTATTATAGCTAACTTATAGCTAGTTTACTATATCTAATACTTATATAGGAACTCCCTCTTTATCAATAGCTCCTAAAGGTTAAGCTATTAAGAAATCTCCTTTAAAGTCTTCTAAGAAGTTATCTTCTTAGAAGTAAACTACTTCTAAAATTTTAATATAAGTTTACTATATCTTTATAGTGTTTTTATTACTAACTTACTACTAGTAATATAATAAGTAAGAAAATTCTATATATATAGTACTCTTAGTAAGTAGTAATATAGAATATTTTACTAAAAAATAGTACCTATAATATTCTAGGATATTTTATTAATAATAAGACCTTCCTTATAAAATATAAAGAATCTATAAGTATAACTTCTTTGCTTACTTACTACTTCTTTATTACTAATATTCTAATAGGCTACTTAATAAAATATACTTACTACTTTTAAAATAATAAAAACTGCCTTATAGTATATCTTTCTTATCTAGAATTTACTTACTTATTACTAATATATTACTAGTATTTAGCTTAAATTATATAGCTTTATAATAAGCTATTTAAACTTATTAAAGCTACTTTAGAAAGTAGCTACTACTATTAGGATAAAGTAAGTATAATTCTACTACCTAGACACTAGATTACTACTAACTTACTAGTAGTTTATTATAAAAGTAAAGAAAAAGCTATAGAATACTATCCTATCCTATAAAAATTCTAATAAGTATAAATATATTTACTATACTTAAATAACTACTAATACTACTTATAAAGTAAAGAGTAATAAGTATATTATAATAGCACTACTAAGTAATACTATAAACCTTAAGATATAGATTAATATTTTAAATAGTCTTTGCTTTATAGCCTAGAATATCCTAATAGTAAGCTTTCTTAATATATATAGCTAATACCTAACTAACTTACTAGTAGTTTATACCTTATATTACTAACCTACCTAATTATATTAGTCCTATTAAGCTTCTTAGTAAACTTTAAGTCTATATATTTAAAGAGAGGGATTTTAATAATAAAGATACTCCTAAGGCCTTTGCCTTTATAGTTACTATAGCTACTATTATTACTAAGGAACTAGCGGTCCTAGTAACTAACTCTATTATAAAGGGGTAGGTACTTAGTAGCTATATAATAGATTATTTAAGTTATTTAAGTAAATTAACTTTGTTTTCTAATATCTTACTATGTTAACTTATAAATTATAACTATTGTGTGCTATGAGATGCGTGCCCACAAACGCGCGATCGCGATGACAAGCACAAGGGATCACAAGACTAGATAACATAACAAGGGATAACGATATTAGTTATCTAGATAAGGGGATTATTTAATCTATAAAGAGTCTGCCTATAGCTAGATTCTTTTGATGCTTGTTATCCTATGCTTAGACCTAAATTTTTTACCTAGCTATTGCTACGGTTAATAATTGTGTTTGCCCTAATAATTGTGTTTGCCCTAATAATTATGTTTGCCCTAAAAAGATGAATTAATAAGATAAGTCCCCTAATATAACTAAAAAGTCACTTCTAATCTAATAGACTATTTAATCTAGAATATCTTAATTTATAGAGATAAATTCAGCCATTATTACGATTGCTGCTATTAAGTTAATTAACCCTTTAATGTAAGCAGACGTTACTACTACCTATGACTATAGGCTAGTATTATGCCTTTTAGGGTATTGTTTTCTGCTTAATAAAACTAGTAAAGAAACGTGGTTTTAAACCCCTAGGACTTTTCTATTTTCTAGTTAATTTACTATAGACTAAGATTAATTAGAAGCGAGTTTAATTGCGCTTTTAGCTGTTTTCTAAGCTAACCTATATAAAAACCCCCCCCTTTATCTTATTTTCCCTATACTAAGATATAGATCTAAAGCCTTAACTAGGACTTTATAATAGTTATAGCGTAAAGGAAAGACTATCTAAGTATACTAAGCTAAGATAGTCTAAGGATATAAACTAGCGTTATAAGGAAGCATAGAAAAGGAGGCTAGATAGCTTAGAGGTATACACTATAAACACTAGCTAAGCTATTAACCCCTTACTAAGAGTCTTTAAATATAAGACTCTAACGCAAAAGACACTACCTATTACTATAGACTATTTAATTATAGGACCTATAGCTTATTTCGCTATTATTTAGCTATATATTAGTATCTTATAGCTTATTATAAAAAGCTATATAATAGTGCTAGTAGCCTTTACTTATAGCTTACTTATAACTATAGATATTACCTTATTAAAAGTTTTCCTTTATAGAAGTCTTATAAGTATTATAATGTTTAGTTAAGCACTTACCCTTTTATAAGATTAATTAAAAGAAATATTAACTAACTCTATATCTAAGCCTACTCTATCTTATTCCTAGTAGCTAAGCAAAGCAGAACTAAGTAAGCACCTAAGTTACCTAAAGAACCTTTAGAATTTACTATTACCTAGTATACTAATTACTAGCTAGAAACTATTTAATCCTAAGATAGTTATTAGCCTAGCTTAAACTTACTTTAAGGATTACTTAGGAAAGGATTTTACTAATAAACCTAAGGTACCTAGCCTCCTTAGAGAGCTTAATACTAAAACCTTTATAAAGCTTCTTAGGGAAATAATAGCATATTAAATATCTCTTATTACTATATAGAATAGGTATAATATTTAGTAGTTTATAGGAGATAATATAGCTGATTTTATTAAGGACTTTAAAGCAAAGATAAAGGCAATAGGTATCCCTAAAATAAACTAGTGTAAAATACTTAAGCGTAATATTAACCTAAAGCTTTAATAGGTAGTTAAGATACTAACTATATCTTAAACTTAGAAGGAGTCTAAGGAGAAGATACTCTTATAGTTTAATATAACTAGCTAGGATTAAATAGAAAACACTAGAGAATAACTTAAAGATCTAAATTTAATATAACTAAAGACTATTAAGAAGACCTATTACTAGCTATAAAAGCATTATACTCTAATATCTAATATAGACCTAATAGGATAGAAAACCACTATAACCTAGTCTAATTATATCTATAAGGCTATTCTAGAATATTTAATCTTAAGCTTTATAGATTAAAAAGGGTTTACTTATAAAGAGATATTAGTAATAAAGTATAAATAACTTTAGATAGCACTTAATACATATATTTATACACGCCTAGAGCTTAAGAATAGAGACCTAGAGTTCTCTAATATAAATAGTTATACTTTAGATAAAAAGAATATTAGTTTTAAGATATAGGCACTATTTAATTAAGCTACCTTTAATAGTTACTAGGCTACTTAAAAGAGTTACTTTACGCTAGGTAATTTATTAGAGTAGGAGAAGAAGACTACCTTATTTAATACTAATATAGGATAATAAAAGGGCCTTAGATTAGCTAAATATTAAGATTAAATAGAAGACCTAATAAAGTAGCTAGTAGAGTTAAAGATTATAGTTATAGCCTAAGTAAGAAAGGAAATTAATATAGTAAAACTACTTAAGGAAAAATATAGCGGTGGTTCTTAATAATAGTAGTGTAATTATTAAACAAACTATATTAGTTTATTTAATCTTAATAATAAGCATTTCTTTAAAACTAATATAATAACTAGGAGAGGCTACTAGATAAACCACTGCTACTACTATAATATAGAAACGCATTTTATAATAAAGTATAATAAAATATTAAAGTTTACTATATATAACTTAGCAGTCTATATATTAGTAATAGGGGATAATATAAGATATTAAACTATACCCCTAGTCTTACTTTTAAAGTTCCTTTCTATTAGTAGCTATTTATATAGGCTAGCTATATTCTAGGTAAAATACTTTAAGGATTATAAGATTACTATAATACTTCCTTAGATTAAGGAATATAGCCCCTATAGAGAACTAAGCTAGGAAATAATATAAGAGGAATAGGAAGTATTTAATTAAATAGAAGGTTAGTTTAATCCGGCAGAATATTAACTTAAGAGAGAGGCCTAGGTATTATTAATCTTAAAACGCAAGACATTAGGCACGGTTTTAGCTATTACTTTTAAAAAGCTATATATAAGGGAAGAGGAAGATAAAGAGGTTATTATAAAAATCTTAGCTATTAGAGAATAATTAGCAAAACATCTAAGGATTAAAGATATTATAGATAATAAGGTAGAAGACTATTAAGCATATGTTTAACCTATTTAACCTTATGCTTAACCCCCTTAAGAAGACCCTCTAGTAACTAAGGGAAAAAGGGACTTATTAAATAAGGTCAGATAGAGGATTCTAGATTAATTGTACAACGAAGTCTTTCAGAAGGTTAGCGTGCCCTTTCAAGACATCTGCTAAATCATGCTAACACTTGCAAAGGTAGTTAGTAATAAATGCCTCCTTTAAGCGAAAGGCGTAGAGAATATCTAGTACTATAATAAAGACACACTAGGACTAGCTTCCCTTTTAAAGATATTTAGTGCGAAACTAAATCTAAGACTAATTAATCCTAGGAATTAGGTTAACTCTATCCTTTAATTAATAAAGGAAACCCTTAAAGAGAATAAGAAAAATAAAACTATAGCTAAGAAGGGTTTACTAATAACGCCCTTGCTAGAGATTAATATAGCCTTATAGAAGCGAATTTAGGAGAGACTAGGAGCTTACTTAAAATAGGATAAACCCTAGTAGAATTTAGTTAATTATACTTAGATAAACTTTATGCTTAATATAATCTTAGAGCTATAGGCTACTATTAATTATCTATAAGATTTACTATACCTCTAAGTCTAGCTAGATAACCTAGAAGGGAAGCTTCTCCCTAGACTTATTAACACTAGATTATAAGGGAATATAATTATAGAAAGCATAGCTAGATAACTTAGGCTAAGGATTTACCTAATAGATATAATAAATATAATATTATTCTTATTATATAGTATTAAAATAATTAGGGAGGTATAAACAAAGCTATATCTAGGAAATATCTAAATACTTACTAATTTTTATATTAAACCAGACTTAGTAAATATTAGCCTTATCCTTAGAATACTGTTTTTTAGACTATCCTAAATATAGTTTAATTACTTAAGAAGTAAAGAACTTTATGCCTAGTGCTACTTTAGTAATATTATTATTATCTTAAGAGTTATAGAAAGCATTTAATAGTAATACACTAATAGGTAACTAGTCTAGTAACTATCTATTAATATTATTATGTTTAGTTACCCTAAAGCAAAGGAAGATTAAATAGTTTATAAGGGTTTAGAAAAGGAGTTAGATAATAATAAATAGCTAGTCCCCCTTATAATAAGAGAAGGAACTAAAATCTTTTATAAGGTAGTTAAGGATATAATAGTAAACTATACCTAATAACTTAAGGTAGTTATAAAGGATTTCTAACCCCTATAGTAACTAAAACCACCTAATCTTATAGTAAACATAATATATAAGTAAAAAGCTAATAAAATTCACCCCTATAATAATATGCTTTCTAATAGGTTAATACTAAAAGGGGACTTAAAATAGAAGATAAAGAAATAGGAGAAGGCAAAATCATATCTAAAGATATCTAGGAAATATAGTAAATATATTACTAGGAGATTCTATATAGAACTATAAGGTTTTAGGATAACCTAGGAATAATTAGATTAAATAGTTAAAGGGGCATAAGAGCATTTAATATAAGAAGAAGTTAATATTTTTTAGGAAATTCTTTATAACTAAGAAGCAGCGCTAGCCTAGGACTTATTAGAATATAGAAAAGTTAATTTACTTATTATACTACTATAAGTTATAAAGGTTATTAAATATAAGGCATAGTAAGTAAGCTCTATCCTAATACCCCTTAGGTTATAAGGGAAACTAGTTAATCTACTAAAGAAGAAACTAAAGTATAGATATTTAAAGGAAAGTTATAGTTCCTATAGAAATCCCTATTTTCTTATAATAAAGAAAGATAGAGGGATTTATCTAATCTTATTTACCATAAAGTATAATAAGGTAATAATATAGGATACGCTAATTTCTTAGGGTGTAAAGGCATTTAGTAAGAGCTTTATAATATACTAAATCTTATTAATAGTTAACTTATTATTAGGGTATAATTAAATAGTATTAGTAAAAAAGAGTAAGGATATAATAATAATTTCTACTGTAATTAGGCTTTTATAACTTTATTGCTTACTATAGGGTACTACTAATTTAGTAGCCTAATTTATTAGAATTATTAGGCAAATCTTATTTAACTTAATTCCTTATATTTATATACCTTTCCTAGATAATATTATAGTAAGAGAGCTAACTATAATGTATAATAAGGAGGAAATTATACTAGGAGTGTGTAAATATATAATAGAGTATTTAATTAATATTAATAAAGTTTTAGTTAATATTAAACTCTCTAGTTATATAGTCTTAGTGGTTAAGTTAAAGTTCTGCTAGAAATCTATAGAGATTATAGGATTTATATATAGGATAAATAGGCGGAAGCTAACTAAAGTAAAGATAGTAAAAATTTTAGATTAGAAAGTCTATTAAGATCTATTAAAGGTATACTTCTTTATTAGATTAATAGGTATTTACTATATCTAGGTAAAACACTATATATAAAAAGCAAAACCACTAGTAATTTTACTAAGGAAGATAAAGGATTAGGAATAAGAATTAGAGTAATAAGAAGCTATAAATACCTTAAAGAAGGTAATAATAATAGCTCTAGTCCTAGTTTTACTTAATCTTAGACTAGGCTTTAGAGAGATTATACTAATAGTTAACGTAAGCTTGCTTAGATAGGGAGCCGTATTATTATAAGTGGTTAAAGGAGAATAATATCTAGTTTAATATAAGAGTAGTACTTAGACTATTACTAAAGCTAAGTATAATGTAACTAAGAGAGAATACTAAGTAGTTATCTATATACTAAGAAGACTATAAATTTATCTCTATAGAGTCCTATTTATATTAGAAATAGACTTATAAGTTCTTATTTATTAGCTAAATAGTACTATTAATAATATGCCTAGAGCCCTTATTATATAATAGATTAGTTATATCCTACTCTTTAACTTCTTAGTATAATATATCCCTAGTAAGAAAAACTATATTATAAATACTTTATTTAGGAAAGGTCCTAAAGAATCAGATTAATTAGATTAAGATATTAAAGGAGATATTAAGGACTTTATTAACTTATATCTTAATAGTATTAGGATAGAGAAGAATAATAAGAAGAGCTACTTAGAAGAAATATAATAGGTAATTAACTTCTTATTAATACTTTAAAGACCTATTAATCTTAGTATAAAGAACTATAGGATACTATATAATAAGGCAAAAAAGTTTTATTTAGAAAATAAATACCTTTAGAAAAGACTAACTAGAATTATAAAGGGGCTAGCGCTAGTTATTAATATACTAGAATAATAATATATAATTATTAAAGCTATTTATAAGGAACTTAGATATAAAAGAGTTAAAGTAGTCTTCTAAGTAATAAAGCAGTAATACTAGTAGAAAGGGCTCTAGAATATAACTTAGGAGATACTAGTATACTATAAAATATACTAAAAGTTTGCACCTTAGTAGCTACGGGAACTTTTAGTACTAGTTATGCTAAGGAACCTAATAAGTAAGATCTATATTAATACTTAGTATTTTCTAATTAATTAAGAATATAAGTATCTTTTAGAAGCTAGATATAATCTAACTAAATAGGTTAAAGCTACGCTAGTTTAGAATGCAATAATACTAGTAATTAGGAAGTTCCTTTCCTCCTTAATTAGCAGATTTAGGCTTTTTTGCTTTATAGTTTATAATAAGGGTCTAGAAATACAAGGAAATCTTAAAGAGGCACTAGTAAACATAGGTATTATAGGGATTTAGATATCTAGGTATAACCTAAAAGCAAATTCGCCTGTTAAAGCTAGATATTAGTTACTTGCTTTTACTTTAGCAAAACTAGGAGAATTAAATAAATAATAGTTAAAGCATCTTAATAAAGCCCTCCTTATAGACCGTATTACTATCTAAGAGTTATATAGAAAGTCCGCTTTCTATTTAATTTATAGATAGGAACTAATTTTACTATTAAAAGTAGAATTTCTAACCTAGTAATTAATTAATTAGGATATAGTTACTTCTAAGTAAGACTTATTTAAGGTATAAGTATAAATGCTTAAAAGGAAGGCTAAGGATATTAAGAGAGTAAGGAAGAAGGTATTAAAATTTAGGTAGTAGCTTGCAAACTAAACTAATAAAAACTAAGCTACCTCCCTTAGGAAAGATTAATTAAAACTAAGGGACCTTATATTAGTATATAATATCTAAAGGAACTTTAATATATTTACTATAAAGAAACTTATAATAAGGTAGAATAGACTATTTTAGATTTATAAGCGTGCGCTAATCTCTAGGGCCTATTACTTACAAACGCTAGATAGGGTCTATCTCTTAAAAATAATCTTAGGAGATTATATTAAGAAGTTTATACTAGACTTAGAAGGCTAGTAAATATTCTCTATAAATAGATAGCTGTATGCTCCCTAGAGTAGCTAAATAAAAGAAGCAACTACTAATAAGTATAATAAAGAAGTCTTAGCTATTATACTATTAGTAGCTTAACATAATATATCTAATTAAATAGTTAATAAATAATAAATAAGTAAGTAAGAAAAATCTAATTAAGATATAATAATCTTAGAAAAGGAAGTTAAGCTACTACCCTAAAGGACCCTATACTAGGGAATTAAGGTATAGCTACCTTAGCTATTAAATAAATAGCAAGAGAAATATGCAAAATACCCTCCTATACACTAATAATATATAGATTAAGAAACTTTTCCTTTGTATTTTCCTATTTTCTTCCTTTAAAACATATAATATACTAAAGATTAAGTAATTAAGGTATAACCTAGTAGCTTAGCTATATTGCTTTTCCTTTATTCTATCTCCTTTCCCTAATAACCTATTATAATCCTTTTCTTTATCTTATGCTTATAAATTATTTAGAAACAAAGAAGGCATATTAATTACTAGATAAGAAGAGTTTTTAAAGTTAATAGTGTTTAGATTAAGTAAAAGGAATCCTACTGCCTTTATAGACTATTCTTTGCCTAAGAAAGAAGCTAAAGCTCTTTCTTATAATAACTAAGAATAATACCTAGTTATAAAACGCTACTTATAACTTACTACATAAGAGCTATTTTATATATAATTACTATAAGCACTATTACTAACCCTAGGGATTAAAACGTAACTATAAAACAGAAAGTATATATATTTATTATAAAATATAATATACTATATATATATAAGTTTAAATAGTTAGAATAAAAGATACTATTTAATCTGCTATATATAGATACTAGCAGCGCTTAGTAATGTTTAGGACGCTAGGAGAGAGCATGTAGAAAATACCTATTAGGATAAGCTACCTTAGTAGGGATAAGAACTTAATAGTAATAACTATTTTTAATAGTAAGGGCTAAAGTGCTATTACTCTTAGTAGTATAACTTCTTATAAACTCTTTTAGTAAGTTTATCTTCTTTATAGATATAATAAGGTAAGGAGGAGCTTCCTTAGGACTTTTATTAAAAGATTAGAGTAAAATCTCTATGTATATTAGGACGCCACTATAACTAATATTAATTCCGCTATATACCTAAAATATAAAAAGAAACTTATACTATAGTAATAAAAAGTATTAGCAAAAAGCTTAGGTAAGAGATTAAATAATTCCTAAACTTATATAATCTTTACTAATAAAGGGAGGGAAGAATTTAGTATAGTTAGACTAGTTAAGAGTTTTTATTAAAGAAAGCTTATATTCTAGGACATTTGCCCTAATAATAGCGGTAATACTAGGTAGCTTTTAATAAGCTATATTAAGAGATTTTACTATAATTATATAGTTTATTAGAAAGGATAAGGGTTTAAAAAAGAAAGGAAGAGAAGAGAAAAGATAGGCTAAGCATTAGGGCTATAAAGATATTACTTAATAATAGGTAGTAGTAACTAATAAGTAATAACTACTAACCTTAATTTATAATACTATAAAAGGAGTGAATTATAGAAGCTTATTAACTTCCTAAGGGTAACTAAGGGAAACTATAAGCAGCCGCTAGTAACTGCCTATATAACTAATATAGGCTATAAGAATAATAATAAAGTTATAGGAACTATTTAATCTTATCTCCCTCTATATTATTATATTACCTAGTCCCTTAAGATATTTGCCCTTTATTACTTAATTATATCTCTTACCCTTATTTATTCTAGCCTAATGCTATTAAAGTAATTTACTATTTTCTATTATTCCTCCCCCCTATTTTTTACCTAAGATATATTATTTATATATATATTATTTAATTCTATTAAGAAATAAAGACTTATAAGGAAAGTATAATTAATAAAAGCGCCTATATAAATATAGATAGTGGTATAGTTATATATTTTCTCTATAGTAAATACCTTACACTATTCTATGCCTATATCTTAATATATAAAACTAAAGGTTCTTTCTTTAGGGAAGCTAAAGAAAGCATAGTAAAACTTAACCTAGTTAACCTCTATAGTTAGTAACCACTATTATTCTACCTAAGAAGAGACTAGCCCTAGCTACTAACTAGGTTTAAAGCCTATTAGGATAGTAATAATTTTAGCTAGGTAATGCTAATAGGACTAGGGTAGATAGAGGCAAGCTAGTAAGATTATTTAATAGATATTTATAAGTTCCTAAGAAAGGCTTATAAAACGCTAAGTAAGGACTAGCTTAATTAGTTTAAGTTAGCTACTATAGGGAAGATTATAATATATAGCCTTAAAGTAATAGTAGCTATACTTTTATAAATATTTAAGATTAAACTAATAGAGAAGTTTAATTTAGATACTTTATAAAGATTAATTAGTTTAAAAGCTAGGAGACTTTATTCTAGCTACTAGCCTATTAATATTAAGTATAGTTTAAAGTATAACCCTATTAACCTTTACTTATATATAAGTAATTAATATATTATTATAGGTTTTGCTTTCTTTATAAACCACTAAACATACTTTCTATTTAATTAAAAGCAAGGGTAACTCTACTACTTTAATAGTATAGAAGAAAGCTAACTAAAGAGATTTACTAATTTTATAGGAGGGTAGGGATAAATTATATAGCTACTAAACTACCTATATAACTTTAAAGCAATTATAGTTTTAGTAATAGAATAAAAAGGAAACTAGGAATATAAATATGCTTATCTAGGGTTTCTTCTACAAATAATCCGCTACTAAGTTAGATACTAAGCACTTAATCTGCTTTTAGAAGACTAGAACGCACTAAATTAATATAACATTAATTTTAAATAACTATATTTATTTAGTAAGGATTCATATATTAGTTATTGCTTTAAGCTCTATCTAAGAGACTAGATAATTACTAATAATGTCTTAGACCTAAGATATAGCTATGCTAGGGCTCTTATAAGAACTATAAGAGTTCTATAAGATATAGCTATAAACAAACTAGGTATTAGAGATTAATTGCCTAGAGAATTATCTTACTAAAAAGACTTTAACCTTTAGTACCTAATATATAACACTATAAAACACTAGCTACCTAGCTTTTATAACCTAAATAATTAGTAAAGGATTACCTATTAGCGCTATAGTTATAGCTTAGGAATATAAAGTTAGTAATAAGAATTGCTTAATTAAATAGTATACTAAGATAGCTTAAGATAATAGGCTTTATATCTAGGATTATTAGTAACCTATTATATATATCTACGCTAAGGATCCTAAAATCTTTAATATTAGTATCTAAGAGATACTATAGGAATAAGAGTAATAAATATAGAAAGATATAAATAATGTATAGTAATAGGAGACTACTAAGGATTAAAGATTAAGTAAAAGGGTAAGCTTTTAGGCCTTATAAGAGTCTTTATTAGGGTTATTATCTATAGTTAGGTATAAAAAGATACTATAGTCTTTAGCTATAAAACTTAAAATACTCTAATAAGGAAGGCAAGAATAAACTTATAATATTATAAACTAAACGCTTTAATAATAGCAAGTAGTAACTAATAACTTGCTTTAAATAAATATTAAGGATTAGCTAAGGTTATAGTAAATCTTTAGAGTTATTAGGGAGAGGCAGGCTTATAACTATAAGACTCTAATTAAATAGGTAGAAGAAAACACTATATACCGCCCCCTTAGAGACATAGAATAAGCTATAATAATTAATCTTCTCTTGCTCTTAAACTTAGAATAAGTAGCCTAGAGAAAAACTATTATATAGCTACCTATATTATTTATATATACTTTAGTAATACTACCTAGACTAGTCCCTTAAGGAATATAGTTAGAAATTATTAAAGCCTACTAGTAGGAGAGAAAGCATACTATAGGATTAATTAATTAATATAAAGACTAAGAGAAAAGGGTAAGTTAGCAAGAGTTAAAATAACCTATAGTCCGTACTCCCTTACTAACATTACCTATAACCTGCGTATAAACGCTAAAGACGCTAAAACTCTCTAGGGAGATAAGAAATTTAGGTCTTTAGCTAGGGAGGTTTCCCTTTTTTTTTTCTTTTCTCTCTTTTCTTTTAATTACCTTTTCTTATAGAAGCATTAAATCTATATATACTAGATTAAATAATGCCTTTCCCTAAAGCATAGTATTAAGCAACCTATTACGCTTAAAGATAAGGTAGCTATTTCTTTTATTACTATTTTCTCTTTCCTAGGGGCTAGGAAGAGAAAATAGTTAGGGAGGTGTTATATGCTATAAGATATGTGCCTATAAACACGCAATCGCAATAATAAGCATAAGGGATCACAAGACTAGATAACATAACAAGGGATAACAATATTAGTTATCTAAACAAGGGGATTATTTAATCTATAAAGAGTCTGCCTATAGCTAGATTCTTTTAACGCTTATTACCCTATGCTTAGACTTAAATTTTTACCTAGCTATTACTACGGTTAATAATTATGTTTGCCCTAATAATTATGTTTGCCCTAATAATTATATTTGCCCTAATATCTATATTTGCCCTAAAAAGATAAATTAATAAGATAAGTCCCTTAATATAACTAAAAAGTCACTTCTAATCTAACAGACTATTTAATCTAGAATATCTTAATTTATAGAGATAAATTTAGCTATTATTGCGATCGCTGCTGTTAAGTTAATTAACCCTCTAACGTGAGCAGACGTCACTGCTACCTATGACCGTGGGCTAGCATCGTGCCTTTTGGGGTGTTGTTTTCCGCTTGACAAACTATCTTATATGAACTTTACTACTTAACTATTACTTATAGTTATTAATAATTTCTCTAGTGCTAAAATCCCTTTTTAATACCTAAGAATTCTCTAAAGTATTATAGCCCTTCTATTTAACTAGATATTTATAATGCCTTTTGTTATAGTAGTGTAAAATAATTCTCTTAACTTTAAACTCTTATTTATTATCTTTAATATTATCCTATAGTAAGGATATATCTTCTATATTAGTTAGGTCCCCTTTAAAAGGCTTAAGACTAGTAATATTAAATATATTATGTAATTAAGTCCTAGGTAGTAACTTTAATTAATACACTAATCTATAACTCCTAATTACCTTTTTAATCTTATAGGGGCCTAGATACTTTATAGCTAGCTTCCTACTAGGTTATTTTAAATTAATATTCTTTATTAATAGTAAAATATAATTACTAACTTTAAACCTTATTAGAGTTCTTTTCTAGTTATAATATTTCTTATACTAAGTCTATAAGTTACTTAAAAGCTATTTAATTATAGTGTGTTTCTCTCTTAGTGCTAAGACTTTACTTTTAGCTTAATTATTTACTAAAGGGATGTTTGTAATTACTTATTATAAACCTCTAGGATTATAACCTTATAATGCCTTTGCTAGTGTGTAGCTATGTATTATATAATTACTTATATTATACGCAAACTACGCTAATAATAGGTTATCTACCTAATTAGTCTGTTTAGCACAAGTAAAAGCCCTTAAATAATATTCTAGGACCTAGTTTAAACGTTCTATCTAGCTATTTATTTAGGGGTAAAAAGCAATGCTAAGTAGCTGCTTAGTTATAAGAAAATAACAAAAAGTTATCTAGAAACCACTAGTAAATATAAAGCCTTAGTCTGTTATAATACCTTCTAAAGCTCTATAATCTCTAAAAACATATTCTAAGAACATAGTTACTAGCCTATTGCTAGTTAGTTATATTAATATAGGAATATAAATACTATATTTCGTGAATTAGTTAATAATAACTAGAATTATATTATAGGTCTAGTTTAAATCTTTTACTAGTGAAAGTCTAGTAATAAAATCTATTAATAATTCTTAAAAAGAATAATTAGGCACTAGCAGTGTAGCTAGCTTGCTATATAGTTTATAATACCTTAGTTTTAAAGTTTAATAACTTATATAAGTACTAATATATACCTTTATATCTTTCTTTATTATTAGCTAATAATATTAGTTTATAATCTAATAAAGAGTTTTACTTACTCCCTAATACCTAGTAGTAAGGTTATTATAAGTTAGTAATAAAATTTCTTTTCTTATTCCTAAAGGGATCAAAATACGATCCTTAAATATTAATAGCTTAGAGAGTTTAATAAACTATATCTAGGATACTACTAAATTACTACTTTTAAGTAACTTTAATTAATCTATAGTAAAGTTATTCCCTTACTATGCTTTATATAATAAGACTTAAATTAAGGGTTCTAATTCTAAGCTCTTTTCTAGAAAGTTAGAGATAAACTTAGAAGAGGTTCTCTAAATAGATTAGATCCTAGCTATAATATCTCTATAAGTAATTAGTTTAATAGATGCTTCTAGTCTTATAGGTATATAAATAAGTAATGTTTTTAAGGGGCGCTCTTACTGCTTACTAGTAATAACCTATGCTAGTTTACCCCTAATAGTAGTGGCTAGTCTAATAGGAAAATTAAAATAACTAAGTAATAAACTAAATATATACTAGGTGCTAGCAATACTACTATAGCTAGCTTATTACTTATTAATAAAAGAATTAAAAGTATTAAATAACCTTACTAATATAACTTTTCTAAGATTATCTAGATTATTAGGTTCTTTAGGAATATAGTTAAGTTATGATTTTTTAAAACCCTAGATATTAGCAGTATTATTATAGTGTTATTATAACTAACCATTAGTTACACTAAGTAATGTTTTTATAGAACCTATAGTACTAATAGTATTACTAGGGTATTCCTATTGCTTAGTATCTATAAATTTAGATAAAAAGGTAGGAAGTTATATAGTTACTACTTTTGCTTTTCTTACCTTACTTATAAAATCTAGTTTTCTTAAAAGTAGGTTAGTAGGATTTAATTTCCCTATATAATATATAATCTTAAAGTTTAAAGAATAAAGCTTATTAAGTATAGTTACCTACCTACTAGTAAGCTTAGGCTTTATAGCTAGGTACTTATAGTTTAAATAGTCTATAATAACCTTAATTATATAAGCTAAATAAGCAAGGTAGTGTCTCTATATATAAAAAGCCTCTTAGATAGCTAATAATTCGCTATTAGGTATTAAATAGTATAATTTAGCATTAGTTATCTTCCTTAATATAAATATAACTAGGTACTAGTAACCTAGCATATATATTATAAGTATAGCCCTAATTGTATGTCTAGATGCGTCTATCTTTACTCTAAGATATATAAGTAGGTTAAAATACACTAGAATTAGCGCTTCTTAAAATTTCTATTAAAGTTCTCTAAACACTACTAACTCATAGGGTTCTAGGTTAAACATTACTAGTTACTATTCTCTAAGGCAATTTATTAATAGAATAATAACTTTACTATACTATTTAATAAAATAATAGTAAAATCTAGTAAAACTAAGGAATAACTAAATATTAAAGACACTATATAGTATTAGCTAGGTTATAATTACCTTAACTCTTGCTAGGTTTATTATAATACCTTTTACTAATATCTTAAAGCCTAAGAATTTAACTTTCTTAACTAAAAATTAATACTTCTTAAGGTTAATAAAAAGACTTATATCCCTAAGCTTATATAGAATTTATTTAATATATTCTATATACTCCTTAACTATGCTACTATATATTAGCATATTATCTAGGTAAATAATATAGGTCTTATTAACAAGTCCTTTAAGAGCATTATTAATATACTCCTAAAAGGTTACTAGTATATTAACTAGTCTAAATAGCATTATAAGATATTTAAAGTGGCTATAGTAATAATAAAAGGCTATCTTCTACTTATTACCTAAGTAAATATATAGCTAGTAATATATATCTTTTAGATTAAAAACTATAAAAATAACTATACTTACTAATTAATTAAGGATTTTAGTAATAAGGGGCAAAGAGACCTTATCCTTAATTATAATCTTATTTAAGCCTTTATAATCTATATAAAGCCTTAATTTCCCTCCTTTCTTTAGAATAAATAAAATTAGGGCTTTAGCTAGGCTAACTAATCTTCTAATCTACCCTTTAAGCTATACACTTATAAGGTACTCTCTAAGAACTAATAGTTCCTTTTTAGCTAAATTATATATAGGCCCCTAAGGTAGTGTTTTCCCTTCTTCTAATTTAATTATATAAGTATAGCCCCCTAGTTTAGGAAGCTTACCCGCTAGCTCTTTAGAAAAAACATTTATAAACTTTACATATTTCTTTAGAATTATTAGTATAAGGTATTAAGTACTTATACCTTAATTTAATATAGCTTATTTACTACTTATACTTTCTAAAATTAGTATAACTATAATACCTTTACTTTTTTACTACTAATAAGTATATTCTAGTAACTATATAGCTACTTTACTATTTAATTATGCTTCTATTACTACTAGGTTCTCTAATTAGTCCTTACTCTTTTCTTTCTAATTTTTATTTTTTAGAACGCTTAGCCTAATCTTTATTACCCTAAATAGTAATAAAACCACTACTTATTTTTTCTCTTTATATATTTACTACTTACTATAAACAAAGAAAAGGCATTCTATAGTTACTAAATATCTCTAAAATCCCTAATCCTAATATATAATTATAGGTAAATATTCTTTAGTCTAATCTATGCCTAGTATTATCCCTTTACCTATATTAGTAATATAGTAGCTAACTTAATAGACTTTTATAAATCCTATACTATTTTTTACTTTTATTAATATTTTTAAGATCCCTTAATATAGAATCTCTTTTTAGCCCACACTCTCTAGTACCTAGTCTAATTAAATTATATTCTCCTAATCCTTTTTTAATAATAATTTAGGATAAATTATTAAGAACTATATACCTATATTAAATAGCGCTTTTATAGCTAACTACTAGTTATCTTATTATAAAGATACCTATATTCTTATTCTATTATTTATAGGGTATTCTATAGCAAGATTATATTCCTAGGTCTGTGCTATTTAAACTAGTATTATATTAAGTAACATAGCTTTATTACTGCTTTTACTATGCCTCTTAGTTATATGCCTATTGCTTTTATAGGTAAAATAGTCTAGTGCCTAATAAACTAGTATAGCATGTCTAGGCTTTCTATATTTATAGCACACTAGAAATAGCTTTTTCGCTTAATCTTCGCTTTATTACTACGCCTTATCTATAGGTAATATAGAGCATTGTGTTACGTGGCGGAACACAAGGGTGGCCGACATAAGGCCAGATTCGGACTTTACAAGTAGAGGATTAACTAACTTCTAACATCTTACTATATCCCTAATAGTAGCTTACATAAGTAAACCTAGTATAACTTTATAACTACAAATCCGTTAGCCCCTCTAATAGATTCGCCCCTTATTATGCTAAACTTATATATAATATTTAGTAGTAATTAGAGATTCTTTTGTTATACCCTTCCGAAACCTAGAAATAAAACCCTATATCTAAACTTAACTATTTATAATAATATTTCGTAGATCTTTAGCCTATGTTTTTAATTACTAAAAATAAACTATAACTTATTTACTAGTTTTAGGCTTTTAATAAAGCAAATCTAACTTTTAAGTATTAAAAATAACTACTTATTAAAATTAAAGAATAGGAAGATTTAATTAAACTTATAAGATATGAATTTAATAATAAAGTACTTAAAAGACATAAGAATTTAATATATTAAGAACCGCCTATTTATTAGAACCCTATTAATTTATAAGCTATATACCTTACTTAAAGGGAAGTTAAATTATATATTTATAAAGCTAAATCTAAAGGATTTCTAGATAGACCTAATAGATTAGAAAGTAGTAAGGCATTAGAAAGATAATCTAAAGGAATTACTAGCCTAGCTTACAGTACCTTAACCACTAAAACTAAGAATAGTATAGGGAAGGATAGAAGTAATAAAGAAAAGGGGATTAAAAACTATCCTAAAAATAACACTACTATTTAGTATACTAAACCTCCTAACTAGCTAATAGAGTTATATCTAGAAGACCTATAACTAGGATCTTTAGGGAATTCACTAGATTTAGGGGAACTTTATAACCCCTAGTTAGGACCCTTAGAGAACCTACTAGCTTTAGGGGAGATTTACACTAAGGCTAGTAAATCTAATATTACTAGGATATTCTAGGAGGTAATAGAATAGTAGGAAGCCACGTAGTAGGCTATAATAGATAAAGTGGTATTAGGAATAGACTAACTAGCAATAAGGTTAATAACTAAAATTAGAAGCTTATAGAGTACAAGTACCTTAGCAGGTTTAATACCTTTAGCGCGAAACACTACTTAGGGAATATTATATTTACTAAATAACTAGGGTTAGTATAATAACTATCTAGTTATTAGAGCAGGACTATTAGTATAACTAATATATTTGTAGCACTAGTAGTTATAGTACTAGCAACTATAGTACTAGTAACCATAGTACTAGTAACCGTAGTACTAGTAACCATAGTACTAGTAACTGCAGTACCTATAGGCATTTATATAATAATAGGCAAATCTACACTAGATGCAGTAGTAAACCTTATATTTACTAGATTAGGAATAGTATAGTAATCCTAGGCTAAAGAAAGGGGTAGATCTAGCGCTTAATTAAGTTTAGGATAACTAATAGGCAAAGAACGCAGAATAGAATACAGATTTAATATAGAAACTTATAGATATTAGACACTTTAAGCCTTATAATAAACCAGAGGAGGCTAGCAGAGATCTTATTATATATAATAGAAAGCAGACTATTTTCTATAATATTAAATTATAGGTCTAAGCTATTAAAGACCACTTATACTATACTAATTCTAGCTAATAGGATATTATTTTAAGGGGATATAATAGTATAGTACTGCTAATACCTTAACTCTAGGGAGCGAAATACTATATTTAGCAATATATTATTAGTATTTAAGGCGGTTTAGAAGGAATTTAGTATTTAAGTATAAGATATAATAGCGTAGCTTAATAAAGTAAAATACACTAAAGAGAATATTATAAATAAGATATTCTTTTATGAATTTATATTAAAAATTTTCTAGTATACTAAAGTAAATAGTAAAATAATAGATTATTAGCTTTTAGTGTGTCTATACCTTAAACTTTATCTAGGATTACACTAAATATATCTAGTTCTAACTATAACTAATATAAGATTAGCTTATATTATAATAGTAAATAATAAAAGATAAGATCTATATAATTATTTATATAGTAAAGGTTATTCTATATCTAGGAAGAATAAAGGAAAACTTAAAGTCTACTTTAATATAAATATATCTAGCAGTGACTTAGAGAATAATAGGAATAGCGCTTAAGTAAATTAGAATAGACTATTAAATATATAATTTTAGTTAGGAAATTAATAGTATAGATAGGATAATTAGAATATCTAAAGATCTCTAGGATTTTTCTAACTAAGGCTATATTAGTAAAATATGTAGATTAAAGGATAAAATTAATAACTATAGTAAAGCAAATCTTAAGAAGATAGAAAAAGGGGTATAGAGTTTAGTTAGGATTAATAGGATAACCTCTAAGATTATTAGGATAAATAATAACCCTAGAACTTTAGACTATTAGAGAGAATAGGCTAGTTATAGTAGCCTAGGCAATTTTAATATTAGGAGAAACCGCTTACTAAGGAGAAGGAATATATAAATATTATAGTATATAATAATAATTCTAATATATAATAGTAAGAAATATATCTTTAGGAGTATAATTACTATATAGCTAAAGAAGGGGAGGTTATAGATAAAGATAGTAAGGAAACCCTAGGATAGGAATCTAATTTTATTAAAACTTATTTTATAGAAAATGTAGCAAAGGAGATAGATAAAACCACTATAAAGATAGATCTAACTAAGCTAAAATAGCTTATTCTAGGATAAGTAATTAAAGCTATAGCAAGACTATAGGAAGTTAAGTATAATAGAAAATAAGCAAATATATACTTAAAAATCCCTCTTAAATTTAATAATAAAGGCAAGAGTTATTAGATTTGCCTTAATTTAGGAATATTATTAATTCTAGCGGATAAAGTATAGCTAGAATAAAACAGGTTAAATATAAAATAGGGAATGTAAGAGCCTAAGCCTATATTTAGAGTTAAGTCTGCCTTTTATATTATAGAATTAGTTACTTTTAATTTTTATATTCTAGGAATAGTATATAGAACTAAAATTGCTAGATATTTTATAGTTATAGTAAATGTAATACTAAACCTAGGACTAAAGTTATTGCTTAGGATAAATTTCCTTTATAAATACAAAGCAAAGATTAATTTTATTAACCTTAAGGTGGTTTTTAGGTTAGTCTATAGTATAATAGTACTAGCGGAGATTTTCTAGCTAGCTAATAAAGTACCCTATTAAAGGGTAGTTACTGCGTATATAGTAATAATTCTACTAAAAGGAGTTATGTATATACTAGTTACTTAGAAGGTAGTATAGGAGAATTAGGAAATAAGTATATACTATATATAGTTATGCTTAGAATATTTTCCTAATGCTTTATTTAATAGATCTAGCTAAGGTTAGATAATTACTTATAATCTAACTAATAAAACCGTTACTATCTATAAGCATAAAAAAGTTACATAATTAATAGTAGCTAGTGAAGTTAATGCTAACTATTTAGTTAATAATCCTTTAGAGTATTATGCTTATTTTAGTAAGGATATTATAGAAAGAATAGGAAATATAGATAAGGATAGTAGTGAATCTAATAAGAAGAAGAATAAGCTTAATCTAAAGAAGGTTAACGTAGGAGTGCTATTATATAGGATTTTATATCTAGAGGAAATTCTATATATTATAAATAAATTTAGAGTGCAAATTACTAATATTAATTATAATGCTATAAGCAAATTTGTCTAGCTTATAGATAAATATAATATCTATTGTAATAGAGGTATTATCCCTATGCTTAAAGATTAAAAAATATGGATTAATTTAGTTAAGGGATAGTAATATTAAATAAGGCTAATTTAACTATATAGGCTAGGAGGGTAGGATACGAATAAACTTAATAAAGTATATAATAAACTTTACCTTAAAGGGAAAATATTATATCTAGATAAGCTAGTAGCTATAGCATGTCTAGTGTTTATAGTTTAGTAAGAAACTAGCTAGGAAAGAAAAGGGAGAGTTATAGTTAATATAAGACTGCTTAATAATATAGCTATACTAGATATCTACCCCCTGCTAGATTAGAGCGATATTATGGATAATATGCGTGGTAAGAAGGTTTTTTTACTTTTTAATAGAATAGGATTTTTCTACTAGCTACTAATTAGAAGAGACTACTAAGCTTATATAGTAGTTATATTAAATTAGGGTCTTAAAGCATTAAATATAGCACTAATAGGATTTAAGAATTCTCCTGCTTTTGCTTAATAATTTATAGATTAACTCTTTTAGAAGTATAAGCACTTTATTTGTGTTTATATTAATAATATTATTGTGTTTTTAGATAGTATTAAGGAGCATTTAGAGTACCTTAATATTATACTTAAGATTCTTAAGGAAAATAGGATAATAATTATAGCTAAAAAGTCTTTTATTAGTTACCCTGCTATTTAATTGCTTAGTTTTGTTATTAATAGTAATAGAATTATTAATATAAATAATAGACTAAAAGCCTTTTAAAAAATAATCTTCCTAACTAATTTATTAAGTCTTAAAATATTTATTAGTATAGCTAGATTTCTTTGTAATAGAATCCTATGGTTTAATATATAAATCTAACTATTATAGGCATAAAAAACAGCGTTATTAAAGGAATTTTATAAAAAGGATAATAAAATTACTAGGATCTTAAAGCTAATATAGAAAAAAAAGATATAGTAAAGGATATTTTTACTAACTAAGAAGGAGAAAAAGGCTTTTAAAGATATTAAGGCTTTTTTAAGTAAGAAATAGACCTTATAGTATTATAACCTAAGTAAGCCACTTTTCCTTAAAATTAATGCGTATAAGGAAGGATTTAGCTTATATGTTTTTTAATTATAGAAAGAATAGGATAGTTAAAGTATCCCTAGAAGAGATATTAAGAATAACTAAATATAGCTAATCTTATTTCTTTTAAGGGCAATATTAAGCGTTAAAAAATAATACGGTTTAATAGAGGCTAAAGTAGCTATAATTACGTGGAGTATTTAAAAGCTACGGAAAATAGTGTAATTTAATAACACAGTGGTTAATATATTAACTAACCATTCTCTAGTAAAAGCAATTATTAAATATATATTACTATCTATAATAGATCTAGATAAAGCTAATCTAAAACTAGCTAAAGTTATAAATTATCTGTTATAATTTAATTTAAAGGTAACGCATATACTAGGAGTGCTAAACGTTATGCTAGATATGCTTTTAAGGCTGCTTATAGAGGTAACTTATAGGGAAGCAGCGTAGAATAGCTATTATAACGAATTAAACATAAGTATATACTTTATTACTAAAGAATATATTGCTACTATAATTATAGATAATAACCTTAAAGCTAGAATTATATAAGGATATTAGTTTAATTAAAAATTCAGCTAGATTATTACTGCTATAAGAATATATTAAGAAAGGTAAGCTTTAAAAAACGCTAGGATTAGACTAAAAATTCTATTATATAGATAGGATTTACGCAAGGATAGTCTACTATATTATTATAGTAAGGATAGGTTTTTCTGTCTTTATATTCTAATAATAAAGGTTAAATCTATACTATAATTAGTTTATAATAAGCAATAGCATTTTAGAATCGCTAGGATAGTAACGGAGCTCTAATTAGTTTGTTTTCTATATATAAGTTAATAGATTTGTAACTATATAGCCTATTATATAGTGTGTTAAGAGAATGTAATTAATTATTCTAAGCTACTAGGAGAACTATAACCCTTATAGTTAAAACTAATACCTTTTTATATGATTTTACTTAATTTTATTATAAATATACTAGAAGTTTTAGCGGCTAATATAATATAGTAAATAGAAGGGTATATAATATATAACTTATTATATCTAGTGAATTGCCTTTTTAGTAAAAGAACTTTTCTAATACTAGGATATATAATATATCTAGTAGAAATCTAGGTGGAATTACTCCTTTACGCTTTATATGTTATAGACTAGGGGTTACTAAGATAAATTATTAGTAATAAAGACCTAAAGTTTATATCTAATATGTAGAGAGAGATATTTAGATATATAGGAGTTAAACTGCTTATAGGTATAGTGTATTACCCTTAAATAGATAGAATAGCGGAGAGGAAAAACTAAATAGTAATAATTATAATATAGTACTATACAGTAATAAATCTAGATATAGTATAGATATTAATACTTCTAGCGCTATAATATTAACTAAATAATACTATAGCTATAAGTATAGGGTAGGCTTTTAATAAGCTACTATATAGGTTCTATCCTCTAAGCGTTATTAACCTTCTCTCTCTAAATAATATAATTAATACTAGAGCTAGCGCAAATAATATAGTAGTGCTACGAAAGCTATACTAGCATAAGGCTTAATTAGCTATTATAATAGTAGCTACCCTTGCTAAGATTTAGTATAATAATTACTATAAACTAGTTAATATTAATATAGGAGATATAGTTTACTTATAATTATATAAGGGGTATAAATTACCTAGGAAGCCTAAGAAGAAATAGTTACTATAGAAGGTAAGGCTATATAAGGTATTAGAAAAGGTAAACCTATTAGTATATTAATTAGATTTCCCCCTAGATTTATAAGTCTATCTAGTGGTTTCTATAGCGTAAATATAGAAGCTAGCTTAAGGAGAGAACCTATTTAGTAAGGAAGAACTAGCTTTACTACTAATTATATTTAATAATCCAGAGGAAGTGAATTATTAGGAAATTAAATAAATCTATAGTTATTATATTAAGATTTTTAAATAAAATAAGACTGTAAGAGTGGAATTCCTTATTAGATAGAAGGGATTTATAGCTAAAGATAACTAATAGATAAGTAAAAGGGAAATGCAAATTAATATAGCTAAGATAGTAGAAGAATATCTTATAAAGAACCTAATTAATTAGTAAAAGGAATATATAAGGAAAGGCCTTAATCTACCTATAGAATAGTAATAGTAAAGGAAGAGAGGTAATAGTAAGTGGCTAGATTAAAGCCACTAGACCCTTTTATATATATTACTCTCTTATACTAACTAGAAAAGGGCCCTCTTACTTAATCCTTATATTATCCTTAAAATCACTATAAGTATAGTGTAGTTAAATCTAGTAGGAGCGTAGTTAAATTTATTTTTAACCCTATGTTTGCTTTATAGTACCTAATTCTAAGGATAATATTATAAATAATAAGGACTTCTAAAAACTATAGTATATAGAACTAAACTAGCTATAAGAAATTCAGAATTATAATAATTATAAGAAATACTAAGTAAAAAATAAAACTATTACACTAGAAGTTAAATATAAGTATTATAGATAATATATAACTCTATACTATAATTAAGGAGCTATACTAGATTTTATTCTTTTTAATAATAAGGTATATATATATAACTAAACACTTTATAAGCAAATATAGGTAATATATTTATATATTTAAGTACTAGCTATAATAGAATAAAATTAGATATTAGGGAAGCTTATAGTTACTAACTTAGTATAGTAATAATCTATAACTAATAGGGAAAGAGTTAAATATATTTACTAAGTTAATAAGCTCTTAGTAAAATTAGGAATAGTAACTTATTATAAAGAGGTAAAGTTTTTTAAACGCTATTTAAGTTAGGTAAAATAATATAATTAGCTATAAAAATACTTATATTCTATATAATAAATTATATAATTATAGTAGTAGTAGCATTTAGACTAACTAAGAATAAGATAAGATAAAGCAAATACGCTATTATAATTAGCAAAGAGATATAATAAGAACGCTAAGTAAGTGGCTAAAGTTATTTAAAAGATAGTTAAGACTAAGGAATAAGGTAATAATAATAATTATATAAGTATAGTAATAAATCTAGATAAGGAATAGTAGAAGCGTAAATAAGTAATAGAAGAGTTAATTAAAGATAATTATATAAGGGCTATAAAAAGAGAGTAGTTAAAGTAGTTAAAAGATAATAAATTTATTAGTATACTAAATAGAGAAGATATTAAGGTAGTAAGAGTTAATTTAATATAGTTAGGGGCAGAATCTTTTAAACTAGAATTAGAATCCCTTAAACTAGAATTAAAACCTAAAATTAATAAGGATAGTGGTTTTAAAAGTAAAAATAATAAGGATATTAGTAAGATACCTATAGAATTCCTTATTAGGCTATTATAGGTTTATATATAAATAGTAAAGCTTAACTTTAAGTTATTATTTCTTAGATTTAGGAAGCTAGGATCTAGGACTAATGCTTAAATACTAATACCTAATATTAGCGTAGTAGCATATAAGAGAGTAATAAAGGAAAAAGTATTAAAGGAGTTAACTTTAGCAAATTTAGATATACTAAAGTAAGCTATAAAAATAGTAATTAGGATATTAAATATATAATATAGGCTTATATATATAAATTTGCCCTTAAAGGGGCTATAATAGTATTTAATAGTTTAGAAATTAACTTAAAGAATATATATTTTATATTATAGTAAAATATAGTAATATAAATTTTTGCTATATTTAAGAAATAAAAGGCTATATTAATTATAAAGTAAGTAGTAGTAAAATAGGTAAGAAAGACTATACTCTAAACTACTATTAATCTAATAGAGTGTAAAGTAACTAGAAGAGTAAAGAACTAGGTAAAAATAGTAGTAATAGCTTTTTATAGTAGTATAATAGTTAAATATAGATAGTAAATAGCTACTTATAATAGTATATTATCTTTACTACTATAAGCTAATCTTTTAGCTCTTTATTTTATAGATAAATATAGTATAGTAAATGCTATAATTATAGGTATATTAGCTAGTATTAAATAAGCGGATTTACTCTATATTAGTATAGAAAAGGAGTTAGTGTAAAGATTATCTAAATCTAAGTAAGATAAAGAGAGGAGTAAATAACACAAAAAGAGTAAGATTAATAACCTAGTTAATTAAGTTAATAGAGTAGAAAAGGATTTTAATATAGTTAAAGAGTAAGTAGAAATAGTATATATAGTTACTAGAGACTTATTAAAGGATATCTATAAATTAATAGAATTAATAGAAAAGGAGTTAGAAAGTTTTAGGAAAAAGTTTAAATAAATTACTAATATATTAATAGCTTAAAAAGAGAAGATTATAAACCTTAAGTTAGGTAAAATATCTATTAATATTAATAAATAACTTAATGTTTTAAAATAGGATATAGTTAAGAGAATTAAATTTAAAAGGAAGATAAGGGAATTAGTAATTATAATAATAAAGATAATAGATAAAATAGAAGCTTAGAAGGTAAAAATTAAGAATCTAGTAAATAAGTAAAAAAGGTTTAGAGAGAATATAGAGAAAATAAAAATAGCTTTAGTAAGGCTAATTCTAATAATTAAAACTCTAGAGATATAGAAATAGGTAATGCTAACTCTAGAGATACTAGCGCGTATAACACTAGCTTTAGTAACACTAGCTTTAGGCAAGCTAATAAGTATTAAGGCAAATCACGTTAGGGAACACTAAAAATAGGTAATAAGTAACTATATAGTAGGATAGGACCTCTAGTAATACTAAGTAAAAAGCCTAAATTACTAGGAAAGCCTAGTCTAAAGGTAGCTTAGATAGATACTTAATAAACAACACTAGATATACCTATAAAACAGGAACTAAGGGAGATATTACTAGTATTATTAGGAAAATAGATAATAAGGATATTAAAATAAACAGTATCCCTAATTATACGTATGCTAACTACTAATATAATTAAGCTATGAATTAAGGAGGATAAATTTACTAGATTACTAGATTAAAGAAACGAATTTAGATATTAAGGCATAGAGTTAGAATATAGTATATAGTAAGGAAGGAAGCTAGGATTTAGAATAAATAGAGAAATAGAGGAATTTAATATTTTACTAAAAGGAAATAATAAAATATAGCAAAGATTAAGTATTTAATATTAGATAGGGAGAATATATTATTTAATATAATGATTCTATAAGTGTAATTAAGGGATAAAAGTTACTAAGAAATTACTATAAAGTTAGGTAAGCCTATGCAAGAGGAATTATAAATGTAGTAAGGGATATACTAAGTCTGTTTTTTCCTTTATATAATTTTAATAGATAATTTTTAATAAGCTTAGCTAGATAGAGGCTAAATCTAGTTATAGCTTAAGTAATAATAACTAGGATAGTTATCTTTTCTACGCGCCTAGCACTTATTATATAGCGGAATATAAGGGTGGCTAATATAAGGCTAGATTTAGACTTTATAAGTAGAGAATTAACTAACTTCTAATATCTTACTATATCCCTAATAGTAGCTTACACAAGTAAACCTAGTATGACTTTATGACTGTAAATCCGTTAGCCCCTCTGACGGATTCGCCCCTTATCGTGCCAAACCTGCACGTAACACATTGCCTCTTTCTTTTAGGGTCTTAACTTTTTTTATTGCTTTAGCCTAAACTCATCGCGACCTTTGCTTT
Organism: Epichloe coenophiala; assembly: GCA_018801565.1. Taxonomy (NCBI): domain Eukaryota; kingdom Fungi; phylum Ascomycota; class Sordariomycetes; order Hypocreales; family Clavicipitaceae; genus Epichloe; species Epichloe coenophiala. The sequence goes on along the minus strand of JAFEMN010000027.1, from coordinate 423,638 downwards.
CTTACCCTAGCCTTATAACTAGCTCTAAGTTATTAGAATCTCTTAGCTAATTATCTACTTTCTTATAGTATTATTTAAGCTATTTAGAAAAATAGTAATTTATAGATATATTAGGATTGCTTTAGGTAACTTAGCTTTTACCTTAGTTTAAGCTTTTATAAAGGCTTAAAATAATTAGTTACTCTTCTGCCTAAGATTTAGTAGTATTCTTATTACTTCTAAGCGTCTTACACCCTTATCTATTATTCTGGTTTTTAGCTATTCTAGAAAACTTACCTATATAAATAATAAGTAATTTACATGCCTATCTATAGCTATATAATATATCTATTATTACTTTATATTATTAGCTAGGTAGCTACCTATATATACTACCTTAGTAGTGTTATCCTTAAAGGTATAGTAGTCTAATTTAAAATAATATATCTAAATTTACTAGGAAATTCTATAGGTTTTTATATATATTCCCTTTATATATAAGTATTTTTATCTATATCTTAATAAGACTATTTTACTATATAATTACTACTAAGTTACTATAGACTACTAGTAAAACTATAGCTAAAGTTTAAGGGGTAATTATAGGTCCTAGAGAAGGTCTAGCTAATCCTAGATTTACCTTAAGCTCTCTAATCTATGCCTTTATTTATAGAATCTCCTATATTTTCTAAAGGTAATATAGCTTAGCTTATATAACCTTATAGTGTCTTTATAATGCTTTATCTAGGTTATTTATATTATCTATACCTTTACCTAGATTAGGATTAGGTAGCGTTTACTATACCCTATTATTATCTATAATTCTAGATTATAGGGGTTCTTTACCTTTCTAATTATTTATAGCTTTATTATTATAGGGTACTAGTATATTTTATATAGATCTTTAGAGTGTTAGCTATATAATAATCTAGCTAATAGTTTATATCCCTAAAAGGGTTTTAAAGAGATTAATTTATTATAGCTTAAGCATAAGGTTAAATAAATAAAGTAATAGCTAAGATTCTTATAGTTATTACTAGGAAAATACTAGCTAGGGATAGGTATATAAAGGTTTTAATCTCTAACCTAGCACTAATAATATATATAGTCTTTAAGGAATACCTTGCTTTATAAGTATATAGCTATCTTATAGCTAGCTAGCCTCTTTATTATCCACGCGGCCTAAAGGTTCTCCGAAGATTCGCTCTAATAAACGTCCTGTCTCTGACCTCTGCGCTCCTAACAAATATGTAGTGTAGTGTAGTTTTTGTAGTGTAGTATAGTAACTACACTATAAACTACATTACACTACAAACTACACTAACTACAGGCTAAAAAAAACTACACTATAAATACAAGATTTTCCTAAAAACTACACTATAAATTAATTTTAAATTATATTATTTTTTAGAAAATAGGTTTACTAGCCTTAGGAATCTAATCCTAGTAAATAAAGTATACTAGATTTAACCCTTTTTAAAAGGGATAAATATATATTAGTTATACTAGCTAGCTTCCCCTCCTAAGCACGAGGTAAAACTGCTTAGTATTTTATAGCCTAATACCCTATTCTTTTATCTTCTTCTTGTTTACCTTATAAATCTTATTATTTATATTACCTTTACTTTTTAGTATTTTTTCCCTTATAGTATAAATACTATTAATTATCTCTAGGTTAGATTTATCTTTACTTCCCTTCCCTTTATTTTTTTTCTCTTTTACTATATTATTTAATATTTTAGAAAGGGTAGTGTCCTTTTTATTACCCTTAGCTATACTATTATCTAATTAGTTAGGGGTTAATTAGTTAATTAGTAACGCAGAACCTACCTAGTAATTTAAATTAAATTTTAAAGATAAGTGAGGATAAGTTATATTTAGTTTGCCTTAGAGCTTTAAAGTATAAGTAAGAGAGATAGAAAAAACACAGTTATAGAGAAAGGGGGAATTGTGTTAATTTATGCTATAAGCGAAATAAGTAAAACTTAAACAAATTTGAGTTTAACTATAGTTATAAATTATAACTATATCTTATGCTAATATAGCTATAAAGTTTATTATAAACTTTACTCTAACCTTATAGCCCCTTATATTTATAACCTTAGAGCTTATTTATTACTATAGCTATAAGAATTTACTTATTAATTATTTTACTAGCTAGGTATTGCTAGTAATAATTATGTGTTGTAATAAATTAGATGCATTAGCTATAACCAATGATGCTAACAAAATTATAAAAATCAATACTAGCTAGCTTTATATTAGGCTAGTTTATTTAAATTAAGGAAAAAATTAAATTATTAGCTAAATTTTGTATTGTAGTGTAGTATTTATAGTGTAATGTAGTAAATATAAACTACACTACACTACAAACTATATTACACTAACTATAAGCTAAAAAAAACTACACTACAAATACAAATATTTCCTAAAAACTACACTAACTACACTACAAACAATACTCTGGGTATATATAGGTAAACTTAGTAATTAAATATAACAATAAAAACCCTAAATTAGAAGCTTATAGTAATGCTTTCTTTACTAATAATATTATAATATAAAAGAGCTTATAAGGCTATATTATAAAGCTTTTTAAAGGACTTATACTCTTTAAGGTAAGAAGGTAAGCTATTATAACTATATTATTAACTAAAGTAAAGCTTCTAGTGCTTTTATACTATAGTAAAGAACTTATAGCCTTTAGATAGTTATATTAAGAGATTAAGCTATACTTAAGTAATAATATACTTTAAATTAAATATAATAATATATAGATAATTTACCTTCTTAAGGAAGAGTTTATTAAGCTTATTATAAAGCTTTAGTATATAGATATTTATTACTACTAGCTTTATTAAGAGATTATAAAAGGAATCTTTAATATTACTTAGATTACTACTAAAGAGATAATTACTAATAGTCTTATAAAGCCTCTTATAGGGAATACTTTTATAAGCTTTTATAAGATATTAAGGCTTATATAACTACTCTCTAGTATACTTAGTAAAAAACCTAAAGAATAAGTATTATATAATAACCTAGATTTAAATAAGATTATAACTAATTAACTACCTTTTTATACTATAAAATTAATTTAAATATTATAAGGTTAATTTAACTAATTATATTAATTTAGATTTATTATAAAAACCCTTAAATAAAGTCTTCTAAGGGGGTGTATTATATTTAGAAGGGCATAATTTATCCTTACTATTTAACTAGCTAAGATAAGAGTTTACCCCTAGCTAGTTATTTTCTAAGACCTCTATAACTTTATAGTATATTTTAGTATTATATAAGTACCTTACCTATAGTAAAGGTACTTAGGTATTTAAGCTATAGTTTGCACTCTCTTATAGGGTTAGATCACTTAATAGAGGCGACCACATTGAACCCTAGCTGCACAGTCCAACAGTTACTAGCTAGGTCACGGGACCCACTCAGACTTCGATACCTCGCTAGTACCTCTGAACGCTAGCCCCGACCACGAGGATCGCGATATGGCTGCGATATGTGCGATGTACCTCTTTATACCTCTGGAAATTATTAGGACTTCTAGTATAGTGAAGTTTTCACGTAAAGTCAAGTAACTTTGATTAACCTTTGTCGTGATTAGTCAACTAGCCTATTCGTGACTTAGCTGGTGCCTTATGACTGTCAAAGGGAGGGGATAAGAAGCTTTTTTCTTCTCTCGCTAGTTGAACTCTGCGCCGATGTGAACTTCATCAGTCACGCCACGCCCCACCTTATTAGGTGTATGTAGAGTTTTGAAGAAACAAAAGAAATGCAGCGTGCCACGATTACCTCTGGCCATGTCGGAGGAAAGTCTAGCATTCTGCGAGCAGAACACAAATTGTACCTCATAGTTCAAAATGCCGCAGGGACACGGAAGTTATACAATTCAATTACCCCAGCAAGGAATACCGTCCATCGGTCACTTAAGCAGGACACCATCGCCGTCGGGGATGGACGTGGTGACCGAGGACAAAATAGGCATGCTTTTTCTTGGCGGCCAATGTCCTCATCTGGCTAGTTGCACCGAGTCTTGTAATTTACGGCCTCGAGCTGTCATTCACTGGCATTGACCAAGCGAAGTCATGAATCCACGCACTGTACAGATGTATTCTTCTTTACTCCCTTTAGTTGTTGGTGCCCCCAAACATCGCAATGGCTCTTTGGCCCAGGCCCATCAGACAGTGACGTACAAGTTCCTTTGGTTGTTAATTCTTTTGCTTGAATCTCCCCCGCACTATATGGTTCGATTCATGAGCAAAAGTAGCCGCAAAGAGTCAACCACGTGGCTCACCAAAATTCCCCAATCGCCATTGCCGTCAAGACAATCATGTCACTCCAATAAAACATCATCAGTGTCATCACTGCAACTGTCGCCGCAGCCATACATTCATGGTCGAGGCGAGTTCTTATATATATACATATACCCACGCGTACTCCCATCTCTAACCCAAATCTCAACGCGCGCCGCCAAGCGCAGGTATCATGTCTAATGCAACCGTATCCGGTGCCGAAAACGCCTAAAAGTAGTCCAAAACTTTGTCCACATCATGAAAAATACTCATGCTTTGCCTCCGTGTATCGAAAGAAGAAAGAAACGGGGAAAAAATCACAGATGACCGCCATCCGCCAAGTCCATGCTTATTCTTGGCTCTATGCTCTTCATATTTCGAATCCTAGTTTGGCTTTAAAAGCATCCCAACATCGTTGAGTTGCACGCTGCTCATCGCCGTCGGAGGCGCGCCTCGATCTATTCGGCCCCATCCGGCACCCCAAGTTGGTAGCTGCTGTTGCTGAGCACCACTTTGTGATGCTGACTCGGCGTCAGAAGAGATGCCGGATGCGCGATTTCGTAGCGCAATTTCGTTGGATCCGTCGCTAGGTAATCGTGCTTTTCGATTTCGTCTCCAAAACTTGGTTCGCTGTTGGCGCATAGCCTCCGCCACCATCTCTGGCGAGGACACGGTGCCAACCCGACAGGATCTGCTCTTGCCAAAGCGACCACTGTGAGCTCGAGGGTACAAAAATCCCGCCGCTTGTCCGCCGTGAAAAGGATTCCAATTGCGCCGGTGAGGAGAGCCAAGGCTAATGCTGCCGTTGCAACCGGCATTATAACTCGTGCGTGATTCGCCCGACAGTTCTTCAAGAGTAATACCCTTTGTCTCGGGTATGAGAAATGAGAACAACGTGCCGAGAAGCATGAAAAGAGCAAACAGCTTGAGAAGCCGGTCAAGATAGGGTGAGCAATCATTTCCAACACATCCTTTGACTTTGCCGTGCTCCAAAAGCGGGATGCTAATGACTTGCGCAATTATGGCGCCGATCTTCCCCATGGCAGCCGAGACTCCGTGCCCGGTGGATCGATACCGCGTGGGAAAACATTCGCCGGGAACCACAAAAGTCGTCGTATTTGGCCCGGCGTTGAAAAGATACTGCCCGATGATGTACAAGGCCAGCATTGGTCCCTCGCTCAAGTGGTGAAGCCTGAACCCGATGACACCGAACACGATGGTGAGCAAGAGGAAGCCAAATACTTGGAGTGGCTTGCGGCCGATGGTGTCAATGGTCAAGACGGCGGTCCAGTATCCGGGAAGGGAGCCGGCAGCGGTGAGAATAATCATGCCCACCGCGTTGTTCCACAGCTTATGATACATGTTGCTGCCACTACCGTAGCCAATAGCATGGAGCACAAAACCTTGGTTAAGACCCAGACCATAGAACGCAAGATCCTGATTCTCTGTTAGTCCTGAGGTAGGCGAAAGTTGACGTGCTCTCTCTTTCGATACGTACCAAGAAGAACCAGGACATGGTTGTGCCGATCAGGATCTTAAAATTCCTCCACTCTCTGAAGTATGAAAAGGCATCAGCCCAAGAGGCCTTGGGGAGATCAAGAGAACTGTCCGAAGTCTTGGATCTCGAATTGCGGCGGCCCTCAACATCGCCATTCGTTTTACTAGATACGTAGGCTTTGATGTCGGCATCGGCTTTTTCGACATCGTGCTGTACATCAAAGGTGTACCTTGGCGTTTCCGGGATAGTAATTCGGTAGTAAAACGCAAGACAGGCAGGAATGGCACCAACTCCAACAATGATCCTCCACGCACGGTCAGCAGCCACCCGACAAGCGGCGTCGCAGCTCTCTTCGTCGGGAATGTCGATGAAAGACGACTTGAACGCCACGGTGGTGATGAGGGAGACGATGGCAGCCATGAGCTGACCTAGACCTTGCATGGAAAATACAGCTGAGATCATGGCACCACGCCATCGAGTGGGAGCAAATTCGGATATAATGACGCTAGAGAGAGGATAATCGCCACCGATGCCGATGCCCTTCAAATTGTTAGACTCGGTTCACACAGCTCACGCTCGCATGCGTTCAGAATTCGCGTACCATAAGGACTCGCCAGAAAATTAAAAGACCAGCAAAACTGATGGATGGACTGGAAGAAACCAAAGCACAGCTGAATGTGCCGAAGATGATGATGGCCAGCTCGATGCCGTACATGCGTCGACGACCTAGAGCACTGAAGGTCATAGTTAGTAAGATGGAGGAGACAACTACACAAAAAGCCCGAGGCGATGCACGTACTCTGCGAGCCAGCCAAATAGGATCATGCCGATGACGATGCCAGCACTTGTCGACGCCTTCAGTGCTTGACTAATCGTATCTGGTAAAATGCCGTTGTCCCCGCCGAAATCATCTGTGACATCCTCAACAGACCAGAATACCATTCCAAGCAGGGTCGTTATAAGGTTGATGGAAAATATGTCGTATGAATCGAGAAGAAAGCCCATGCCAGCGACCAGGATGGCTCGAATATCTGCAGAAAGAGTTGGTTCATTCCAAAACCTGCCTCAACCAAAGCGAAGTCCGGATCAGAGAGCGACCCAATGGCATACACATACGAGACAAGCCGAAGGGGACCTTGTCAATCTCGGACAAGGCCAGTCTCCGGCGAAGATTGGGGTCTGATATGTGCGAATAGTCGTTGTAAAAGTTGTGAAATGCCCGGTTCCCCCCCAAAGTACGTGGACCAGAAGGATTCGTCGGGGGCGGAAGCATTTCTTCTACAGAAGCAGCAGCCATGGTATGAGGGTCGAAGACGACTCAACGACGGAGGCTGCCTGGTCTCAAAAGAGAATACATGGGAATAAGAGGCCAGAGAAGCCGCCAGTCCGTGAAAAATAAGAATTCAGGGCTGACAGTACAATCGGTTTCCGTCACATTCATCGGCTGACTTTGACCGACTTTCGGATCGAATCACGAGTAAAAGATGAGTTGGTGTGCGAAAAGAATAGGTTGATTCGTTAATGCAGTGGGAAAAGCCGAATATTGGATGGGTCGCGACTTCGCCTTCCTATGTTATTCCACAGCTTGCCGAGAGTAATTGATTCAAATGTATATGGTCGGGTACTTGAGAACCAAAAATGCAGACAAATTTGCTCTGATGCTGCGCCTGGACCATACGACGACTCGGCAAGGAAGAGAGAGACAACTGTGAGTTTGTGTACCCAAGTTCAGTTATGGCTATGCGGGCTTTAGTCCGTTGGATCGAGGAGGTCACGATGCGATGTGACGATAGTCGCTACCGCTGTCTGGTAGTTCGTTTTGCGAATTAGGCGACGATAAGGACAAGAGAATCCGTCAGCCGTGCCGGTTATATCGACGGATGATAAGCGCGCGGGGTGGAAAGCGAGAATGGGAATGAGAAGGGACAAAAGAGGATTCCGATGAGAAGGAGATGCAGAAGTGGAGGGGGAGTCGATAACGAGCCAAACGGGTTCGACGATGGGAAAGATTCTGGGCTGGAACAGATGCTGAGTACGGAGTAATACGGATTAGAGCGTTTCGGATTTTGAATCCAGCAAGCCCGTAATAATCCGTAATAATCCGTAGAAGCGAGATGGACTCGGTGCCTTGGGCGAGGAGTCGAGGACTTGGTAGTGACTAGTGGGGCGGGGCGTGAGAATGGGTTGATGGGCAAATGCAGCGAAGGAAAGGAAGGCGCGGCGAAGGAAATGTGACTCAGTCGGTACGTCAACATACCGAGTGAGCTGTGAACTCTCTACATCATTTTGCGCATGTGTGTTCGGATTACATACTCCGTGCGTACGTGTGTAATAATGTACATGTACGGCTGGACCCTGGTCGGATTCGAGAAGCTTTTGCTCCGCTCGCAGAGACAACAATAATCCAGCCATGCGCATGATGCTGACGGAATTCATAATATTAACCGTGACCAGCATCCGCACCCAGGCTATGTATGTAGGGCCAGCAAGGTCAGGGTGGCATCTAGTGGTTTGCTTCGGTAGTCCGTAGTTCCTACATGTACATGTATTGTGCCCGTCTGCCCGTCTGCCCGTCTGCCCGTCTGCCCGTCTGCCCATCTGCAATCAGCCGAGCAGGGAATGAATGAAAAAAAAAGCATGATTACTTATTAACTTATTACATAAACTCCGTAGTGCGAAAAAACAAGCACAGCCACCTACTGCGTACATAGTGCATACATACATGTATAAAAGAAGATACCACGACAGGGTTGCCAAGGCAGAAAGGAGGCCCAGCAGCAAAGCCTCAATTTCATCGCTTGGCCTCGGGACTCTGAACCCTTTTTGTTCAACTCTCGGCCCCGGGTCACCTCCGTGGGCAGATAGTCTTGGCGACAAGCACTCCGCACTGTAATCCCACTATGTACGGAGTACTCCGTGTAGTCTGATGGCGATGGACGAGGTGCAGACGGGGAGCAAGTGAGCAAGTGAGCAAGTATTAATATGAAGGAGTCAGAAGGACAGGACAGGAGTGACGGCATTGGACGGTTGGACGGTTGGACGGGCGGACGGATGGACGGATGGACGGATGGACGGATGGTTGGCGACCCGATGGCAAAGTAGCAGTGGAGGTGGGGAATATTGAAGCGATTATATCAACTTCTGATCATGTCAATTGAACCATCTGGACGACGCATGCAGACCAAGCCAGAGTACATACGGACTACATACGTCCGTACATCTCCTTGGACTCGGTCCACCTTGTGGAGTCACGTTAACCAGGGGTCTATATATATCCAATTAGATAAAAGTAAACTAGAGATATACAGACCCTGGTTAACGTGACTCCACAAGGTGGAACGAGTCCAAGGAGATAAGAAGCTCTCGTTTGGCCTTGCTTTGCTGGCATTGTCCGTGGCATTCCCGGACCAAGGTGGCTTAGCCGTCTGTGTGTACGGACTACCTGTGTACATAATTGGCTGCTCGGGTGTCGGTGCCAATCAATGAATGCCCATGTCGGGGCCCATGTTATGTCGTGCGCAGGTGATGGTGATGGCGTGGCTCGAAACGGAGGAGAGAGAGACATGTGTTAGTCCGTACGGATTACGGATTACATACTCCGTACATACGCGTACATACGCGGCATGGCTCGAAATCCGGGGAGTCGTTTCATGCAGTTTGCTAGCCCATTAGCAGATGATAATTTCGACGAGTGCAAGTATTATGTATTGTACGTACAAAATTGAGCTCTAACCGACAAATTCACACTAACACCACGACCACGCCGCGACCGCAAGTCGCCCGGGACGAGATCATCACTGAGCCACCTTCTGCATCGCCCCATTGTTACGCCTGTTGCTTCGGCCGCCGCTAACTTGTTCTCTTATAGCCGGGTCCGAATCTGCACAGCCCCTCGTCCGCACCGTTGACAAGACAACTTGCCTTATTACTGTGCGCGTACCAGCTAGGGTGTGATCCACGAGAACTCTGCTAAGTTAGCAGGGATAACCCACAGTATAACTTGTATGTGGATCACTATAGGGCAGCTACTTTATACTATCTAAGCTTATATTTTATAGCTTTTTTTCACTACCCTTATATCTAAAGCCCCTTATAACTAATATTCCCTTTATCTATAGTTAAAAAATTAAATCTATATTATAATTTATTAGTAAATACTTTATAATTTAAATATTAATTAATATTATACCCTAATCCTTATAGTTATAGCTATTTTTCATGGATTAGCTTTACTAGTCTAATAAAGAGATACTATTCTTACTTAACTTATTACTTAAAGCTTAATATAAGTAGTAGCTTAATAATAAGAAGCCTAGTATTATAAGAGATTTCTTTAAGGGCTTTCTTCCTACCCTTACCCTTAAATTCCTAAATTATTAATAGGAGGTAAGGCTTATTAAGAATTACTATATATAGCTAAAGAAAGTATAGTAAGTATTTTAAGCTATAAAGTTATAATTTAGTATAACTTATAATAAAGAGACTAGAAAGCTTTAAATAAGTAAGTAAAATATTAAATTTATTAAAAAGGTTTATAAGAGATTTAGTAAGGCTATTATAAGGAAGCCTTTAATTATAAATAAGACTTTTATAGCTATAGAGTAAGTAAAGGTTTTTACACTAAACCTTCTAGCTAGTAATAGAATTCTTAAGGCTTAAGATAATAAAGGCTTTACTATAGTAAAGAAGAAAATAGAAAGAGAAAGCTACTCTCTAGAACTAGATAATAAAGAGGAGGATATTAGAGGCCTATAATAAGGCACTAATAATAATATTCCTTATTTTATTTAAGAGATTTAGAATAATAATAATCCCTTTAAAGTTAATAATAATTCTCTTCTTTAACTAAATATATTTAAAATTATAGGAGATAGCTACTCTCCTAGTTATAGTTCTTAAAGGCTAGCCTATAGTTACTTATTAAACCCTTTTACTAGGTCTATACCTAGTAAATTATAGCTAAATAGATTACTAAAGAGATTATAAAAGTAAAAGGCTATAGTATAGGTAATAGAGCTTTTAGAGGTAATATTAAATATTCTTAGGCCTTATACTATAGGCCTTAGGTAGTATATCTTTTCCCTAAGGTTTATAAATATAGAAGATATTATATAAGCACTTAAGGATTACTAATTATATAGTAAAGAGCTTAGGATAGCTATAGTAATTTAAATTATTATATAGTTAAAGGAGAATTATATAAATACTTTTATTTAGAATATATTATTCTTAAGAAAAGTAAAGAAAGTATAGGTTAAATTAAACTTTAGTATTAGGCCTAGCTAGGTTATAGAAGTAAGGGTATTAATATCTTCTATAGGTATATATATCTTTGCTTTTCTCTTTATAGCATTATTAGTATAAAAGCTAGGAATTTATTAATAATACTACTAATTTTATTTAATATATAATTCCTTAACTTATTCTATGCTTTAATATTATTCCTAAAGCTACTTAGTAATTTATTTATAAATCTATAACCCTATATAGTATAGATTTACTTTATTAGCTTACCTAGTAGTTACTTTAAAAGCTTTATGCTTATCTAGAGGTAACTACTCTCTCTTATTTACTTTAAAGGTATAGGGTTCTCTTCTATATGTTTTAATAAAGTTAAATAGACTTATAATAGTATAGATTATCTTAATTTAGATAAGAAACTTATATTTAGCTATGCTATAGTAAATAATCTTTTACTTTTACTTATACTACCTAAAGACTTACTTAATAACTATTCTTAATTATAAGTATTAATAATTAAAAAGCTTTTCTTTATTTATAAGCTTTTCTTTATTTATAAGCTTTTCTTTATTTATAAGCTTTTCTTTATTTATAAGCTTTTCTTTATTTATAAGCTTTTCTTTATTTATAAGCTTTTCTTTATTTATAAGCTATTAATAAGTAAGTGCCTAGTCTTATAAATAATACTAAACTCTTAAAAATAGTATAATTAGCCCTTAATATATACTAAACCCTATATCTCTAAGATAAAAGTAACCTTAGGGTATTAAAAATAACTTTAATAAAGCTATTTATATTAAGATTATATTATTAATAGAACCTTTAGCGCTAGGTAATATATATTAAAATAATCCCTTAAAGCTAGTAATTACTAGTATATTTTATAAGATATTATTCTTTCTTAACTAAAACCTCTTTTACTATAAAAGCAAGATATATATAGGGATATATATACTATTAATAGCGCTAATTACACTATTAAATTAAAGGAATCTATTATTTAATTCTATAAAAGGTAAAATATAATCTAGGTTTAGCTAATAAATAAATCTTATATATAATTTCCTTATTAAATTAAGTAACTTATAAAAGATTTATAATACTAATAATTAGCTTAGATAAAACTAATAGCTTATATTTCTTTAAGGCTTATTATAAGTATAAATCTATAAGAATACTATTACTTTTTACTTAACTAATTAATATTATAAGTCTCTAATTAAAGTGTTATTCTAAAGCTAGTAATAAAGCTAAAGAAAGGTCTTCTTTAGTATTTAAAAAAGATATATAAAGTTAATACTAGGCTCTTAAAGAATATAATAGTAAAGGTCCTATAATATAGTTAGTAACTATTAAGTGCCTTCTTTAAGAGCTATAAATTTAGTATTATTATAATAGTAATAGTAAATATACTCTTAGAGGTAATAGGGTTAATAGAGTACTCTTTATATTCTTGCTATAGTCTTATAGTATATAAGAATTAATACTATAATATAAAGATTATTATTATTATTATTTTCTTTAATAGTAAGGTGCTTAAATAAGAGGTTATAATCCCTAAGAAAGGTTATTATAGCGCTTTGCTAACTTTATTATAATACTCCCTATAAAGTTTATAAAGTAATTTACTCCCTATAAAAATAAGAGCTAAAAAATAGTAGAATTCCCTTTATTCTTAGTATCTAATCTTATTATAGGTATTTATATAGCCCTTACTAGTATAATATATTATAAATAAGAGGAAATATAAAGTAAACTTAATTCTATAACTTTCTATATAAATTTACTACTAAAAATAGTTAGCGTGTCTGTTATACATAGTTATGCACTCTGCTAACTTTGCAGAGTTTTCGTGGATCACACCCTTTGTGTCCTTCTGGTGGCCTTCTACATGTAGATCCATTCCTCTCATAGAAAAGCTTCCCGATGGCGCAATCCGTCACCGAATCAGACTTCGGCCCGCTTATACAAACGAACGAATCCGTAGCGGGCAAAGTGTTTCAATAACCTCCTTATGTAGACAATGTTCCGCCTTATGGGTCTATGGCCCCCCACAGGCCCTCTACCATACATGTAAGGTTAGTGACCGCGCAGGTACGCGAAAGTGTAACAGTAATTTATGTACTCCGTACTCCGTAGGCATTATTTATTATTAGCCTACTGTTAGTATCTATCAGGATACCATTGACCTACGCGTAGGGTTTTTAGGGGTGAACTAAATTATACGTAATTATTATATATTCTAGTTTACTATCTAAAGCAAAAGGAGAGATTAAATAGAAGCATATAGGGTATGCTATTTATAATAGGAAAAGAAGCCTTAATTAGAGTTATATATAAAGAGGCTATATATGCTAATTCTAACTATAGCGTGGTTAACCTAGATATATAGGTCTGCGATATAACGTAGCTAGCTAATTAAAGGCACTTATAACCTATTAATATTATGCTTATTCTAACACTAGAAACTCTCTCTTTTTAATATAACTATTAATAGATAATATTAATAGGTAAATTAAAGAGAATATAAAAAGAATAGCTAAGATTAAATAATTATATATAATATTATATAAAGAAAACAAGAAAAACACTATAAAAACCTAGATTTAGTCTATAACCTTACTAAGAGAGAATAGGTTAGGATATTAGATTTATAACCACTATTAGTTAATAATATATAGGAAAGGATTAGTTAATCTAACCTCTTCCTAATCTATAAATCTAAAAGAGCACTAATCCCTTAAATTAGTTAAATTCGCGGATTAGAATACAGGCAAGGTTAAGAGCTTTAATTAGCTTAAAACACTATATAACTAGCCTAAAGGCTATAGTTATATAACCTATCCTTCTATCCTTATAGTTACTAAATTATTTGTAATAAACTTCTTAAATACCTTATTTAGTAATGCCTTTATAAATACATTAGTAAGGTTATTATCCCTATTAATCTATCTAATCTTGCGTTACTTATATAATTAATAAATGGCTATAATATTAATTATAAGGCGCTTCTCTTTTATAGTACTAAGCTTAATAAGACATTTATATAGGGAGTATAAATTAGTATATATAATAATAGGGATTATAGGTAAGTTTAATTAATAAGTGATTAATCTAAGTATTATCATAATTACGTAAGCTATATTAGCACTAGTAACTATACTATAAATCTTAGAAGCAAGTATACTTCTTATAACTCTCTTACTCTTTATAAAGCTATAGTATATAATATTACCTTAGATTATAAAGGTACTTTCCTTATAGACTTTAGTAGCTAGGATAAGCATATAGCCTAGCTAGGAAGTAAGATCTTAGTTATTAGTAAAAGATCTATCTATAAATATAAAGAGCTTTACCTTTTTAAGATTAAATAGTATAAATCTTAATCCTTAATTAGAATAATTAATTTACTACTAAATTTATTAGTTAAGGTTCTTTATATCTTTAGGCATTAGCTCCTAGTGCTATATAGTAATAAAGAGATTAAAATAGGCTTTAGGCTAATAGATTAAGGTAATATACATGCCTCTAGCCTATTATTCTATATATGCTTATTTTAAATTAGTTAGTAGGATTAATTAGAGCTTTCTACTCTAGCCTTTCTATTATAATATAATTATATTATTTTTAAGAGTAATAATACTACTATTAAAGGTTAGTAAGTTCCCTATAGAAAGGATTTACTTTAGTTTAGTAGTAAAAGAAGCAGTAATTAATTAATCTTCCTCTTATTAAGAGAACTTATAATTAGATAGTCTAATTATATTATTAGTCTATATCCTTATACACATAAAGGTTAGGTTTTCCTTTGTTATTATAAGCAGGCATAGGTTAAATATAGAGATTATTATCTAGAGCATCTCTCTATAGTAATAATAATATATTACTTACTAGTGTGTGCTAGCTTCTATAATACTATATAGAGGCTTAATAACTTATATTATTATATCTCTAGGGTATAGGTAATAGATCTAGATAGGGATCTAGGCTAGAATAATACAGCTAAGGAGTGTCTATGCTTATATATAGGCCTATATAATATTATAAAGCTAGAGAATAAGGCCTAGCTATAATAACACAGGTGTTATTACAAGGATTAATCGTTAGCTAGCTTATTAGATTATTAGGGCCTATATAAGGATTACTAGCTTTTCCTTATTACTATAGCCTTAGATTATAAGCCTTAACTTCTTATATAGATCTATTATCTTGCCCTTTACCTTATTAATAATATAGGAATTAAAGATTTAAACTTTACTATATTCTTTTTTATTATATCTAATAAATTTAAACATGCCTTATTTAATTAAAGCATTAATCTTAGCCTTAGTAAATAGTTTAAAGGGCTTACTAGGGGTCTTAATAATTCCTTCCTTACGTAATTAGATTATAAGCTTAAGATTAAAGCTTTCCTTAGCTAATAGAAAGATATTAGTCTTATCTTTTATTTAATCTATATAATTAATATTAGATATAATAGGAGGGTTCTTTTAAGGTCTTCTAGGTCCTTGCTTTAGGGGAATAATAGGAGGGGTAGCTATAGGCTATAAAGAGGCATTCTAGTTCTCTACGCTCTAGGGAGGTCTCTCCTTATTAGGATCTTTATAAAAAGGCCTTATAGAGGTTAATCTAAAGGCCTTAGGGCCTTAAGGGAGCTTAAGAGTATAGGTTTTATATTCTATAGATAAGAGCTTATAAGGGCCTCTCTATCCTTTGCCTTTATGCCACACGCATATAGGTAATCCTAGCAGGAGGTTAATAGTGCTCAGAGTATTGCACTACAATTTGTATTGTATTGTATTGTTTGTATTGTATTGTATTAAATACAATACAAAATACAATACAATATAAAATAATTTATATTAAATACAATACAATATAAAGACCTTTGTAGTAACTACACTAATTACAAACAATACAAATGTATTGTTAGGTAAAAAAAAAGTAGGACTTTTTATTAACTAAGGTTATTGATTTTTATAATTTTTTTTAGTATCATTGGTTATCGCCAATGCATCTAATTTATTACAACACACAATTATTACTAGCAATACCTAGCTAGTAAAACAATTAACAACCAAATTCTTATAGCTATAGTAATAAATAAGCTCTAAGGTTATAAATACAAGGGGCTATAGGGTTAGAGCAAAGTTTATAATAAACTTTATAGCTATGTTAGCGTAAGAGTTATAATTTATAACCGTAGTTAAACTTAAATTTATTTAAGTTTTACTTATAGCATAAATTAACGCAATTCCCCTTTCCTCTATAACTATGTTTTTTCTATCTCTTTATATATCTTTTATCTTATAGCTTACTACTTATGCTTTAAAGCTCTAAGGCAAACTAAATATAACTTATCCTTACTTATCTCTAATTTAATTCGAATTGCTAGGTGGGTTTTGCGTTACTAATTAACTAACTAACCCCTAACTAATTAAATAATAGCATAGCTAAGGGTAATAAAAAGAACACTACCTTATCTAAAATATTAAATAATATAGTGAAAGAAAAGAAAAGTAAAGGGAAGGGAAGTAAAGATAAATCTAACCTAGAGATAATTAATAGTATTTATACTATAAGGGAAAAAATACTAAAAAGTAAAGGTAATATAAATAATAAGATTTATAAGGTAAATAAGAAGAAAATAAAAGAATAGGGCATTAGGCTATAAAATACTAAGCAGTTTTACCTCGTGCTTAGGAGGGATTAACTAAGGTTATTATTAGGATTAAAAGAGAATTAGTTAATAAAACCCTTATATTATTAGCTATATTATTAAATTAGTTATATAATTTATAACATTATACTATTTTAAGGATTTTACTATAACTAGGGTTATATATAATATTATAATTTTTTAATAATACTATTATACTTTATACTTTATTTTACTAATATAACTTTAAGAAAAACCTTCTTATTATATTATTTACTATTACTATTAATTATTTTATATTCTTATGAATTATAATTATTACTTTTAATTAAAAAAACCTTAAACTAAAATAAACTACTAATAAACTTAATAAGAATAGCTTATTATAACTAATAATAGCTTATTATAACTAATAATAGCTTATAATAGCTTATAATAGCTTATAATAGCTATATTACTTTTATTACTTATATAACTTATATAACTTATAATATTATTAGTGTTAAACTTTAATTTAAGATAAATAACTAATAAATAAATAAAATATTAATACTAGTAAGCATAAGTAAATTAATATAGAAAAAGCTAGACTTTTTAGTTATTTAGTATTTTAAGGTTTTTAAAATATTAATAAAATAAAATTCCTTTCTCTTTTATATTTTTTAATATTATAGTAATAGTATAATACTAATTATAGTTATTATAATAACTATAATCTATCCCTCCTAAGCACGAGGTAAAACTGCTTAGTATTTTACAGCCTAATGCCCTATTCTTTTATTTTCTTCTTATTTACCTTATAAATCTTATTATTTATATTACCTTTACTTTTTAGTATTTTTTCCCTTATAGTATAAATAATATTAATTATCTCTAGGTTAGATTTATCTTTACTTCCCTTCCCTTTACTTTTCTTTTCTTTTACTATATTATTTAATATTTTAGATAAGGTAGTATCCTTTTTATTACCCTTAGCTATGCTATTATCTAATTAGTTAGGGGTTAATTAGTTAATTAGTAACGTAGAACTTACCTAGCAATTATAACGAATTAAATTAGAGATAAGTAAGGATAAGTTATGTTTAGTTTGCCTTAAAGCTTTAAAGCATAAGTAAGAGAGATAGAATAAACATAGTTATAAAGGAAGGGGGAATTGCGTTAATTTATACTATAAGTAAAACTTAAATGAATTTAAGTTTAATTACAGTCGCGAATTATAACTGTATCTTATGCTAACGTAGCTATAAAGTTTATTATAAACTTTGCTTTAACCTTATAGCCCCCTATATTTATAACCTTAGAGCTTATTTATTACTATAGCTATAAGAATTTAGTTATTAATTATTTTACTAGCTAGGTATTGCTAGTAATAATTATATGTTGTAATAAATTAGATGCATTGGCTATAACCAATGATGCTAAAAAATTATAAAAATCAATAACTATAATCTATTATTTAAAAGTAAGTCCTAGTATTCTTTCTAAAATAGGTTTAACTAATTGTAATTAGCGTTATAAGGGTTATTATTATAATTGGAATAACTCTAATATATTATTTAAAAGTGAGTCCTAGTATTATAAATAAAAATTGGTAAAACTAATTATAATTAAGGGTATTAGGGTTATTAGGGTTATTATTATAATTAGAATAACTATAATATATTATTTAAAAGTAAGTCCTAGTATTCTTTCCAAAATAGGTTTAACTAATTGTAATTAGTGTTATTAGGGTTATTATTATAATTGGAATAACTCTAATATATTATTTAAAAGTGGGTCCTAGTATTCTTTCTAAAATAGGTTTAACTAATTGTAATTAGCAATATTAGGGTTATTATTGTAATTAAAATAACTCTAATATATTATTTTTAAGTGGGTCCTAGTATTCTTTCAAAATAGGATATACGAATAAGGGTATTAAGGGTATTAGGGTTATTAAGGTTATTATAGTAATTATAACTTTACTAACCTTCGCATATTCTTCCGCACCGCTCTAAAGGTCCGGAATCGCCTCTAAAAAACAAACCACATCAATATTCAAATTCCTTACCTCCGTTTACCCCCCCCTATAATATTATATTATAATAAAGCTAGAAGCGGGTGTAAGGTTAGAATGCTAATAGTAATTAATATAGGAGAAAGGGGGCTAGCATAGAGCTACCACTACTTAAATATAGGAATTAGATAGTTTAATATCTAAAGTAGCAAGAATAACCTAATAACGAATTAGATCTAATTTAAATACCTAGATAATATAAAATTTTATAATAAAATTACAAGCCTTATCCCTAGTAATAAAGTTACCTAGGTATAGCGCATTACTAAAGCTATTACTAGATAGGTAGCAAACTATACCTAAGCTAAAGCAAGGATAATAAACTATAATAATAGTAATATCTATACCACTAAAGAAGCCCTTTAATAAGCCCTTAAAGAGGCTATTAAAGAAGAAGCTAAGAAAAGCAATACCCTAACCTAGGCTAGCATTACCGCTAGCCTAGTCCTTAAATAACTAAATACCTTACCTCCCCCTTTCTAAATCCCTAGTAAGTAAGACTAGGAGGTACTTATTAACGGGAATACTATCTAGGAATTACTCTAGTCTAGGAGTATAAAAGATATAGTAATAGTAGTTAATAAAGCTATAGGCTAAGCTATAGCAGTGGTAGCTAGGAGACTCCCTAATAAAGATACTATTATTACCTTTAAAGGAAATACTACCTAATATAAATAAGACTAAAAATAGATTACTAATGTATTTAGACTAGAAGCAACCCTTTACTAATGTATACTTAGCATTATTATTAAGAGGTTCCTAACTAAATATACTTTTATTAAAAACTTAGTAGTAAAAATCAGAAAAGCTAATAAGATAAATATAGTTAAGGTAATAGTAAGGTAACCCTATAGTAAAGGCACCTAAAGGACTACCCTAATACTAGGCCTAGCTAAAGTTAAAGACACTAATAAGATATACTATAATAGTATAGTCTTTAAAGTAAAGCTATTCTAAACTAAACTATATAATAAGACTCTATAGCCCTAATAATATTATAACTATTTCTAAATAAACTATATTACTAAGTTCTATAAAGTAGCTCTAAGGTATAGTAAGTATAGTACTAGCTATTATAAGAATAAGGAATCCTCTTACCTAATAAAAGATAGATAAGTAAAAGAAAAGTATATCCTATACTCTAGACTATACCTAGCCTAGTTAAGAGACTACCTTATCCTAAAAGAAAAGTAAAATACTACTAAAGTAAGATATCTTAAATAACCTTCCTGCTTTACTACCTACTCCCTAAGCAAAAGCCTAACCTCTCCCTATAAAAAACCTAGTATAGCCTTAGAACCTATTATTATAGCTACTAGAAAAAGAAAACATCCTATAAATATAAAACATAGCGCTAAATAACTAAGATTAGGAAGCATTAGGTAGTATATAAAGTAACTTAGAGCTAGAATAAAACTAGTTTAAAATAGTAGTAACTAATAACCCCCCTAATTAATATAATAATACTATAGGTCCTTTTCTAGAATATAAATAAGAAGAATAAACTAATATATATAGCGCTCCGCTACTAGACTAATATAGATATAATTATAATCTAAGAATAAGAATATATAAAAAACCTATAGCCCTTAGCACTAGGCCTAGCCTAGTCCTAACTTATATAATATAGTATATATAAACAAGAAATATAGTATAGGATTATAGTTAGCCTAGGGAGAAACTAACTAGTTACTAGTAAAACTATAAGGAGTTAATATTTACTCCCTTTATTTAAAGGGTTATAGTAGTAACTAGAATACCCCTATTTATATAATTAACTTAGAGAAGCCCTATAACTAAAGCGTGTTTATTAGTAACTTTAACTAAAAGCACCCTCTCTAGGATAAGCTAGATAGAATAACTAATAAAGCAAATAAACTACTAGAGTTTATAAGTGTTAGGAGCGCAGAGGTCAGAGACAGGACGTTCATCAGAGCGGATCTTCGGAGGACCTTTAGGCCGCGTGAATAATAAAGAGGCTAGCTAGCTACAAGATAGCTACGTGCTTATAGAGCGGGGTATTCCTTAAAGACTACGCATATTATTAGTGCTAGGTTAGAGATTAAAACCTTTATGCACCTACCCCTAGCTAGTATTTTCCTAGTAGTAACTATAGAAAATCTTAGCTATTACTTTATTTATTTAACCCTAAGCTTAAGCTATAATAAATTAATCTCTCTTACCCTTTTAGGGATATAAACTATTAGCTAGATTATTATATAGCTAATGCTCCGAAGATTTATATAAAACACGCTGGTACCTTATAATAATAAAGCTATAGATAATTAGGAAGGTAAAGAACCCTTATAATCTAGAACTATAGATAATAATAGGGTATAGCAAACGCTACCTAATCCTAATCTAGGTAAAGGTATAGATAATATAAATAACCTAGATAAAGCATTATAAAGACGCTATAAGGTTATATAAGCTAAGCTATATTACCTTTAGAAGACATAGGAGATTCTATAAATAGAGGCATAGATTAGAGAGCTTAAGGCAAATCTAGGATTAGCTAGACCTTCTCTAGGATTTATAATTACCCCTTAAACTTTAGCTATAGTTTTACTAGTAGTTTATAGTAACTTAGTAATAATTATATAGCAAAACAGTCTTATTAAGATATAGATAAAAATACCTATATATAAAGGGGATATATATAAGAACCTATAGAATTTCCTAGCAAATTTAAATATATTATTTAAATTAGATTACTATACCTTTAAGGATAATATTACTAAGGTAGTGTGTATAGGTAGCTACCTAGCTAATAATATAAAGTAATAATAGATACGTTATATAGCTATAGATAGGCATGTAAATTACTTATTATTTATATAGGTAGGTTTTCTAGAATAGCTAAAAACCAGAATAATAGATAAGGGTATAAGACACTTAGAAGCAATAAGAACACTACTAAATCTTAGGTAAAAGAGTAACTAATTATTTTAAGCCTTTATAAGAGCTTAGACTAAGGTAGAAGCTAAGTTACCTAAAGTAATCCTAATATATTTATAAATTACTATTTTTCTAAATAGCTTAAATAATACTATAAGAAAGTAAATAATTAGCTAAGAGATTCTAATAACTTAAAGCTAGCTATAAGGCTAGGGTAAGAAAGTAAAGGTTATAATAAGTTTAGGCTAAAGTAATAAAAAAAGTTAAGACCCTAAAAGAAAGAGACAATACTCTATATTACTTATAGATAAGGTATAGTAATAAAGCAAAGATTAAGCAAAAAAGCTATTTCTAGTATGTTATAAATATAGAAAGCCTAGATATGCTATACTAGCTTATTAGGTACTAGACTATTTTACTTATAAAAGCAATAGGCATATAACTAAGAGGCATAGTAAAAGTAGTAATAAAGCTACATTACCTAATATAATACTAGTTTAAATAGCATAGACCTAGGAATGCAATCTTACTGTAAAATACCTTATAAACAATAGAATAAGAATATAGGTATCTCTATAATAAAATAACTAGTGGTTAGCTATAAAAGCGCTATTTAATATAAGCATATAATTCTTAATAATTTATCCTAAATTATTATTAAAAAAGGATTAGGAGAATATAATCTAATTAGACTAGGTATTAGAGAGTATAAGCTAAAAAGAGATTCTATATTAAGGGATCTTAAAAATATTAATAAAAGTAAAAGATAGTATAGGATTTATAAAAGTCTATTAAGTTAGCTACTATATTACTAATATAGGTAAAGGGATAATACTAGGCATAGATTAGACTAAAGAATATTTACCTATAATTATATATTAGGATTAGGGATTTTAGAGATATTTAGTAACTATAGAATACCTTTCCTTTATTTATAGCAAGTAGTAAATATATAAAGAGAAAAAATAAGCAGTGGTTTTATTACTATTTAAGGCAATGAAGATTAGGCTAAGCGTTCTAAAAAATAAAAATTAGAAAGAAAAAGGCAAGGACTAATTAGAGAACCTAGTAGTAATAAAAGCATAATTAAATAGTAAAGCAGCTATATAGTTACTAGAATATACTTACTAGTAGTAAAAAAGTAAAGGTATTATAGTTATACTAATTTTAGAAAGCATAAGCAGTAAACAAGCTATGTTAAATTAAGGCATAAGCACCTAACGCCTTATACTAATAATTCTAAAGGAATACGAAGAGTTTATAAATGTTTTTTCTAAAAAGCTAGTAAGTAAGCTTCCTAAACTAAGGGGCTACACTTATATAATTAAATTAGAAGAAAGGAAAACACTACCTTAGGGGCCTATATATAATTTAGCTAAAAAGAAGCTATTAGTTCTTAGAGAGTACCTTATAAGTATATAGCTTAAAGGGTAGATTAGAAGATTAGTTAGCCTAGCTAGAGCCCTAATTTTATTTATTTTAAAGAAAGGAGGGAAATTAAGGCTTTATATAGATTATAGGGGCTTAAATAAGATTATAATTAAGGATAAGGCCCCTTTGCCCCTTATTACTAAAATCCTTAATTAATTAGTAAGCATAGTTATTTTTACAGTCCTTAATCTAAAAGATACATACTACTAGCTATATATTCGCTTAGGCAATAAGTAGAAGATAGCCTTTTATTATTACTATAGCCACTTTAAATATCTTATAATGCTATTTAGACTAGTTAATATATTAGTAACCTTTTAGGAGTATATTAATAATACTCTTAAAGGACTTATTAATAAGACCTATATTATTTACCTAGATAATATGCTAATATATAGTAGCGTAGTTAAGGAGTATATAGAATATATTAAATAAATTCTATATAAGCTTAGGGATATAAGTCTTTTTATTAACCTTAAGAAGTATTAATTTTTAGTTAAGGAAGTTAAATTCTTAGGCTTTAAGATATTAGCAAAAGGTATTATAATAGACCTAGTAAGAGTTAAGGTAATTATAACTTAGCTAATACTATGTAGTGTCTTTAATATTTAGTTATTCCTTAGTTTTACTAGATTTTACCGCTGTTTTATTAAATAGTATAGTAAAGTTATTGTTTTATTAATAGATTGCCTTAGAGGATAGTAACTAGCAATGTTTAACCTAAAACCTTATAAGTTAGTAGTGTTTAGAGAACTTTAATAGAAATTTTAAGAAGCGCTAATTCTAGTGTATTTTAACCTACTTATATATCTTAGAGTGGAGATAAATGTATCTAGATATGTAATTAGGGCTATACTTATAATATATATGCTAGGTTACTAGCACCTAGTTATATTTATATTAAGGAAGATAACCAATACTAAATTATACTATTTAATACCTAATAGCGAATTATTAGCTATCTAAGAGGCTTTTCGCATATAGAGACACTACCTTGCTTATTTAGCTTATATAATTAAGGTTATTATAAACTATTTAAACTATAAGTACCTAGCTATAAAGCCTAAGCTTACTAGTAAGTAGGTAACTACGCTTAATAAGCTTTATCCTTTTAACTTTAAGATTATATATTATATAGGGAAATTAAATCCTACTAACCTACTTTTAAGAAGACTAGATTTTATAAGTAAGGTAAGGAAAGCAAAAGTAGTAACTATATAACTTCCTACCTTTTTATCTAAATTTATAGATACTAAGTAATAGGAATACCCTAGTAATACTATTAGTACTATAAGTTCTATAAAAATATTACTTAGTGTAACTAATAGTTAGTTATAATAACGCTATAATAATACTGCTAATATCTAGGGTTTTAAAAAATCGTAACTTAACTATATTCCTAAAGAACCTAATAATCTAAATAATCTTAGAAGAGTTATATTAGTAAGGTTATTTAATACTTTTAATTCTTCTATTAATAAGCAATAAGCTAGCTATAGTGGTACTGCTAGCACCTAGCGTATATTTAGTTTATTGCTTAGTTATTTTAATTTTCCTATTAGACTAGCTACTGCTATTAGGGGTAGACTAGCATAGGTTATTGCTAGTAAGTAGCGGGGGCGCCCCTTAAAAACATTACTTATCTATATACCTATAAGACTAGAAGTATTTATTAAACTAATTACTTATAAAGATATTATAGCTAGGATCTAATCTGTTTAGAGAACCTTTTCTAAGTTTATCTCTAACTTTCTAGAAAAGAGCTTAGAATTAAAACCCCTAATTTAAGTCTTATTATATAAAGCGTAGCAAGGGAATAACTTTACTATAGGTTAATTAAAGTTACTTAAAAGCGGCGATTTAGTAGCGTCCTAGATATAGTCTATTAGACCCTCTAAGCTATTAATATTTAAGAATTATGTTTTTATCCCTTTAGGAATAAGAAAAGAAATTTTATTACTAACTTATAATAACCCTACTACTAGGCATTAGGGAGTAAGTAAAACTCTTCGCTAGATTGTAAACTAATATTATTAGCTAATAATAAAGAAAGATACAAAGGTATATATTAGCACTTATATAAGTTATTAAACTTTAAAACTAAGGCATTATAAACTATATAGCAAGCTAGCTACGCTGCTAGTGCCTAATCGCCCTTTTTAAGAATTGTTAATAGATTTTATTACTAGACTTCCACTAGTAAAAGATTTAAACTAGACCTATAACGTGATTCTAGTTATTATTAACTAATTCATAAAATATAGTATCTATATTCCTATGTTAACGTGACTAACTAGCAATAAGCTAGCAACTATGTTCTTAGAATATATTTTTAGAGATTATAGAGCTCTAGAAGGTATTATAACAGACTAAGGTTTTATATTTACTAGTGGTTTCTAGACAACTTTTTATTATCTTCTTGTAACTAAGCAGCTACTTAGCACTGCTTTCCACCCCTAGATAGATAGCTAGATAGAACGTTTAAACTAGGTCCTAGAATATTATTTAAGGGCTTTTGCTTATGCTAAATAGACTAATTAGGCAAATAACCTATTATTAGCATAGTTTGCGTACAATATAAGCAATTACATAACGCATAGCTACACACTAGCAGAGGCGTTGCGAGGTTACAATCCCAGAGGTCTATAATAAGTAATCGCAGACATCCCTTTAGTGAATAATCAAGCCAAAAATAGAGTCTTAGCACTAAGAGAGAAACACACTGTGATTAAATAGCTTTTAAGCGACTCGCAGACTTAGTATAAGAAATATTATAACTAGAAAAGAACTCTGATAAGGTTTAAAGTTAGCGATTATGTTTTGCTATTAACAAAGAATATTAATTTAAGACAACCTAGCAGGAAGCTAGCCGCGAAGTATCTAAGCCCCTATAAGATCGAAAAGGCAATTAGGAGTCACGGATTGGCGTATTAATTGAAGTTGCCACCCGGGACTCGATTGCTGTCATAACCCAAAGGTGTGCGGGTAAGCCACTAGACCAAAAGATCCACCAATGCTAGCTCTCGCTACATTGCACCTTATAATTGATTATTAGGCCTGCCCACGAATGCACGCACCTGACAATTATCCCTTCCCTCATAAGGCTTGTCCTAAGCCAAGGGCCCCACACAGGCTAGCGGCTAGTAATAACGCAACCTTAGCTTGGATTAGGCCTGGTTATCCGTGGCCTCTAAGATAATCAACCAATTGTGAACCCCCAAGGCCTAGTACGCACGACAGCTAGGCCTATACATCACCTAGTGCACATGACCCCACAGTTGCATCGCAACTGTACAGGCGTAACCATACCTGCCCTGTGAGCCTAACGTAAGCTACCTAGCCTAGCAATTCGAACCTAGACCTGCTAGGTTAATCTAACTGCGGGAATTGAACCTAGGACTAGCACATGCCTTACCCACGAGGATTCGAACCTAGGACTAGCACACACTAGAAGACCCGTGAGAGCTAGCATTAATGTCATAACCCAAAGGTGTGCGAGTAAGCCACTAGACCAAAAGATCCACCAATGCTAGCTCTCGTTACATTGCACCTTACAATTGATTATTAGGCCCGCCCACGAACGCGCGCACCTGACAATTGCACAATGTATTTAATATCACTAGTCTTAAGCCTTTCAAAGGGGACCTGACTGACGTGGAAGATGTGTCCTTGCTGCAGGATAACGTTAAAGACAATAAACAAGAGTTTAAAGTTAAGAGAATTATTTCGCATTGCTATAACAAAAGGCGTTGTAAATATCAAGTCAAATAAAAGGGCTATGATGCTTTAGAGAATTCTTAGGTGTTAAAAAGGGATTTTAGCACTAGAGAAATTATTAACAACTATAAGCAATAGTTAAGCAGCAAAGTTAATGCAAGACAGTTATAATTTATAAGTTAACGCAGTAAGATATTAGAAAATAAAGTTAATTTATTTAAATAACTTAAATAATCTATTACATAGCTACTAAGCACTTACCCCTTTATAATAGAGTTAGTTACTAGGACTGCTAGTTCCTTAGTGGTAGTAGTAGCTATAGTAACTATAAAGGTAAAGGCCTTAGGAGTATCTTTATTATTAGAATCCCCCTCTCTATATATATAGACCTAAAGTTTACTAGGGAGCTTAATAGGACTAATATAATTAGGCAGATTAGTAGCATAGGGTATAAACTACTAGTAAGTTAGTTAGGCATTAGCTATGCATATTAAGAAAGCTTACTATTAGGATATTCTAGGCTATAAAGCAAAGACTATTTAAAATATTAATCTATATCTTAAGGTTTATAGTATTACTTAGTAGCGCTATTATAATATGCTTATTACTCTCTGCTTTATAAGCAGTATTAGTAGTTATTTAAGCGTAGTAAATGTGTCTATGCTTATTAGAATTTTTATAGGATAGGATAGTATTCTATAGCTTTTTCTTTGCTTTTATAATAGACTACTAGTAAGTTAGTAATAATCTAGTGTCTAGGTAGTAGGATTATACTTACTTTATCCTAATAGTAGTAGCTACCTTCTAGAGTAGCTTTAATAAGTTTAAATAGTCTATTATAAAGCTATATAATTTAAGCTAGATACTAGTAGTATATTAGTAATAAGCAAGCAAATTCTAGATAAGGAAGACATACTATAAGGTAGTTTTTATTATTTTAGAAGTAGTAAGTATATTTTATTAAGTAGCCTATTAGAATATTAGTAATAAAGAAGTAGTAAGTAAGCAAAGAAATTATACTTATAGATTCTTTATATTCTATAGGGAAGGTCTTATTATTAATAAGATATCCTAGAATATTATAGATGCTATTTTTTAGTAAGATATTCTATATTACTACTTACTAAGAGCACTGTATATATAGAATCTTCTTACTTATTATACCACTAGTAGTAAGTTAGTAATAGAGACACTATAAAGATATAGTAAACTTATATTAAAATTTTAGAAGCAGTTTGCTTCTAAGGAGATAACTTCTTAGGAGACTTTAAAGGAGATTTCTTAATAGCTTAACCTTTAGGAGCTATTAATAAAGGGGGAGTTCCTATATAAGTATTAGATATAGTGGACTAGCTATGAGTTAGCTATAATAGACTAGATATAAATTATAACTAGAAGCAAATAAACTAATAACTAAGGATAAGATAAAAGACTAAGATAAATAGTAATAGATAATAATATTTAGAGACTAAAAAAGGTTAGTAACTATAGTGTAATAGTAATAAGAAAGCTATTACTTAGTAAGTAAGAGTAACTTATAAGGTTAAGGATTATTATAGGTAAAAGGAAGTGTGTAAAAGAGGGGAAAAATTAGTCTCTTTTATATTAACTATAGACCCCTTAAGTAATCTAACGCACTGCGTGTGAGTAATCCGTGAATTATAATAATAACTATTAGCTCTACTACTTACACGCATGCCTAACAGCTACAAACTCATAGCAACTATAACACAAGCCCTCTAGTTAGACTATCTAGAACTATAGCGTTAAGTACCCTATTTATTTAAACTAATTATAAAAATTAATATAAGTTATCTAGCTTTTTTTAGTCTAGCTATATAATAGGCAATAATATTTATTTTACTATATTAAAGCTATATATAGGCTGTTATTTAAATACTACTACTTATAATAAAAGGGGGTTATTTATTATTAGTAGTATTATTATTATTGTTTTGTTTACCTATATATCTAGTTATAAGGTACCTTATCTTATTTTTCTTTATAAGCTTTATTATAGTAACTATACCCTAAGTAAGTAGCTTATTTTATAATTAAGGTTAATTATATATTAGGGGAGTATTATATTAGGAGTGTAAAGGTTAGAGATAGAATGTTTATTAGAGTGAATCTTCAGAGGACCTTTAGGCTATATAGATAACAAAGAGGCTAGCTAGCTACGAGATAGCTACGTGCTTATAAAGTAGGGTATTCCTTAAAGACTATATATATTATTAGTGCTAGGTTAGAGATTAAAACCTTTACGCACCTACCCCTAGCTAGCATCTTCCTAGTAGTAACTGCGAGAATCTTAGCTATCACTTCGTTCATTCAACCCTACGCTCAAGCCGTGACAGAGAGAGCGTGTAGAAAATACCTATTAGGATAAGCTACCTTAGCAAGGATAAGAACCTAATAGCAATAACTATTTTTAATAGTAAGGGCTAAAGTGCTATTACTCTTAGTAGTATAACTTCTTATAAACTCTTTTAGTAAGTTTATCTTCTTTATAGATATAATAAGGTAAGGAGAAGCTCCCTTAGGACTTTTATTAGAAGATTAGAGTGAAATCTCTATATACATTAGGACACTACTATGACTAATATTAATTCCGCTATGCACCTAAAATGCGAAAAGAAACTTATACTATAGTAATAGAAAGTGTTAGTAAAAAGCTTAGGTAAGAGATTAAATAATTCCTAAACTTATATAATCTTTACTAATAAAAGAAGGGAAGAATTTAGTATAGTTAGACTAGTTAACAGTTTTTATTAAAGAAAGCTTATATTCTAGGATATTCGCCCTAATAATAGCAGTAATATTAGGTAGCTTTTAATAAGCTATATTAAGAGATTCTACTATAATTATATAGTTTATTAAAAAGAAAGAGGGTTTAAAAGAGAAAGGAAAGGGAGAGAAGAGATAGGCTAAGTATTAGGGCTATAAAGATATTACTTAATAATAGGCAGTAGTAACTAATAGTAATAACTACTAACCTTAATTTATAATACTATAAAAGAAGTGAATTATAAAAGCCTATTAGCTTCCTAAGGGTAACTAAGGGTAACTACAAGCAGCCGCTAGTAACTGCCTATATAGCTAATAAGGGCTATAAGAATATTAACAAAGTTATAAGAACTATTTAATCCTATCTCCCTCTATATTATTATATTACCTAGACCCTTAAGATATTTACCCTTTATTACCTAATTATATCTCTTGCCCTTACTTATTTTAGCCTAATGCTATTAAAGTAATTTACTATTTTCTATTTTCCCCCTGTTTTTTGCCTAAGATATATTATTCATATGTATATTATTTAATTATATTAAGAAATAAAGGCCTATAAGGAAAGTATAATTAATAAAAGCGCTTATATAAATATAGATAGTAGTATAGTTATATATTTTCCCTATAGTAAATACCTTATGCTATTTTATGCCTATATCTTAATATATAGAACTAAAGGTTTTTTCTTTAGGGAAGATAAAGAAAGCACTATAGAACTTAACCTAGTTAACCTCTATAGTTAGCAACCACTATTATTTTACCTAAGAAGAGACTAGCCCTAGCTACTAACTAGGTTTAAAGCCTATTAGGATAGTAATGATTTTAGCTAGGTAATGCTAATAGGACTAGGGTAGATAGAGGTAAGCTAGCAAGATTATTTAATAAATACCTATAAGTTCCTAAGAAAGGCTTATAAAATACTAAGTAAGGACTAGCTTAATTAGTTTAAGTTAGCTACTATAGGGAAGATTATAATATATAGCCTTAAAGTAATAGTGGCTATACTTTTATAAATATTTAAGATTAAGCTAATAAAGAAGTTTAATTTAAATACTCTATAAAGATTAATTAGTTTAAAAGCTAGGAGACTTTATTCTAGCTACTAGCTTATTAATATTAAGTATAGTTTAAAGTATAACCTTATTAACCTTTACTTATATATAAGTAATTAATATATTATTATAAGTTTTGCTTTCTTTATAAACCACTAGATATACTTTCTATTTAATTAAAAGTAAGCATAACTTTACTACTTTAATAGTATAGAAAAGGGGTAACTAAAAAGGTTTACTAATTTTATAAAAGGGTAGGGGCAAATTATATAGCTACTAAACTACCTATATAATTTTAAAGTAATTATAGTCCTAGTAATAGAATAAAAAGGAAACTAGGAATATAGATATACTTATCTAGGGTTTTTTCTATAAATAATCCGCTACTAAGTTAGATACTAAGCACTTAATTTACTTTTAGAAGACTAGAATATACTAAATTAATATAATATTAAGTTTAAATAACTATATTTATTTAGTAGGGATTTATATATTAGTTATTACTTTAAGCTCTATCTAAGAGACTAGATAATTACTAATAATATCTTAGACTTAAGATATAGCTATGCTAGGGCTCTTATAAGAACTATAAGAGTTCTGCGAGATATAGCTATAAATAAGCTAGGTATTAGAGATTAATTACCTAGAGAATTATCCTACTAGAAAGACTTTAACCTTTAGTACCTAATATATAACACTATAAAACGCTAGCTACCTAGCTTTATAACCTAAATAATTAGTAAAGGATTACCTATTAGCGCTATAGTTATAGCTTAGGAATATAAAGTTAGTAATAAGAATTACTTAATTAAATAGTACACTAAGATAGCTTAAGATAATAGACTTTATATCTAGGATTATTAGTAGCCTATTATATATATCTATACTAAGGATCCTAAAATCTTTAATATTAGTGTCTAAGAGATACTATAGGAATAAAAGTAATAAATATAGAAAGATATAGATAATATATAGTAATAGGAGACTACTAAAGATTAAAGATTAAGTAAAAGAGTAAGCTTTTAGGCCTTATAAGAGTCTTTATTAGGGTTATTATCTATAGTTAGGTATAAAAAGATACTATAGTCTCTAGCTATAAAACTTAAAATACTCTAATAAGGAAGGCAAGAATAAACTTATAATATTATAAACTAAATGCTTTAATAATAGTAAGTAGTAACTAATAACTTGCTTTAAATAGACATTAAGGATTAGCTAAGGTTACAGCGAATCTTTAGAGTTATTAGGAAAAGCTAGGCTTATAACTATAAGACTCTAATTAAATAGGTAGAAGAAAACACTATATACCACCCCCTTAGAGATATAGAATAAGCTATAATAATTAATCTTCTCTTACTCTTAGACTTAGAATAAGTAGCCTAGAGAAAAACTATTATATAGCTCCCTATATTATTTATATATACTTTAGTAATACTACCTAGACTAGTCCCTTAAGGAATATAGTTAGAAATTATTAAAGCCTACTAGTAAGAGAGAAAGCATACTATAGGATTAATTAATTAATATAAAGACTAAGAAAAAAGGGTAAGTTAGCAAGAGTTAAAATAACCTATAGTTTATACTCCTTTACTAACATTGCCTATAACTTACCTATAAACGCTAAAGACACTAAAACTCTCTAGGAAGATAAGAAATTTAGGTCTCTAGCTAGGGAGGTTCCCTTTTCTTTTTCTATTATAAAAAAAAAAAATTTCTTTTCTCTTTTCTTTTAATTACCTTTTCTTATAGAAGCATTAAATCTATATATACTAGATTAAATAATGCCCTTCCCTAACGCATAGTATTAAGTAACCTATGACGCTTAAAGATAAGTTAGCTATTTCTTTTATTACTATTTTCTCTTTCCTAGGGACTAGGAAGAGAAAATAGTTAGGGAGGTGTTATATGCTATAAGATACATGCCTATAAACACGCGATCGCAATAATAAGCACAAGGGATTATAAGACTAGATAATATAATAAGGGATAATAATATTAGTTATCTAGATAAGGGGATTATTTAATCTATAAAAAGTCTGCCTATAGCTAGATTCTTTTAACGCTTATTACTCGCTTAGACCTGAATTTTTGCCTAGCTATTGCTATGGCTAATAATTATATTTGCCCTAATATCTATGTTTGCCCTAAAAAGATAAATTAATAAGATAAATCCCCTAACTTAACTAAAAAGTTACTTCTAATCTAATAGACTATTTAATCTAGAATATCTCTATTTGTAAAGATAAATTCAGCTATTATTGCGATCGCTGCTGTTAAGTTAATTAACCCTCTAACGTGAGCAGACATCACCGCTACCTACGACTGTGGGCTAGCATCGTGTCTTTTAGGGTGTTGTTTTCCGCTTGACAAACTAATTAGATAAAATAGCTAATAATATAAGGGTTCTATTAACTAATTATCTTTTAATCCTAATAATAACCTTAGTTAATAAAAAGTCCCACTTTTTTTTTACCTAACAATACATTTGTATTGTTTGTAGTTAGTGTAGTAACTACACTAACTACACTATAAAATAATTTGTATTTAATACAATACAATACAATACAATACAAATTTTTTCAAATACAATACAAATACAAGATTTCCCGAAAAAATACAATAAATACAATACAAACAATACTCTGATAGTGCTAGAGGTATTAGGACTATTCCTTACGGCAAGGGCGTTACTAACCTTTTGCTAGGTATAAATGCGCTTAACTTCCTTTATTACTAATTAGATTGCAAGGGCTTATTACATAATATCTAGTGATAAAGGCAATTCCTTAACTATATAAGGATACACGCTAAAAACAAGAAGTGTTAGCATAAGACTATTTAATCCTATAGTATTATTTATAGCTTTGACTGCTATTTGTAATGCTATAGGCTCTAGTGTTATTAGGCATTCTTATCTAATAATATTATAGGCCCTTTAAAGCGGCCTATAATATTGCTTAACCTTACTAATACTATAGTAAGCCTTAATAGGTATATTCTTAATCTTAATTACTATTAATAATATAAGCTGCTTAAACTCCTTACCTCTAAAGGTTATTCTAGTGTCTATAATAATTATATCTAGGGGGCCTAGATAGATATTAATCTAGCAAAGATAGAGTGCTTCCTATATAGTCTTTATAAAGATATCCTTAATAAATCTAGCTATATTAAAGAATATAGCTATATCTATAACTTATAGAATAGGGCGGTTGCTATTAATATATAAGATATCTATAATAATTTCGTAATTATAAGTATATTTATCCTAAAGGGTGAATTTAAATTAATATAAGCTATCTGTATTTAATTAATATTACTAGTAAACCTTAGTTAACTTCTTAATAGCTTTAAACTTAACCTTATGCCCTAATTTATAAAGCAAATTATAAAGATATCTAACTAAAGAGTATCTAAAGCGTTAATATAATTAATAGAGCTTAACTTCTATAAGATAACTCTAAGCAATACTTTCTTCTTTATTAAGAAGCATTTATGTATACCCCTATTTATATATAATAGGGACCTTAATATTCCCTTACTATAAAATATTCTCTAATATATAGAAATTAATCTTTAGGTAGGTTATATTATTAAGATATAAGAGAAAGGGAGTATTTATAAGGATTACCTAAAAGAGAATAATTCTAAAAGGGGTGTGAGGCCCCACTCACAACACCGCGCATCACTAGCGCACCCCGCGGGCAGGCCGCACCCTAGGGCTATGTCCACGTAACACTAGTAAGCCGCTAGCTATAAGCTAGCGACTTATACGCATAACACACTTAGACCTAGTAAGCTTTAGTTAATATACCTAATCCCTTATACCTCTTACCTAGCTACTATTATTCTTATAATTCTAAAGCTTCTCCTACTAGCTACCTAAGAGTAATATAGGGGGGAGAACTACCTAATCCGCTAGAGTAATATTAGATAATAACTAGGGCCTATTAAATAAGGGTAGTACTATAGATAAAAACACACTATATTTTATAAAGGCTATACTTAAAATTAGACCCTTTACCCTTAGTACTAAAGCTATAGTAATAATAAAGCAAATTACCTAACTTAAATAAATCTAGAGACTATAAGAATAAGAATAGAAGCTTATTACCTTATTATAGCTAAATAAAGGAAAATTATAGGAGAAATAAAGGTAAAGAGCTAGTACCCCCTTAAGCTAAAGTAGCTAAGAGATTAAGGTCTAGAATATTACTAAGCTTTAATACCCTATAAACCTATAAAGGTATAAGATATAGCTTAATAACCTAAACTATGCCTTTAATAAGGTAAAGAAGAAGTATTAGTAAGACTATTAAAAGATTCTCTTTATACTTAACTATATATATACTAACTACTAGGTAAGATAGGATAGATACCTTAAAGAATAATAGGCTAATAGCTAGGATAACCTTAAAGATAACTAGGATGCTTTCTAGACCTAGATACTTATACTACTTAGAGATACTATAAACTATAATACATAAATAGCTATATAGCTAGAGAACGCAAAGTAACGTAAGGGCTAGAGCCTTATTAAATTTAGTATTTACTTAGATTTACTAGAGAAATATCTAGAAAAAGCCTCTAAAAAGTCTTATACTCTTATATTCTTTATAAAACTACTCCCTAATCTATAGGACTATATTAACCTATATTCCTTAATTATAGGATAGACTTAAGAAGAGATTATATAACTTACCTAGTAATTTTAGAAGGTAATACTAAAAAATAAGCAAAAGCCTAAGTATTTAGGAGATAAGGGCCTGTATAAAACCCCTAGATATTAAAGATATAATTCCCTATAAGGTTATAGACTTTATAAGGATTAAAAGAATAAGGACTAGGAAAGGGGCCTAGCTACCTACCTAAATAATAGTAAAGTAAGAGGTAAAAGATAGTATTATAACTATAGTAGCATAGAATATCTTGCCTATAGCTATAATAAGCTAAAGAAAGAGCCCTAAGAAGACTAGGGAAACATGCTAAGGCAGAAGTAAATACCCTTACCTCTGCCTTAAACACTAAGGTACTAATAGGGTATAGATTTCATATACTAGTTACTATTTATAGGTATAAAGACATTAAAATAGCAGCGAATCTTAATAGCTACGCTAAGATTAATATTATTAGTGCTAAATTTATAAAGAATTATAAGCTTAACTAGGCTAAGGCTATAGCACCTATTCTTAAGGTAATAAGAGCCCTTATAGTCCTTTAATATAGTATTTATAAGGTACCTATTATAATTAAGGACTTAAGGGGAGAAGAAAAGAACCTTAAGCTACTATATATAGCTATAGATAGGGACCTAAGAGTAGGGGGAAGCCCTCTCTTAATTAGAATATATATACTTGCTAAAGAATATGTATATCTTTACTTATACTTATAAGAGTAATAGTTTAAGAAAAAGAGAATAGCCTTCTTGCTTATAACTCCCTATAAGTTTGTAAAGGTAATATATAATAAGACTATTATATATACTATTATAGGAGTTATAAAAGATAAGTTTATTACCCTTAAAGATAATAAGAAGGTAAGAGCGTATAAAACTATTAAGAATATCCCTAAGGAACTATATAAGTTTAAAGATATATTTATATTAAATAAGGTAGAAAGCCTACTATTAAGAAAAGAGACTAATTATATAATTAACCTAATACCTAGGGCCACACCCCTATATAGACTAATTTACTCTCTCTCCTAAAGTAAGCTTAAGAAGCTCTATAAATATATTAATAAAAACCTATAGAAAGGCTAGATAAGACCCTTTAAGAGTCCTATAGGCATGCCTATTCTATTTATACTAAAGAAGGATAGAATGCTTTAACTATATATAGATTATTAGGGACTTAATAGAGTAACACAGAAGAATTACTACGCTCTCCCTCTAATTTTAGAGATTCTAGACTAGTGCTAAGAAGCTTATTACTTCTTAAAGATTAATATTAAGGATACTTACTATTAAATTTATATTAAAGAGGGTAATAAGTAAAAGACTGCGTTTTATACCTATTATAAACACTATAAATATCTTATAATACCTTTTAGGTTAACTAATACCCTAGCTACCTTTTAAAGCTATATTTATAAAGCGCTTTATAGGTTAGTTAACACTATTTATATAGTGTATCTAGATAATATCCTTATCTTCTTAAAAACATAAGAGAAGTATACTATATATATTAAGGAAGTTTTAGAATATATAAGGTTAGCAAAGCTATATATAAAACCCTTAAAGTATTTATTTTACTAAGAATCTATAGAATTCCTAGGGTTTATCCTATTAGTTAATAGGATTTTAATAGATATATATAGGGTTAATATAATCTAAGATTAGAAGGAGCCTAAGAGCTTTAAAGATATATAATTCTTCCTTAGATTCTATAACTTTTACTAATAGTTTATTTATAAATACTCTAGGATTATAGCACCCTTATATACGCTAATAAAAGGCAGTTAAAATAGTATCTAAACTAGGAAGTTTATATTTAAAGCAAAGGAGTAGCTAGCGTTTAGCTAGCTAAAAGATACCTTTTAGCAAGCGCCTTTCCTCTATTATTATAACCTAAGTTAGCTAATGTGTATTAAGATAGATACTTTAGTCTTTATAATAATAGGAATCCTATCTTAATAGGATAATAAGGGACGCTAGTATTTAGTAGCCTTTTAGTTAAGGAAGTTTATAAATACTAAGTATAATTATAGCATAGCTAATTAGGAATTACTTACTATAGTAAAGTTATTTAAACACTAGTAATACTATATTAAAGGTATAGTAACTCTAGTTAAGGTCCTATTAAACCACTATAACCTATAGACCTTTATAAGGTAGTAAAAGTTAAATAGAAGGTAGGCTAGATAGTGTATATTCCTTTGCCCCTTTTACTTTATAATTAAGCATAGGCTAGGGAAGAGTAACCTAGCGGATATACTATTAAGAAGGTCTAATTATAAAGGTAAACCCCTAATAAATAAGGCACTTTTACTAGAGCTTTAAAAGAAAATAGTAGTTACTAAAGAAGTAGTAAAAAAAGAGATACTAATATATTAAAGGAGATATAGTAAGATACCTTTAGGGGAGGAAAATACCCTAGTCTTAGATATAAAGAGGCTTAATAAGATATCTTTAGGGGAGGAAAATACCCTAGCCCCTATAGAGAGAGCTTAAGAGGCTAGAGTAGCCTAGTTAAGAGGCTAGTTAGCTACTATAAATCTAGTAAAAGATTAGCTAAATAAGGGTGATTTCTAGGAGAAGGTAGTATATATCTAAGATATTAGTATAGTATAAGAGATATAGGGGACTATTATATTACTAAATCCTTACTAATCTAGGCTAAATAAACTATTAGCGTAATTACTATAGAAGGCATAGAGTTAAGACCTAGATCTATAAAGGTAAAATAGTAAGATAGAGAAATCCCTAGTAAAAAGAGAGAGAAAAGCTAGTCTATAGTTATATAGCGTAAGGGGCCTCCTAATATACTAAGACTAGGTAGTTATTCCCTAGGAGCCTATCTTATAATAGGAGCTTTTATAGCTACACTATAATAATTTGCTAGCAGGTTACTTTAGGACTAAGCGTACTCTAAAGCTACTAAAGTATTACTTTTAGTAGCTAGCTATAAGTAAGTCTATTTTAGACTATATTATAAGCTATAGGGTTTGCTAATAGGTAGTAGCTAGAAGGCATTACCTATATAAAAGCCTTAAATCACTACTAATACTAGGGTAACTATAGGTAGAGATTTTAATAGACTTTATTATAGGATTGCCTATTATATAAGTAAGTAAGTAAGAAACTAATATAATCCTAGTAATTATAGACTAATTTACTAAGTATTCTATCTTCTTACCTATAACTACTATAATTAACGCCACTAAATTAGCAAAGCTTTTCTATAAAGAGATTAAACTGCGATTTAGGGCCCTAGAGGGTATTATATCTAACAGAGGATTAGTCTTTATAAGCTAATTTTAGTTAGACCTATACTACCTTTTATGCATAAAGTAAAGGCTTTCTATAGTGTTTTACCCTTAAACTAATAGGTAAATAGAGAGAATAAACTAAGTACTTAAGCATTACCTCTAATATTTTATTACTAAGAACTAGTAAATATAGCTAAACCTACTCCTAATAGTGTAATTTGTATATAATAATATAGTAAATAGAACTATAGGTTACTCTCTAAATTACTCCCTTATAGGCTATTTGCCTAAGTTTTATCTAGCTCTTAGGGATAAGATTAAAGAAGGGAAGGTACTAGAAGCCTATGCCTATATTATAAAGCTATATAAAGTTAGAGAATAACTAAAGGAAAACTAGGTAAAAGCCACTAAAACCTAGGTAAAATACTATAATAAACGCTACTAGCTATTAACTCTAAAAAGAGGTAACTTAGTATTACTATTAGTAAAGAATATTAGGCTTAAGGATATAAAAAGGAAGCTAATCCCTAGGTTTATTAGGCTATTTTAAGTGCTTAATACTATAGGAAAATAGGCATACTAACTCACACTACCTAAGAAGTATAGCTAACTATATAATATATTCTATATTAGCCTATTAGAGCTATAAAATTACTATAAAGGCACTGAGGAAGAAGATATACTAATACTAAACCTTAAGGATAAAGAAGATAAGTATAAAGTTAAAGAGGTTAAGGACTATAGAAAGGCCTATAAAGGTAATAAATACCTAGTAAAATAGAAGGGTTAGCCTAGTAAATATAACTAGTAAGTCCTAGTAAAAGATATAGAAGGCACTTAGTATATAATTTAGGCGTTTTACTAAAGTAAGTCTAGTAAGAGAGGTAGTAAGATATAAGCAAGTTATAGGCAAAGAGATATAATATTTCTATAAAAAAGGCCTAGCCTTACTAGCCACTATTATACTCTAAACTAAAAACCTTAGACTACCTACTAAAAAACAAAAGAAAACATGCCTATAAAGTAAGGAGACTTAAAGGAAACCCCTCTATTATAGCCCTTATATGCCTAAAAACCTAGCTATTATAAATAAGGTACTTAGCATTATTCTTATCCCCTATAATTATCTCCTATATTACTAGGTAAAAGCAGTGTTTTACTATACCCTAGGGTATAAAACCTAGGTTATAAGACCTTAAACGCAAAGTTATTCTTACCTTCTAGGCAGTAAAGAGTATATAATAGTTTAGCTATAAAAAGGTTAGTAAATAGGTAATAAAAAGGGAGGGAATACTTACTACCCCTAGGATAGGACTTAGAAACATTATAACTAAAAGTTACTAGTAAGAAATAATATACTAATTATATAAAATTAATATATCCTTACCTAAAATATAAGCAAGAAGCTAGTAAACCTAGGGGGAAGAGATAAACCTAGTGGACCTTAGTAGCCTTAGTAAGACTAAATATAATATAGTATACTATATTAGTATAATTAAAACCTATTATTAAATTAAGATAAGCCTTAGTAAAACTATAGTAAGAGTTCTTTAAAAAGGCATAGTCTTTAGGGTTCTTAGGGTTATCTTTACTAAGGGCACTTATAAGGGTTTATACCTAATCTAAGAGTGCTAGAAAGTCTAAGAAATCTCCCTTTATAGTAGCTATAGCTTATATAAAGATATTAGTAATAAGGTACTAAAAGATATAGGAATAGCAGTATACTTATAGTATTATAAGTATTGCCATGCTTATAACACTAGATATAGCGTTTAGAGTATTTTACTATAATAATAGCAAATAATAGCTAAGGAAATTAGTAGTTTATCTAGGGAAGTTTAGGCTCTAAGGGGGGGCTTTTCTTAAACTTAGCGTATCCTATATATAAGTAATATATATAGAAGCACTCTTTTAAGGGAATATAATCCTATTCTATAGTAAAGGTAAGGTAACTAATAAGGGAATTATAATAGTAACTAAAGGTATAATAATATTTTAAAAAGTTTAACTATAAATATAAAAAGGAAGAACCTATAATATAAAGGAGTATTATAGGAGAATTTATACTTAAACACTACCTAATGTTTATTATTATTTTAATATAGCTACTACTTAGTAAATAGCTATAGAATAGCTAGTAAAAGCTATTTAGAAGCCTAGCTATAAGTAGGGGGGTAATTATAAAGCCTTACTTATAACACTGTGTACTACTAGCGCACCCTACAGGCAGGCTATACCCTAGGGCTATGTCTATATAACACTAGTAAGCCACTAGCTATAAGCTAGTGACTCGCACGCATAACACACTTAAACCTAGCAAGCTTTAGTTAATATACCCGATCCCTTATACCTCTTGCCTAGCTACCATTATTCTCACAAGGGGTTAGCACTTTAATTAATCTAAGTGCTATAATTAGTTCTTTAGGGCTAAATTTAATCTTTACCTTCCTAGTATCTAACTTATTAAGTATAATAGTTAGTATTACCCTTTATAAAGCTAAAAACTAAGGGTAGCTTACTAATAAACATCCTGCGGTACCTATATTAGCTATAATGCCTTTAAAGGTTCTGGATAAATATTATCCTTTAAGTATAAACACACTTAGTACCTTATCTAGTTCCTAAAGATTAAATAAATCCTTCTTAGCTAAAGCGTGAGTTATTACTCTTCTAGCAAGAATCTTAGTGGTTATATAGCTATTATAGGTAGTTCTATATATAAAGAAGCCTATAGGTAATTAACTATTATTATTTTCTTTACTAAAACCAAGTTCTATTAGGTATTAGTTAATATTATTATCTTTAACTAATTTAGAGTCTTTAGCGCCTTTATACTAAGTAAGGAATACACTATATAAAGAAGCTATTAAATCTATGTAAGAGTGGTTCTTAAAGCGTTAGAATGCTTTCTTATAGTCTTTATTAGAGTGCTTAGTTAACTAATAACCTTCTTTTCTATATATATAACACTTTTTTAGGCAGGGAGGCTTACCTTTTAAGGTAGATTAACTATATTAGGCTTCCTTGCCCTTACTATTATATTTATAGTTAGTCTAAAAGTGCTCCTTAGTATTAGCTTCTATAGGGAACTACTACTAATTAATTAAAGCTTTAGATTTGCTAATTAATATCCTTATCTATTTATAAAAGCATTAGAGGTTAATAGGAGGATTAATAATATAGGCCTTATATTCTAGGATTCCTTTGCAGGTATTTAGAATCTAACTATAAAGGTTTAATTCTAACTAGGATCTATAAGGGTTTACCCTTTAGAGACTTAAGAGCTTTATTATAAGGTCTTTAAAGCACTTAATCTTTAACTTATTAGGGTTCTCTTAGATAATAGTAAGTAGTTATAATCTTCCCTATAATAGATAGTTCTTCTAATGCGTATTATCTATCTTAAACTTCTACCTAATCCTACTAATAAGAGTTAGGAGGTCGTAAGGGTCTCCTTAGCCTAAAAGGTTCTTGTCACGGCTTAATCGTAGGGTTAAATAAACGAAGTGATAGCTAAGATTCTCACAGTTACTACTAGGAAGATACTAGCTAGGGGTAGGTATATTAAGGTTTTAATCTCTAACCTAGCACTAATAATATACGTAGTCTTTAATAAATACCTTGCTTTATAAGTATATAGCTATCTTGTAGCTAGCTAGCCTCTTTATTATCTACGCAGCCTAAAGGTTCTTTAAAGATTCGCTCTAATAAATATCCTATCTCTAACCTTTACGCTTCTAATATAATACTCCCCTAATATATAATTAACCTTAATTATAAAATAAGCTACTTACTTAGGGCATAGTTACTATAATAAAGCTTATAAAGAAAAATAAGATAAGGTACTTATAACTAGATATATAAGTAAATAAAATAATAATAATAATACTACTAATTATAAATAACCCCCCTTATTATAGGTAGTAGTATTTAAATAGTAGCCTATATATAGCTTTAATATAGCAAAACAAATATTATTACCTATTATATAGCTAGACTAAAAAAAATAGATAACTTATATTAATTTTTATAATTAGTTTAAATAAATAAGGTACCTAATGCTATAGTTCTAGATAATCTAACTAGAGGGCTTGTGTTATAGTTACTATAAGTTTATAGCTATTAGGTATATGTATAAGTAGTAGAGCTAATAGTTATTATTATAATTTATAGATTACTTATATATAGTATATTAGATTACTTAAGGGGTTTATAGTTAATATAAAAGAGACTAATTTTTCCTCTCTTTTATATACTTCCTTTCTCTTATAATAATTCTTAACCTTATAAGTTACCCTTACTAGCTAAGTAGTATCTTTCTTACTACTATTATACTATAATTACTAACCTTTTTTAGTCTTTAAATATTATTATTATTTATTGCTATTTATCTTAGTCTTTTATCTTATTCTTAGTTATTAGTTTATTTGCTTCTAGTTATAATTTATATCTAGTCTATTATAGCTAACTTATAGCTAGTCCACTATATCTAATACTTATATAGGAACTCCTCCTTTATTAATAGCTTCTAAAGGTTAAGCTATTAAGAAATCTTCTTTAAAGTTTTCTAAGTTATTCTCTTAAAAGTAAACTACTTCTAAAATTTTAATATAAGTTTATTATATCTTTATAGTATCTTTATTACTAACTTATTACTAGTAGTATAATAAGTAAGAAAATTCTATATATATAGTGCTCTTAGTAAGTAGTAATATAGAATATCCTACTAAAAAATAGCACTTATAATATTCTAGGATATTATATTAATAATAAGACCTTCCTTATAGAATATAAAGAATCTATAAGTATAACTTCTTTACTTACTTACTACTTCTTTATTACTAATATTCTAATAGGCTACTTAATAAAATATACTTATTACTTCTAAAATAATAAAAATTACCTTATAGTATATCTTTCTTATCTAGAATTTACTTACTTATTACTAATATACTACTAGTATTTAGCTTAAATTATATAGCTTTATAATAAGCTATTTAAACTTATTAAAGCTACTCTAGAAGGTAGTTACTACTATTAGAATAAAGTAAGTATAATTCTACTACCTAGACACTAGATTATTACTAACTTACTAGTAGTTTATTATAAAAGTAAAGAAAAAGCTATAAAATACTATCCTATCCTATAAAAATTCTAATAAGTATAGATATATTTACTATACTTAAATAACTACTAATACTACTTATAAAGTAAAGAGTAATAAGTATATTATAATAGTATTACTAAGTAATACTATAAACCTTAAGATATAGATTAATATTTTAAATAGTCTTTACTTTATAGCCTAGAATATCCTAATAGTAAGCTTTCTTAATATATATAGCTAATACCTAACTAACTTACTAGTAGTTTATACCTTATACTACTAACTTACTTAATTATATTAGTCTTATTAAGCTCCCTAGTAAACTTTAGATTTATATATATAAAGAGAGGGATTCTAATAATAAAGATACTCCTAAGGCCTTTTTCTCTATAGTTACTATAGCCACTACTACTGCTAAGGAACTAGTAGTCCTAGTAACTAACTTTATTATAAAGGGGTAGGTGCTTAGTAGCTATATAATAGATTATTTAAGTTATTTAAGTAAATTAACTTTATTTTCTAATATCTTATTATATTAACTTATAAATTATAACTATCTTATATTAACTTTACTACTTAACTATTACTTATAGTTATTAATAATTTCTTTAGTGCTAAAATCCCTTTTTAATACCTAAGAATTCTCTAAAGTATTATAGCCTTTCTATTTAACTAGATATTTATAATACCTTTTATTATAGTAATATAAAATAATTCTCTTAACTTTAAACTCTTATTTATTATCTTTAATATTATCCTATAGTAAGGATATATCTTTTATATTAGTTAGGTTCTCTTTAAAAAGCTTAAGACTAGTAATATTAAATATATTATATAATTAAGTCCTAGGTAGTAACTTTAATTAATATACTAATCTATAACTCCTAATTACCTTTTTAATCTTATAAAGGCCTAGATACTTTATAGCTAGCTTCCTACTAAGTTATCTTAAATTAATATTCTTTATTAATAGTAAAACATAATTACTAACTTTAAACCTTATTAAAGTTCTTTTCTAGTTATAATATTTCTTATACTAAATTTATAAGTTACTTAAAAGCTATTTAATTATAGTGTGTTTCTCTCTTAGTGCTAAGACTTTACTTTTAGCTTAATTATTTACTAAAGGGA
This sequence comes from Epichloe coenophiala, assembly GCA_018801565.1. Taxonomy (NCBI): domain Eukaryota; kingdom Fungi; phylum Ascomycota; class Sordariomycetes; order Hypocreales; family Clavicipitaceae; genus Epichloe; species Epichloe coenophiala. The sequence continues at coordinate 378,843 of JAFEMN010000027.1, read as the reverse complement.
TATTTATAATTACTTATTATAAACCTCTAGGATTATAACCTTATAATACCTTTACTAGTGTGTAGCTATATGTTATATAATTGCTTATATTATACATAAACTATGCTAATAATAGGTTATTTACCTAATTAGTCTATTTAGTATAAGTAAAAGCCCTTAAATAATATTCTAGGACCTAGTTTAAATATTCTATCTAGCTATCTATCTAGGGGTAAAAAGCAATGCTAAGTAGCTACTTAGTTATAAGAAAATAATAAAAAGTTATCTAGAAACTACTAGTAATTATAGAACCTTAGTCTATTATAATACCTTTTAAAGCTCTATAATCTCTAAAAATATATTTTGAGAATATAGTTACTAGCTTATTACTAGTTAGTTATATTAATATAGGAATATAGATACTATATTTTATAAATTAGTTAATAATAACTAGAATTATATTATAAGTCTAGTTTAAATCTTTTACTAGTAAAAGTCTAGTAATAAAATCTATTAATAATTCTTAAAAAGGGTAATTAAGCACTAGTAGTATAGCTAGCTTGCTATATAGTTTATAATGCCTTAGTTTTAAAGTTTAATAACTTATATAAGTACTAATATATACCTTTATATCTTTCTTTATTATTAGCTAATAATATTAGTTTATAATCTAATAAAGAGTTTTACTTACTCCCTAATACTTAGTAGTAAGGTTATTATAAGTTAGTAATAAAATTTCTTTTCTTATTCCTAGAGGGATAAAAATATAATTCTTAAATATTAATAGCTTAGAGAGTCTAATAGACTATATTTAGGATACTACTAAATTACTACTTTTAAGTAACTTTAATTAACCTATAGTAAAGTTATTCCCTTACTATACTTTATATAATAAGACTTAAATTAAGGGTTTTAATTCTAAGCTTTTTTCTAGAAAGTTAGAGATAAACTTAGAAGAGATTCTCTAAATAAATTAGATTCTAGCTATAATATCTTTATAAGTAATTAGTTTAATAAATACTTCTAGTCTTATAGGTATATAAATAAGTAATGTTTTTAAGGGGCGCCCTTATTACTTACTAGTAATAACCTATACTAGTCTACCCCTAATAATAGTAGCTAGTCTAATAGGAAAATTAAAATAACTAAGCAATAAACTAAATATACACTAGGTACTAGCAGTACTACTATAGCTAGCTTATTACTTATTAATAAAAGAATTAAAAGTATTAAATAACCTTACTAATATAACTCTTCTAAGATTATCTAGATTATTAGGTTCTTTAGGAATATAGTTAAGTTATAATTTTTTAAAACCCTAGATATTAGCAGTATTATTATAGCGTTATTATAACTAACTATTAGTTATACTAAGTAATATTTTTATAGAACTTATAGTACTAATAGTATTACTAGGGTATTCCTATTGCTTAGTATTTATAAATTTAGATAAAAAGGTAGGAATTTATATAATTATTACTTCTGCTTTCCTTACCTTACTTATAAAATCTAGTCTTCTTAAAAGTAAGTTAGTAGGATTTAATTTCCTTATATAATATATAATCTTAAAGTTAAAAGGATAAAGCTTATTAAGCATAGATACTTACTCACTAGTAAGCTTAGGCTTTATAGCTAAGTACTTATAGTTTAAATAGTCTATAATAACCTTAATTATATAAGCTAAATAAGCAAGGTAATGTCTCTATATATAAAAAGCCTCTTAGATAGCTAATAATTCGCTATTAGGTATTAAATAGCATAATTTAGCATTAGTTATTTTCCTTAATATAAATATAACTAAGTGCTAGTAACCTAGTATATATATTATAAGTATAGCCCTAATTATATATCTAGATATATTTATCTTTACTCTAAGATATATAAGTAAGTTAAAATACACTAAAATTAGCGCTTCTTAAAATTTTTATTAAAGTTCTCTAAACACTACTAACTTATAAGGTTTTAGGTTAAATATTACTAGTTACTACCCTCTAAGGTAATCTATTAATAGAATAATAACTTTACTATATTATTTAATAAAATAGCAGTAAAATCTAGTAAAACTAAGGAATAACTAAATATTAAAGACACTATATAGTATTAGCTAGGTTATAATTACCTTAACTCTTACTAAGTCTATTATAATACCTTTTACTAATATTTTAAAGCCTAAGAATTTAACTTTCTTAACTAAAAATTAATACTTCTTAAGATTAATAAAAAGACTTATATCCCTAAGCCTATATAGAATTTATTTAATATATTCTATATACTCCTTAACTATACTACTATATATTAGTATATTATCTAGGTAAATAATATAAGTCTTATTAATAAGTCCTTTAAGAGTATTATTAATATACTCCTAAAAGGTTACTAGTATATTAACTAGTCTAAATAGCATTATAAGATATTTAAAGTAACTATAGTAATAATAAAAGGCTATCTTTTACTTATTACCTAAGTAAATATATAGCTAGTAGTATATATCTTTTAGATTAAAGACTATAAAAATAACTATACTTACTAATTAATTAAGGATTTTAGTAATAAGGGGTAAAGGGGCCTTATCCTTAATTATAATCTTATTTAAGCCTCTATAATCTATATAAAGCCTTAATTTCCCTCCTTTCTTTAAAATAAATAAAATTAGGGCTTTAGCTAGGCTAACTAATTTTCTAATTTACTTTTTAAGCTATATACTTATAAGGTACTCTCTAAGAACTAATAGCTCCTTTTTAGCTAAATTATATATAAGCTCCTAAGGTAGTGTTTTCCTTTTTTCTAATTTAATTATATAAGTATAGCCCCCTAGTTTAGAAAGCTTACTTACTAGCTCTTTAGAAAAAATATCTATAAACTCTATATATTCCTTTAGAATTATTAGTATAGGGTATTAGGTATTTATGCCTTAATTTAATATAGCTTATTTATTACTTATACTTTCTAAAATTAGTATAACTATAATACCTTTACTTTTTTACTACTAGTAAGCGTATTCTAGTAACTATATAGCTACTTTACTATTTAATTATACTTTTATTACTACTAGGTTCTCTAATTAGTTCTTACCCTTTTCTTTCTAATTTTTATTTTTTAGAATACTTAGCCTAATCTTTATTACCTTAAATAGTAATAAAACCACTACTTATTTTTTCTCTTTATATATTACTACTTACTATAAATAAAGGAGAGGTATTCTATAGTTACTAGATATCTCTAAAATCCCTAATCCTAATATATAATCACAGGTAAATGTTCTTTAGTCTAATCTATGCCTAGTATTATCCCTTTACCTATATTAGTAATATAGTAGCTAACTTAATAAACTTTTATAAATCCTATACTATCTTTTACTTTTATTAATATTTTTAAGATCCCTTAATATAGAATCTCTTTTTAGCTTATACTCTCTAGTACCTAGTCTAATTAGATTATATTCTCCTAATCCTTTTTTAATAATAATTTAGGATAAATTATTAAGAACTATATGCCTGTATTAAACAGCGCTTTTATAGCTAACTACTAGTTATCTTATTATAGAGATGCCTATATTCTTATTCTATTATCTATAGGGTATTCTATAGTAAGATTATATTCCTAAGTCTATACTATTTAAACTAGTATTATATTAGGTAATATAGCTTTATTACTACTTTTACTATACCTCTTAGTTATATACCTATTGCTTTTATAGGTAAAATAGTCTAGTGCTTAATAAGCTAGTATAGTATATCTAGGCTTTCTATATTTATAGTATACTAGAAATAGCTTTTTTACTTAATCTTTGCTTTATTACTATACCTTATTTATAGGTAATATAGAGTATTATCTCTTTCTTTTAAGGTCTTAACTTTTTTTATTACTTTAGCCTAAACTTATTATAACCTTTACTTTCTTATCCTAGCTTTATAACTAGCTCTAAGTTATTAAAATCTCTTAGCTAATTATTTACTTTCTTATAGTATTATTTAAGCTATTTAGAAAAATAGTAATTTATAGATATATTAGGATTACTTTAAGTAACTTAGCTTTTACCTTAGTCTAAGCTCTTATAAAGGCTTAAAATAATTAGTTACTCTTTTACCTAAGATTTAGTAGTATTTTTATTGCTTTTAAGTGTCTTATACCCTTATTTATTATTCTGGTTTTTAGCTATTCTAGAAAACCTACCTATATAAATAATAAGTAATCTATATACCTATCTATAGCTATATAATATATTTATTATTACTTTGTATTATTAGCTAGGCAGCTACCTATATACACTACCTTAGTAGTATTATCCTTAAAGATATAGTAGTCTAATTTAAATAATATATCTAAATTTACTAGGAAATTCTATAGGTTCTTATATATATCCCCTTTATATATAGGCATTTTTATTTATATCTTAATAAGATTATTTTATTATATAATTACTACTAAGTTACTATAGATTACTAGTAAAACTATAGCTAAAGTTTAAGGGGTAATTATAAGTCCTAGAGAAGGTCTAGCTAATCCTAGATTTACCTTAAGCTCTTTAATCTATGCCTTTATTTATAAAATCTCCTATATTTTCTAAAGGTAATATAGCTTAGCTTATATAACCTTATAGTATCTCTATAATACTCTATTTAGGTTATTTATATTATCTATACCTTTACCTAGATTAGGATTAGGTAGCATTTACTATACCTTATTATTATTTATAATTCTAGATTATAGGGGTTCTTTACCTTTCTAATTATCTATAGCTTTATTATTATAAAGTACTAGTGTGTTTTATATAGATCTTTAGAGCATTAGCTATATAATAATCTAGCTAATAGTTTATATCCTTAAAAGGGTTTTAAAGAGATTAATTTATTATAGCTTAATTATAAGGTTAAATAAATAAAGTAATAGCTAAGATTCTTATAGTTACTACTAGGAAGATACTAGCTAGGGGCAGGTATATTAAGGTTTTAATCTCTAACCTAGCACTAATAATATGTATAGTCTTTAATAAATACCTTGCTTTATAAGCATATAGCTATCTTATAGCTAGCTAGCCTCTTTGTTATTTACGTGGCCTAAAGGTTCTCCGAAGATTCGCTCTAATAAACGTCCTGTCTCTAACCTCTACGCTCCTGACAGTTCTCTAGAAAATACTAGAGAGGTTTGCCTTTTAGTATAAACTTAAAACCATAGCCTAACTATTCTTATATAATACCTAGTATCTTATATTTCCTTTAATAGGTTAAGAGCTTTATATGAAAAATATTATACTCCCTAGCACTATACTTAATACTCTTACTATTATAAAACTTATTAAGATTAAGTAGTTACTTTAATAAGGGTTAACCTATTTCTTAAGTGTTATGGACTAGCCCCTAGGCGACTGCAATAGGGCGTTAATATAATATTAAGAAACTTAGGGGGGGAAGAAGGAAAGATAAAAGACCTATTCTTACTAGTGCCTCTTATACCCCCTAACTACCTTATATTAGCCCCCTTTTTATATCCTTACTAGCTTAGAACTATTCTTACTTATATATACTATAGGAAATGCTTAGGTAAAGCCTAAGCCCTTTATATATACCCTTACTCCTTCTCCTCCTAATAAACCTTAACTAGGGTCTTTATATAAATATATAAGATATATCTAGCTTAGTAGTGTATTATTACCTCCCTATAGCTATTATCTAATTAAGTTATATGTAAAGTATTACCCCCTTAATATATAATAAGTGCTACTAATTAGTAGCTAGTATTTAATAATATATATAAATATATTTCCCTAACCTTACCCTATTAGTATAATAACCCCTAACCCTACCCTTACTTATTTATAACTTAACTACCCTAGGCAAAATCCCTTACCTAGAATCTCTTATTTATTTTCCTTATATAATCTTACCTTTCTTATATAATCCTTTTTATTAACTATTATAATCCTATTACTCTCTTTTACCTTATTATCTTAAATACTCTTTATTCCCCTATTAGACCCTTACTAAATATAGCTTAGTATAGCTTCTCTAGTTATATCCTACCCTATATTATAGTAGCCCTTACTATACTAACTATATAAGCTATTAGTAAGTTCCTTATAGAGAGAAACTTAGATAATAAGAAGTATATTACTTCTAAGTTAGTATTTAGACCTTATAGCCTATATATTAAAAGGTACCTTACTATAGGTATTTTAGATTATTATACCCCTAAGAGTAAAGAGTCTTACCCCTTATATTAGTTAAACTATATAACCTATATCTAGCTAACTAGGTTCTTATTTGCTAACCTTTAACTCTAATATTATTTAAAGGATATTAAAGCTATAATTACTTTAGGTATATATATTATTACCCTTAGTATTACTAAGACTATAATAATAGAGAAAAAGATACTAGTACTCTCCTAGAGTTTTTATACTCTTATTAGCTAATAGACTACTCTTTTAAACTAAGCTTAGTTTAATCTAGCACTAGTTTATTTAGCCCTTAGGCTATCCTTATTTACTAACTCCCTTACTATAAATATAACTAAACTTAATATTATCCTATATACTAGTAGTAGTCCCTTAAGTAAGTATAGTATAGGAAACTCTATATAGTAAGTTACTAGTATTCTATTCTAATAAAACTAGTAGCTTATAGGTAGTATAAATATTATATATTAAGAATATTATAACTAGTTTATACTTATCCTTAAGACACTCTTACCTTACTACTATAGTAGTAACTAAAGCTATATATACTATATTAAATCTAGGGATAAATTACCTTTTTATTACTACTAGAAATACTCTTAACTTAGGACTAAATCTAGCTTTATTAACTATTATACTAACTATACCCTAAGTAATTATTCCTAAACTATTACTAATACTTAGCCTTCCCTTTTTATAAGTAAATATACCCTAGCTACTAGTTATACCTTAGCTATATTTACTATTTAGCTTCTCTTTTTTACTAGTAAGTATTCTAGGAGTATAGCTCCCTTACTATATACTTATTTTAAATCCCTTAACCACTAGTTTACTTATACTATTTAGAACTAAGATAGCTACCTAGTTTATTATAATATAGTTACTACTCCTATTAGGTATAAGGTAACACTAATTCCTATCCTATCTAATAATAGCGCTAAGTTAACTAATAGTATAAGTAACCTTTATAATATAGTAAATAAGGGAGCGTGAATTTATATTATTAATAAGTAAGAAGGAATAGGTTATATAATAAGTATACCCTATATACTAGTAAAAGTCTTTATAAGTAAATAAGTAGCTTATAATTAATTTAGTTTATTATTATAGTATATATCTCCTTATTTTACTTTAAACTTATTAAGGGCTTATATCTATACTATACTCTCTAGTAGTTCCTATATTAGTTATATATAACTTACTTACTTAACTAGTATATTATATCTTCTACCTTAGCCTAGGGCATTATAAGCTACTAAGATCTATTCTACTCTATATTCCTTAATAAGTTTATTATTATCCTCTAAGGGGACTTATTCTAGCCCTAGATAGAAGTCCTAGAGTTCCTAACTAGGAAGGGGGTTCTCTATAGCTTATTTAATAAGGTCTATATAAAAAACTAGGTAAATATCTCTTAGGATATTAAGCTATACTATAAGTAGTATAGGTATTTTAATAACTATATATTTTATTATAATCTAATTAAGTTTCTATAATAATTAGTTTATCTTAATATTCCTAAGTAAAAGCTATACCTTATTACTAATATAAAATCACTTTACTAGTTATCTAGAAGCTAATATAGTGTTTTACTGCTTTTATTATATATAAGCTATTATAGCCTATACTAGAAAAGTTCTCTCTTATAAATACTTAAGGAATTATATAGCTTACCCCTTAGGTATAGTTATTAATAAAGACTAGTCTAGTTATAACTAGATAGGCTCTAAGTTATAACTATAAAGTAGCTTATTTAGGCTAACCCCTATTACTAAAAAAGACCTATTATTAATTATAAGTTAGCAAGTAGCTAGATATTCTAGCTAATTAAACTATAAGAAAAAGACTATTACTTATAATATTACTTATATCTCTTAATTTACCTACTCTATACTACTATTAGTCTATAAGTAATAAGAAGTAAAAAGTAACTAATTAATCCTAACTAGGGAATATAATATTATCTAAAATATTCCTAGCTAGTCTAACCCTTAATCTATAATAATAGATTAGGGAAATCCTTAAAACCTTTACTATACTATTTTAAACTATTTTACACACTCCTTAGCCTTAATAAAGGTTATAGCTTCTAACTATATAAACTTTAATAGCCTATTTATTATAACTATAAGGTATTATAGTCTCTCTAGGGATAATACTAGTAAGTTTATTATAAAGTTAATAGAGATTTAAGACTAAAATTAATTAGGGATAGGTAAAGGTTTTAGTAAGCCCTAATGCTATTAATAACTCTTATAGCTACTAAAGTAATAGTAATTATAAATAAATAAAGTAATATCATATAATATCCTATCCTAATAAAACTACTATTATAGAATTTAGAATATAGTGTTATACCTTAAGTGTTCTACTACTAGCAAATTATAGTATTATTAAATAAGGGTTATTATAAGGGGTTCCTAGGTTAGAATCTAAGTATAGCCTCTAAACTAAAGCGCCCTATATATACTTATAGAATAATCTATAACTTATTCCTTTATTAGTACCTTAAAGAGAAACTTCTAAGCCCTTTCCTAGATAGCCCTTAGTTAAATACTATATATAAGGTCTAATATAATAGCTTAGTCCTATAAGGTTTAGAGGTGCTTAGTAGTAAAAAGAGACTCTCTCTTTAGTAGTAATAATATATATATAAGGCATAGATCTAGGTTAAAGCTATCCCCTTATATATCTAAAGATAGGGAGAATATTATAATAGTAATAAGTTATAAAATATATCCTATTCTTAAGGCTAACTTATTCTAGTCCTATTCCCTTTAGGAAAGGGTATTTAGCTATTAAGCTTATATACTAGGCTTATAATAGAGATAGAAGTTAAATAGCATAAGTATATTTGCTTACCTAGCCTATTACTCTAATATTAACTAAGGAGATATAAAGTACTTTAAGTTCTTATAGTCTATATAAATTATAAATAAGTAAGACACTCCCTAGAGCTTTACTAACTATGCTTTAAGATAGGAGATAATAGCTAGTAGCTCTTTATTATAAATTATATAATTCTTCTATAAGAATATAAGGCTAGTGAAATAGTAAGTAACTAGATATAGAATGCTATTAAAACCTTATTGTAAGAGGTATTTACTAAGGGCTATGCCTAAATAATTAGCCTTTATTACTATAGAATAATCTAAATCCTATTATACTAAGACTAGATATATAATAAAGGTATTTTTTAATCTTTTAAAGGTATTATTCTCCTTAAGTCCCTATTAGAAAGGAATATTCTTCTTAGTAAGTTATATTAGTAAGATAGCTAACTTAGAGAAGTTTTTAATAAAGTTATAATAAAAATTCATAAATCCTAGGAAGCTATAGACCTCTTATAGCTTTATAAGTACTACTTACTCCCTAATAGCTATAACCTTTATAAGATCTAGGCAGATTAAATACCTTACTATAATAATATATCTAAGGTACTAAACCTCCTTTATAGTAAATATAGACTTATTAAGGTTAAGGTATAAACCTATAGCCCTTAAGTAACCTAAAACTAGCTAGACCTTAGCTATATAATCTTTCCTTATCCCCCTTAAGTAAACTAGGATATTATTAAGATAAGCTATAATAAAATACCCTAATATATCCCCTAAGGACTTATTAATATAATACTAAAAGGTTACTAGCACGCTTACTAAGCTAGAGGGATAGACTAACTACTTAAATAAACTAAACCTTATATAAAACACTATAAGGTGCTCTTTACCCTTAGTAATCTATAGTTTATAAAACACTATATAAATATTTACCTTTATAAACTAGTATGCCTAGGATAAGGAGTGTAGTATCTCTTTAATTAATAGGAGAGGGTAATAGTTCTATGCTATAATCTTATTAAGAGTATAGTAGTTTATATAAAAATACTATCCCTTATTAGCCTTTTTAATAAAAAGAATAGGAGCTATAGCTAATAAGAAGCTAGTATAGATTTAATCCTTATTTATTAAGTCTATAATCTAGCGCTAAACCTTTAGAAGCTAATCCTATAGTATATTATATATTAGTCCCTATAGAAGTATTAGTTTAGACCTATCTAGGTTCTTATATATATATATATAGTAGTTAAGAGAACCCCTATAAGGGAGTAAACTATTAGCTTTAGCATTATTAAAGAGATCTATAAAGTTTACTAACTCCTTAGGTAATATTAATATATTAGAAGCTAATAGTTCTAACTTAGGTACTATAATTTATAATACTATTATTATCTCCTTTAAGCTTATAGTAATAAACCTTATAGTAGTGTCCTTATTCTATTATACCTTATAAGCTTTAGTAGTATAAAGGGATTTAATAATTCCCTATACTAGTACTTCTAACCCCTTAGTAAAGGCCTTAGAGATATAAAGGCCCTTTATTACTTTAATAACTAGTTATTACTTTACTATATAAATTACTATATTATACTATTCTAACTAGGGCATTCTAAATATTATATTCTAAGTAAGACCTAGGATAATATATAAATATATAAATAACTCCTAGCTATCTATATTAATTCTAGTGTATACTATATAGGTTATAAAAGAGATATCTTTCTTAACTTACTTCCCTTTTCTTTCTATTTTTACTATAGTATAAATATGCCTTTATTTTAGTAACTATATAAGCTTTAAGCTAAGTTGCCTTATTACTAATTTGCTTATAGCACTATAGTAATTATAACTATAATTAATCTACATATTAATATAATAATATATATTAAAGAGTATAGGAATTAAGAATAGTAGTTAGTCTATATACTATACTATATCTTACTTTATCTCTATATAGCTATAATAGTTATTCTATAGTATAGTAGTTAACTAGCCTATTTATCCCTATATAAGTCTTTACTTAAGGGCTACTTATTTTCTATAAGGGGAATATTTACCTCCTTATCTATACTTTCCTTATCTACCCTATATAAGTTAATACTAACCTATAGATAGTAAGGTAAAAGAAAAGTATACTCCTAGATATAGTAATTCTTAGATTTATATTATAGGTAGTATCTCTCCTAATAGTATTTAGCTAACTTTACTTCTAATACTTATTTAGCCTATTATATATTTATAGTAAGCTTTAGCCCTTTCTCCTTCTTAGCTAGCTTATTTTACTTTCCTAGCTAAGTACTTACTATATAAACCTTAGTTATTAGTATATTACCCTTATAGTTAGTCTAAGGTATAGGTTTAGCTTACTATAGTTTATATTAAAACTAATACTTATTCTTTATAGTAAGGGCCTTAATATTAACTATAATTTTATAATACTATATAATAGCTATATACTAGTTACTCTAGCTAATACCCTAGCCTATACTAATCTCTCTTAAATACTTATTAAGTATATATTAAAGCTTTACTAGCTTTATATTATTTACCTAATATTCCCCTTTTACTAGTAATAGCTTCTTTATAAAGTAAATAAAGAATATAGAAAATAGCTCCCTTAGGCCTTATTTTAGCTAGTCTAGCTTTATAAAAGCTATCTCCTATTTATATAAGTTAGAGAATACTAACCTAAGGTATTCTAGGAAGTTAGTAAGGTTAAAACTAATAATATTACCTTACTTAAAGTAAGTAGCTACCTAGGACTAAACTCTAGAGAATAGGTTCTAGTAAATAAATACCTATCTATTTTTATTAGTACTAATAAAGTCCTTATTTACTTATAACTTATACTTTATTAGGAATCTCTATATAGTAAATAAGGCTTTATTACTATTATATAAGTTACTTATAGGGATTAGTTTTTATTTTACTTTAGGTATAAGTAAGACTAAGTTAGAGATAAGAGGTAGTATAAGGTTAGCTTCTAGGGCACTAGGCTAGGCTATAGGGGGTAGTTAGGTTAAAGGTCTTATACTATTTACTATTACCTATTATTAGAGATATATAAGCTTTACTATTTGCTTATTTAGTATAAGTTAAAGCGTTTTAAATTAAGCCTATTAAGCTACTAGTAATACTATAGCATTAGATAAAGGGGTTAATATCCCCTAGCTATATTAATCTTAGGGTTAAAGCATGCCTATTATATCTATTAGTATATTTATTAGTATATCTATTATATCTTTTAGTAGCTATTATAAGAACTAAAGGAAGTTTCTTAATTATTATAGACTAGCCTCTAGGTAACTATAATAAGGCATTAATATAATATTAAGAAACTTAGGGAGGGAAGAAAGAAAGGTAAAAGACCTATTCCTACTAATGCCCCTTATACCCCCTAACTACCTTATATTAGCCCTCTTTTTGTATCCTTGCTAGCTTAGAACTATCCCTACTTGTATGCGCTATAGGAAATGCTTAGGCAAAGCCTAAGCCCTTTACATTAAGGGAGAATAGGGATAGTTAATTCTTATTAAGAAGGTGCTATAGTTCTTTGCTATAGAAGGGAATTATAATACTTAATTATAGGAGGGGAAATAAAGGGGGTTTAAGCCTGTGGTTAAGGGCTTATAATAGGAGGATTTCCTTTACTATTGCGCCTTTACTATATAATTAGCATGCTTAGGGATTAGTGTAATAGGGTCTAGAAATAAAATAGAAGAGATTATAATAGTTAAGGGGATTAGAGATACCTTAGAGCGATTTATTGCTTTAGTTAATCTTTAAGAAAAGGGATATTAATAGGGAGGAGGTCTTTATAGAAGTCTTAGTCTTTAATTCGCTTCTTAAAAGCAGAATACTTCCTTCTAACTTCCTATATCTTTTCTTTATTCTAATTATAGAATCTATTATAGTTAATAATATCTTTAAGTAAGACTATAATCCTCTAGTAACTCTATAAGTCTATATAAATACTACTAAAGAAGAGGAAATCTGTTAGGAGCGCAGAGGTCAGAGACAGGACGTTTATTAGAGCGAATCTTTAGAGGACCTTTAGGCCGCGTAAATAATAAAAAGGCTAGCTAGCTATAAGATAGCTATATGCTTATAAAGCAGGGTATTTATTAAAGACTATATATATTATTAGTACTAGGTTAGAGATTAAAACCTTCACGCACCTGCCCCTAGCTAGCATTTATCTAGTAGCGACTACGAGAATCTTAGCCATTACTTCGTTCATTCAACCCTACGGAACAAGCCGTGACAAAATCTTAAAGAATCTTTATAGCTTTAGGATTTACTACTTTAAATATCTCTTAGTTTTATCCTCTAAAGTTATTATTAAAGATAGTAAATAGGGTTTATAGGTATAGGTTCTTATATTTATAGGTTGCTTTCTTAATAAGAATCTAAGCTATAAGCTCTTTAGGAGTAATAGTTACTTTAAGATTAAATAATTCCTTATATTCTAGCGCTTATTACGTAATATACTAGTGTAAATTAGAGAGGATATAGTAAAGGAGGTAAGATATAACCTATATATTAGCTCCTTATATAGTATTCTTAGGGGGGGAAATAGATTTATAGTTAGGAGAAATATCTTATAATCTAGATCCCTCTAGTTAATCTTAATATTCTACTATTATATTAGTAATAGATAGGGAGGTAAGGGAAATAAATAAATTATAGAGGTTTAAAGGATTATAAGTAAAGCTATTATCTTTATCCCTTAGTAAGTTTAATTAAATAAATAAGGATAGGTTTAGACTAGTTACTAACTAGGCCTTAATTATTTAATAAACACACTTCTAAGGGTTTATTTATATAATAGACGCATTAATTAAATAAATAAAGATAGGTTTAAACTAGTTACTAACTAGGCTTTAATTATTTAATAAGTTTAGATTTAGTATTAAGCTAGTTATAGTTATATAATAGTAAAAAGAGAGCTAGAATTTACTTCTTCCTTAGTATACTAGCATTATATAGCGGCCTTCCTATTTTATAAGGTAAGTTTATAATACTAATGCCTTTTCTATAAAACCTTACTAATCTATAGTATTTATAGAGATAACCACTAATTAGTATTAGTATTTATTAGAATACTATTAACATATGTATAGGGTTTTTAGAGGTAAACTAAATTATATATAATTATTATATATTCTAGTCTACTATTTAAAGCAAAAGGAGAGATTAAATAGAAGTATATAGGGTACGCTATTTATAATAGGAAAAGAGGCCTTAATTAAAGTTATGTGCAAAGAGGCTATATATGCTAATTCCAACCGCGGCGTGGTCGACCCGGACATGTGGGTCCGCGATGCAACGCGGCCGGCCAATCAGAGGCGCCTATGACCTGTTAATATCATGCTCGCAGAACTTTACACTCGTGTAATGTAGTATTTTGTGTAGTTTTTTTGTTTAATTTTATATCTAGCTTGTTATTAAAGTTATTATCCTACAAATTACGTAATCTTATAAAGTAAAATTCTAAGGAAAATACTATATATAAATGTGGGCCTAAAAGTGGATCCTAGGCCCACAAATTGGAAATACTACATTTGTAGTGTTTTTTTAGTCCTCAAATGTAGTTTTTCTAATTTACGGCGCAAGGACCCACTTTTATATATAACTACATTGTAGTTTTTAAGTTAGCTATCTAAATATTGAAGTTTTATATCTGTATGTATTTTCTAAGATTAGATATTAATTATTTGTTAGAAAAAAAAAAACTACAAGATGTAGTGTAGTGCAAAGCTCTGCATGCTCGTTCTAACACCTACCGATATAGAAGTAAATATACCTCTAGTTTACTTTTATCTAATTAGATACAGACCCTGGTTATCGTGACTCCACAAGCCTTAGCACGTCCAAGGAGACAGACTGCATATTAGGCATATGAAAATAGCTTTAATTAGTGAATGTTGATTGCACATCAGCCCATGTAGCGTCCACCGCCAGGCCTTGCCGTTAGCAAAGAGACAGAGAGCTATATTACTTCTATGTAATACAAACTAGCGCTATTGGTCTCTGACCCAGGGGGACGTGGGGTCAGGGTATAATATCGTCGCAAGGCATAATACAAGGGATAATAACGTATTATACTCCGTACGTCCGTATGTAGTCCGTACGCACAAATTAATAGTGGCCAGTCGGCTGCGCCGCTTTCTTCGTGCAACATTCGGTCCGGTCCGTAATCCGTAAATGTAGCCTTATTACGGCCTTTAAATAGATGGTGAACGGGTAATATATTTTCCTCGTTGTGGAATCCGAAACGCCCGATGGACGGACAGGGCCATCGAAGTTTATCCCTTTGCCAGTGATAATACATGTGCGTCACGGTTTGTTTTGTTAGAACTCGGGGTGAATGGATCCTTGGAACGGATCCTTGGAACGGATTGCGAAACATGGGAAACAGACATGCCGAATGCCGAATGATGGGGCCGAAACACGACGGCACTTGGTAAGAGGGTCTCGCGCTAATAAGTGAGTGTTTACGGATTAAAGTAGGTCAAGAGTCATGATGAACAAGTCTACCCACCATAAAAGGAGGTAACCCGTGGCTTTCGATAGTCAAGGGCGCGGAGCTAACCGTCGAGATTGTCTCTTTGTCTGTCTTGGCAAGACAAGGGAGGTCATAATGGAAATACGTACTCCGCAAACTTTGAATATTAGCTCTTGCACGTTGCAAGACTGACCGGAACAACGGCCGACGCGTGAAATTTGCCCTTGTTGGTAACTTATAGCCGATCAGATGCGGCAGATTACCCTTGTTTTCGAAGCTACTGGTTTTCCAAGGGGTTGCAAACTCGTAGCCTAATTCCCCTTTCCGTGGAACCCGTTGTATACGCGCACGATGGACCGACTCATGGCTGCTGCCTTGCACAAATACTCGACGTGCGCATACTGACACCTTTAAGGATAACTTTTGTAGTCGCGAGAGAGGTAAGAGACTGCGTCGAGAAATGTCATTTTTGCTTTTGAACCGTATACGCTAAGTATATGTTGTCCTTGTTGGAAGGTATCCTTTTCGTATTTCCAATTCTATGCATTTCGTTGAGCTCCCCTCTATATGATCAGGCGGGAAATTCATGCATGCTTGAAAGACTGTATACGATGTATAAGAAAAAGAAGAAAAAGAAGGGCAAAGAATAGCCGACAGTGTAATAGACAAAGTTGCTACCACTCCGTGATATCTTCCACCTCAGCTTCACCAAACGTACTAGACTTGGTCAATTTACCCACGCCCGTTTCCTCAGGTGCTGCCCCGTCTTTTCTCATGATATCCGGAAGCACTTGCTTCAAGAATGACAAGATGTGGTTATTGACCTGTTCAAATTGTAGCAAGAAGGCATCATGGCCCTCGGGACTGTCAATCCGTTCCAAGCGTGCATTCTTGACATGCTGCGCAATCTCTTCCTGCTCAGCAATTGTGAAGAGTCCGTCACTCTCGATGCCCAGCACGAGCGTCGGCTGTTCAATAAGAGCCAGAGCCTCGCCAATAGTGTCCGTCCGCCCTCGTGAAACGTCGTGCGTATCGAGCTTGCGTGTCATGGCGATGTAGCAGTTGCTGTCGAACCGCTTGACGAACTTAGTTCCCTGGTATCGCAAATAAGACTGGGCGGAAAAGTAATTGGACGCTGGAAGAGTCGTCTCTCCGCCGGGGAGGCTCTCGCCATTTTTGCCTCCCTTGCCAGTGCTCGTGCTCTTTTGGGGCCCGTGGAATTGCGGATCAGGAGCATCAGTGGGAGGGGCAGCGGACGATGACGATGCCACCTGAATGCTTGATCCACTGCCCTGACGTGAAATACTCGCGCGCTTAATGTTGTGTCCATCGTTATGGATATGGAAATGCGCTTCTGATGGAGTACTCGGTCGCAGCCGCTGTCGCCCGCTGATGGTCTGGACCTTGGAGGGATCAGGGTTGTTACGGCCGAAACGCGATTCGAAGGAATTGCGGCTTCGGTATGTCAGCAGCGCGGCCATACGAGCGGCGCCTAGCCCTGTGGCGGGCGGGTCGTCAAATAGATAATAGCCATCATCATATTTGGGGTCGGCGTAGATGCTTTGTCGTTGTGCTTCACCCCAGCTAATGCCCCATGCGCTGTGTCGACTCGACGTGGCAATGGGGACGATGCATCGTATGTAGTCTTTACCCAGATAGGCCCATTCCAGAACGAACATGCCTCCAAGTGAGCCTCCAATGACGGCGGCAATTTGTTGAACTCCTAGATCGTCGAGTAAGAGCTTATGAAGGCTGAATGAAGACGAGTTAGTGTGAAGTTTCATTTCAAGGTTTTGAACCCGTATAGATTTGAAAAGTTGGAATGGAGTGCATAGGCCGGACAGAAGTGAAAAAAAAAGGGAAACATTATTCAAAATTCACACAGATCAGATCTTATACTCACTTCACATCGTCACGAATCGTGGTGAGGGGAAATTCAGGTCCATAGCGGCCGTTTGATGCGTCTCCATCTTTCGCAGTTACTGGGCTCGCCGTCCCATATGGACTGCCCAGACTGTTCATGCAAACAATGAAGAATCTGGAGGTGTCGAATACCCGTCCAGGACCGCCAAGCAACGGTCCCCACCAGTCACTCACGTCAGCACTTCCTGTGAGAGCATGGCAAACGACCATGGCATTATTCCCATCTTCGTTGAGCTTGCCACGTGTGGTGTAGGCAACAGGCACATTTCGAAGGGTGATACCTGATTCGAGCGTGAACTCGGGAACAATAGCTATCTGCTGGTCTGGAATCAAATCGGCGAATGGATTCTCGGGCTGTGATTTCTTTCTTTCTTACAGGTGTTCAGTCACTATTCTTTCAAAGTATGACAAAAACACATGCATCATGGAGGAGTCATGGCTGCTCCTGGGCTCGGGAGATGGTGGCGGGGAGGGATAATGAGGGAAGAGCATACGAAACAATTGCGTGTAATTCACGAAGAAGGAAGACTTACCGTATTTCGTCTGTGACCCAACACTGGCAGGAGTTCCTTGAACCATTGTGATGTCTTCCACGCGTGAGGGATATCCGTCTTACCTGGCCCCGAGACCGGAGGCGGGATGCGAATGGTGGTTTGAAGAATGTCACTTTCACTCTTTGTGATAGAAGTTGACCCAAGCCGGTGTTTGGTGAATGGATCCGTTTATGTGGTGATTTTCGGCGTGGCGATGCAGTGTTCCACATTCAATGGGAATTATTACGACTACGAGGCTTATGTATTTAATCTTGGAGATGGCGCCGTTGTGTTGTCTCTGCCAGACAAAAGGAAACTTTGGTCCCAATTACTCGTGCGCCGCCCCACCTTGCTAGGTGGAGGGGTGGGGCACGAGTACCCGCTGCGGTTCCGGTCCGGTTGTCGCAGTGGCATTTGGCTTGACAAATCGACAAGGTAACGTGACAGTCCACGTGATTGATACCGTCGTAGAGCATGAGTTTTCAAGTGCGTCAGGTGGGGCCCACGTAAGGTGCAAGGCTACATTCTGGTGACGGGCGGACGTGAACGCGGAGCTCACGATCATAGATCTTTCTTCATCTTGACTACACAGTCGCCTAACGTCAGCCCCCCCCCATATACCCCTATAGAGCCGAGTTCAAAGTACATAAGGTGTCTTAAAGGAAAGGTGAAGCTGATATCAGGGGCACTTGCTCCCCCATTCTTCTTTTTTCCTTCATTTCCCACCTCCCGCCGAAGCTTTCCCCGTTTGCGCGGCAGATCCTTCAAATAATATTCTTTGTTCGCGATTCTTCCCCTCCTCGCCGCAGTCGCTTCGCCTTCAATAACCCCTTGGTTTCTTTGGCATCCCGCGTATCACAGAGCTCAACTTTTGTCTTCTTCCAGTTGTCAATATCAACTTGACCTGGCTCAGGAATCGAACGCTTGCCATCTCCGGAACTCCTGACATATTCATCGGCGCAAATGATATAACTCGGTGCATTGCAAGGTTGGCTACACGAATTTGAGCCATGCCCACAAAGCGAAAGAGATCTGACCGGCCGTTGGGTGACGGAGGCAGACCCTCTCCCCATCGACCTGGAGACACGAATCTAGCCCAACAAGAAAGTCACGATGGCGCTGGTCGTGGGAGAGGTGGCGGTCGGGGCGGTCACTTTCCTCAAGGCAATCGTGGGGGTTTCAATCGACGTGATTCATCTCAAGGCTATGGCCAAGGCTATGGCCGTGGAGGACATAATCATCATCACAATCAACAGTACAATCAGCAACGAAATCATTCTGGAAACCAGGCCCCGGCGCAAACACAACCACACCCTTCCTCTCCCGTCAAACACACTCCTAGCTCACCGTCAGCGCCAAGACAGACTCACCCCGTTACTGGTCAAATACAAGCCCCGAAAGCACCAAGCTCCCCGGTCTCGACGAAGCTTCCATCAGAACCGGCAGCATCCCCCGTACGGTCGAACTATCAGTACGATAACCTTACGGAGGAAAAAATTCTGAATTGGAATGAATATGGACGGCAACAAATACTACAGCAAGGTGTCCAAGCAAGGGAAGATGTTGATATCACCGAACTCTCCACTCTCTTCCAAGAATTCATCCAGGCAGTCGTTGAGAACAAATTGGACGCTGTTGATGCTGGAGTCTGTATTAAGGGAATTTTGGGCGAGGAGAACCCGGACGCTGTTAAGGATGCCTACGCGTTCGCTCCGCACACTCTCTTTCTAGATTCTCTGGCCATTATTATGGACAACGATTCTGCATTCTACCGACCTAGACTTCGCGACTTTCTGATTGCAACAGAAGTTTCACCCTCATTGATGCGCCAGATATTGGATGCCCCCATCCTACAACAATTAGGTCTCATTAGAGATAATTTTGCGAGGCTGGGCGTCCGTCAGGCCACGAACTTATTGTACCGGCAAGCAAACTACAACCTACTTCGAGAAGAGACTGAAGGATACTCCAAACTGATCACAGAGCTTTTCTCGACGAACAGCGCGATGCCGCCACCTCCAGAATTGGCCGAACAGACTTTTGAGCGGGTCAAGGGCCTCATTGGAACTTTCGATCTGGACGTTGGGCGTGCTCTGGATGTGACGCTCGATGTTGCCGCAGCCGTCTTAATCAAGCAGTACAAGTTTTTTGTCAAATTTCTTCGAGTCAGTTCGTGGTGGCCGCGGTCACATCTTAAATATGACTCTGCATTTATCGGTGGTCTCCCTCCCTGGGCCAACCCTGGCTATTTACAATGGACAGCCACAGAAGAGGACGAGAAAGCCATTGCACAACAGAAGCTCGCGAGGGATATTGCATTTTGGGATCGAGCCAGGGCAATTCACCTGGGTGCTTTCTTCGAACTTGGAGGAAGACAAGTTAGTGACGCCGACTTCCAGCAAGCCAAAATTACCTTTGGTCAACAGGGCGAAGGCGACGCTGATTTTGAGCAGCAATGGATGGAGGAAACCAAAACATTACCTCCTCCAGGAAATCGAGTTGCTGCACAGCTACTCGGCTTCAAACTGCTTTTCTATAATTCTGAAATGCGCGACAAGGCTGATGTGCTACCCGCCAACTTACTCTACCTGGCTGCTCTGCTGATCAAGGTTGGGTTCCTATCAATTACCGACTTATACCCTCATCTGTCACCCCCTGATCAGGACATGGAAAAGGTCCGCGAGGTAGAAGCTGAAAAGTTACAAAATGAAGAACGATCAGCCCGAGGAGGAGGACAGATGAACGCGCTGCTGATGGCTGGAGTTCTGCCGCAAGGAGATGACGACAATCCGAACGCCACGAATATGCCGAAACGAGATGCTGCAAAAAAGCCCGACACCGACCAGAAGAAGGCGGCCAGAGATGAGGCCGAAAACAAGGCAAAGCTTCCCGAACCACTTGAGCAAAAAGTGGCTCTCTTGACTCAGCTACTCACAATAGGCGCCATACCTGAATCTTTGTTCATCTTGGGTAGGTTCCCGTGGATCCCTGAATTATTTCCCGATGTCCTTCACAGAATCCATCGTATTCTTCATGTCAGTCTCGAAAAGGTTTGCAATGATACGACGCCCAAGGCGAACGCCTTACTGGAGATGCCCAGCAAGGAGCTCCCGGACCTTGATCAATCAGGTATGCCGAAAGGAAGCGTGCGACTTCACAGACCAACAGTGAAGAAGCAGTGGCGGTGGCCATTCCCGGAGAAATTTGACGTCAATGAAAATCAAAATTACCGCTTCTACTGGGACGAATGGGCTGACAACATTCCCGTCTGTCAAACTGTGGATGATGTCTTCACTCTTTGCGATACCTTTTTAAATCTCTCCGGTGTCAACATCGGCAAAGATGAGGCTTTGCTCTCTAAGCTAGCGCGCATCGGCGGGAAAAGCCTCGCGGATGATACTTCAGACGCCAATCTCACGCGATGGCATGACCTTCTTCGACGATTGCTCTTGCCTGCACTTAGCCACACTAAGGCTAATGCATCAGTTGTCAACGCCATCTGGGATCTTCTGAAACGCTTCCCTCTCACTACTCGATACTCGATGTACGCTGAATGGTTCGAAGGCCAGATATCCAGATTGCCTGCTATGAAAATTGTCTTTGCCAGGGCGACCGCAGCTACCCGAGGTACGATGAAGCGAGTCTCTTTAACCAATCTGAGCGAGATGGCGAAGCAGCTTGCCAAAACGAGCTATTCGTCTCCTGGCATTGTGTTCCGAGTTGCTTTCGAGCAATTAGAATCCTACCCGAACTTGATTGAAGCCTTTGTTGAGTGTGCGAAATACTTCACTGATCTTTCTTATGATGTCTTGGTTTGGTCGCTTCTGAGTTCTTTGGGTAAATCTCGAAGTCGCACCCAGGCCGAGCACGCCCTCACTACCAGCAAGTGGCTGCAAGCTCTATCGCGATTCTCGGGCAAAGTCTTCCGCCGATATCAACTATTAAGTCCAACACCGGTTTTGCAATATGTCAACGATCAGCTTTTCCGTGGCAACTCAACCGACCTCATCATTCTCAAAGAGTTCATATCCTCAATGGGTGGTATCGTGGATGCGGCAGACTTCACTGATTACCAAGTCTTGTCCATGGCAGGTGGTGCATGGCTCAAGCAACATACTCTGATACGAGCGCAAGATCGACGGTTCGATAATGTGAAGAGCTCCAAACGTTTGATACAGGCCCTTGAGAAGTCAAAGTTGGCAGCTCGACTTTTATTGAATCTTGCGCAGTATCGGCAAGCCGCCATCTTTCAGGTTCCAGAGGACGAGGCGCACATCAAATTCTTATCAACAGTGGTGGATGATTCTCATCAGACTTTGGTCCAATACCTTGACTTCCTCTGGAGCAATCTCGAGCCGAACGCTTTTGATGCCATTGTTCCATCAATTCCCGAATTAATTCAGTCATACGGCCTCGATCCTAGCTTAGCGTTTCTGATTGGTAGAACAAGTCTTGCGCAACGAATATTTCCCTGGAAAGGAAGCAGGGGCAACAAAAAGGAAGTCGCCGTAGTGTCCAAGACTGACAAAGAGGGTGACGTTGATATGTCTGAGACTACCGTCCAAGGCGAAGTACTTCAGGAGACGGATGCGTTGGATCCCATTGAGAGTGAAGAGCCGGTATGTATTCAAACGCGAACCGCATCACATAAAACAGTCCCTAATCAGTCGTCATGCAGAAATTGGACGGTGTATCCCTCATCCGGACGACCATCAACACTTTGCAACCAATCATCGATTCAGTTCGAGTAACCCTACGCCCCGAATTGTGGCAAAAGATTGCCCCTGAGCTGTACGCAACCTTCTGGGCGTTGCAGCTCGGCGACATGTGCTTTCCTGAGGAGGTTTACGTACGAGAACGCCAGCGAATTATGAGTGAATGGCAAACTCTATCAAGCGACAGGTCCGACATGAGCCGCAAAGCTGTAGACCGGAGGAATGAGAAGCGCAAGGAACTCATGGACCTGCAAGGCTTTCTCCTAGATGAGCTGAGCGAACACGGTCTGCGCAAAGCCAAATGGAAGTATTTTTTGACGAGGCAATTCCAAACCTCGTTTCCTGACCCGTCCGCGAAACCGGACAGTGTGTCCGACGCTCTCTTGGAGCAGTGCGTGCTTCCACGTGTGCTGTTATCTCCTGCTGATGCAGAATTCACATTTCGCTTCATCAAAGCCTTGCACGAGTGGAATGCTCCTGTTTTCAGACTCATGTCTCTCTACGACCGTCTATTCAATGCCAACCGACTTCGTTCCCTTATATTCACCTGCACTGTTCGAGAGACAGAGTATCTCGGCCGTTTCCTGAAACTCATACTGGAAGATCTCTCAAGGTGGCACAAGAACGAGCCGTTATCTGCCGAGAGAGAATCCAAGACCGCCGAAGACGTCTCAAAGCTCGGTGCCTACGACAAGGAGGGCAAAGGTACTGCCAAGCATCCTCACTTTGGCTTCGCCCTCACAACTAATGCCGAGGGCAAACCGGAAACTTTTGTGGAACATGCACAGTTCAGGGATCTATTGTTCAGATGGCACAAAAATCTTAACATGGCACTAAAAAACTGTCTGGGAGGGTCTGAATGGATGCATATTCGAAATGGTATCACGGTGCTAAAATGTGTTCTCGACTATTTCCCTGCTGTGGATTTTATGGCCACTCAGTTCATTACCCAACTACAGAACATCACGAAACGGGAGGCATCGGCAAAGACAACTCCAGATAGCGAGGAGGGTAGACGTGTAGATCTCTCCGTTGCTGCTCAAGGTGCCATGTCTGAACTTCAGCGGCGAAAGTCGAAATGGGTAATGGTGCAAGCTTTTCGCCAGAATGCGGTATGTCCATAGAAGACCCCTTGTGTTGCTGCGTGAACAAGTCACACTAACCCCTGACTAGGTTGTTACGTCACGGCAGGAGACTAATGCGACTTCTGGATCTAATCTGCGCCCTAATGCTCCTGAATTCAAATCTCAAAACGATATGTAAGGATTGGATCGATACTGTTTTGCAAATAAGCTTGACTAACATTTTCATCCTGTAGGGCACATATCGCAAAGGGCTCGACCGTCGACGAGGAGGATGGAGAGGTACAGGACAAAGAAGCTGCGCGGGAGGCTGCCAGTAGCACACCCAAGGAACCTCTGCCTGCCAAGCCCCTTGGTCCCAGTCGAGACAATGCGAAGCGAAGCGACACTCCAAGTCAGTCTCGTCCATCAACCCCTAAACCCACTGTGAGCAAACCCGAGCGCAGCGGTCACAAGCTGCCGGACCGGCCCTCGCATAATTTGCCTAGCCGTCCAGATGTCCCCATACCAGGGTATTACACCCAAGATCGATTCAGTCAACCTCGTAGCGGCCACGATCGCAGGGACGGCAGGGAATCCTGGGGGCCCCGAGATACCCGAGACGGCAGAGAAGGACGAGACAACAGGGATACAAGAGATGGTCGAGACTCAAAAGAGCAACGAGATGGTCGTCCATCAGACTCGGACCGTCCCAGTCGTGGGCGAGATTCAACGGAGCGTCGTCCAGCGGAAGGCAAAGACGAAACTAGTCGCGCCGAACTACCCCCGCGTCCGACACAGCAAGACAGTGATCGTGCGCAACGCGACTCGCGCGGAGGGAGATCGCACGACCGGGCCAGCGAAACAACAACAGCTCCGGGGCCGACATCTTCATCCGTTCCCCTTGAGCCGGCAATGAATCCCGAAAGAGCAGCACTCTTTGCCCAAGAATTATCCGATAGACCACCGAGAGGGAGTGATTCTGATCGATCCTCACGCGGCCGTCGACAAGACGGTGGTAATGGCGGCGCAATCATGGATGCCATTATTCCCGAGCGTGAAGCTTTGATTGGAGAGGGGGAGGCAGACTCTCACTATGCTCCTGTCCGTTCAAACAGAGACGACGGACGCGATCGCAATCATAGGGCTCAATCTCCACGACGACACAACCGGCATACAAACGAACGCGATATACCTGCAGCATATGATGATCGTCAAGCGCGCCCCCTCCCTCTGGAACAGCGCCCAACCAGCCGTGATCCAAGGGATCAGTCGCCTCTTCCAGCCAATTTTAGAGGTGAACGACCCATGGAGAGAGAGGGCGATAGGCTTCCTCAACCAGACATGCCCCGTGACGCTTCTGGTTTCCAACGGGCGGGAGGACGACATCAAGATCCCGACAGCCACAAGCCATATCAGGACCAAAATTATGGCCGACTGAACCCTGTCTCCAATCCCAATATCGACATCCCTTCTGGTCCTCGAGGCAGAGGACGTGGCGCAAGCCGTGGGGGGGGCAGCCAGCCTTCATTACCAGGTCGGCCAGACAATCGATTCGGCGGCGGCGGCGGCGGCGGTGGACCAGAGATACTGAGAGCACCATCGCCCGATAGAGGTGGTCCTCCAAGTGGCCCTCCGTCAGGTCCTGCTTCCGTTCGTGGCCGGCGGAGTTATGACGCAGGGGTTGGACCACAGACGCCATCTGGAACACCTGCGGGCCCGTTATCAGGGCGAAATCGAAACTTCGGCTCTGGTGGTGAGAAGCCCTCGCCAACTGCTATGAATTCTACACCCGCTTCTGGGGTGCATCCAGACCGTCTTGCCCAGCTGGCAGGTCCACCGTCTGGCTCTCATAGCGATCCTCACAGCAATCACCGCCATCAAGGCCCAAGTGCTGGCACGCCTGATCGTTCCATGCATAACCCTCGAGGCGGGCCCGCCCCTGATACGGACACACCTACTGGACCAGCTGCAGGGGATCGCCCAGGACGTGGCGGTGGCAGGCGACAGCTTGCCGGCATCAATAACACTCTTCAGCAAGCACAGGCGACCATGCCTGAGCCACCGCGCAGCAATGGTTCTCGACACAGCCAGCCCCGCCAAATGTTGGGCAACTCAGATGTTCAAGTTCTGGCGGGTGGCTCCCCAACGCCAGCTCCAGGTCAAGAACGCAACGACCCCATGTGGGTATCTTCGAACGGCGGCGAAGGCCATCTAAGAAGAGACCATGATCGATCTCGAGGTGACCGTGAGAGACGATCAGATAGGTCTAGTCGGACATCACAGCGGAGCAGCAGGGAACGGGATCGTGACGGCAAAGATCACAGTGAGAGCAGAGATCGTCGCTCTATGGGTAGCGCTCCGGAACATAGCAGAGAGGAACGCGAGTCTCGTCGGCAACTCCGCGATCCAATGGGGCCACCGCTGCAAGTTGGAGGGCGGGAGCCGATGGGTGGACGGGACGGTCGGCATCGAGGTGATGGTCAGAATATTGGAGGAAGTTGGGGTGCCGCGGGAGGAGGAGGCGGTCGAGCGGGCCCTCGAGAGGGAGGAATTCAGTTGAATGACAGGAGAGATCATCGAGAAGACCGCGGACGCAAGAGAAGAAGCGAAGAAGGAGTTGGTAACTTGGCCAGCGATCGTGATAAGCGACTTCGGCGATAAAAAAGCAACTTGGAGTGAACGCATTGGCTAAGCCAAATGAAGAAGGGAGACACAAGAACAAGATGGATGAAGCTTGGGGTGAAATCCAGACGATTCGGGCCGACAAGGATCAAGATCAGAAAAGATAGGAGACTTGTCGTTGTGCTACGCACCAACTATGTACGAGTTGAAGAGAATTTGTGGAATTAAAAGGCAAAGACGAGGTGGAAGCGGAAGCGGAAGCGGAAGTGCAGCAAATCGAGTCTTCAGCGAGCATGTCATACTTTGAGGCGTTTCTTTGGTCGACAACATTTACTATTATTATCATTATTACTTGTCTTATCTACGAACACTGGTACCTTGCAGAGAACGACTTATTCAACTTTCAGTACAATCAACGTGCTTGCATTCCGTCCCGCGATGGAACGAATGACAAGCGAGTGGCTCATCTCAGCTGGGTGTTTGGACATTTTTTTTCTATCATCAGACTGCGGTCCTTTGATGGCACGAAAAGCGATGAAGTGACGTGTTTGTGTACATGATCTGTAGCGTTTTAGAATGGAAGGGTGTGCTTAGTGGGTGGATGTACACCAGGTTAAATGAGATACCCTCCTGCAAGCTATTTGGTTCTTCGAGCCATGCGAGTTTGCAATGGGGATTGTTGATGGAGTTTCCTGGGTGGTGAACGCGGGCTTCAGAATGCTATGTATATATAAGGCTGCCAACTGCAGTCAATTATATGGCTTTGTCATTCTCGGAATCATCCATCGAATATATGGCATTCCACTGCGGAGCGTAGAATGTGGCAATCAAAAGTTCATCGTCAATTCACAGCAAGGTATTCCACCTATTACTTCAACTCATGTCGCTCATTAGGAATGAGTCGAAATTCAAGTCAATTTTAAGAATGAGATCCGTATGCATCTCGTGGTATCATGAAGACGTGCCTCTCCTGGCGGCAGATTCAAAGAAACAGCTCACAACTCCAGCTCGAAATAACTCCTGAACAAGGTAACAAACAACATGCTGGCAAAGCAATCTAGTTCACGACTGACGAGGTTCCCGCCCCCACAATCCTTGGCCCATAATCGCTTGGGCATCTGTCCGTGCTGGTTGCCTGAGGTCCGGTTGATTGTAGGGCTCGTAGTGCCCATGCGCCACGCCAACTTCCCGTGGGTCAATGTGTTGTTGATGCGACACCTGGTATGGTGCTTCGTGTAGTGAGGGATCTCGCAGTGGACGTGGGGGTGGCTGGGAATTCGCATGCGCCTCAGGATTCGGCTGGGCATTATCCATCAGTCCAGCTCGCTCTTCATGCCCATGCCTTCCGGTAGGGTGGTAAGATGGTGGTTGCTGGCCATTCTGGCCATATTCCTGCATTGTCGGTGGAGACTGAACATGGCGCGATTGCGATGTAGCGGCTTGAGGCCGCAAGCGATCATATGAGCTTCTGGCTTCCTTGGGATTTGCGAGATCATCCATATCAAGATTCTCGCTGCGATCAATTCGGTAACTGATATCCTCCTTGCGACGCTTCACTCCACAGAATAGCCATCTCATTCCCCGACCGAACGCCTTGATGAAGTCCCAGACATTAAGAGCATCGCAAATTGCAGAGAGGCCCATAAAGCCGCCGGCTGGTGCGTGTCGCTCATTCTCAACAGACGGACTTGCCTTATCCGCGTCGGGGACAGGATAAAAGGTACGAGGTGCTCCTGGAGTGTAGGGGGCGTACGGGAAAGCCCAGAGGTGAAGGATGGCGAACAAGGCCATTTCTACACAAAGGAGCAAGGCTGGGATGCCGACCTTCAAATCGGGATACGCCAAAACCTCGTTCGCTTGGACAATCTGGAGAGTCGAGGTGCCAACAGAAATGGCGGAAGCTTGCCAGAAGGAAAGGAACACGACCAATTTTATCGCAACAATCTTGACGAAGAGTTTGTACTCGGCGAGGGCGTCTTTGAGTTGAACGTAAAACTGAATAAGACAATACATGGCAATTGTGACGGCAACAGCGTTGAGAACGATGATCTATCAGAGTCAGCGTGTCCATCCACGACGGTCTGACGTGGGAGGGTTTGATATGTCAACTTACCCAAATGTGCCCAAACACAGGGCTGTTGGAGCTCTCGCAGTATCTGTGAAAATACTGCGAGACAACTGCAGATATGGTCATGGCCACGCGAACAAAGCAATAGTGATAGACTCCGATCCATATGATATTGAACCAAGTCAGGCCGCTCTTCGGTATCCTCCAAATACCTCTCTGCCCGCCACAGCACTTGGCAAACCAATTGATTGGTAGAACCCATTGCTTGATAGGGTGCAACTCTCGAAAGAAGACCTTCTGGCTATGCAAATCGGGGGCCACATAATGACACAGGAGTGCAAAAAAGGAGGCGATGGCGAACGCTTCGTAACAGTCGGAAATTACTTGAAAGTAGATGGCATGCCAATACCACTGAAGTTGTAGATATGATGAAATGGCATATACTGGTACCATGAATAGGATGCGGATGATGCTGTTGCGAACGTCTTGATCAGCCTGGTTTGCCTCACGAGTTTGCCCTCAAGACTTACTATCGTTGCTCGCGGGGCTGTGTGTAATTGAGAGCATGCATCCAAATAAGATATAAGCTCATCACGGTGGAAATGAGTGTACATGATGCACCGATGACCCGAGCTAGATCATGGAAGTTGAGCGGCCCAATCAGAATCCTTTCAGATCCGGGTGTTACTGCAGTGAGGTGGTTAGCACCATGCGAAGAGCAAATGGCTTGCAACAAGAAGCCAGCGCGCAAAGAGCCATGACATACTTCTCAAATCCTCAAGGGTGGAATTGCAAGTCAGATTCAACATAGTGGTGGTTGGCTCAGCGGTTGTGGCGTCTTCGGTACAGTGGGTGTATGTTTGTTGGCCCGCCAGGGGCGGCGTTCATAGAAAGGTTTGTTGGTAATACGACTCAAGGGTAGTTTGCAATCACGCGATGTGGCAGTCGTAAGCGGAAACGTATGTCGTCGCTATAGAAAACGATGCTTACGAAACAGTTCGCATGCAACGGCTGGAGATGAAAAGAAATTCGAGTTGTTCGCGAGTCGGCACGGAGCGCTAGCGACGCAACCAAGTATCCCGCGGCAGCCACGAGACGTCGATGGGAAACGATTCGACAGTTATTTCAACGGACGTTGAGTATCGTGACGCTTCGTTGCAGTTTCGGGGTGTGGCGTGGATGTCTTGCGATACATCAGTTTCCTCGCCGACTGTCAGCCCGCGTGAAGATAATAAGAGGTGAGGTCGAGACCGTAGCTTTTTTTAGACAAAGGTCGATAGGAAGACGGATCGATTGAAGCCCGAAGCGCGAGCAATAGCCATAAGCCAAGTATGCACAAAGGAAATAGGAAATAATATGAAGTCGGCAAGTGCGCATGGGAGGGGGGGCACGACGAGCGAACCCAGAGGGGGGGCTGTGAGCGTCAAGTACGAATGAACGAACTTCAAAGGAAAGGGCGGGAAGGAACGCTGGAATGCCAGCACCACTAAAAGGCAGGCACGTCAGCGGGCCAAGCCCAAAAATCAATATGTTGACCCCACGAGGCGTGTTCACGTCGGACCCGATAGACCTACCCATATATTTTTAGTTATGAACAGGAATATGACAATAGACCACATAACGTCCAGTCAAGAGCTAGCATTGTATGCACATACAGAATAGCCTGATCAATGAGGACAAATCCTGCCACCCGCAATTCTCTTCTTCTTTTCCTCGTCAACCTTCAAGTATGTACGTATGCCTATACAATTTCCTCTTCTTCTTCGCCGTGTTCTGCTATGTTTTCAGCATGAGAATATTTAATATTCATACTCGAACATTTTCGCGCCCGAAAAACATGCAGAGTGGAGTCACATTGCTTTAATCCGTACATGGGCTTACGTCCATTTACTAACGTTTTTTAGTTAGCGCCTGAGCGCCCCTCCACTCTCCCTCATACATGTACAGCCCTGTACGAGCGTTTACGCGATATCTACAGACGATTTCAAGGTGAATATTGTTGCACGAAAAAAGAGGCTCAGCCGACTGGCCACTAATATGTGCGTTTAATATCCCCTATATGTATGCCTTGCTACAATTATCGCGCTTCCGGCCCAGTACAACAACATTGATCTTCCTCCACACGCGTCAACTCTTCAACAGGACACTACAGAAGAGGGCATGACCGTATGGCACTTTTCAATCGCGAAAGAGCATCTTCCAAACAAAGCTGCTACACTGTTCCTTCATTCGCCTACTGTATGTTACAGCCATCCACAGGCCATTACAGATACTTACTGGTTATAGCTGAAACGTTTGCTCAAGCTTTGAAAAAGTGTGAAGCATAGCAAAGTTGTCACTTTGAAGCTTGAATGTAAACGCACGCAATCGGCCGACGCTCTTATGAAATACTTGTACGGGACTGTACATGACGATAAAGACCAGTGCACGAGCTACAGTAAGAGCAATTGCGTTTTCGCGGATTACGTATCCCATGATAGCCTTTCCCCTGGCTGCGGTCAATTCGTCAATTCGTTATTAGTCAAGCAAGTTAAGGGCTGTAGGGGCTATAGGTAGTATATTGTCGCATCTCTTGTTGCACGATAGTCTCAGTGCTCAACAACCTGAGACACTAGGCCAACCCCGCCCTGGTCTCTTTCCAAGACCTCAGTAGATGCATAGTATGTTTTGTATGGCTAGATTACACGCCACATTGTACAGGTACTCAGATATTTCAGCAGCCGTCCGCAGCCTCTTCCAGGCTGGTACAACTTAATCCATGCTCTTTGATCAACCCTAGCTACACGGTCCAACATATATATACCCTACAATATAGTGGTGTAATCTGGCATATGCTATTCTGCCAGTTAACAGGCTCCACCCTAGATGCGAGACGAACTTTGTCGGAGCCGAGATTTTTTGTAACCCCGTTTGAATAAGCATGATATCAATCGCGCTTCGCAGCCGCAAATGTCTGGCAAAAGGTCGGCGCGCGCGGGCCCCCCATATTACTGACCCACGATCCGGTCCTGTGATAGGGCAGGGATAGGGACCACGTGACCAACACGCGATCGTCTCCTTTCTCTTCGAACACCTTCGCTTTTGACCTCTATTTTCTTTCCTTTCTTCCGTAGCTGAGAATAGATGGTCAACAACGATACTATTCTTCGGGCTCGCAACAACACGACCCTGATATCAGGAAACCTGTGATACGAACAGTATAGTCCAGGTTCGCCAACATACATTCCTTGACAAATGGGAACCCGATTAAATCATTGAAACCGAGTAGCTAAGATGGCGTGACCATTCGATCAGCAGCGTCCATGATGGTCAGCCTGCATCTTTCCACGTCTGATCGTCTGCAGCCTGACGGCTGACGCCTGTGGCCTGTACAACACTCACTCAGTCGTTCTTGCAAAATGTGACAGATATGTGTACTCGGCCCCCGGTAGCTGAAATCAGACATGCAGACGCCTCGTTCGCACGTGTCATTATCATTGGATTGGCGTCGTCTCGTGCTAGATGCAGAAACTCTTGTAACGAAGCCTATACGGAGCACCCATTGCCACTCGGCTTAGAGACATCACACTCCAGGAATCTCATCAAGATTGTGAGAAATGCTCTGTTCAATGCAGCGAGCTGGCGGATCCAATGAACAAGTATATTTCTCGAGTATTGCTGATTGGTTCCGTACGAATGCGGTCGATTGAAAGGTTATGTTATCCGTCTTGGCCAACGGGCCTCATGGCGAGAGCCCTGAACATGAACTGGTGTGCTCGCGATGCACTACGAAACATAAGAACACATTTCACTGGCCGCCTCGATTCTTTTTGTAGAGCATGTCCTGAACGAGACGTTGCGTTGGGATTGTCTTCCGCAGCTCAGCGGGCATGCGCGCTGTACATATGGCGGCGAAGCGCTCTTCTACATTGAATGTCGGTTCTACTTTGTAGTCTTGACTTGCCATCGCTTCTGCTGTCATGTTGGACCTCGGATGGAATGGCTGAATCTGTCAGGATGAATTGTCCCAAGGTAGCGAACGTTGGGTCTCTGTTCCCAGGGAAGAAAAAGTGCTCCAGCTGAAACCAAAGGGCAGTGTGCATAGCCAGCATAATAAAAAGCTCTTGCATTTCTCATGAAGCACACATGCTCGTCTATGCCATGGTCAGTCGCCCGCGTCGTGTAAAACAAGGTCGAGGATGAGACACGAGGCGGTCCTGATGCGCTACCCGGCCCCTTTGCTTGCGTTTCTTCTCGTGCCTTGCCTCAAGCCGCACGGCAGGAGCTCCTTAGGGTGTAAAGTGTAATACCCTCTCTGGTCTTCACGAGAAGTGAGAAAGGGTTAAGCATTCCGTCCCGTGAAAGCATCCGCGGGTCAAAGGGTTCCCTCCCCCCCTTGGGTTCAGCTGCCAAACACGTTGTTAGCGCGTCTCAAACATACGACAAGTCGTATACGTAGTAATGCAGTCAAGGACGCAAGAAACAAGATGACTCTGAAGGAAGGCTCGAACATGGGAAAGTCTCACAACGACTTAACTCCTATCACGGGCATTTCGTCCATCTTTCAAATTTATCCGCTTAGGGTAGGTTGCGCGTCTCAGTCAGGCACAAATCTAGCAAGTCGTGGTGAAACTTTTTTTTGACCTGAACATAAAGCGAAGGAAAATGCGTTGATTTCGATAGGCAGACGTGATTGGACGAGCATCCCATCACGATTCTTGGTTCGTCACATGCCGGTCTCCATCTAAGACAAAATAGTGCATGCCAGGCGGAGAGGGGGGGGGTGCGACAAAGTTAAACCCTTTGTACTTACACACGTGGATATGGATACTCACTTAGTCGACCGTACCGAGTACCGAAGGGAGATATATTGACTTACTAATTGTGAAGAAAAAGGGGGCGGGGAAGAGCAACGTGCTCAAGTAG
Source organism: Epichloe coenophiala (assembly GCA_018801565.1). Taxonomy (NCBI): domain Eukaryota; kingdom Fungi; phylum Ascomycota; class Sordariomycetes; order Hypocreales; family Clavicipitaceae; genus Epichloe; species Epichloe coenophiala. Next base: position 345,514 of record JAFEMN010000027.1, on the reverse strand, counting down.
AATCAATCTCCAGAGAGGCCCTTTTTGGCCCCCTCCCTGTGACGCACATTGTGACTCACTCTTTCTTGTTTTCCGCCTCAACCCCCTCCTGCGTTGTCGTGTCTCACCGGTGTAGAAGCCGGAGACAACGACAACGGCAAGCTGAGCGCGTCTTACTCCGTACATGGTGGCCCTGGTTCCCAAGCTCGATGGGGTAGGTAGCCCTGAACTTGACCTGTCAGTTGATACTTCTCGTTGCTGTACCCCAGACGCCAGGGAAGTGTACAATGTAAGCCAAGGAGACGTCTGCCACCGCTGGGGTAATCGATCCAGGTCGACAGGCTTGTCGGAGTTGATGAAACATGAACCTCAACGGTCGGGGGGGGGGGACTTGTTTCTCGTTTTCGTCTCGCACGAGTCTGCGCCACTTTCCAGAATGAATTACAGCCACCCTTGTTCGCCACTTTTGATCACTTTCGCACTCATCAGTGTAAGACGGGAGGATAACCAGAGAAGGTTTTGGCATTTCAGTAAACAGGCAGTTGTGGCTGCTGTGTGCTTCATAGCAGGAGGGAGTGAGAAACTCGTGCTTCACTTCTCCGTCCCCCTCTGTTCTGAAAAAAAAAAAAAAAAACCGCACGTAACTCCGGCCCGTCGGACGAGTCCAAAGCGTGCGCTGGAATGCCATCATGGGTCAATAAAAGGCATGGACAAATCAAAAAATGCGTCCGCGAAGTCAAGTTATTCAGAACAAGAAACTCGGGATCCCGAACTTTGAAGTGACTCGGGTGTGTGTGAGACAGGCATGATGGATTTGGGCAAAAGACAAAACAGGTACCGCGACAAACGCCAGATGATTGAGCCACAAGTTGCTGTTTCCCCATGAGCACGAGAAAAAACTGACGCTTGTTCCATCTTTATCTTTTGAATTGTTTCAATCTCCCTCGTCATAGGTGGGGTCAGCGGTGACAAACCTCAACGACGGTTCTTCCCGGCCGGCTTGCGTGATGGCTGCTCGCCTCTGGGCAGATAAGATCTTGGTCGGAACTTTTGTCTGGTTTGGCTGCATTTTTCCTCTGCGGCTCGTTTGTGAATGAGAGAAAGAATAGCATGTTGCATTTGTATTCGAAGAGCATCCAACACACACACACACACACACACACACTGCATGTGCACTACAACACAGAGGGTATCATGCAGCCATTCACCCTCATTTGTCCCAAGCGTTGTCCATTGTTCCCACACCTCCAGTCTCCAGCCACGTGGACGGAGCTAAATCATTTTCATGCGATTATCAACTAGCGAACGAGCGAACCCCATAATGATGACGTCGGCCGCCGCGAACTTGCTGCTACAACAGAACAGGACATATTCGCACATGTCAAGTCGTGCAAAGGCCTCGCTTGGACGTATTGTACTATTTCCAAAATAGCTGCTGTATTTTTAGTGATATACTTGGACGAGGACGGGGAAATTCACTTAAAGAGAAATCTTAGATCTGTGTTTATCGTAATCTCGAGGCTTCTTTTTCGGAGCCCGATTCCTTCGTCGCAACGTATCCCACTCCTGTCCGCAAAGAGCACAAGCAGGCCCAACACGGTCAGATTGAAAGGTTCTTAGGAAGCAGCGTCGTGCATTCATGGTCCCTCTACTGTATTCGTTATCTTCGCGCATCATCAGCTCTCATTAATTTTTAGTGCTTGATTATCTCCCGGGGGATGATATCACCTGGCCAGTGTGATTAAATGGGAAGGCGATTGGAATTCGTCTTTGCATTGTACTGGGTTTTACTATCCCAGCCGATGGTAGCATCAACTTCCTCGGAGGCTTTATTAATGCAGCCGCCATGCAGCCCCCATGCGGCGATTTCTTCAATGGTAGGCTGGTTGCAGGTGCAGATGCGGTGGTCGCCGCCTCCCGCCCTCAACCAAAAAAAAAATTTGCCGGCCCGTGTCCGTGTCCATCCCATGCCACTACTGCGCTACTAGTCCGTACATAGGCTGTTTTTCTTTGTTTCTTTGCCGGTGCTTTATTAACGTCCGCGTTTGGCCAGGAACTCATCCACACCCTTTCGCTTTTCCTCCGTTCCAAACGTCGTGTAGTATAAGTTGCGTTCGAAGAGGTCGTCTCTGCAAAGACTATCGGCTATAATGCAGCAGCTTAGCATCGGATATTTCGCGTGACAGATTTTCAAGAGAAGCAGCAATGTAGGGCATATTGAAAATCAATTTTGGGCCGTTAGCGTCTGTCAGGCGTCGATGATCCTTACCTCTACAGACAGCTTCTTTGGCCAACAGAAGGGCCTCAGACCCATGTTCAGTCAGGGCGCTCGCAGTGTCGACTGTGCGCTGCAGCATGTCACAATCTTCCGTGAGGTCACACACAAGGCCCCATGACAATGCCTCCTCGCTCGTAATTGGTCTCCCCGTGAGAATGGTTCGCATAGCCTGGAAAGCGTTTGAAGAAAGACCATGAGTTATGTTGAGCTTCTTCTTTTGATGGGTCGGGTACAGGCGACGTCACCCCCGCTTTCTTGGTCGGGGATTTATTAGACCAAGTTTTGGTTGAATGTGACTTACTCGAAACTTGCCTACGGCAGCAGTAAGCCTTTGCGTACCACCTGCCCCAGGAATAAGACCTCGTTTGGTTTCTGGGAGAGCGAAGTATGCTGATTTCGAGGCGATGATGAGATCACACTAGTTATCCAGGGTACCGCGCATTAGCCACATGGTTGCAGTTCACTCCGCAGCACACTTGCGCGCGCACGCGCGCGGGGTATTATAATGAAAACAAGAGCACGGTTGGCCGACAAGGCAACGATGTGAACAGACGAAGGGGTAATTGCTTAAATCCTTACCATCAAAGCCACTTCAAATCCGCCCCCAAGCTAGTAAACGTAAGATGGGTTGTAAGTCAAGAGAGACTTTCGAAGAAGTTGCCTGCGCCGTTGAGAAAGCTAGTAGCATTCACTCACCGCTGGTCCGTTGACGGCTGCAAGAAGAGGCTTGCGTACAGCGGACATTCCGAGGCACAAGTCCTCCAGGTAACGACATGTTCGGGCTCCAGTGGCATCGAGACCCGCAATGTCTTTCAGATCGGCACCAGCTACAGTTGACAATTTAGAAACTGACAAGACGTATTGTGGTGAATAACTCAAGGAACCAATGGATCAAAGTGGAGAAGAATTGAGCGACTCTTGCAAGTGACGGGAGATGGGATGGCTGACGAGAGCAGACAACAATGTGCCTCACCTGAAAAAAAAGTGCCATTGCCGGTTATGACAATGGCCTTGACTGCCGAGTCAGTTGAAGCTATCTTCAGCTCCCGTAAAAGATCCCCAATGAGCCCTTGGGACATGGCATTTCGCTTTTCTGGTCGGTTCAATGTGATGACCTGAACCCCCTTCGTCGGCGAGGTGACTTGAACGAGACTCGATGCAGACATTTCGACAATGTTTGTTTGATGTTGGTAGAATAAGAAGCTCAAAAAAATGGCAAACGAGTAGTCGACGTTCTTGGGTCTTGAGTCTTCGAAGGAGATAGGTTCAGCACAAGTCGAGTTACGAACGGAGGAGGATGGCAATGATCACGGCGGTGGGCCAGCGGACGGGAGGAGTGAGAAGAGAGAATCTGTGATCTGTCTCGCAGGGTTTTGGCTCGAGCTCTACTGCTTCGACTTGCCAGGAAAAAAAGCAAAGTGCAGATAAACGAGGCTGACGTTGAGTGAGCCCTCACACCAGAAAATAGCTGATGAACGGCGGGCGGGAAGAACGGGGCTCTGCACGTCCATAGACGGCAAGAAATCGTGACGGTGACAGTGACGGTGACAGGTGCTCGCAGGAGGCTGACGTGGATGCGGATGCAGATGCGGATGCAGAGGCAGCGTGCTGGACTTCTCGATGGGTGTTTGCAGCGCAAAAAGCGGAGGCGTTGAGCCAATGCAGTAGAGGGAGCGAGTTATTGGCAACTAAGGCCAATTGCGATGAGACCTGCTCAAGCGCTGGGGGGAAAATATGTATGTAGACATTGATTGACGTGCGCAGACCTAACAGAAACAGACAGAAACAAGGCCTCATTCATTCGTGTCCATGTTACCATGTTGATTGTTGACGGGACGGAAAGGCGGGGGGGTCTGGTTGTGCGGACACAAGACGCGCAAATGACTGTGATTTATCTTATTATTGTTGGGCGGCGAAATCGAACTGAAACGAAAAGAGAAGGAGCTGAGATCTGATCGCTCCTCCTGCCTCTCGTCTCGTCTCGTCTCCGCTTGACAAGTACTTCGTGCAACAATACAATCTCGACACTAAAAGTGAGCACCCTCGTCTCGTCCTCACACATCGGCTGGCGCGCACGATGCCATCGACGTCTGCGGGCGTTCACACAGACACGCGGGGATGAGCATGTAGCTGAGCTTACAGCAAGCATGCCGCGCCACGAGTGCATCATGTCTTTGAACTCGCCCCGACTCGACTCGACTCGATACCCTACGTTCTCCCGCTTCCCAGCGTGCAGAGTCGGCGTAAAAGACGCGGTAGCTATTTTCGTCAACTAATTTGTATAGAAATTTATAGATCACAGCTATTTCTACCAATTTCCTGCTCACAAGAACAAAGCCAGTGGAAGAGGCATATAAACTTTGTATAGACTGTACAAAGTAGCTAACAAAGTTTGTAACGTTTCGTGGATCACAAGTGCAGCCAAGCCACTCTGCACAAGCCGCTCATGCCGAACCGACAGTATGGAAAACGCCTCACCGCCGCAGGATCAAGCAAAGCATGGCAGCTTCCGCAGACAAAGCTCCAGACCCCAACAAGCGGCACAACACACGGCTCGACCTCGACCTCGACCTCGACAGCAAAAAGAAAGCAACCGCTGGCCTCATGGTCATGTCGGCGCACATGAATTGATCGGCCAGTGGCCACAGCAACCTCTCTCGATCTGCGTTTTCTCCAACTCGTACTTCCAAGTTCGGCCAAACGGCCCGCGTTTGATTGCCCGGCTGATTTGCCAAACCGTTCGTCGCTTCATCACCTGATGAATCAGGAAAAGCCTCAGAGTTGGGAACAAGATTATTCACGCTTGGCGCCTTTGAAGGATGTGTGGGACAATATCATTTTTTGCCGTCCGACACTATACAATTATTCCCGGCACCTAGTCATGTCTATCGTTATCATCACAACGATGGTACACCAGGTTTCTACATGAAAAGACATGTGCAACTTGAGCAATCGACCAAGCCGCAAGCACGTTCCTGCTGCTTACCGACCCATATATGGCAGTATGATAGAGTTGTTAGGGAGTACTCCGTACGTTGCATTGTAACGACTCCATGACCAAATCTATCTTTATGTGGCCGGGCTACCGAAGAAGCAATGATTTCCTGCCGCCAACCTAGCGTGCAAATTGCGCCTCTCCGCTGCCAAAACGCATGCCACGCTTATTCACCCCTGCTCCCGTGATCTGACCGATACTTCTCTCCTCACCTTCGTAATCCTGGAGCAGATTTTCTGAAGCTTGACAACAACTCAATGCAGCTGCCGTCAACTTTCAGTCCAAAGTGGTATCAACGATACCATACGAAGAACAATTGAGCATGAGGACACACCATGCAAACGAAAGGTCGCACCTTGGTCATCTGTCTGCACGACGCCGCGATCCCTACCTAATATTTGCACCTCATCCGAGAGCCATGCTCATTTTGGCGGTGGCTCCGCACGCAGATTCCCACGCTTTGTTTTACCTTGGATGAGGATGGATGCGGGTTGAATTTTACCCCTCCATTCGCTCCTCCATCCCTCACAACTTGGCGGAGCAAGCCTATCACTCAATCGCCTGCCTGTCTCAGTGCTGAAGAGTGCGTGATCGAAGACTCGATATAATGAGACCAGACCCCTTGTCGACCTTAACTAGCTCCGCAATCTACTCTGGGCCGAAGTACCCATCGTTGGTTGCCCTTTTCGGGTCCCCCGTCGCCATTCTCGGCATTCCACCCGTCTGCTTTCTAGTAGTATCTACCCTCCCTTGAACCAGGCAACGGTCCAGGGAAGTGAGTGAATCGCCCAAGGACTCTTTTCTTTGGCACTGTTCTTTCCATTGGGCAAGCCGGGAATGCGACAAGTACATTCCCAAGCACACCCTTGGCCTTTTTTCGTCCCACATGCGGTCACATACCCCCAAGAGGCTGAGAGCCTGAGAGGGGTGTGTGTGCAGACTACAGAGCTTGGCCAGTTGTCCTGTATAATGTATCGCATTTTTTTTTTAAACCTTGGGAGGCGTACTATCTTACCTCGAATCTCTCTATTCGCACGTCTGCAAGAAACATCTGCTCATCATTTCATGGACCCACCGAGCTCCATGCTACCTTCCCATTCATCAGGTGCGTACGGCTACAAGACAAGATACCCTGGTCTAGGAACCTGCGCTGCTAGGTGCAGTCGCATCGCGGCAGGCTCAACCAACATGACTGGGATGTACAACGCTGGGCAATCTCACACGGAGAATTATCCGGCAAGCTGATCTCAGATTGTCCCGTCTGGAGAAGGACGTTGCCAAGGGACGACTATTGGGTCCCGGGGGGAGGGCTAAGAGTCTAAGACCGCATGTGCCCATTGCCAATCCGACATCAAGGGAAAGTTCCCAGAGGAAAACTATATAAAGGCCCTTGATTCACAAGTGTAGTCGAGATGGGAGTCAGGAGCTCAGACTACTTACTCTTCTATTCCTTAAACCACCCCGCTCTTTGAGTGTCACACCTCATGGTCGTCACCATGAACGGCACCAGGAAATCTCATTCATCTGCTGTACCCACGGCAGACTTCACCCATGGTGAAGCCATTTATTGCCCGTTTCCCACTGTTACTGCTGCTTTTTATCACTATGCTACCTCTGCACCTTCAGTCACAGCAGTTCGTGATCTCTCGAGTGGCGTTTTCGTGAGGGAGCTGACGTACCGTGAGCTTGCCGTTCAGGCTCAGCTTCTGGCTGCTCGGCTTCGAATGCTTGGCGTTGGGCCTCATCAAAGCATCCCCCTTGTTGTCAAACGTGGCACTGAGATGCTCGTGGGTATCATGGCTATTTTATCGTGTGGTGCACAGTACGTGCCTCTCGACGGCGGCGTTGTTCCGGACTCCACCATTAAGCACGTCGCAGAACAATGCGGTGGGCATATTATTCTTTGCATCTCATCAACCGAGAGTCGCCTCAAGGCGCTCTTGCCCAATTCGACCCCTATCGTCATCGAACAAAGAACTGCCCCAGACCACGCTTTGGATAACCCCGAGGCGTGGACCGACCTTGCATCCCCCGATACGGGATGCTACGTTATCTACACTTCTGGTTCGTGCATCGTTCCCCCAGCAGGATCTCAGACCGTACCTTGCATGACATGATGTTGATATTCTCCGCAGGAACCACGGGTAAGCCCAAAGGTGTGGATGTCACGCACAAGAACGTGGCCAACTTGGTCTGCCTGTCGCCGGGTGGACTGGGCGTTCGGCCAGGAATGTGTGTTGGCCAGGTTCTGAACATCAGCTTCGACATGGGTAAGTGGTGTAACCCATCAAAATCATGTTTTGTATGATGGGATACTTGTTGGTGATATAGACACTGACTAAGTCTCAGCGGCCTGGGAGATTTTCAGCTGTCTATGTAATGGAGGCACACTCGTTGTGAGAGGCCCCAAGTGGGAACCTACACTGAATGAAGTAAGTATGACGGTCAACGTTCTGGGCTTCTACTTCCACTCATGCTGGATGGGCCCGGTCGGGATGGAATGATGCTAATCAAACATGTCAGCTCGACGTTCTGATTTGCACACCCACCATCTTGTCAAAATACCACCCTAGACTCTATCCCAAGATCAAAGTTGTCGCCACTGCTGGCGAGCCTACGTCCCAAGATCTTGCCGACTTGTGGGCGACGCATGCCACCTATTGGAACTGTTGCGGTCCTACCGAAACTACAATTGTCAATACCATGTCCAAACATGTTGTTGGCGAGCCCATCTCCATTGGTCGCCCAACTCCCAACAACTCCGTTCACATTTTAGACAGTGACGGCAGAACCGTCCCTGTGGGTGCGGCTGGTGTAATATGGGCGGGTGGTCATGGAGTAACTCGTGGCTACGTGGGGCTTGAATCCAAGACAAAGGAAGCATACGTTTCGGACCCATTTGCAAATGATGGGTAAGACAGACCAAGGACTGACCCTACCGCCCTCTTTATTGGTATGAGGAATAGACCGGCCGCTAATTGTTGTCTCACTAGATCCTCCATGTATTGTACTGGCGATCTTGGCCGGTGGAGGGAAGATGGAAATATCGACATCCTGGGTCGGGTGGATGACCAAGTCAAGGTCAAGGTAAGATGAGATAACTACACTCAATCTGACGTTCGCTTTTTTTTTTCCCCCAGTGAAGAAGATTGCTCTATTTTGGTGGGCTGACAATACTGTGTTGCTTGTTGCAGGGTTTCCGGGTTGAGCTTGACGGGGTGTCGTCGTCATTGGCATCTGCCCCAGGTGTTACCCGCGCAACAGCCCTTCTGGTAGAGGGAGACATTCACGGTTTCACAGTCCCATTAGGACCCGATGTTGAAGCCATCGTTGCGCACACAAAGAAATTGCAGCCTTACTATGCCATTCCGACCAAGATCCACCAAATGAGCGCCTTTCCTACTACAGCAAATGGAAAAATTGACAAGCAGTCTCTTCGCGACCTTGCCCTAGCACAGAAATCAAACCAAAGCATCGAAGAGCGTATGCCAAGGTCTCCCTCCCACGAGAGCGATGAGATGACTTTGGCCGAGGTACGATCTGTATCTAGTTCATCAACTCTGACAGTTTCGGAGGAAAAGCTGGAATTGAACAAAGACATTCCGGAAAAGAAGCTACCAAAACATCTCCGTGGTCTCCGGCATCGAATTGCCATTGTGTATCGGTTCCTTTTCAGCATCATTGGCCTGCTCAACATTGGTGCCCTTGTTGCCCTCATTCTTGTCAATCCCGGCCAAGAGTGGCTCGCAACCCTCACGGCAGCCAACTTGGTCTTGGCGGTGTTGGTCCGCCAAGATGTTGTCATCAACACTCTGTACACAATCACTTGCTCCGCGCCAAAAACAGCCCCTATTTGGTTGCGTAAACGTCTTGCCAAGATATACCATTTGGGTGGTGTTCATTCTGCTGCTGGTATCTGCGCAATGGCGTGGCTGCTTGGATCCACATTCCGGTCAACGGTTGCCTTCGCCGAGAACAAGACCAACGACTCCCTCGCTACCCTGGTGATTTCCTGGATGCTTTGCGCTCTATGCTGCGGGTTGGTGGGATTTGCCTGGCCTACATTCCGCAAGAAGTACCACAACCAATTCGAGCGAATTCACCGATTCGTCGGTTGGACAGTGCTTGCCATGTTCTGGGTTCGAACCATTCTGTCGGTCCGTGACGTGACGCCGGTAGGGGACGACCTCGGAATGGCACTCATAAAGACACCTGGATTTTGGATGTTGGGTGTGGCCACTTGCAGTATTGCTTCATCCTGGTTCTGGTTGCGAAAGGTGCCGGTCAATGCGGTGCCTCTTTCAGACCACGCCATTGTCTTGTCGTTCGACTATACTGTTCCTGTCAACGGAAGTTTCACGCGCATTTCCAAGCGTCCGTTGATAGAATGGCATTCGTTCGCCACCATCCCAGCTCCACAGCCATCTGCTATTGCTGAGAAGCCCGGGTATTCCCTCGTTGTTTCAAATGCAGGCGATTGGACAAGGGACTGCATTCGCAATCCACCCACCAGTCTGTGGGTTCGTGGCTTGCCCACTTGTGGTGTCATGAGAATTGCAACGCTCTTCAATCGAATTGTCGTCATCGCCACGGGGTCTGGTATTGGCCCTCTGCTGGGCCATATTGCACAGCCAAGCTGCCCGACGCAACTCATCTGGTCAACTTCGAATCCCGACAAGACGTTTGGCAAGAAAGTGTTGGATACGATTTACGAATCAATCCCCGACGCCGTGATCCACGACACCAAGCAGAAAGGCCGTCCAGACCTTGTGAAAATGGGCTATAACTTGGCCAAAGAGTTCCGGGCCGAGGCTGTCATCATCATTGCCAACGAAAAGATCACCAAGAAAGTGGTCTACGGTCTCGAGACGCGAGGGATGCCCGCATATGGCGCCATCTGGGACAGTTGAACTTTCCCATTCTCCTGCCTTTCTCCCTTTTCTCACATCTATTGTGCTAGCTCTCCCCCACAAGTTGAGTTTCTTTGTGGATCGCGGTGGTAGCGAGCGATATCTATGTTTGTAAATCGTCACACTCGCTGTATATTTCTTTTGTATCCTGCTGCCTGAAACAGGGCACGGGAGGCGTAGGCATAGACGTATGCCGACTGATTTTTTGCATCAACATGAGCGTGGGCAGGCTATCTTCAATTTACCAGCATGGCAGGGTCGCGGTGGAATCTTGGGAGTTTTTCTTTTTCCTTTTTTTTTTTTTTCTCCGTCCATCGTTAATGAGCTCATCTGGGATCTATCTAGATTTGGAGATGTATCTGCCGCCGCGGCACAGCTTTTCTTTCAATAGCATCATGTGTTTGCCTTGGCTTCCCCCGATTGGTAATGGTGAAAGAAGCAGCAGACGAGTTTAGTCCCGCCGGGGTGGGACGGACTAAACCAAAACGAAGCGGGCTTTTTGCATTTTAAAGTTGTGTACCCCGTACCCCCGTACCCCGTAGAGTTCTAGATCATGGCCCGGCCCGCTGCGTGGCAAACGGAGATGACAAGGAGCCATGGATCCGGCCTATTGGTTTCCGTCTTACGTGTCCGAGTCGTCCATGTGTACGGACTTACGGAGCACATACATGCTCGGTAGCCCTGCCCTGCCCTGCCTGCCTCCAAGTGGGTGGGTGTTCTGTCAGGGCCGCATCTCCCACGCATGTATGTAACTTGTAAGTTGTGACAGGGCGTGTGTGTACGTGCCATGTGGGAATGTGATGACTGCGACCCAGGCTGTCTCGGGGAATGACACGATGCCTGCCCGCCTACCCTAGAGACTATACATGTTCTGCAGGACTTGCGCACCCGCGAGTCTCTTCTGCTTTCCCAGTTCTCATACTGCGCGTGCCTTTGCGAACCAAGCCCTCGCCACAAGCCATGCCCTCGGTGTTACGATATAAAATGTAAGATAAAAATGAGTGTCAAGGTTCTTATTTTATTCAACTAGCTAGAGGTCAGAGCTATCATCTAATATAGGGGTTCTAGGTCACGTGCTAGCCACATCCGAGGTCTTGTGGCACTGACAGGCCATATCCTAAGGTGACAGCCTAATTGACAATTCTAGCACGTAATACTCGGGACGGAGCAGGAGTCGTGACCGAATATAGGCCTGGTTCGATATGACCTGACTTGGGTACACATGGCATCCCTTTCACCACTTGCCGAGCTTCTAGTCATCTTCACGATTCCTTTCAACTCATGTGTTATTTGGGGCCCTGAGAACAGCCCGGAATCTGGTACGAAACATTTGGTTTCTATGAGTATTGCAAAATTAAGTAATATTGAGGTTAAGAATTTCATGTAAAATCTCACACGACCCATGATCAGGTGGCGTACATTAAAAGGATTGTTAGAAGCGTACCAAATATCCACCCCATATAGACACATCAAATACATGGATATCTTGTATTTTTTTTAAAAAAAAAGAAAAGTCATTTACCAGCCTACGCACTGCTTGAGTCGTCCAATGATCGTCGCTCCTTGATAAACTTAGGCCAGGTATTGGTGAGAACGAGGTATTTGATGCTCATCTCGGCGGCGTCAAAGACGCAGTCGCTGAAAGCGTTGGGAATCTCGCCCGTGTATCGAATAGGAGCAGAATCGCCTGCTTCTTGGCGCTTGGGACTGTCCGCGAAAGGAGTGGCAGGGTCAGGTGTGCTGCATTCACCAGTGACGGCCTGAGCGGCGCCTTCGAAGATAGCCTGGAGGTTCTTGAAGTCTTGCGATGACAAGTTGACTTGGAACTCGGCGCTGTTGCTGCTGATGAAGTCCATGTAGATGCGGAGAGCACTCTCGAAGCTTTCGCGCGAAAGAGCCGCGGTGGTGGCGCCATCTTTCTCATCCCTGACAGGCTGGGAGGTGGCACCAACAATGTACTTCCCACGCCATTGACGAATTCGGGTCAAGAAAGCAATGTTTTCTCCAGAAAAGTCACGGAGAGCAGAAAACTCCTGCAAAGGCTCGGGATTCTTTGACAAGGTGTGCTCGAGTGCATCCATGGTAAGGATACTTCCTCCGGTAGTGGATACGGAGCCAGCCTTGGTGCGGCCCATCCAGGATGAGGTGGTTGAGGTATCAGAGGTGAAAGACTTTCCACAGTGCTGGACGGATTTCTGTCGCGATTCCCAGCGAGCGATGGAATCGAGTGTCTCTCGAGAGAGGCTACGTTGCTTGCAAACCTCCCAAATGGGAATGAAGACGGTGAAAATCTCGAGCATCATGATGGACACGGCAATCCTGTGGAATGGTAAGTTGAATGGTCTTTAGTTAGAACATATGTTCATTATACATACCATTGAGGAGGAACGAAGTAGTCGTTGATAGGAGCCATGCCAGGAGCGTAGATGGCGACAAGCCACATCGGGGATGCATGAAGGCTATGGCGTCACATATTAGTTCTTCCCTTCAGAAATAGGTTATTGGGCGTTCATACCCTGAAAGACAGCAAGCTATCGTCTGTGTTCTCCACCCTTGGGTATCGCGAAGGCCTCGAGACCGCCAAAGGATAATGGGAGCAACGATCCAAGCCCAGAACATCTGCCAGAAGATTGATGGCCACCTGCGAGACACACGTCGTGTTAGTTGATCGATTCAAGTTTACTGAGAGGTTTATGCCCGTCTCACCATTCCCATCCGCGACCTTGCTCCGTCTTCTGCTCCATCATCGTACCGGTGACTTCGGTGCCGGGGATACCCCACGTGGAATGAAACTTTCGGGAGATGAGAAACATGAAAATGGTGAGGACAAACTGTGTTTACGGTTAGTTAGCTGCGTGTTCCACTGCGAATATTAATTCACCTCAACTTACATGAAGTGCCATTCCTAGACCAACAAGAATGAGCACTCTCTTGGTGTAGGCAAGCATTTGCCATCTGGCAACCAAAGTTTTGCGGATACGGGGACGTTGGCCGCCCCAGCCAAGATCGATCGTTTTCTCGACATATTTCTTCTGGGCATTTGCGACATAGAGGAAGCGACTGTTGGAGGCGTGGAAAAGAGCAATACCAAAGGGCAGCCACAGGCCCATGACGAAGAACTCGGCTACTTTAGGCATCAAAGGGGCGTACACATAAGCAGTTGTAACGCAGAACCAATAACCATGTAAAAACGCGATTGCCGCGAATGAAAGACTCAGGCCTCTGGTCCTGAGAATAGGCATATCGCGCTTGATCCACAGGAAGGACATGCCGCTAACAAGAACGACAGTCCATGAAATGGCGAAGACGATCCAGAAGATGCCGACTCCATCGAGGCGAGCCACTGGCTTGGTGTCAGGTGTGACACCGAATTCCGAACCCATTTCGTCGTTTGTTTGTCTCCGGGAGACGAGCTGAGCCGTTCAATCAGGTTAGGGAGAGGAGATACTGAGCGGAAACGCCAGATTTGGAGCAAGGAACAGTAAGGAGCGAAAGTAGAAGCCACTCGAAGCCGGAGTTGTTGAGGCCAGAGCCGCCAATTTGATAGGCAGGTAAGGCAGATAGATACGCTGAACTCTGTGGTTGAGGCAAGTTAAGTCGGGTATGTGTTCGACAATAAAAAGAGCGTGATACGAAGAAGGGGGTCCTGGGTGTGATAAGTATTCGACCCAGACTACACCGAGCAAGGTTACCCCAAAAGGGCTTGCCAGGATAGACTCAAGGATAGACAAGTAGGAGAGCACTAAGAAAAAAAGAACGTAAAAAAATGACAAGTTTGAGGGTGTGTATTTTGCTTTGCTTTGGCAGATATCGAGCCAGGGCACTGCACTTGCCGATCTCCAGTGTTATCTCATCAGGAAATGCTTTTTTTTTTTTTTGGCCAGAAACAACATGGCGAAAGGTAAACCCAGCCGTTGGAAATGTGTGGAAGTATCTTCGTGGGACGACTTGGTACCTGCGTGTTTGCGCCAGTCAAGTCCTCGACTCCTCGCACACTAGTAGACCACGGAGCCAGGGTGCCCGGGCCATGTACAAGTAGGTACATGTAGTATCGGAGTATCATTACATTGTGTGCTTGTGCACCCCAAAAAGCAGATTTGCTTTGCCCCCAGCTTCACAGGGACGCAGGGCTACTGAGCAATTGCCTGATGCGGAGCATGGCAACGTAGATCCCTAACAGCTTGTGTGGCGACCAAGACACGAGTCCATCTCGGAACAACGCAAAACGCACTCAGTAGCACACAATCTCGAGATGATAGCTCAAAAGAACAGTTGCTTTTTTGCTTCCTGGCTTTGCCCCTCGCTTCGATGTAACAAGATGTCCGTCTAACAGAAGTCGGTCGCTCGAAAGGCTCGTCCTCTGCGCTTGTTCTGACGCTTTATGATTGGGAAGATGACAGTTCGGGCTGCCATGCTGTTGACCTTTCGCACGCCGCCTGCTGATGGAACCTGCGGACAATGTGAACGAACAGGACGCCCATGACGCCCATGACGCCTACGACCGAACGAAATTAGCATTGTTGGAGGTTCCGATTCCGATTTGTGTGAGGCCCCGAAGCGGGTCCCGTTTGTGGATTGACAGAGGTTTTTTTTTTCATGGGCGTCTGGCTTCAGCTGAATTGGACCTTGACTGGAGCTTGTCAGGCAACAGGATTGGGACTGAGCAACGCGATGTAGTCCGTACTAGTGTATCTTTGAAAAGACCTCATTGAATTGAAGCACCCGGCCGAATGGCACCGTGTGGGCATCACGCCCGAGACTTGAGACCTGCTAAGCTCCTTGGCAACTGTTTACAGCCGTTGGAACTGCCACGCAACTGTAAAGAAGCGTCCTTGTTTCCTCTCGCCGTCAATTTGTTGACGCGTTGGGGCGGCTAGCATGAAAAAGAGGGTCAGACCCACCCGGCCTCATCCAATGTCATCACACCCATTGTCGCTCATGTCCATGCAAAATCGCCTTGTCTGGATGTGACGAGATTACGGAATTACGGCTTGTGCCTTGCCGTCGTTCGAAGCCCTTTGGCTCGGCTCGCAACACTGAGATTTCACACAGCGGGAAGCGCCTCTCGAAAGGCTGGCATCACCATCTGACGGATATCATTCGCGAAGGACCCCGTAAGCGGCTTACTCCAACCCCTTTGTGTCTAACTCTTTCTGACATAGCTCCCTGTCCGAGCCCGCCGCTAGTAACGGGAAGATTGCAGGCAATTACATACGGGACAATGTGGCTGTTCCCCAGGCAAAATGGGCTGAACCTCTCCGGCCGAGGACAACGTCTCCAGCAGTTGACCAGTTGACCGCAGTTGATCTCTGCTACGCCACCATCTTCAATAAGTTAGCCCGCGAGGCGATGCTGGCACACTCCAAATCTCGGCCATACAGTCTTGACTCCCACCAAAGATCAACATCTGGACTCCCCCGAGCTCCTCCGTTCACACGGTTGTCTGAGACAATGCCTCGTCCGCCATGAAACCATTTTCGCATTCAATTGGCGGAAAAAACAAACAGCCCGACAAAAAAAAAAAAAAAAAAAAAAAGTCATGTCGCGGGGTATGTTCATCCTGCATCGAAAAAGAAACGCCGCGAGGAAATCTCATCCTGCGCCTTACATATGTCTTGAATCGCACCAGACCCATGGCTTGTGTGGAGTAACAAGCAGCGGTAATAGGCCAAGATGACGAAGTGCAGTCACGCGCGTCTAATAAGGACCCTGTCACGCTCTGGACCACACGGGTTCAATGGCAAATGGCTCGGTGAATTTAGATTCATTGTACTCCGAATAAGTCCCCCGGTTAATCGAATGTGTAATCCCGTACGTACGGAGCAGGAGCAGCGACCGAGACAGGGGACTTCTTAGCCAGTGGCCCAGTGCGGTCCTTGCGTTACCACGAGGCAACTACATATTTCCGATCAGAGACACACCATTGGATGAATTCTATCAGCGGCGGCATGGCTAGACTCCGTAGAGCTGTCTGTCACTTATCACCTTTTCTAGACGAAAAAGCATCGTCTTGGCCAGGAAGCAAGATCGACGTCGCAGCTGCAGGGGCACTGATTTGTCCATGATCTTGCTTCTTTTAAAACAAAACAAATTTGGAGCCAGCCCTCGAAGGTTTTTTCATGCTCGCTGCTTTGCCAACTGCTCCTCTGGACCTGCGAATATGTTGTTTCCTGTTTGCTCAGACTTTGCAAAACGTTTGCGAGTCTGCACCAGCATTTCGGCGACAAATTGAGATTCTGAAACCGGCTTGGGTAATGGTTCGACTGAGCTTAAGTCGAACGCGCGTCAATACTTCATCAGAGTAGTGATCCTCGAAGGACAGACTTGTCTTGTCCTTATTTGCCAAGCCTTTATGAACCACATGGCGACACAGCTGGTGGCTCTCCAGATTGTTTGTTGAGTCCAGTCCGATTTCAACAGTCCATCACCACCAGTAGATTCTAGGCGGTGTCTCTCACACTCATGCTGTACAGGCTGCCAGAGGAATGAATCCTTCAGGGGAACCGTTCCAGCATATACGGAGTAAAAGCTTCATTCAGGATTGCTGAAATCAGCATGTCGATTAATACTGCTCAGGTTCATCGCAAACCACGGGCTCGATATTGTAATCAATAATCTACATGGCGCTAAGTCGGCCCCTGGTGGTTTTTCAATCATACGTAGTGACCAGGCCTAAAACGGAAGAGGTCCCTACCTCTGCGTAAAAGGGTCACAGCACAATGAATATCAAGGCTTTCATTAGTTGGAACATTTTTATTGATCGCGGTCTTTGTTAGGACCCTTATTAGTTAGGGACCACTAATATAAAGGTGCTATAAAAGAACGCGTAGTTGGAATGCCAAGGGTCGTAGAGTTAGTGTCGGCGGTTTCCTTGCCGTCCCTATTGTTCACGAGCGAATGACTCCGCCAGCTAACTGACCGAAATTACTCCTCGACAATGAGTGTGTTGCCGCATCACTAATCATGTTTCGATCGAAATTGCTCAAAACAAGCTTTTGTCGCGAAAAACTCATCAGGGGTATGGATCGGGTCGCCTTTACTCCGTGCTCCGTACACGTGGTGATGTCGTCGAATTGCACAATATCAAATCCTAGACGCGTTTAGCCTCTATTTCGAGGGCGCAACCCCAGCAACAAGTGCAAGGGGCCTAATCTCAGTCGCTTATCAAGGCAAGGCCCTGCGTAGTAAAAAACGCAGTGTCTCTGATGGTTCAGCATGGTGTGCGTGTCACAGCAATACCATTCGGGGCGGCTGTGAAGGCGTGAGTCATGGGTGTTCGACCTCATGAGCTGTTTCGCCCGCTCGTACGGGGTACGGAGTACAGAGTAAGTCTTTTGGGCCAACTTGGATGAGAGGGCGACATGGCCAACTCGACATGGCTGCGCAAAGCGAGCGCCAAATGCCTGCCGCGTGAACAAATAGAGGGAATCCAGCAGCTGACGCTGACGGCAACTTGAACCTGCTGTCCCCGGGCATATAGTAATATAGTTTCGGGCCATCAGGGCGTCTCATGTTTGGGTGACGAAAGACTCTGTCGTTCAACATCCTCAGCCTGTTTCAAGTCTTCCAGCCACCTACCGAGTCGCAGCCTTTTGTCTTCGAGCCTGTCAATCTGGACGACGGCTTGATATGACGGGCTTGGACCGTCGTCGTCGTCGTCGTCACCGAAGCTCCACAAGGTGAGGTGTTCGAGAATGGCCAGAAGGGCAACCGAGATGATCTCCGGCACCGGGTTTCTACGGTTCCACGAGCATGCCACCACGAAGATCAAGACAAACGTGTCGATGGAATCGCTGAACAGGGCAATGCCAAGCGCTCTCTGCACCTCATAGCTGCGACGGGCATCGGCAGTCGCCAGCAGACCTCCGAGGACGACATCTCTGACACCCAGAACCATGGTGAAGAGGAATGCAGGGCCGGATTTTGGCAAGGCAAAGCCAGCCAGCACTGTGGCTGGAAATGTGACCAGGGCAAAGCCTCGGAGCAAATGAAGAGTCGCAATCACCGAGGAGGCGGCGTACTGAAGTCTGGTGACTGGGGGCGTGTCGGGGAATGCCATCTCACGTCGCGCCAGAAGAGGCGTTGTCACCAAGGCTGAATTCATGGTGAGTCGAATGTAAAGCTCGCTGCGGTTTGGTAGGTAGGGAGAGGGTTTTTTTTTTTCCAGAAGATATAGTTGTTGTTTTTTCAGAAGATATAGTCGTTTGTTTTTTTCGGAAGATATAGTCGGGTTTTTTTTTCGGAAGATATAGTCGTTGTTTTTTTTCAGAAGATATAATTGTTTTTTTTCTAGAAGATGTAGTTTTTTTTTTCTAGAAGAGCGTTTTAATGATAAATAGACCTGCGCTAAATCGCTCTCTATTCACGAGAAACTCAAGAATAGAACAACATGTCGAACACAATAGTGGGAAGGGAGTCTTCTATTAAAAGGAATACCGATCAGCCTGTAAAAGGCATTTAATCATGCGGCAAATAAAAGATACAGGGGACAATCGTATGCAGTTCCCGGCCAGTAGAGAAAAACATTGTCGCATCTGGGACGGAACGGCGTCGGGTCTGCGTGACGGACACAACTTCACGCGGGCGTCTGACACTTTGCCCCATAATATCGAGAGATGACGGCTCTCTGGTTTGTTGGTTCTTTTCTCTCGTTTTTTTTTCGCCATTATCCGCGCCAACCTAGCAAAATACGCATCCAAGGCCCACCGGAGACTGCGTAATTGCTCATGTCGATGGTGCATTGCCACCGCAAGTGTGTGTGCCAGGAATCTCACCTGGCGAAGTCTGAGAGTCAGAAGTCGGAGCAAAGATCCGTCGATCAGACCCAGTGGCGTGGTCCGAGATGGCGCGCGCGCGCCCTTTGGTGCTTTGCAACCTCGTGAGCGCGGGAGAAGTGGCCGGTAGGCGGGTTGGCGCGCCGATCATTCCGCGCTGACTGCATCATGAGGTTTCATGTCATCTACTCCGTAATGGTTGTGCATTTTTCGTCTCGGTCAAACATCATCATGTCATTGTGCATGGCATCCCCGCGTTTTCGCCCAGAACGGACAAACCAGGTTTGGCCGATTTGTTATCTTGTACAACTTGCCAAATGCAATGTGCATGCATTGCATGACTTGTCTTTCGGGACCAACGGCCTGAATGGCGGGAAGAAGATGGCGATGGCGACGTAATATTGTGCGATTTGCTGTGCGTGCTTGTGCGGCGTGCTGTGCCTGTCTGTGGTGGAGCGTCTCTTCCGCGGTTTTTGGCGCAGGAAGTCGCGGCTTGTTATCACCTAGTTTTACCTACCCTATCGATTTCATCTCCGTCTTCTTTTCATTCTCCAAAGGACGCGTCACCCAATGGAGACACGACTTCCCATTTAATTGACCCAGAAATCTACTCCTCACACAGCAGTACTATCAAAAATAAACCATTGCGTGATTGATCCCCCCCCCCCTCCCCTTTTCTCCCCAAGAACGCCTTGTCTTTCATAGATTTGTTCAAGCACAGATGGCGTTTTCCTGTCTGGCGCGCGATTGGAGGCGCCCCCTGGATGCGGTGGTTGGGGTGGCGGGAGCTGAGTGTCCCATGTGTGACTCGTCTGTTCTCACCTTTTACTCTTCTGACGTTATTGCCACGACTATGTACTTTGAGGCGCGCCGTGAACAAGTTTTCGAAAATTAAGTTCCAGCCTTGTCGCACGCACGCGGTGAAGCTGTATTTGGGTAGACAGAATCAAGGATTCTCAGCATCTGGGTTCCTGGGGAACAACCGGGTGGGCTGTGTGGCTGTGTCAAGGGCAATGCAACGGAATGTTGTTCCTTGGACTGAATCTGTCTTGACTAATGGCCAACAGCAAGCAAGCATCATGCCTTTCCTACTTTGACAAGCTGCCGTTGGCACGGCTCTTGCCTCGGGAAGAATTCATGTAAAACGCCAGTTCCGTAGTTCAAGTCAAGCATGGGGATGACGAAGATACCTGTTGGAGCGCAGGCAGCTGCAGTTGAGATAACTCGACTTAGAATCGGAGCCTGGCTGGCGTCATTGCCCAGCCAGCTTCAAGCCAAGAAACAGTCTGCAAACGAAACGCGGAATACGAGCACTATCGGGCAGTACAGCCACGGTTGCACCCCCCCTCGTTGGACTGCAAAAAAAAAAAAAGAGGCAAACTACCATGAATATCTGTGCGCCCATCCGTCATCACAACCCTAGGCAGAGCGAACAATTCGTCCTACTTGAGGGCGCCCAAGATGATGGAGTATTGACAACGAAACTGATATGCGGGATTCCCGCATATGATACCGCAAACCATCGCCTGGACGGGTCTTGGTGGGGATGGAGAGACGGAGGTGCTTGGATTCCATGTATTTTGTCTTTTTTTCATCTCTTCTTCATTCTCATGTACAGCCTGCCCCTGCCTGACAGGACAAGCTCATCACCTTCGACTCTTCTTCGTCTTTTTAGTCAGAGGCTTCTCTTCTCCATCCCCATATCCGCCTCTTCTCTTCCGCCCCTCCTCCAACAGCTGCTTCATGCCCTCTGTGCCCTTGAACCTGGGATTAGAAGGATCGATGGCGAATTCATGACTGTCAAACACGGCCTTGAAACGATCGTCGCCCAGGTCCATGGTAAAGTCCTCTTGAAGACCGCCTCTTTTCTCGTCTTCTTGGCCCTTTTTCTTGCTCTTCTTCTTCTCTGCGCGCATAATCTCATTCATGTCAAAGTGATCCAGGTGGTCGGCTTGATTGTCGTTGGCATCTTCAGACAGGACCTTCTTGAGTTGCGCTTTCTGGGCAGCCGCCTCGGCTTCTGCAGCCTCGCGGGCTTCTCTTTTCTTGAGACGTTCCTCTTTGCGAATCGACGTCTTGGTGGACACTGCGGGAGCTTCTGTGGTGAAGAAGGGATCGTCGAAGCCGAGGTCATCGCCCGCGGTGGCTCCAGTAGATACTTGCTCTGCATCTTCGTTGTCCGCCTCGGGAACTCCTCGTTTCGCCTTGGCGGTCTGTCTCTTCTTTTCTTTTCTCTCCTTTTCCTTGCGCTTGTACTTCTCGATCGTAGTTTCTTCCTTGTCGGTGTCCTTGGTCTTGGATTCTGACAGTGCGGGGGCGAATGTGATTTCCATGTCACCGACAGGGCCGTCCTTGGGCTTCCTGGATGCAGGCTCGCTGGCTAGACCGAGGGCCTCTCTCATTTTCTTGCGAGCAAGCTCCTTTTTGGACAATTTTGGTGCACCTGCTTCCGCGTTCTCGTTGCCGTCCGCATCGTCAGCGTCAGCGTCGTCTTCGTCATCCTCGCTCTCGCTCGCCAGATAGGCGCGGAGGTCGTTTTCCTCAATGTCGGCTCTGCTCCCGGTGAAGGCTCTGTTGATGGACTCCTTGCGTGAAGCTTCCTCTGGGTGCATGTCCCAGGTCAATTTGACCTTGGAGCTCTGCAGGGCGTTGGTGACAAACTCGACTGGCTTGTACGTGTCGGGAACCTTGTCGCACTCGTCGCGAGGTTCGTCTTCAAAGGTGACGTCGTCCGGGATATATCTTAAATCAATCACGTTGGATGAGGAATGGTACTCTGTGCCATCGGTGGCCTCGTAAATCTTTTGCGCGGCCTCGGGACTAGAACACACCATGACAGCATAGTAGTATCGCAGACGATCCAATTGATAGGCCCGCAGAGCATCACTGTCAAAGTCTTGATCATCACCTTCCTGCATGAGCTCCTTCTTGATCTTCTCGTCTTCGCTATCGCTCCCGTCGTCGCTGCCGTCATCGGAGGCCTTTTTGTTCTTGAAAAGGGCCTTGGGGGGACCCTCGAGCTCTTCTTGCTGCATTCGCTCTTTACCAAATTCGCTGGGATAAACCGAGATCTTGACGATACGTTCCTTGCTGCCCTCGGGCAAGAAGCTGGCGAAGAGTGCCATCAGATCCGTTGACTTGACGTGGTCCCAGTCCAGGTTAACAACAGCAATTCGGTTGGTGACTTCTCCGGTTTCGACATCGGCTTGCTCGTCTTGCAGTCGCTGCATGTCGCCTTCAGCGTCCAGGCCAACCCCACCATCTTCATCCTCGTCCTCGTCCTCGTCGTCCTCATCCTCATCCGAGTCGGAATCCGAGGAGTCGAAGCCGCCATGCCGGGCTGGATCGTAGTCCTTTGGCTCATCTCTCTCATGGGCTGCCCGGAGTTCTCTCTGAACCATCTCATCATCGTCGACCTCTATCTCTTCGTCCTCCTCCACTTCTTCCTCGTCCTCATCTTCATCGCCTTGTTCGTAAAGTCTCTGTAGAGCCTTCTTCTTGGCATCGGACTTGATCTTCCGTCCGTAGCGATCTACTTTGGAGACAGCTGTGAAATCTTCATCGTCAAGCATGCCGGCAAAGCGCTTGTCAAGTTTGGTCTTTACGTGCTTCTTGGAGGGGAGTCGAAACCGGGGGTCGGTCTCGAAACTGGCGAATCGCTCATCTTTTATGCCTGTTGGCGAAGAGCCGCTGCCCTTCTTTTGGCCTTTCATGTTGGACTTTGTTGGGCTTTGTTGGTCTTGCCTGCGACGACTTGTCTGTGGTGGAGGGGCAGGTCAGCGGGTTGGACCTTTTTTTTTTTTTGCTCGGACGGTCAGTATTCTGCCAGTAGACAGTTTGCTGGGCGGTGTGGATGATTTTGTGTCCTGGCAAGGGGAGACACCAGGATCTCGCAGGATATCCACTCTCAACTTCTCAAGCCAGCAACGTTGAGCATCCTTCAAGTTTGCCCAGAGTGTCCTTATTATTAGTTCTCTCTACGGAGTACGGATTACGGATTACGAGAGAGCCAATATTGTCGTCTTAAATGCGAGAAGCAGTCTGAATTGGAGAGAGAGCCCCCAACGCTTTTGCAATTCCCCTTACTGATACAACACAGCCATCAAACACCTCTCCTTGTGTGCACATTATTTATTTGTCTGCATCGAATCCTTTGTCTAATACATATTCACATGTCCAAAATAGAACGGCAGCAGCGTGGCCCCCTTTTCTCTAGATCTGCTTCCGCCTGCCTGCCTGCCTTACGACCCCATGCGTTATAAATGAAATGCCACATGTACAATATGTCGAGGAAACAAAACATGTCCAAGCCGTTGAAGCAAACGACCTACATGTAATGCTACACAGCGACATCGTTCCACCGATGCACAACATGCGTCTCTCCCAACGTGCCCTTCAAATCCTCCACCAGGTCGTCCACCGTGGCCAAGAACGACAGGTACGCCGACACAGCAACGCAGTACTGCCTGTACTCTCTACTCCTGACCAGCTCGACACTCAGCTCGGCCCGCTCGTGGTGCACGAACCACGCAAGGAAGCAGCTTTCCACAAGAGGGACCGGCATTCTCTCCGGAAGAGGAGATCCCGTCCGAAGGGACGACTCGACAATGGTCATCACGGACATGACGTTGCCGACGCTCCTGTTCTCGATCAAGCCTACATTTTGTGCCAGACGATCCTGCAGGTGTTTGGGTAGATTGGCCGACAGGACTAGCAGCTTCCCGAGATACTGGTTCATGGCATGGCACTTCTCCCTCGTGCTGAGCAAGATCTTCTGGTCGAACGGGGTAGTGCTGACTTCTATCTTGAGCAGGCTGATGGCTCCCGTGAGGTCCATGAGGCTTTCCCCGAGCTTCAGGGAGATGTGCTCGGCGGCCGCGGCGCCACCGACGTCGTGCCCGTCGTAACGAGGATGGCTCCACTGCGAGACGAGCAGCGCGTGGTGGTCGTTGAGGGAGCGCATCGTGTTGGCCAGCGACTTGGACACGTGGCGCGTGGCGGAGGGCGGTTTCGGGAAAACCTGAACAATCAGGGCGGCGGCGGCACCAACGAGGACCGTGACAAGACGCCTCCAGAAGGCCTCGTACCCGACGCCAGGGAGGCCGTACTCCACGATGTGGTTCTGGTCCCAGCTGAAGCCGATGATGAGCACAAACGTCACTGCCGTCATGAAGCTGGCTTGAAAAAAGGCCGGAGGTAGGTATAACCTCCACCACATGAGGATGACGGAGACAACAGCCGTGGTGGCACCCACACCGTACGGGTTCCCGCTGCCACTGCCGGAGCCAGCATACCATGCTACCATGCCCAGCACGCCGCCTATCACGGTGCCAAGTCCTCGTGAGACGAGGGCGAATGTGAAATCGGCCATGTACATGAGCAGGCACGTCTGGGCCATGATGACGGCCCAGATGCCCTTTTCTCGGTAGAATAACCCGGCCGTGGAAGGGAGCGAGGCTGGGATAGAGAGAGCAATGGTCACTACGACCATGCGCAGAGCATAAACGCCGCCCGGGTTGAACAGCCACTTGTATGTGTTGACGACGGCTGGCGTGACAATGCCCTTTCTCTTGGGTGCTCTGGCACCTTTATTGCCCATGCTGACCATGCGCAGTCTCCTGTAGGTATCTTCAGTCTGAGCTCTGACATCGTCGGGATCAGCTGCCGACTCGATGGACGCGCCGCGGACGGGGGCGGCCATGTCGCGGCTGGTGAGCCAGGAGAGTGCGTAGCGAAAACGGGTCGGGAGCCAAATGCGCTGCTGCGTTCGCAGTTTCAGGAGCTGAGCCATGTGATTTAGGACTTGTTCCATCGTCGCTGCCGCGTTGACGATGCGTTCTTCGAGAACCATGGATAAAATGAGACCCTTGAGGACGAGGGGGCTGATGGTGTTGCGATCTTTCAAGAGTCCTTGTTCGTCGAAGAGGTCAGCGTGGGCCCCAATAACGGCATCGTTGGTGTTGGTCACGCACGCTTCCCGCGCGGTCTGCAGCTGGGCCTGCATTGCTATGAGCTCTGGTACCAGACGTTCCAGTCTTGTCTTGGACGATGCGCTCAGGTACCAGCGCGAGGTGTTGACTATGTGTACTGTCTCAGCGGCAAGCTTGATTGCCTGGGAACTAACTCGCAGAGCGTCGGCAGTGGTGCCTCGGAGAGCCTCTACCAGACCGGGCCGGACGGAGCTGTGCTCGGGGCTTTTCAGAGCATCGACAAGACAAGGGTTGCATTTGGGGCTGTCGGATCGCTCGTCTGTCTTTTCAACCTGGGGTTGTTGGTCAGTGGCTGCGTCGTCACTCGGCGGAGAGCTGTTCACGGTTGTTGTCCCTGTCCCTCTCTCTGTGCCGAGCCTCTCCGCCCTCATCGCGGCCGAGGCCCGGGCAACGTGAAAGTCGAGCAGAAAGAGACTGGCGACAACTGCCTCACGCACGCGGCCATGCAGGCTCTTCACATCGTCTGCGTTCCATCTCCCTCGCGAGAAATCCAGGGGCAAGAAGGCCAAAGCCGGCCCCATGGCCTTGAAGATGCCGATGATGGCCCCCTTGGCGGCGTGCAACTCGGCGTCATCTGGAGGGGTTTCGGCAGCAAAAAGCCGTCGAGTAGATTCGAGCGGTGCTTCCAGCGTGCGAATCAGTTGCTCCATCTGCGACAACAGCACGTACGAGGTGGACTGCGGGAAGACGAGGACCGAGCAAGCGACGCCCAAGGCGATTCCAATAGCGCCCGGCTTCACCAAGACTTGGGCCAGCTTGGCATTGAACTTTGTCAAAAGCGGCCCGGCCAACAAAAAGACGTCAATGACAATGGTGCCGAACAGCTGCATCAGGATGAGCTTCGCGTTGGCGTAGCGCAGCCGGGCGAGGGCGTAGATGAAGACGCAGCACATGACGTAGAAGATGGCGATGATGCGCGCGTCAAGGAGGAAACCATCAAAAACCAGCTTGCTCGTGACGGCAGCAGGCGGCTTGCCGGTCTGGTTGGCCATGACGGAGGCCTGTTGCTGAAGAGACTGGAGGAGGCCCTGCATCTCGGTGTCTGACCGCACAGCAAACGCAGCCTTCATGGCCAAGAGGCCCCATGCCCATGCCAGACACATGCCAAAGAGGAGCGAGAGCGAGGCCAGGAGGTAGACCATGAGTATGCCGGCGGGAGGCACAATGTACAGGACCATGGCGCAGAAGAAGGTGGCGCTGCCGATGTTCTGCAGCGACGGACTGATCAGGATGAGGAGAGTGGCCACCCAGACGGCAACCCAGCAGCGGAAGAGGACCTTGAGGTCGTTTCGATTGAAATGATTGAGCCACCCGGGGAGACTGCGCCGGGCCCGCTGGTGGTCAGACGAGGTGGCAGTTTTGGCCATGGAGTTGGAGTTTTCGACCTCGAGCTGGCCTGCCGCTGCACGAGCGTCAGTGGCAGACATTGTCGATGACGGTGATGGTGATGGTGAGGCTGAGGCTGGATGATGGAAAGCACCGTGATCCCGCTACTGCTACGCCTGCATCTCGAGCTGCGTGTGCAAAAGGTCGCTGCCTACCGCAATTGACATGTGTCGTTGACGAATCCGATGTTGGTGTTCTTTTTTTTTTTTTTTTTTTTGCCCCATTTGCGGTCACGGTGTGGACTTGTGGAGTCGTCGCCAATGGTTGAGCCGCGCTGTGATGGTTGCTCCAGCGGGGATATGATGAGTTTACGGATTAATGTGATCACGATCTGGCAAAAGAGACAAAGAAAGAAGGGGGGGGGGCTCAATAGCGACCCCATGAAGGATTTGAGGCATTTATACGGATCCGTAGTGACCATGTTCCCCCCCCTCCCCCCCCGGTCGATTCATTCCTAAAATCTGTCCTCAAAGGACTCTCATCTCAACAGGGACCCCCGGACTCGGCAATGAATGAGCATGAACTTCTAACCTGGGACCGACGTAATCCCTTCCCTTGAAATTGTGCTACATATCTTTGGAAAAGAGGAAATAAAGGAGAACAACACCAGATTCATACAACATGAACCCTGCCATTTCGCGCCTGGCAGCTTGTTTTTGCTGCCCCCTTTTTGAAAAAAGGACCAAAGTAGATTAGATAAATGGCTTCCCCCCCCCCCCTCCCCCTGTCCTTACTCAATCACATAAACCGCAGGCTTCCCGTGGGAACTCTTTCAATCAGACCCGTTACTTCTCTTCTCAGCGTCCTCAACGCTCGTCGGATATCTGCCAAGTCTGCGCCCCCGTTGTTGCTCCCTTGTCCGGGCGGCGGTAACGCGGCTTCGCATCGTCCCAGAAGTTCGCCCACAGACTGGCCGATAGACCCGCCCTTGCCTGCGCCGCCGCGTCGACGAACATCTGCCACCCAGTCGTTGACAACGTATGCAATGATTTCGACGATGCGGTTGCGCACCATGCCGCTGAAGCCGTAGTCTTGCGTGTCGAAAATGCTCTCTAGTACGCGCACAATCATATCGTGAGATACGCCGAGAGAAACGAACAGCTGCACAGGCCACGTCGGGTCGGCCCCAATTGTTGCGTCTTGCTGGTAGGCTACTGCGTACCGGCAGAGCTCGGGGAGGAGCGTCTGAATGGGGAAAACGAAGCTGTCGAGCGATGTATGATGGGCGATGTTTTGGATCTTGCTGCTGACGGCTTCGTACGGCAACGGTGGTGTCGGCATGCCTGGCTCGGGGTTCTCTGATCTTGCCATGACCTCATTGTGTGTCTGCTGTATCAAGTTGCTCCACGTTCCAGATATTGTCGTGGGATTGCGATAGTTGGCTGTGTGGTAGATCAATAAGCACAAGTCGTAGTAACCGGCCTGATCGGCGTAGTCGTTGAAAAGCTGCGCCACTCGACATTAGCAAGTTGCGCGCGTCGCAAGACAGTTCCTTTATAGCCAGCCATGCGGGCGCATTCGTTTCTTACCTCTGAAAGCCCTTGGATTTTGCCGTCGAGAGCCTGCTCAATCTCGGCTGTCCGCTCAGCATCGATTCTATCGTCTATCTTGAGGCGTTCCAACAGGTCATCCTGAATATTGGCTACATCAAGCAAGTCCGTAACTTCATGGTTCAGCTGCTGCTGCTGCTGTCGGCTGACACCCACGGTCGCAACATTCGCGTTGGCCTTGGCCAAACTGAGTAGCCTGATGCGGTCCTTGATGCCAATCGGGAAATCAGAGTTCGCCAGCTGCGCTTGCACTTCTGCGGCATCAAAGAAGCGACTTCGATTCGTGTAAAAGCGACACAGCAGATCGGCATGCTCGACATTTGTGCCGGCCAGACGTTCCAGGAAGGTGATGACATGAGGCGAGTCAATGCCCAAAATGCGGTCAGTCCATCCCTGCTGGATGTACCATTCATACAGGTCAAAGTGAAACACTTCGTCGTCAGATCCATTCACGACATCATATGCCTCTAGCCTCTTGGTAGCAATCAGTGTCAGCTTGCCGTCAATCATTTCAGGCTCTGTGCTCGAAGCAGCGTCAAGATGGCTGAGAACATCATGAATCATGTCATAGCATCGTTTTCGGTCGTTGAAAGCATTTGCTCGAGGGTCACCCGAGGGCTTGCCATCATTGACCCATACCAAGGCTGTGTTGCCCCGATCCTTTTCACGGGCAACAACGAGACAAAGCTGAATGGCCCCAGCGTAGTACTTCATGTCGACGTACTGAGTAACCGCAGCTTGCAGGTTGGCAAAGGTAAGGCTGCCGGCAACCTTTTCAAAGAGTTTGAGACTTTCGTGCAGCAAACTTCTGAACTGATTCGTGTTGGGGGGCTGCTCCGAGGCTCGCTTCAGCTGCTCCTGCGCCTTGAAGATAACTACATCGTCAGGGCTACAGAAGCTGCCGCAGCGTCTTCGCAAAGCATCCGCCACAGTCTCGACATTGGAACCACTCTCGATGTTTCTGTTGACAATGGCTTTGACGAGCAGCTTGGCAAGATCTTTTCCGTCAGTCTGTGAGAACAGCTTCTCGTACGTCAATTCTCGAAGCTGTTGGCGAGAGGTATCATCCAATCCGGCATAAATTTCGGTCACACGCTCATCGAACAGCATGAGCACAAACGAGATGCCTTCCGAAATGCTCTCCATCATCTTCTGAAGAGCATGCAAAGCTTGGTGCTCGGCTTGTAGGGCAACCTCTCCTTGCCTGGTCGAGACCCTCTGGAGGTCGGAGGGACCGGACATGCCCTGAATAAGACCCCGATTGGCTTCGATGAATCTTCTCAATCTCTCGAGGTTCTCTTGCGTCACGCTGAGCTTGGGCAGCGGAACAGCAGAGTCGATTACAACCCCGCCAGCCGGAGAGACACCCAACGTGATGACGGGCGCTTTCCACAGCTTTCGAACGAGTCGAGCCAGGTAAAGCGCTAGAGCATCGTGGCGAGAAGATAGTTTGACCGAATCGGTCGTCAGAGGCGTGCCATCAGTCTCAGCCATGGTCGGCTGGCCTCCAAAGTCTACGAAAAGCGCTCGAGCTCTGTCCTGTGTAGCTTGGTCGATGGCTCGAGCAACGCCGCGTCTTGAATCACCTCCGTGACCACAAGCAACAGCCAGGGCTGTTGAAACAGTCTCAACGCGCCCGTACAACTGTATTAGTCGACGGGTCATGATGTCCAAAGCCTCGTCACCGGGAGCATCTCGAATGGCAGCCGCAAACGTGTCGACCAACCTGCGCCGCCGGATGACGTGGATGCCTGTGTTGGTGAGGACGGCAAATTCACTGGGTGGCTCGTCGAACTGAGCGGCCAGCTCGTTGCCGAACCCCAAAGGTTGGGAAGCGGCGGCAAAGGGCTTGGTGATGAGACCAACAGCCTCGGCACGACTACCAATGTCGATCCAACTTGCTTGTTCGAAATATCGCAAGGGCACAGTGGGTGACACGCGTTTGATTCGTCCCGTCTCGGGGCCAGACACAAACAATGTGTCCGTGTTGGCGTTGTTGCCACTGCTCACAAAGTCCAAGAAGAATCCAGGGGCGAATCTGACACCCTGCCGACTGGGCATCAGCATGGTGGATTCTAAATCGACGACTGACTCGCCAAGCTGACCCGACTGTGCAAATTGGCCAGACCTTCTTGGATTCTGGCTCGGTGGGAACTTGATGAACTGCACCTGCATGCTCTGAGGTGCCAAATTAGATTGCGACCCGTAAAGGTATGATGACGCGTTGGTAGCACTAAAGAATAGTCGACAGCCAGAGTCTGTCAATGCCATGAGGTGAAGCTTGGCGGCCTCTTGCTTTGAGATAGGGCTGATGGAAACAATTCGGAGTTTATCGGTAAGTAGCTTGGACTGCGTGATCATGTGAGCGATGTCTCGAAGACAGTGAACCTTCTCCTTCTCAATGACTTTACTCAACCGATCAGGTCCATCCATGTGATATGTCCGAATGGTCGACTTGCTCGACAAGGTGTAGACGAGCTTTCTGGAATCATCAATTACGACGTCTACCAGGTGCTCGGGCTCCTTGTGAGACCAAAAGCCAGATTGTAACGAAACCACAGATGACCATCCAGGGTTCGTGTGATTGATTCTACCGCATCGGTTCGAGAACCACTTCTCCTCTGACTGATAATACAGTTCATTGATATCAATGTCGCTGCTGCCGCCAAAGAATATGCGTCCGTCTGCTGAGCCAGAAATCACGCGGACATCGTTGCCGCGCAAGGGCAGATTCATCTTTGTCTGATACAAAGCCACCGACTTGGTCCCCGCCGGTGTGTCTGAAGCCGATAAGCCAAGCAAGATCATTTCAGAAGATGTAGCGACAACCAAAATGTGTGTGATTGTCTTTACAAAGATACCTGGCTTCGGGGGCACAAGGGCAACTGCGTGGATAGTGTGTGTTTGCTCCTCGAATCCGACCAGTTCAGGGTCGGGATGCGTATAATCCCAAAGGTACAGGCAACTGTCTATAACAACCCAGGCGTGATTGATCTCCGCGAACAACCCCATCAGGGTCTGAAGCTCTCCCGCATTGTAGTGATCGAACACCTGATTCGGAATCGGATACATTTGCGTCTTATGAAAGGGAGCCCACGATGAGTCGGGCCCTGGAAGCTCGTAGTCGGACGAAGCACCTTCTAAAAGTTCGCCATTAGTACAACTGATTGTTTCCCGTGAAATCATGTCGTTAGCTCAGAGTCTAGTGTCTTACGCCTGCAATAAGAGTCCAAATCAGGAAAGCTTTCATCCATCTGCAAGAATGAATTGATGGCCTTCGCGGCCTTTAAGACGGGGGGGACATTCTCGATTCGCGGAGGCGGTAAAGGATTGGTGGCAACTAGCCCAGCATTTCCAGCATTCGCCGATGTCACCGTCGTTGACGGACCCTGAGCTCCTCCTCCTGATGTCGAATGCGTTGCAGCCGAGCCTGAATTGCTGAGAACCAAACTTCCACTAGCCTGACCACTGGATTGTAGGTTCGATGAAGTCGGGAATAGTTGTCGTCGTACAGGATCAGAGCAGGACTGGAATCTAGAGGCCACGGCCGGCGTGTTCAGGAACGCGCCTGGGACTGGCCGTAACGGTGTAGTCTGAGGAAATGACATGCTGCACAGTGGGAAACAGCTTCGCCCAAAAGCCGAGTCTTGTGCAAGCGAGGAAGTACCAGCTTCGAAGAAGCGTCAAAAATCGCCTCGTGGTTGCTTAGCTGCCTCTTGGGGGGGGGAGGGCGATGCGAATAGATAGTGTCGACGTGATTATTGTCCCATCAAAAAAGCTCCGGTAGCTCGACTCGCGCGAGTCTTTTTATCGGTGGTCGGGTCGCGATCCGCGCGGTGGATTGAAACTGAGTGGCCCAATTGGATTGCGGGCGGTCCAGCAATGTCCCTTTGCAAAAGATGAGGCGATCGCTGTTGGGAAACAGAGTCGGGAACCAGAGGTCGAGCTGCGGAGGCTAATAGTAACAAGCTTGGATTTTTCGCGACAAGGGTGGTGGGTGGTCACGCTAGTCCTAATTGGGCATCATGACCATCCATCTCATTGATTTGTCTTGTCCCTAAGATGGTTACTTCAACAGTATTTTGGGAGACATGAGTGCATAGATGACACAAGCTACTTTGCGAATTGTAGTGGACGAGGAACTGTAGTGGTACGGTTACTGTTTTGCCGAAGAGGGCATCTGTATGAGGCACTCATTTAGTGGCGTGAAGCTGGGTGATATGTATGTATGGATGCGTCAGCGTCAGCGTCTATTCGTTGGATCAATATTTACTTTTACTTTCTTCTTGCTTCTCCATATAGAGCCATCCATCAGAGAAGTAGCTTCTTCACTTCTTCCGCCAATTCATCCAACGACACCAGCTTTCCATCGTCCCTGCCCGACGACTCTTCATCTCCAGCCTTGGCCTCTGCTTGTCCCAGCTTCTTGAGTCTCACCTGACCAGCAGCGAGCTCTTCTTGACCCAATATAACACCCAGCGGAACTCCTTCTGCAGCCTTGAATTGCTGCGGGAGCTTGGGCTTGACTTTGGGAGAGAACTCGGCGCGAATGCCGGCACTCCAAAGTCTCTGAGCTACTGACATGCGCTCAGTCAAGAGGCCAGTGAACTCCTTGCCACCAAAAGCCATGACGTATACATCAATATCACGCTTCTGCTTGGCGCCCTCCTTTTGGCGTCGAGCCTCCAAGATGGTAAAGATGCGGTCGACGCCGAATGAGATGCCCACACAAGGGATTTGCCTCTTGCCGTACATGCCCACCAAGTTATCATAACGACCACCTGCGGCGATGCTGCCCACTTGGCTAGCGGGATCCTCTTTCTTGGATTTATTCCCCGAACTAGCCCCCTCCTCCGGCTTGGGAGGCAGGTTGATAACCTCGTAAATTAAGCCGGTGTAGTAGTCGAGTCCTCGGGCGAGCGAAAGATCAAAGGATACCTTGTCAGAGATGCCAAAAGCGTCGACGTAGGATGCAAGAAGAGTCATGTCATCAAGACCGCGCTTGACTTGCTCGTTCGCAACCAGCTCAGGCTTGGAGTTGAGGAGGGCCAAAGTCTCGGAAATGGTGCCAGCGTGGCGGACGAATTCGCCGATACGGTCGGCAACCTCTGCCGCCAGTCCCTTATCTTCTACCATCTCCTTCTTGACATCCTCCCAAGACATTTTGTCCAGCTTGTCGACAGCGGAACTAATCGTTCGGATCTTATCTTTGGTGACACCTGCAACCACAAACATGCCATCCAAGACTTGTCTGTGGTTCAGCTTGATAGTGACACCAAGCTTCAAAGCCTCAAATACCTCCACAATAATTCGCAGAACCTCGGCATCGGGAATCATAGAGTCGTAAACACCTGCAATATCAAAATCGCATTGGTGAAATTCACGGAACCGTCCTCGAGCGATGGCGGGTTGATCTCTTCGGTAGACCTTGGCGATGTGGTATCGTTTAACTGACTGGATGTTGTTCATGGCCAGCCAGCGAGCGAAAGGGACAGTCAGATCGTATCGCAAAGAACAGAGCTCACCACCCTGGTCCTGCAAATCGTAGATGAGTTTGGAATCCTCGCCGTACTCTGGCCGTGTTAGTTACTGGGGGAAAAAAGGGAAAAAAAAATCAAGCTACCGAGTCTCTCGCTGGGTTGCGTCCTGACTTACTTCCAGATAGGATTTCCTTCAATTCGAAGACGGGTGTGTCGAGAGGAGTGCCACCGTGTTTCTTGAAGACATCAGTGATCATCTTGCTACACGTGGGATTAATTCATAGTCAGTGCGGAGAGAGTCCTTGAATCTTGAAGGAGCTTGAACGTACAAAACTTGCTCACGCATGAGCATATCTTGTCCACTCCAGTCCCTCGTACCCTTGGGAGTCTTCAGGGTAACCGTCGGGGCGCGAGACGCCTTGGCGTCTGGAGTTGCCATGATCTCGTCGTGGTGT
The DNA here is from genome assembly GCA_018801565.1 of Epichloe coenophiala. Taxonomy (NCBI): domain Eukaryota; kingdom Fungi; phylum Ascomycota; class Sordariomycetes; order Hypocreales; family Clavicipitaceae; genus Epichloe; species Epichloe coenophiala. Next base: position 311,717 of record JAFEMN010000027.1, on the reverse strand, counting down.
TGATGCGCAAAAGTGGCCACGGAGAGTCGGGGGACCGAGGAGCTCGTAAAGGTACGAAGGAACAACAGACCAAGAGACGGGCCTGTTCGTGCGATTGGAGATGTACAGCGTCTGTTTATCGCAAACAGCATGCCGGAGCCAGCACACATATATCTTGGATAACAGAGCGTCTAGTGTGTGTGGTTTGTGGCCCTTTGAGTCATCTGTCTGCAGCCAAACAACGCTTGAGTGGGGTGGGGACGCAGTTGGGTCGCGACAATGATTGCGGCCAGAACGCTTTTTTTTTCTTTCTTTCTTTCTCGCAAGTCGCGGGCAATTCATAACTTGCGAAGTTGGCACCTGATCAATCCGCCGAGCATGAGTGCAGGGCCCATCGACATATTACTTCATCAGCATGCGTGGATGAAAGCATTCAATCCATTGCATTGATGTTTCGGATACTTTACAGCATGCACGCGTTTGATTTGGGTTGAGTTGTCTTGAATCATCATATCATGGCGATTGAGCGCATAGTTTTCGTCGATAGCTCATGGTAAACCTCCACCATGGATGGTGCCTATGCTCGAAACCACCGATCTCCCTTCTAGCTCCCCAGAACATGACCATTATCTACTGTAGTTGAAGCTTAATAATCCTTTTCCAATAGCTTTCCCTTTCCCTTTCTCTTTCCCTTCTAGAAGCTTGTTACCTCTTCATAAGATATTCCAAGTCGCATTTTAGATCCAACTCCATCGATCACTAAGCAGAACTCGTTTACTGCTTCTTAACGTCACGAGCCTGCTTGCGAAGAGCTCGTCTTCGAATGTCCAAGTGCATCTTCTTGTTGTACCAGATCGTTACAGGACTGTTGACACCAGGAACATTCTCGATCAACCACAACATGACCGAGTGACTCCACCAAGGTGTGTAAGTGTTTGGTGCAGTTTGGTAAGCACCGAGACCAATCTTGCCGAGGGCGGCCTTGACAAAGTCGCGAGCATTGGGGATGAGAAGGCTAGGACGGCTAACTTTGCTCATGGCAGTGGTGACAAGATGGCTCAAGACAAGGTAGACATCAACGTGGTCATCAGCCAGCTCCGAGGACAGGGCGTTGCTCCACTGCTGAAGGAAAGCCTTGCTGCCCGAGTAGGTGGCCAGATACGGAGTGGGAGTCCAGCCGCCGAAAGAGCCCATCGTCAAGATCAAGCCGTGCTTGCGCTGCTTCATGATAGGAGCCACAACTTGTGTCACCTTGAGGGTTCCCAGGCAATTGATGGTGACAATGTTTTGGAGCTCTTCCTTCGGAGTCTCAAGGAAGGAAACAGGCATCCTGTGGCTCTGTCCGACATTGTTGATCAAGACGGCTACATCGAGGCCGTGGATCAACTCCGCCAGCTTCTCGTAATCGGCATCATCATCCTTGGCAAAGTCCATGGCGTGAATCTTGACCTTGAGGCCACCTTTTCCAATGTATTTCTCTTCAAGCTCTTTCGCGAGAGTTTCGAGCTTCGCCTTGGTTCGGGAAACGAGTACGAGATTGAAGCCCTTGGCAGCAAGCTGTGAAGCGTACTCCTTGCCGAGGCCATCGGAGGCACCAGTGACGACAGCCCATGATCCGGCGCGGCCATACTTGCGAAGCTGTAGAAGAGTGCTGTCAATTTAAACAAGAACGAAGCTATGCAGTGATGAGGGCCGGAATTGGCGACTCACATTGTGGCCGGAAAAGACAAAGGCGCTCAAAACCAGGCGCAGGTAGCTGAAGAGTTTCAATCCCAAGTACAGAGCGCCAACGCCAGCAAGGGCGCCAACTACTGGCTGTGAGACGGTGGGGAGCTGCTCAACATAGGGTCTGACAGCTGCCAGAGAAGGATGATCCCAGATCTTGTCCATGGTGAAGAGTATGTCGAGGCAGTGCCTTGGATGACAATACACAATAGGATGATGTGACGGAGTGGGAGGGAGGTGATAGATGCTTGCCGCACAAGATGGTCAGTGCTGGCCCTGCGGCTTTGCACACGCAAAAAGCTGCCGGAACCTCGCGCCAAAAGCATGTGCAGCCGAATTTGTTGAGCTCGACATTCACCGAAACTGCCCAATGGCAAATATGGAGAGCTTGTCGACGAGCATGCTTGGACGCTGCCATCAAATACTCAAGGTGGCAATTCACATTTCAACTAATATCTAGGTGATCAAGATTATTAGATTATTTTTCCCGCGGTTCGTAAACCTGTCAAAACCCATCTGCACTACGGACTACGTACGGATGCAAGTCATGCTAGTGGGGCCCAGCCCAAGCTCCAAAATCTACCATCCTCGTGCACAAAATCTTTGACCAGAAGCTTGTGTCCAGCGAACGCGTGGATCGCTCTGAGAACAGCAAGACGCAATCGGGCCACTGTATCGCGGCGTTCTCTTAAAAAATGGATTTCATCAAGTCCGTCCTGCCGGATGGTAAAGGCGTTTTGCCATATTACATGCTCGTCGTACGCCAGAACCCCTGTTCCGACACGCCCAACGCCGTCACCCAAAGTGCCCATGGCTAATGCATCACAACATCGTACAGTTATCCGTCATCTCCATTGGCAACTGTCTTCAAACCTACTACACGCTTCACTTCTCGCGCCGCCTCTATAACGGCCGCTTCGTGCCCAACACCAAGCTCCCCGCTGCATCCACGACGTACAATCCCGAGGACTCGACCGATAAGCTCGTCTCGGCGCAGAACGATCCCAAGGCTACGGATCAGATGACGCCTCTTGCAGGTCGCCTCTTCGGCACTTGGACCCTAATCACCTCTATTGTTCGATGCTACGCAGCCTATAACCTGCACTTGGGCCCAGTGTATAACATTGCGTACTGGACCTACATTGTAGCATTTGGCCATTTTCTCAGCGAAAAGTTCATCTTTGAGAGCATGACGTTTGGTCTCCCTCAGGTTTTTCCCTTCACGTTGGCAACTTGTGCTTTGATCTGGATGCCTCTTGTGCGGGACCACTATGTTGAGGTCAACTAAACCCATCAATGTATTGGGGTGTGTGTTTGTTCCAGCGCAGTTGAATTATGAACACGGGTCGGAGGGGGACGTGGCAATGTAGAAACGAAGACGTTAGATGCTTATCTGCTGTGTTACAGAAATGAGCATCCAGATTTACTTTTCACTATTTTGTAACCACTTTTTCGTTGCATTTACTTCAAGTTCTTCCGGTAGAGCTCCCCGCCACAATTTCTGAGCCGCGCGGTTGCCTGTTCAGGAGTAATATCTCTCTGTGGCTCGGCCATGAGCTCGTATCCGACGAGGAACTTCTTAACGGTTGCGGACCGCAGCAGAGGCGGATAGAAGTGCATGTGGAAGTACGAGTTTTCAATCTCCTCTTCTGTTCCCTTCAGCGGCGCCTGATGGATACCCGAGCTGTATGGGAAACTGCACTCAAATAGATTGTCGTACCGTCTGGCGACTTCCTGGATGGCCTCTGCGAACTGGAGTCTTTCCTCGGGCTTGAAGTCAACGAGGGATCGGATGTGTCTCCTGGGCAAGATCAGAACCTCGAACGGCCAAACAGCCCACCATGGACACACCACCACGAAGGCATCGTTTTGCCAAAGCACACGCTCCTCCTCGGCAAGCTCCAGTTTCACATAGTCGCCCAGTAAGTGACGGCCCTCGTTGTTGGCTCGGTATTTGGTCATCTGGGTGAGTTCTTTCCCAGGCTCTTCTGGCATGGTGGACGTTGTCCACACTTGACAATGCGGGTGAGGGTTGGAACAGCCCATGGCTGAGCCCTTATTTTCAAAAATCTGCATATACCGGTACTCATCGTTGGGGACGGGTGTAGCATCTTTCGGAAGCGAAATGTCCAGGTGTTCAGCGACTTTTACCAAGGAATTAGAAGCAGAGAGGTGGTTTGCGTAGATGCGAGTCCAGTGCTCAATGATGGGGAGAATATCAGGAGCAGGCATGTCAGCTAGGGTGAGATGATGTTTAGGGGAGAATGTGAGGACGTAGCAGACGCCTTTGACACTTTGGGCCCTCAGGAGCATGGACGCAATGTCTGTGGTAACTTGTTAGAATATAACTTTCGTCTACACATGATGATGCTAGTGACTTTTGTGGAACTGGCACTGTACCATTTGCCTTGGCATCCTGCTCATAGTCAGGCTGCTGCTCCTTGACAGCGCTGTAGTCGTTGACAAAGGCAAAAGTCTTTTCATACTTGGGATTGGAGTCGCCTGCGGCACGCGAGTTACCAGGACAAAGGTAGCACTGACTTTGTTGTCAGACGGCTTGGCTTCCAAGAAGAAGGTCTACAGCTCAACAAAGCTTACCTTGGGATCATACTCTGGCAGGGTGTTGATAGCAGCCGCCTCCTGCGCACCTCTTATAGATTTGTTGCATTAGCATGACTCCAAAAGTTCCGCATGGCCTTCCAACTTACTGCCATGGCCGCTTGGTCCGATGCGGTGATACCAGGAGCCAGCTATCAGTGAGCGGGTTGTATCTCCTGTGAGAAATGTCGTCGAGGATCTTATCAGGCATGGTAGGCGATGGCGGGGCTCAGAGCGGCGACTTCTCGGCAGTTGTTCTCCTGCACAAGATGGCAAAAGCAGTTGGAGGTAGGAAACGATGTTGTTGGAGGAAGATGCAGGCAAGGTGGTGTATGTCGCTCGCGGAGGAAGAATCATTCATTGATGGCTTGAAGCTTTCAGTGCGAACTCGTCTGGAATGGAGCAAATGGGTTTGGTCTGGTCCTACGTACATCAAGCATTTGACGGGACTGGATAGGCGTCTGAGACGGGCAGACTAATTTATAAGAATATCAGAGGGCATTTCTAGTGGCGCGCTTAGCCCCTAGCGTGTTCAAGTATTAATACCGCAGATGTTCAAGACTTGGCCTGCGACTGCCTGAAGTTGCCGGTGGAACTGACAAACCAGTGACGTCGGTGTCGGGGACTCGGGGAGCTGGAGCTGTTTTCGGTCTTTCTCTTCGGCATCAAGCTCAATACTTCCAGGCGCGGACAGGAGAATATCTTGTCTGGTTTACCCTCGTGGCTTACCCAAAGAAAACCACAAGTTTAACATGATAGACAAACTCCATAGCCTATACGGAGTACGTCGTTCTCGTCTCTGCCCCTCCCTGTGAGGGGCAGGCAATCCACCCAAAACGGACTCGTATCACGTGGAAGCACATTGCTGCTGACTAACAGCATATCTGGGCCGTTGCCCTGCCCCTGCGCCCCCCTGTTCCTCCCCCGTCCCTCCTCCAATCCGATCACAAACGATTTGGCTCCACGCAATGCGGATCCGCGCTGTGCCGCGACATCAACCAAATTTCCGACTTCACTCCGCATCATCATTAAACACAAATTTATCAACAAGGACCGACATTTGACACTTGCTCATCACACTTTACGCATATTCAGATACTAAGTCATTGCTTTGATTCGTCAAAAGTCATTTTGGCGCCACTGGCGCGCTGTACTGGCCTTTACAGATCGCTTGCCGACTGGAGCTTTGTGGTCCCAGATTAGCGCATTGGAGGAGCTTCTCGAGGGGACCGTATTGAACGGTTTGCAATGGGTGTCATACGCAAAAAGACTGTGACGAGAGGGGAAGGGGGTGTGAAATATGTCTGTGACGTGTGCTCATCAGATATCACATCAACGGTATGTCGTTGCAACTACTCTGATACCTTCGACATGACGCCAGCGATCGCAAGTGTCGCAAGTGTTGTTTACTGACGCGTGCGATGAACAGGTTCGCATTAGATGTGCAGACTCAGCATGTTCCGATTTCGACCTGTGCGTCTCCTGCTTCGCCAAAGGAGAATCTCGCAATGCGCACGACCCGGCCACTCACGAGTTCCGAGTAATCGAGCAAAATTCATTTCCCATATTCGAGCGCGAATGGGGCGCCGATGAAGAATTACTGCTTCTAGAAGGGGCCGAGATATATGGTCTCGGCTCTTGGGCTGATATTGCGGACCACATCGGTGGATTCCGCGAGAAGGACGAAGTTCGCGATCATTATCTCCAAACCTACGTGGACTCGCCAAACTTTCCTCTACCGAAGCGCTGCCGGCCACATGATTGTGAACTCGCCAACGAAATACCACGAGAGGAGTTCCAGGCGCAGAAAAAGAGGAGGATAGAAGAGCGCCGGGAGAAATCAAAGGGTGCGCCTGCGCTTCAACCCAAGACCAAGCCCACGGCCAGTGTACCCAGCTGTCACGAAATTCAGGGATTCATGCCTGGACGTCTCGAATTCGAAACAGAGTACGCCAACGAGGCTGAAGAAGCGGTACAGCACATGCAATTTGATCCTGGCGATGGCATTAACCCGCGAACTGGCGAACTAGAGCCGGAAATGGAGCTGAAACTCACAGTGATGGACATCTACAACTGCCGCCTCACACAGCGTGCGGATCGGAAGAAGGTCATTTTCGAGCATGATCTGCTGGAGTACAGAGAAAATACCAAAGTTGAGAAGAAGCGATCAAAGGAAGAGAAGGAACTGTTACAAAAAGCTAAGCCATTTGCGAGGATCATGAATCATAACGACTTTGAAGACTTCAGTCAGGGTCTCATTGATGAATTGAATCTGAGGCAAGCAATTGCCCAGTTACAGGAATGGCGCAGCTTGAAGATTGGCGATCTTCGCAGTGGAGAGAGATATGAACTAGAAAAGGCAGCTCGCGCACAAAAGTCAGTCCCAATGGGCTCCATGGATAGAGAACGGCTTGCCACGAACCAGCGATCCAAGCAACAGGCGGCGCCAGACCCGCCCAGCGGTGCAGCACTTCTTGTCGCGCCTGACCTGGCGATGCGCCCGGCGGCACAAACTGACGGCGAAATGACTGACGGCGACATCAAACCGTTGACCAACGGTCAAACCAACGGCGTGAACGGCCATGCTCAACCCCGGCCAAAGCATATTCCGCAACCGATATCTGGTTTGCAGCCGCTTCAGCTGAACCCAGATACCGCAGCAGACTTGCACCTTCTCACCCCCGAAGAAGCCAAACTTTGCGAGGTCATTCGACTACAGCCCAAGCCTTACCTCATGATCAAGGAGCAAATTCTCAAGGAAGCGCTCAAGACCAACGGAACCTTGAAGAAGAAGCAAGCCAAGGAGATATGTCGCCTCGACACACAGAAAGGTGCACGCATCTTTGACTTTTTCATTAACGCCGGCTGGCTTGGCAAGGCATAGTGCCCGGATGGGGCGAGGCGGACTACTGTACGCTATCGGATTTACTATGGAAATCATGTATGTTGTTGTTGTTGTTGTTGCCGTTGTTGTCGTTGTCGTTGTCGTTGTTGTCGTTGTTGTCGTTGTCGTTGTCGTTGTTGTCGTTATTGTCGTTGTTGTCGTTGTCGTCGTCGTTGTTGTCGTTGTCGTTGTCGTTGTCGTTGTTGTTGTTGTTTCTAACGAATTCTAGTAGACTGGAGGTTGGGTTTTGATGGCGAAACAGTGCATTATATGATGCGGTTGAGGGCGTTGTTGTTTCACATGTACAATTGCGGAGTTAGGCGAGCGTATGATATCCAATATTCGAGGGAACAGAGCAACGACATTCTCACACATCATGTCCCCGCGAAGAATCACGCGTTCTGTGTGCTGCGTGGCGCTGTATTTGTACTGATGCTGTGCAACGAGATCTGGGTTAAAAGTGGGTCGATGTTTGCTCCCCAAAAGCCAAAAGCCAAAAGCCACGCTATATTATTAGTCAAATGTGATGTGATGTGATAACCCGGTCTGGACTTGACATGGCTATCCCATCACTTTCTCGTATCAACACACGCCTGAAATTGCCGCTCTCCCCTCGGTTGTCCTTGATGGGAATATTCAGACACATCACCTCACACTCAGCATCATCAGTCCGCAACATGACCACCATGGCAAGCCTGCGCCGCATATCCGCCAAGTCACTCTCTGAGAAGATTCTCGCTGAGAAGGACTCACCCAGCCCAAGCTATGCTATTATTGACGTTAGAGATGACGGTATGTTTTTTTCTCCTTTTCCTTTTCCTTTTTCTATTTCTTTTTTCTTTTCCTGTCTCATTACAGTCTTATCAACGGCGATCTCCCCTTCTCGCATTCAAATGTGAAGAAGAATGAAACAATGGCAATGGCAACTTTCACTCGTTCTATGTGCCGCGACAGGTAATATGAACTTCATTTCTGTAGATTACATCGGCGGTCACATCAAAGGGTGCACCAATATCCCCAGCGTGCAGCTCGACGCCATGATGCCCACGCTCGTGCGTAAGCTCAAGGATACAAAGACGGTGGTGTTCCATTGCGCACTGAGTCAGCAGCGTGGACCGAGTGCTGCATTGAAGTATTTACGGGAGAAGGATGTCTTGTCGAAGAGGGAGGGCGAAGGTGCCGTGGAGCAGGAGGTCTTGGTGCTGGACGGAGGGTTCGAGGGGTGGCAGCGGGTTTATGGAGGAGACGAGAGGTTGACGGAGGGGTACGTGAAGGACATTTGGGAAAACTACTAAAGTCGATGTCAAGGAGGGGGCAGAGTAGAAGATGAGGGCGGGCACACAGTAATTTATTGGAGCAGAGATTTACTGTAACCCTAACGAGGGCCAAATGTTCATGTCGCATGTTTTCCCCCCTTAGAATCATTTTCGGCAGGTATGAACCAAGATTGGCACTAGATGAAGAAACACATGCAATTGAAGATGAGGGGTGTTAAGCATATGATAATGCTCATTTATCGCAGCTACTGTTAGGGGTGCACCCTCCGTTTTTGGCTATTTGGCCAAACTGCTCCAATAAGGGGCGACGCGGAAAGAGGACGTGACCATTATGACCCCTTCTTGGACCTCGACTACTCGCCACTTTCGTGTTTGTTCTTCCTTCATCACCAACTACTGCTTTTCGCATCTCATAAAGACATTTCTGTGCTGCTTCATTTATTATCATAATTTTCCACAGTTACTCCAACGAGTTCCTCTCTTCCCACTATCTGCCAACTTCTTCTTTTGTCAAGATGAGGGCTGGATTATTCCTACCTTGCATGCTGCTGCCTTTGGGAATGTTGGTGTTCTAGAAGTTATCCCCGTTCAGAGTACGGAATCCGGCCATCATTTCATCACCTCCATGCAGAGTACTAACTAATATGGGTTACAATTATTCGCAGGAAGAAAACCATTTGCACCTAGATATCCCTTCCATCTTCCAAGCAGGTTCGAAGCGACGAAATGCGCCACAGCTAGGAGACTCGGAACCTGGGCAAGAAAGTGGCTACAGCATGACTCACCCAGGTATTGTATGCGGTATGGTGGGACTTACGATCACATTTATTTTTTTCACGGTTTATTGGCATTGGAGAGCATATGGACGACAATGGCCAACTGCACATGATGATGGTTTTCATATGCCTCAGATCAGGCCACCGACAAGGACTGAGGATCTAGATACGCCTCGTATCGATGATGGTTCGCTTCCGCGTGAGAACGCTTCTTCGTATGAGAGTTGGGCCGCGAATGCAGAATGGGAGGGACGCAGCCCCGGAAGACACACCTCCGTGTCGGAAATGGAAGCTCAACAAGAGCAAGCTGAAGCAGCGTCGGTTTCAGCGCAGGATTTTGGTCGGGGCGTTGAGGTCGGTAACCCAGTTTGGAGTGAAAACGAAGGGGTTGGAGCTCAGGAAAGCGTGGATTTGAGTGGGTGTCAGGATTAAAGAAGCCACTCGAGAGTGGTAATTGAAGGTTTAGCAGATTGCAGCGACTAAAAACGAATAAACAGCGATTTTATACCCCATATCCGAGCTTTGGGAGTTTATCCCGACCGTAGTAATGAGCATTGGCAAGCCATGGTGCCGATGCAATGTAGTACGCTGCTGTGGTTAGTAACTTGGTTCTACAGCATATGGACTGTGGACGGACGTGGAAGTTTCCAAAGCACAGCTCAAGACTCGTCATACACATGGAGGCTTTGCAGATTAATAAGGAAAAACGATGCTGTGTGATTGATCCTACCAGGTGGCAAGTTGTTAGCGAAGTGTCTATAGATGGATCTGGCCTTCGCGGCTGTTGAAGTTCACGTGACGCAGTGGTAGCGTGAAAGATTGCAAATCTTTAAGTCCTTGGTTCGAACCCGAGCGTGAACTGGATTTTTTTTTCGGCCACGCCAATTAGGCTATTATACTTTTGTAATTGAAAACCTCGATCGAGGAACGTCTAATAAATGCGCATTCTCCCTTAGTCCTAAAACGGAAGGATAAACTACCTACCTGTTACGTGCTAGAATTTGCTTTATAGGGCTCGATATTGCTACAATCATTCAACTATGGTTATAGCTGAACTTTTAGTCTAGTGTGTTAAGCACTAGATTCTTACAGCTAACAAATTGTCAGGAGCACGAAGACAGTTAGGGCAGAGAGAGGGGCAGCACGGAGGGTTCTCGAATCCCCCTAATAACTAAGAGCCGCCCTCTGGCTACGAGGTTACCACATGTACGTAAGGTGGGATATATAGCGAAGACCACTAACATTTAATCCGTAGGTGGTGGGTAAACCCAAAATCAAGATGGTCCGATTCTTCGGTTGGTGGTCTGGTGTAATGACAGCCCAAACTAACCGTGTAACTCCATGGCAAGTCACCCTCATTGACACAAAGTGAGTAACCATGTTCTCCCGTCTATCAGCATTAAATTATGTATTTGCAGTCCTTGAAAACCCACAGACCCTAAATCATAAACCGACATGTTCTCTTGCAGCACGAAAGCACGAGATATGATGTTGATCTCAGCTCCCTGGTCTGCCACAGCTTGTCGGGAATGACGGGGGATCTCGTGCAATCGGTCCAGGCCAATTATCCTTCGTCCACTGAAACGTCTTCTCACTGTTGTCGATCCTCATCTCCATGGGGTGTTCCCCTCCTCCAAGCAAATTTACCTCCGATAAGTATGCGCAGAGACTGAGTTGAAACTTGACTCGCAAGCTGATGAACGGATCGTAGCTAGAGGGCGGCTCTTTTAGTCATCGGGAGGATTCGAGAACCCTCCCTGCCCTGATTGTCTCCGTGCTCCTGGCACAAATAGACAAGAGTCCTGTCTAAATTGGGAACAGCCAGCTGTTTTGAGAACAGGAAGTTCTTCAAACGTCAATGGTCATATACGACTAGTAGAAGAGCGCAGTCAAGTGAAAGGATACGCACGTCCTATACAGCGAATTGCATGTTTACGACAAAAGCAGTACCCGGGCGAATCAAGAATGCTAGAAGACAATTTGAACGCACTTGTATCATAGTTGGGCCGAAGGAGGCGGCAGAAATGTCAATGTAGTTGCTAATAAGGCTATCAAAAACGTAGTCGAATCCGAGGCGCGTCAATACAATGTTATGGAATGTTTAGGCCTATAATCTAGTGCTCAACCCACTAGACTAATAGGTTAGCTATTACCAATGAGTCAAATGATTATAGCGATATTAAGCCCTAGAATATTCTAGCACGCAACACTATCTAATTTTAGTGTAGCTTCGAGAGGCGCTTTGCGTTGCGACAGGTCTTAAAAAATAAGTAATTGTAAGGTGTTGGCGACAGCTAGCATTAGCGGATCTTTTGGTCTAGTGGCTTATCACCTAGCACACCTAGTAGGTTCTGGCAAGCTTGCATTTGTTGATTTTCACTACTAAGATGCCTGTGTGTGCGATATTTAAAAAAAATATTAATATTATTAAAAAAAGCTATGGTTACGTTACATTACGTTACGTTACGTTATGAGCCCTTGTGAGAATAAAATGGAAGGAGTTATAAGCGTTATAACAAGCATTGTCATAAGCGTTACACGTTGTAGCGTTACACGTTGTAGTGAGCTGCCGTGAGCTACTTGAATTTGACACTGAAGAGAGCTGGTATATTCAGCGGAGAATGAGGTGGAAAGTTACTTCTTCTGTTTTAGGACTAAGGGAGGATGCGCATTCAAAAAGGAGGGATGCGCATGACAATGCGCATGATCTGTTCCACTGGCAAATCTCCAACAGAGCGGGGCTCTAAGCTGGGTGCTCAGGGTGGGTGTAGGCCACATATTGCCAAATCTAACGAATCAGAGCCTGCTAAACCATTAATAGGCCCACCTGGCGGGCTCTGATTCGTTAGATTTGGCTGGCCCGTTGCCTGAATATGAACAACTAGGCTTGTTGTTTCGGCAACTTTTTGTTTGCCATAATACCCGTTGCTTTTGCACAGAGGTGTATTTTAGAGAGATCGAAAGTCCTTGCTTTCTCGAATATCTACCAGCCACAGCCCAAAGAACAGACCCCGTCACCCCTCCCTGCGTTTGATTCTGACGACAAGATTTCTTGACGACCTAAAAAAAAAAGGCGAAAACAGAAACATTCGCAACACGCATATATACGAGTCCACGATTGTCGCGATGGCATCGCAAGCCGGGGAAGCCGTGAATGGCAAGCCAGATATTGCCAGTACGTTGAATACATTGCTTTCCTAGTATGGGAGACGGAAAAAACACATTGACTCCGAGATTTCTCATGTGCAGATCTTGGATTCACCCCCGTGGTCAAAGTTTCTGGACAATGGGAGGTGGACAAAGCTCTCGAAAAGATTCATGGGGATGTGCCCAAGTCAGGCAGTCAGTCGCCGCTCAGCTTCTTTCACATGCTTGAGCGATTGAAGACGACGAAACGAGAGGGTTGGAGACGCTTTGGTATAGAGAGGTACGTCTTCCGCAGTTCCTGCTTCTACGATCCCTCCGTTCTCTGGCCCAATTGTAACGTCCGAGGGAGGAAATGAAATTGTGCTTACCAATGCTACTTCATCGTCGGGCCCGTTTTAGAGGCGAATCCATATCCGATCACATGTATCGCATGTCCATCATCTCCATGTTTGCTCCTCCGTCCCTGGCCACACGCCTCGATTTAAACAAATGCATGAAGATGTGTCTTATACACGACATGGCAGAGCTCCTGGTCGGTGACATCACGCCCGTGGATGGAGTTGTCAAGTCCGAGAAGAGCAGACGCGAGAGCCTCACCATGGACTTTCTGACCAAGAATCTGTTTGGGAACAAGGACGACGCGGCTGTGGGCAAGGAGATTCGTGATATATGGAACGAGTACGAGGAGAGCAAGACGCTCGATAGCCATTATGTTCATGATGTGGACAAGATGGAGCTGCTGCTGCAGATGATGGAGTATGAAAGGCGCGCGCAGGGCACACTTGATCTGCAGGAGTTTACGCACGTCAGGAAGAGGATGACGTTGCCGGAGACGAAGGCGTGGGCGGATGAGCTGATTCGGGAGAGGGAGGCGTTTTGGGCTGGTGAGAGAAACGGGGACGTGGACGGGGACGTGGACGGGGACGTGGACGGGGACGTGGACGGGGAAGGGAATGCGAAGGAGGGCATGGATGAGAAGAAGAAGATGCAGGATGAGAAGAAGAAGATGCAGGATGAGTATTACGCCCGGAGCTGAAAGAATGGTTGGATGGCATGCAATCCTGAAGGACTGGTCATTATTATCGTTCGCAATTAAAGAATACGGGTGCATGCATGTGTTTGTTGTATTTCGTAGAGGAGACCCGGACCGCGCAAGCAATTGGTCATGGGGATTGGTGAGTCGATATGTACAATCATTAATAGACAATCATAGACAATAATAGACTTGTCAGAAGCTCGTGATTCATCATGGGCGTGACTATCAAGCACCCGCTCCTGCGTATTTAGCACCCCCAAATGTGGCTAAGGTGGCTGCGATAACTAATACTAGCTACCTATAGTAAATTATATAGTAGCTCTATACTAAGTATCTAACCACTCCCTAACTACCCCCTACCCTAGCTAAATTATCTCTACCTATAGTGCTACCTTTACTATAACTCTCTCTTATAATTATAATAATAATTAAGCCTGAAAGTCTTATATAAGCTAATTATTAATATATAATATATCTTATAATAGTAAAGTGTATTATTATATAACTATTCCTATATTATTAGCCTTAATATTATCTAAAATCTCTAGTATTAAGGTATTAAAGTTATTAGAGTTATAGTTAGTAAGTGTCAGGAGCGCAGAGGTCAGAGACAGGACGTTTATCAGAGCGGATCTTCGGAGGACCTTTAGGCCGCGTGGATAATAAAGAGGCTAGCTAGCTACAAGATAGCTATATGCTTATAAAGCGGGGTATTCCTTAAGGACTGCGTATATTATTAGTGCTAGGTTAGAGATTAAAACCTTTATATACCTACCTCTAGCTAGTATCTTCCTAGTAGTAACTATAAGAATCTTAGCTATTACTTTATTTATTTAACCTTATACTTAAGCTATAATAAATTAATCTCTTTAAAACCCTTTTAAGGATATAAACTATTAGCTAGATTATTATATAGCTAACGCTCTAAAGATTTATATAAAACACGCTAGTACCCTATAATAATAAAGCTATAGATAATTAGGAAGGTAAAGAACCCCTATAATCTAGAACTATAGATAATAATAAGGTATAGTAAACACTACCTAATCCTAATCTAGGTAAAGGTATAGATAATATAAATAACCTAGATAGAGCGTTATAAAGACACTATAAGGTTATATAAGCTAAGCTATATTACCTTTAAAAGATATAGGAGATTCTATAAATAGAGATATAGATTAGAGAGCTTAAGGTAAATCTAGGATTAGCTAGACCTTCTCTAGGACTTATAATTACCCCTTAAACTTTAGCTATAGTTTTACTAGTAGTCTATAGTAACTTAGTAGTAATTATATAGCGAAATAGTCTTATTAAGATATAAATAAAAATGCCTATATATAAAGGGGATATATATAAGAATCTATAGAATTTCCTAGTAAATTTAGATATATTATTTAAATTAGACTACTATACCTTTAAGAATAATACTACTAAGGTAGCGTATATAGGTAACTACCTAGCTAATAATGCAAAGTAATAATAAATATGTTATATAGCTATAGATAGGTATACAGATTACTTATTATTTATATAGGTAGGTTTTCTAGAATAGCTAAAAACTAGAATAATAGATAAGGGTATAAGACACTTAGAAGTAATAAGAATACTACTAAATCTTAGGCAAAAGAGTAACTAATTATTTTAAGCCTTTATAAGAGCTTAGACTAAGGTAGAAGCTAAGTTACCTAAAGCAATCCTAATATATCTATAAATTACTATTTTTCTAAATAGCTTAAATAATACTATAAGAAAGTAAATAATTAGCTAAGAGATTCTAATAACTTAGAGCTAGTTATAAGGCTAGGGTAAGAAAGTAAAGGTTATAATAAGTTTAGGCTAAAGTAATAAAAAAAGTTAAGACCTTAAAAGAAAGAGATAATGCTTTATATTACCTATAGATAAGGTATAGTAATAAAGCAAAGATTAAGTAAAAAAGCTATTTCTAGTATACTATAAATATAGAAAGCCTAGATATACTATACTAGTTTGTTAGGCACTAGACTATTTTACCTATAAAAGTAATAGGTATATAACTAAAAGGTATAGTAAAAGTAGTAATAAAGCTATATTACCTAATATAATACTAGTTTAAATAGTATAGACCTAGGAATATAATCTTGCTATAGAATACCTTATAGATAATAGAATAAGAATATAGGTATCTTTATAATAAGATAACTAGTGGTTAGCTATAAAAGCGCTATTTAATATAGGTATATAGTTCTTAATAATTTATCCTAAATTATTATTAAAAAAGGATTAGGAGAATATAATCTAATTAGACTAGGTACTAGAGAGTGTAAGCTAAAAAGAGATTCTATATTAAGGAATCTTAAAAATATTAATAAAAGTAAAAGATAGTATAGGATTTATAAAAGTCTATTAAGTTAGCTACTATATTACTAATATAAGTAAAGGGATAATACTAGGTATAGATTAGACTAAAGAATATTTACCTGTAATTATATGTTAGGATTAGGGATTTTAGAGATATTTAGTAACTATAGAATACCTTTTCTTTATCTATAGTAAGTAGTAAATATATAAAGAGAAAAAATAAGTAGTGGTTTTATTACTATTTAGGGTAATAAAGATTAGGCTAAGTATTTTAAAAAGTAAAAATTAGAAAGAAAAGGGTAAGGACTAATTAGAGAACCTAGTAGTAATAGAAGCATAATTAAATAGTAAAGTAGCTATATAGTTACTAGAATATGCTTACTAGTAGTAAAAAAGTAAAGGTATTATAGTTATGCTAATATTAGAAAGCGTAAGTAGTAAATAAGCTATGTTAAATTAAGGCGTAAGCACCTAATACCCTATACTAATAATTCTAAAGGAATATATAGAGTTTATAGATGTTTTTTCTAAAGAGCTAGTAGGTAAGCTTCCTAAACTAGGGGGCTATACTTATATAATTAAATTAGAAGAAGGGAAAACACTACCTTAGGGGCCTATATATAATTTAGCTAAAAAGAAGCTATTAGTTCTTAGAGAGTACCTTATAAGTGTATAGCTTAAAGGGTGGATTAGAAGATTAGTTAGCCTAGCTAAAGCCCTAATTTTGTTTATTCTAAAGAAAGGACGGAAATTAAGGCTTTGCGTGGATTATAAGGGCTTAAATAAGATTATAATTAAGGATAAGGCCCCTTTACCCCTTATTACTAAAATCCTTAATTAATTAGTAGGTATAGTTATTTTCACAGTCCTTAATCTAAAAGATACATACTACTAGCTATATATCCGCTTAGGTAATAAGTAAAAGATAGCCTTTTGTTATTACTATAGCTACTTTAAATATCTTATAATACTATTTAGACTAGTTAATATACTAGTAACCTTTTAGGAGTATATTAATAATACTCTTAAAGGACTTATTAATAAGACCTATATTATTTACCTAGATAATATGCTAATATATAGTAGCGTGGTTAAGGAGTATATAGAATATATTAAATAAATTCTATATAGGCTTAGGGATATAAGTCTTTTTATTAACCTTAAGAAGTGTTAATTTTTAGTTAAGGAAGTTAAATTCTTAGGCTTTAAGATATTAGTAAAAGGTATTGTAATAGACCTAGCAAGAGTTAAGGTAATTATAACTTAGCTAATACTATATAGTGTCTTTAATATTTAGTTATTCCTTGGTTTTACTAGATTTTACTACTGTTTTATTAAATAGTATAGTAAAGTTATTATTCTATTAATAGATTACCTTAGAGAATAGTAACTAGTAATATTTAACCTAGAACCTTATAAGTTAGTAGTGTTTAGAGAACTTTAATAGAAATTTTAAGAAGCGCTAATTCTAGTGTATTTTAACCTACTTATGTATCTTAGAGTAGAGATAGATATATCTAGACATGTAATTAGGGCTATACTTATAATATATATACTAGGTTACTAGCACCTAGTTATGTTTATATTAAGGAAGATAACTAATGCTAAATTATGCTATTTAATACCTAATAGCAAATTATTAGCTATCTAAGAGGCTTTTTGCATATAAAGACACTACCTTGCTTATTTGGCTTATATAATTAAGGTTATTATAGACTATTTAAACTATAAGTACCTAGCTATAAAGCCTAAGCTTACTAGTAAGTAAGTAACTATACTTAATAAGCTTTATCCTTTTAACTTTAAGATTATATATTATATAGGGAAATTAAATCTTACTAACCTATTTTTAAGAAGACTAGATTTTATAAGTAAGGCAAGAAAAGCAAAAGTAGTAACTATATAACTTCCTATCTTTTTATCTAAATTTATAGATACTAAGTAATAGGAATACCCTAGTAATACTATTAGTACTATAGGTTCTATAAAAACATTACTTAGTGTAACTAATAGTTAGTTATAATAATACTATAATAATACTACTAATATCTAGGGTTTTAAAAAATTATAGCTTAACTATATTCCTAAAGAACCTAATAATCTAGATAATCTTAGAAAAGTTATATTAGTAAGGTTATTTAATACTTTTAATTCTTTTATTAATAAGTAATAAGCTAGCTATAGTAATATTACTAGCACCTAGTGTATATTTAGTTTATTACTTAGTTATTTTAATTTTCCTATTAAACTAGCTACTACTATTAGGGGTAAACTAGTATAGGTTATTACTAGTAAGTAGTAAGGGTACCCCTTAAAAATATTACTTATCTATATACCTATAAGACTAGAAGTATCTATTAAACTAATTACTTATAGAGATATTATAGCTAAAATCTAATTTATTTAGAGAACCTTTTCTAAGTTTATCTCTAACTTTCTAAAAAAGAGCTTAGAATTAAGACCCTTAATTTAAGTCTTATTATATAAAGTATAGTAAGGGAATAACTTTACTATAAGTTAATTAAAGTTACTTAAAAGTAGTAATTTAGTAGTGTCCTAAATATAGTCTATTAAACCCTCTAAGCTATTAATATTTAAGAATTATATTTTTATCCCTTTAGGAATAAGAAAAGAAATTTTATTACTAACTTATAATGACCTTACTACTAGGTATTAGGGAGTAAGTAAAACTCTTTATTAGATTATAAACTAATATTATTAGCTAATAATAAAGAAAGATATAAAGGTATATATTAGCACTTATATAAGTTATTAAACTTTAAAACTAAGGCATTATAAACTATATAGTAAGCTAGCTATGCTACTAGTGCCTAATTACTCTTTTTAAGAATTATTAATAGATTTTATTACTAGACTTTTATTAGTAAAAGATTTAAACTAGACCTATAACGCGATTCTAGTTATTATTAACTAATTTACGAAATATAGTATTTATATTCCTATATTAATATAACTAACTAGTAATAGGCTAGTAACTATATTCTTAGAATATGTTTTTAGAGATTATAGAGCTTTAGAAGGTATTATAATAGACTAAGGTTCTATATTTACTAGTGGTTTCTAGATAACTTTTTATTATCTTCTTGTAACTAAGCGGCTACTTAGCACTGCTTTTTACCCCTAGATAGATAGCTAGATAGAATATTTAAACTAGGTCCTAGAACATTATTTAAGGGCTTTTGTTTGTGCTAAATAGACTAATTAAGTAAATAACCTTTTATTAGCGTAGTTTATGTATAATATAAGTAATTATATAACGCATAGCTACACACTAGTAAAGGTATTATAAGATTATAATCCTAGAGGTTTATAATAAGTAATTATAGATATCCCTTTAGTAAATAATTAAGCTAAAAGTAAAGTCTTAGCACTAAGAGAGAAACACACTATAATTAAATAGCTTTTAAGTAACTTATAGACTTAGTATAAGAAATATTATAACTAGAAAAGAACTCTAATAAGGTTTAAAGTTAGTAATTATATTTTACTATTAATAAAGAATATTAATTTAAGGCAACCTAGCAGGAAGCTAGCTATAAAGTATCTAGGCCCCTATAAGATTAAAAAGGCAATTAGGAGTTATGGATTAGCGTATTAATTAAAGTTACTACCTAGGACTTAATTATATAATATATTTAATATTACTAGTCTTAAGCCTTTTAAAGGGGACCTAACTAATATAAAAGATATATCCTTGCTATAGGATAATATTAAAGATAATAAATAAGAGTTTAAAGTTAAGAGAATTATTTTACACTACTATAATAGAAGGCATTATAAATATCTAGTTAAATAAAAGGGCTATAATACTTTAGAGAATTCTTAGGTATTAAAAAGGGATTTTAGCACTAGAGAAATTATTAATAACTATAAGTAATAGTTAAGTAGTAAAGTTAATATAAGATAGTTATAATTTATAAGTTAATATAGTAAGATATTAGAAAATAAAGTTAATTTACTTAAATAACTTAAATAATCTATTATATAGCTACTAAGCACTTACCCCTTTATAATAAAGTTAGTTACTAGGACTGCTAGTTCCTTAGTAATAGTAGTAGCTATAGTAACTATAAAGGCAAAGGCCTTAGGAGTATCTTTATTATTAGAATCCCTCTCTTTATATATATAGACCTAAAGTTTACTAGGGAGCTTAATAGGACTAATATAATTAGGTAGGTTAGTAGTATAGGGTATAAACTACTAGTAAGTTAGTTAGGTATTAGCTATATATATTAAGAAAGCTTACTATTAGGATATTCTAGGCTATAAAGCAAAGACTATTTAAAATATTAATCTATATCTTAAGGTTTATAGTATTACTTAGTAGCGCTATTATAATATACTTATTACTCTTTACTTTATAAGTAGTATTAGTAGTTATTTAAGTATAGTAAATATATCTATACTTATTAGAATTTTTATAGGATAGGATAGTATTCTATAGCTTTTTCTTTACTTTTATAATAAACTACTAGTAAGTTAGTAGTAATCTAGTATCTAGGTAGTAAAATTATACTTACTTTATTCTAATAGTAGTAGCTACCTTCTAGAGTAGCTTTAATAAGTTTAAATAGCCTATTATAAAGCTATATAATTTAAGCTAGATACTAGTAGTATATTAGTAATAAGTAAGTAAATTCTAGATAAGAAAGATATACTATAAGGTAGTTTTTATTATTTTAGAAGTAGTAAGCATATTTTATTAAGTAGCCTATTAGAATATTAGTAATAAAGAAGTAGTAAGTAAGTAAAGAAGTTATACTTATAGATTCTTTATATTCTATAGGGAAGGTCTTATTATTAATAAGATATCCTAGAATATTATAAGTGCTATTTTTTAGTAAGATATTCTATATTACTACTTACTAAAAGCACTATATATATAGAATTTTCTTGCTTATTATACTACTAGTAGTAAGTTAGTAATAGAGATACTATAAAGATATAGTAAACTTATATTAAAATTTTAGAAGCAGTTTACTTCTAAGGAGATAACTTCTTAGGAGACTTTAAAGGAGATTTCTTAATAGCTTAACCTTTAGGAGCTATTAATAAAGGGGGAGTTCCTATATAAGTATTAGATATAGTAAACTAGCTATAAGTTAGCTATAATAGACTAGATATAAATTATAACTAGAAGCGAATAAACTAATAACTAAGAATAAGATAAAAGACTAAGATAAATAGCAATAAATAATAATAATATTTAGAGACTAAAAAAGGTTAGTAACTATAGTATAATAGTAATAAGAAAGCTACTGCTTAGTAGGTAAGGGTAACTTATAAGGTTAAGGATTATTATAAGTAAAAGGAAGTGTATAGAAGGGGGGAAAAATTAGTCTCTTTTATATTAACTATAGACCCCTTAAGTAATCTAATACATTGTATGTAAGTGATTTATAAATTATAATAATAACCATTAGCTTTGCTACTTATATATATGCCTAATAGCTATAAACTTATAGTAATTATAATATAAGCCCTTTAGTTAGACTATCTAGAACTATAGCGTTAAGTACCTTATTTATTTAAACTAATTATAAAAATTAATATAAGTTATCTATTTTTTTTAGTCTAGCTATATAATAGGTAATAATATTTGTTTTACTATATTAAAGCTATATAAAGGCTACTATTTAGACACTACTACCTATAATAAGGGGGGTTATTTATAATTAGTAGTATTATTATTATTATTTTATTTACCTATATATCTAGTTATAAGGTACCTTATCTTATTTTTCTTTGTAAGCTCTATTATAGTAACTATACCCTAAGCAAGCAGCTTATTTTATAATTAAGGTTAATTATATTTTAGGGGAGTATTATATTAGGAGCATAGAGATTAGAGATAGGACGTTTATTAGAGCGGATCTTTAGAGAACCTTTAGGCCATGTAGATAATAAAGAGGCTAGCTAGCTATAAGATAGCTATATGCTTATAGAGCGGGGTATTCCTTAAGGACTACGTATATTATTAGTGCTAGGTTAGAGATTAAAACCTTTACACACCCGCCCCTAGCTAGTATCTTCCTAGTAGCGACTGCGAGAATCTCAGCCATTACTTCGTTCATTCAACCCTACGCTCAAGCCGTGACAGTAAGCCTATTAAGTATATACTTATATAACTAAGAATACTTTATACTAGGCTTATATAGGTTATTATTAATATTATTAGGGACTTTAATAACCTTATATAAAGCTATTTAAACTATACTAATTATAGTAAGTGCTATTAAGGGTAGTAGTTATAGGGTATTATAAGCCTTATAAGCCTTATTAGCCTCTCTTACCTAGGTATATTTAAAAGTAAATAGCTTATATAAAGTCCTTATAATAGGATTTCTCTTCTCTAACCTAAGAGCCCCCTAAGGCCTACCTTTTTCTTATATTAGTATAGGGTTAAATAGTCTTACCTAGGAATTATTATTATTATTATTAGAATTACTATTAGGGCTTAAACTATTATAATATTAGTGCTAATGCTTATTAACCTTATAGAGCTAAATTAGCTTCTTATCCTTAGTATACTGCTAAAGAAAATGCTAGTAAAGCATACTATATAATATAATAAGCTTATAAGAATAATAAGGGAATATAAGGGCTTTTTTAGGGTCTTTATCTAGTACTATTTCCTTATTTATTATAAGCTATAATGCAATAAAGGAGACCTTATTATAGATAATACTATAGATAGGTTTCTATAATAGATTTAATATCTTATAAAATTTATTATTTATAGACTATTATATCTTTATATATTAATTAACCTAGTATATTTATAGGCGCTAGAAAATAAAGGTTAGATTACCTATACTACTTATTAGAATTCTCTTTATAGTAGTATTTAATAACTTAATAATAAAAGTAACTATATAGCTAAAGTAGTAATATTAATTAATAAAGTACTTTATAATCTTTCCTTTCTATAGATTAATCTAGGTTTATATAATATAATTAATAGTAGGCTCTAGAAACCTACTAGGCTACTAAAATTACTCTAATTCCCGCTTAAAATTAGCCTCTGATTTATATAATATAAGGGCTTTCTAAGCCTTTAAAAAAGCTATAAATTTAGGTGCCTATATAGCCTACTAAGCCTTTTTATTATATATAGCCTTTAGGAAAAAACACTTACACTTAGCTAGTATATTTATATTAATATGCTACTAATATAAAATATATAATATGCTATTAAAATATAGGTTCCTTTCTAGTGCGTTAATTAAAGCTATTTCGTAGTCTATAATAATAATATAGGGCTTCTAGATTAAACAGTCTTTTTAAAGCTTTATAATAATATTAATAACCTAGTAATAGTTATCTTTAGTCTTATTACTTAGGAAGTAAGTTATAAATTAGAAAGTCTTCTTTAATAGTATAATACTATAAGCATTAAGTAATAGAAAGTTAAAGTAATTTATTTTATATATATAGTTAAGGAAAAGGATATCTAAGTATTCCTTTAAGAGTTTAAGCCTAGAGAGAGATATAATAAAAAGCCTTATAATGTAACTATTATAACTTCTTTTATCTTAATAGAAAAAAGCATTATTATTATAGAGTTAGTTATAAAGCTACTTAACTTCTAACTAGCCTAATAGCTTAGCTATCCAATGCCTTCGGATAGCATTGTAGATATTATAATAATTAATACCCTGTATATTATTAATATTATTATATTAAAGCTTCCTAAGGATTATAGCGGGTTTCTGCCCGCTATTATAAGCATTAATAATCTCTTTCTTATATTTACGAATAACTTTGCGCTAAGACTATGTAAATATAGTAGTTTAAGGATAGGATTGTAAACAATGGAATTACGGAGAAGATCTAAACCATAGCTAAGTTAGTAGCAATAGTATTACGCTGTAGGAGAAGACCCCCCCTAGTGGATAATAAGCCAAACGCAGACTTATATAAGGAATAGAAACGTTGCTAAGAAGACTAGCATAATAAAGAAAGGCTAGCCTTGTTATAACCCTGAAGGTGTGTAAGGTAAGCCACTAGACCAAAAGATCCATTAATGCTAGCTCTTGCTGCATTGCACCTTATAATTGATTATTAGGCCTGCCTATGAATGCGCGCACCTAATAATTATCCCTTCCCTTATAAGGCATGCCCTAAGCTAAGGGCCCTACACAGGCTAGCAGCAATGGCTAGTGACGTAACCTTAGCTTAGATTAGGCCTAGTTATCTATGGCCTCTAAGATAATTAACTAATTATAAACCCCTAAGGCCTAGTATGTATAACAGCTAGGCCTATACATTACCTAGTGCACATAACCTCATAGTTACATTGTAACTATACAGGCGTAACCATACCTGCCCTATAAGCCTAATATAAGCTGCCTAGCCTAGCAATTTAAACCTAGACCTGTTAGGTCTTAATCTAACTATAGGAATTAAACCTAGGACTAGCATATGCCTTACCTATAAGAATTCAAACCTAGGACTAGCACACACTAAAAGATCTGTGAGAGCTAGTATTAATATTATAACCCTGAAGGTGTGTAAGGTAAGCCACTAGACTAAAAGATCCATTAATGCTAGCTCTCGCTGTATTGCACCTTACAATTGATTATTAGGCCTGCCCATGAACGCGCGTACCTGATAAGCCTAGAGCAGACACATTAGAGAGCTAACTAAAGACTGCCCCCCTACCTATAACCTAAAGGAGATCTAAAAGTTCTATATAGGGCTAGATAAATATATCTTATTAATAATAATCTAATTATATATAGGGAAGATAGGCCTTAATAAATTCCTATTTTATAGGAATATCCCTAGGGTGGTTTTGCCCCTATATAGCTATAGCTAGGTAGTAAAGGACTAATACTATATATTAGTTAACTATAGTAACTATAACTATAGATAGCCCTAATAGAGATAGCCCGCTAATGCGTAGGAAGCAAGGCTAGCCCTAAATAACCCCCTAAAAGTAAGATTCCTAGCTAAATAGTTCCTAGGTATAGGAAGACTTTAATACTACTTATTAGTATAAGAGCTAGCTATTAACTAACTTAGAAGATTAGAGAATCTAGGCTAATTCTAAAGATAGATAAAAGACTACTTAAATATAGATATAAGTTAGGAGATAGACTAGGTAGTATAGGAGCGCTAGTAGGTTAGAAGTAAACTTAATACTATAGTTATAATAGAGAATATTTATATCTAGAATAGTTATTAGATTAATTTTAACTAAAAACTCTAGGTATTATAAGTCTAACTAGCTTACTACTATCCTTACTCTAAACTAAAAACTAGCTACTATATTACTCCTTTTCTAGGATAAGGATAGTATTCTTTACTACCTTTATATAATTCTTTATAAGGATAGTAGTAAGTAAGAGATAGTTTATCTTTACTATATATATATTAAGGCGCTAGAGCTAATAGATAAGCTTAGAATACTATTCCTTAGAGAAACTAGCCTAGTCTAGGCCTACTATAGAGGCGCTTTGCTTTTTCTTAGCCTAATTACTAGCATAGAGTTTCTTAACCTAGTCTTAGAAGCTATCTAGGACCTAGAATAAAAGATATTAGCACTAAAACTAAGCCACTACTAAGCTAGATTAAAGGCACTTATATTACCCTTAGTAGCTATAAAAGCCTAAGTCTTAACTAACTACTAGTGCTTACTTTGCTAGCTAGTTAAGTTTAGCTACTAGGTAGGTTAGCTATAGACCTAAGCTAGAAGAAAGGCAATTACTACCTTATTATATTAATAATTCTATACCTAATAGTTAAAACATATATTAGCAGCTACCCTTACCTAGTAAATTAGCCTTACTACTAAGCTAGAATAGGACTAACTTACTAATAATAATATAGCACTAATACCTAGGCTTTAAAACTAAATAGGACTTATAAGAGATACACTAGATATCTTTTAGATTACTAAGCTAGCGTAAATTAGTAGTAAGATAGGCCTAGAATAGAAGTAAATATAACTTATAAAGAGATCTTTATTCTTAACTTACTTATACTACTTAGTAATTATAAACTTCTTTAGGAAACCCTTATACTCTATAGATTCCTAGGTAGGTTAGAGCTAGAAATATAGTAATATTAGAATACTTATAGGTTTCCTTCTAATCTATAATAAATATTAGTAATTAACCTAAATCTAGCTTAGAATAGCCCTAAATAGTCTAGAAGAAAAGAAGAACCTATAAGAAGTTTAATATAAAAAGAGAAAAAAGACTAGGTCCTTAAGGGAAGAGGAGCTTTTTTTTATACTTAATAAGAGAGAGAGAGGGATAAATTAGATAACTTACTTAAAAAATAAAGCATAATAGGCTTAATAAATCTAATAATATATAACTAGCCTTAGCATAGGACTATTCTAGTCCTAGGTTAAAGCTACCCTCCCCTTATAATAACTAAGTAAAACTAGGTACTTATACTTTATTAAACTAATAAGGTAGGGCTAGGCTAGAGTTAGCTAAAAAGTAAGGCTATAGAAGAGTTAGTGTAAGAGTAAATAAGAAGTAAATTAATATTATAAACTTAGATTTACTTTACCCTAAGTAAAAGTAAAGAGACTTAGGATAGACTTACTACTAAGCTAGAATAGGGTCTAGAGGGCCTAGGAATACTTATTTTATATATTTCCCTTTTCCCTTTTTCTTTTCTATAGAATAAGGCTAGTGTAAGCTAGTAATAAATACTTATAATAAGATACCTATTAAGTAGCGTAGGCTTACTATAAGGCTAGCGCTAGCCTAAACATAAATATAAGAGGGTTTTTCTTCCTAGGTTAGGGTTTTCCCTTTTAACTTAGTAGTAAGAGTACTAGTAATAGCTATCTATAGAGCTAACTAGCGTAAATAATATATATATGTAAATATAGTAGCGTTTATTAGCTTATGGTTATAAGCCTGCTTTCTTATTAGCTGCTTAATTATGTGAATACCCTTACGCACTAATATTATTAATCTATATAGGTAGCCTATTATTTACAAGCTTATATTCTTGTAAGACTTAATAGCATAAGCCTTAGGATTATGCTATAAGGTATACTTCTAGCCTTTATAGCATTAAAAGATAATCTATATAGGATTACTAGTATTTAACTTTTTTCTATATATTATAAGGTTATACCTCTTAAGGCAGTAAACTATAGTAATAGCCTCTTAGGTAGCTTTAAGGGTATTAAATTAATAATTATAAAGTAACTCTATAATTATAAGAGATAAAATAACTTTAGCTTATATAAATAGCTTTAAAATTTTATAATTATAATTATAATTATAATAATATATACAGAGGGAAGGGAATTACTATAGAAAATATTAGGTCTAACTACTAAGTCTACTATAAAAATTTGCTATAAGCCTGGTATTGGTTACTAGCAGCCACTAGCCACATTTAGGGTGTGATCCAAGTTGGCGCAGTTGTCTAAAAATTGGCGCAGTCGTTTAAAATTCGTTATTTTTAGGCCTACTATTGCGTTAAAAATAGGGCTTTGCTATATTTAGTTAGTGTTTTTATAGCGTATGCCCTAGGTAATTACTATACCTTTAAAGGCCCCTATTTATAATATACTAAGTTAGTAAGGCTAGTTAAATAGCTAGAAAAGGGAAGCTATATAGAAAAAGTTATGTTTCTACTACTAGTATAGTAAAAAAGAGTGCGCTAAATGTTTTAGTATACTTTAGTTAAATTAGCGCACTCTCTAGTTAAACTATCGCACTCTGCGTTCTTTACTATGCTTTATAATGTAAAGATAAAGATAAACTTCTTTTCTTTAGAGTAATTCCTACTAAATTTAGTTAAAGATAATAATAATAATAATAAACTATACCTTACTATTACTATATTAATTATTTATAATACTCTTTTTATAAAGAACTTACTATAAAATAATAACTATTCTCCTATAACCACTAGGTATAGATTATTTATAGCCTTAATAGCCTTCTATAAGAAAGTCCTTTATATCTTAACTAAATAGCGATTTAAAGAGATCTTTTGTATATTAAAAGCTATATTTTTTAACCTTTATTAGTAGCTTTAAAATAATATAGATATTAAGCCTACTAAATACTAGTTAATTAAGCAAATAGTAATAATCTTCCTATAGATTATAGTGTTTAATAAGCTGTAGTAAAATATAGCTTTTTACTTTAAAATAGGCTAGTTATTAGTATTAAGGATATTCTATAGGCTTATTAATCTAATAAGGCGTTTATATACTACCTTTATTCGTTAACTAGAGCTGGATTATATTTCTATATATATTATATTAGATCTAAGCAAACATGCGTTCTATAGTGTAATAAGTGCTATTAATAGTATATATATACTTATATTTATCCTAGTAGCTAAGTAGTAGTAATTCTTCTCTTAAAAGAGCAATATCTCTTAGAATATGCTAGTAGCTATGAATTTTAATAATAATATTTTTATATATATATATTAGTAAGCGCTAAGGGATTAATTTATAATAGACCACTACTTTAAACCGCTTTTACTAGGTTATTTTAAATATATAGAAAGCGTTTTTACCTTATAAATATAGGATTTTATATATAAGCTAGGTTACTTATGCCCTTTATAAGCGTTTACTATTATTTAAATAAGAATCCTAATAATAAAGAAGGGCTAAGAATAAGGGCTAAACTTTATAATCTCTAGTATACTATTATTTAAGTAGTAGTTAAGAAACTCTTTAAGTATTATAAGTAAAAGTTTAAGATAATTTACTATAGCACTACTAAGTATAACTTTCTAGATTAGATTAAGATTATTTATGCTATAATAGGCTTATTTAACTTTATTAAGTTAGGCAATATTACACTAGAAAAGTAAGGAAGGCTTAGAGGCTCTAGATAAGAATAAACTCTAGCTTATTAAAGAGGCTTATAAGCTAGTAAATAGCTTTAATACAAGAGGAAGTCTAGTAGTGTAGCAAAGTATTATTATAAAAAGAGGCTTTTATAGTTATTAGCAATACTAGTAAGAGAGAGGTATTAAGATCCCTAAGGATAGAAGTCTTTAATAAGGGAGGAATTAATAAGGGAGGAATTATTTAGTAGGTAGTTATAAGGTTATTAGGTAGGTAGCTATAAGGTTATTAGGTAGGTAGCTATAAGGTTAGGAAGATAAAACTATAAGTAGTGTGAATTTTATATAGGTAGAAATACTAGTAATCCTTATACCTAAGCTAATTTTACTATAACTATTTAATCTCTTCCTTTTTTATCTTTATAACCTTGCTTTTCTAACCTTTTTCTTTAACTTTATAACCTTTTCCTTTACCTTTATAAATAATAGCTAAAGTCTATAGTTATAAAAGCTACTTTATCCTTACTTCTAAGCTTATTCTAAAGCACTATATTCTTTAGATCTTCCTTTACCTAGCTTATTACTTTTAATATCTAAGCAATACTATAGCTTTTATAAAAAGACTTATAGTTCTTTAATGCCTTTTTAAACTTACTATCTAATAGGTTACTTTGCTAGGTAACTATAGTATATATATAAGAGTACTCTTACTTCTAAACTTAAGAAAACGCTAATTTAAGTGCTATAGAAACCGCTTTTACTATTAATTAATTTATATTCTTTTTCTAAATCCTCTAAACTAGTATGCCACTTAGGGCAGATTTACTAGAAGGTAATAATCCCTCTCTAGAGCTTAGGGTTAACCCTCTTAAGCTTAGAGTTATAAGCTAGCTAATTTAGTCTAGTATAAGTGTAATAGTAAATTATATTAGTTATACTAAGGTAAAGGGATTATCCCCCTTAGTTAGATTAATAGTCTTAAGCTATTTAATACTATTATCCTTAACTATTTTAGTATTCTCTTATTAATTATTATCTTTATCTATTAGATTATTAAGATATTATACTACTACTATAAAGCCTATATTATTACTTACTTCTAATATAGTACCCCTAGCTAGTAAGTCCTTAGAAAATACCTTATACTAAGTCTTATAGGTAATACTATCAGTAACTAAGAGTAGCTAGGTTATAACCTTTCTTTTAATTAAGCTAAACTTCTTTTTAAGTAGCTTAGTATTTATATTACTTATTTTAAGTATATACTTTACCTTATTATATTAAGTGCCTAAATAGCTTTTAGCCTATAAAAACACTTACTAATAGTTCTATAAGTTATAATACTTTTATTTTATTAACTTTATAATCTATTTATACTAAGGGTAATAATCTTATATTATAAGGATAATCTCTTTTAAAGTTACTTAAGTTATACTATACTTTATACTATTTAATTTACTATTAACCTAGGCTTTATAAAGCTTCTTTAGTAAGTATATTATTTACTTATTTATTTACCTTATAGTAATACTATACTAAGAAGTAGTAAATTAACTAGGCTATAAAGCGCTTTAAGCCTAAGATAAGGGTATTTTAAAAAGAAGAGTATAAAGATATAAGGAATTCTCTAATAATAATTAACTTCTTTATAAAGGAAAGCCTTTATTAATAAATAAGAGAGGCTAGGGTAGTGTGAAATCTCTTTACCCCTTTATATATTAATAAGGAAAGATGCTATATATAGTACAAAGTAAGCTCTCCACCTATATCCATAGCTAATTTATACCTACGGGGGTCTTGAGTGCGCCAGCTTTTAAACAACTGCGCCGACTTGGATCGCACCCTTAGGGGTGCTAAATACGCAGGAGCGGGTGCTTGATAGTCACGCCCTTGATCATCTGTCACAGCTCCTGCCTGTGTAATGAAACCACCTCTACGGAGTCACATGGTGCAGCATCCGTCACCTCAGGCAACGGGCCGAGTGACTGAACAAGCTCTCGCCAGGGAGCACGAGGGGCCTAGTTTGTTAGGGCCCTCGGTGCCGTGCCAATTTCTCCATCTCCGCCTCGGTGCATTCCGCGCGCCACTAGCATCTGCCTTCACCGCCTGAACTTGAACTGCATTCAAGCTCTCAAATAACCGGGAAAAGAGAGGTTCACCGCTTTTGGAGAGTCTCTCTTCTACCCTGCGTTTGCCCCCCCTATCCTGGGATCTTTTTTTTTTCCATGTATCAAGGGGGCTGCATCGTGGAAAGGGTTCAAGGAAGTCGCTCGCTGGATCGAGGCAGCCATTTCTGTCACCAGACCCAGAGCAAGACGCCGCATCTCGTGCATGATTGGCCTCACGGGCACGCAGCCAAATTCACACACCTCGTTTGCCGCCACACTATTCCGGCCAACCTTGTTCAGGAATCAGTAGGCACCCAGGTGAATGAGCTGTTTTGGCTGAGATCATCCCTTGCCGTGGTTCGAGGACGAAGACTTGCCTTGCAGCCGTTTTTTCCCCTCCCATTCAGGCAGTCAGGCGACCATACGATTTAACTTCTGCCCCGCCGATAGCAAACCCAGCACACAACGCGACACATCCTGAGTATCGGAATCAGTGCGGCGATTGCTGCCATGAATTTTGTTTGAGCTGCGGCGGGACGATTTGGACGTTCTCAACTGCCTGTCGATTGCTTTTAGGAGCTGCACACTAGGTGGTCGTGGCGATCGATAACAACCGACTCACCATATTTGCGCACTAAGCTCGGAAGTCAAGTCACCAAGATATGACCTTGTCATCCGGCTTCCATATGCCTGGCGCGTTTCATACCGACGGCATCCACCAGGGCCTCTTTCGCCCGCCGGGGTCGCCAGCATCCTCTTCTGGGTATCTTCCACCCACTCGATCGTCCGTCGAGGCGCCAAATTCTAAGCGTAAGCGATTCCGCGACGATGTCCGACAGTTCGAACAAAGAAACGAGACCAATAACGCGAGCACAGTTCTCATCACCCCCGCTGGCAGACATGTTGCGCAAAATGGCCGGGCCTACACACTCGCAGGCCAGCTCGACACGCCCACCAGTCGCGGCCTAGCGGATAGCGAGCCTCTCGAGGATAGCATGTACTCGGACGAAGATTACCGGAAAGCCCTCGGATCGAAGAGATGTCGAGATGACGTCGATGCGGCCGAAGCTAGCGGACCGTCTCTGGTGTTCGACTTGCCCCATCACCCTCATCACCAGTCCCCGGGATGGAGCACGGTGGCGTTTAGCACGATAGGCGGCGTGGTAGGCAAGGTGTGGGAGTTTTGCAAGGTCGGGGCTTTCAAGGGCTTCTATGCTGGTGGAGGGCGTGGTTTTGAAATGCCGCCAGGTGAAGGGGTGCTGCCTGAAGGATCGACACTACACCATCATCGCATCCCCGGCTATTTTCCAGAAGGTGAATGCTGCAATGATCAGGATGCGGCCGGAAAATTGTACATGCTCAGCGGGGCCTCCACACCTTCTGCCCCTGCTGTGAAGAGACGACAGACGGCGCCGATGGACGACTTGGGCAGAAATTGGGTCATGGTCAAAGATCAAGACCAAGTCGGGGACAGCTCCGGTAATGCAACGCCTCGAAGAACGTCATCATCATACAGGTCATCTCCGAGAAACCGCAATCAAGGCCCCTCTGTCGTCACAGGACGCCGAATATCCGCGCCTAATCAACGCCGCGTGTCGGGGAAATTCTCCAGCCCGGCTCCCTACCGAGCATCACCCCGAAATAGGGGCATCAACACCATCTCTCCGCCATGTACATTTGAGCCTCCCCGCCCAGCCTCTTCCGCATCATTTGCCTCGCCTCGCTCCCTGTCACCTAAAAAAGCATCAAGCATGGCGTCGTCCACCAATGTCACCAGCACCGCCTCACCCACGCCGGCAACATCGCGCGGCCACAACCGTCGACGGTCCAACAACGCCTCCCAGCAGACCTTCACACATAGCCGCACACACAGCAGCGCCTCTACAGCCTCGAGCCGCGGTGCCGCCGATGATGTAGATAACAGTCCTCGCCTAAATGTAGAAGCAAGACAGCTTGCGGCTCGGAGGCAGCGCGAAGAGCGCGACACGGACGTCAGAATTGCAGCCTTCAACAAGCAGCTTCAGGATATGATTCGTCAGGGAAAAGAGGCCCTGGGGACGACTATAGAAGTAGACGGCGAGGATGGCGGCTGGGAGGAATACTAATTTGCTTATTGTTATTCGTCTTGTCATTCTATTCTAGTTCAAGTCATGGCTACGATACCCAGGGTTAAGAGGGACGAAGGGGGGATAACTAGGAAGGAGCGCTGTTATGTCTAAGCAGTATAGCCTGGTAAATGGACTTTTCTTCTTTGTTAACACGACGTATGTGGGAGTGAAGAAGCCGTGCCGCTGGATATGCTGGGCTTGGGAACTTACGTGGGTGTATATATTGGAGTCGGTCGTGATGGAAATGAATGAAACTGAGGAGGGTTGAGCGGATGAGCAGGCTGCGCCTTCCGACAGTGCGGCTTGGCGACGACTCGGTTGTGGCCCCGGCTTGTGGGAGCAAGGATTTGGAAAACCATTGACCCTTTGTTCACCTTCAAACCGACGAGTCAACGACCACCGCTTTGAACTCGCATCTGCATCCTTGACTCAACTGGAACATGAACTATTTCGAGCCGGACCCCCATGGCGACGTGCTGCTAGTTCTCAAACGTCCGAACCAGCAGCAGCTAGTCGAATCGCAGAATGCGTCTGACAAGCCTCACCAGGCACTGGCAGGCAGGGGAAGCAATCCAGCCTATCTCAGATGACGAGAAGGCATCCAACAAGGAACCATGCGGGCGCGACGAGGTCCGCTTTAGGTTGTCCTCGAAACATCTGAGTCTGGCATCGCCTGTATTCAATGCCATGCTATCTGGGGTTTGGAAAGAGAGCATCACCCCCATTGACCGATCCGAAAAAAACCAAGACCAAGACCAAACCAAAACCAAACCCCAAAACGAGGAAGCACAAGATGGACAGCTCCGGGAGATCACAGCAACAGAATGGGACACGGACGCTTTTCTTCTCCTACTAAATATTTTTCACGGCCGCCACCGGCAAGTGCCGCTTCAAGTCGACGTGGACATGTTGGTCAAGATGTCTGTTCTCGTGGACTACTACAAGAGCTACGAGATAACCGAATTCTTCATGAACATTTGGGTGAACGAGCTACTCGACACATTACCCAATTCATATGGCAAAGTCTCCATGAAGTGGCTTTTCGTGTCCTGGGTGACTTCCCATGCCGATACGTTCAAGAAGATGACGGAGCTCGCCATGAGAAAGAGCAACGGTCCCCTGGAGACGCGGGGCTTGCCACTGCCGCCTGCGGTGTTGAGTATGTAAACCCAATGTTCTTTTGTAGGGGAGGCTAATGGAAGTTTGCAGATACCATTGAAAAGGGACGATCAATAGCGTTGTATCAAATTCTACTAAATATACGCACGGTTCGCAATGGTCTTTCTACTGGCAAAATTGCTTACGGCTGTAGCTTTGAATGCTCATCGATGCTTCTCGGGTACCTGATTAAGGAAATGACCAAGATAGGACTTGGAGAGATGCAGCTCGTCGAACCTTTTGGTGGTAGAAGCGTTAAAGATGTTAAGGACGTTGTGCTGGGACTAAGGCCGCCGATTTGGTATACCGATGCCGGTTACAACCCGCATCGTTGTGGCCTTAAAAGTCACCTGGAGCCGATTACCAACGCTGTTTGGGAATTGTTGTATGGCTTGAGTGTAGAAGACTATCGGCCTCAATAAACAGCACGCGAGGTTGAAGCGAGGTTTTAGTACTCACCACAAGACCGCAAAGGATCGTGATCAGCAAAAACTACCCAAGCGCGACGAAGTGGAGGTTATTACAGGCAGGAGGAACAGATCAGATCCCCCTACGCAGTAAATGGTAGACTTGGCGTCTCACTCTGTCATCTACTTGACATCTTAAAATGCAGAAACGAAACAACGACCCTGTTGATGAATCTAGCCCATGTGCCCTGATAATAAGCTAGCTGGTAGAGAAGTATTTGTCAACTCGTGGGCAGCAGTCGTATCGTGTGCAGATGACTTCCATGGATCGTTTGGCCTGCCTGGGCATTGTCGGCGGGATGCCCTCATTTCCCAAGGTCAATAATGGAACGCAATCGGTGGCAGTGCACCGCACCGCGTCTTTTTACCGTAGTCCGTAGCAAATATTGTAAAAAGTGAAGATGTGTAGATGTGAGAAGAAGTAGGTATCATATGTACAGTGATCATTTTAGGTTAGGCCTAGCCTGCATGCAGACTATATCTACCCTCTGATTGGCCAAACGCACGGCAGCAAAAAAAAAAAAAGATGCCAGCAAGACGACTTTTTGCTTCATAACATGACGGCGCCACCCGTTACATCACCGATTCGATACGCAGCTCTCTCAATTGTTCCATTTATTTTCCTCCTTCTTGTCGCGCGCCGACGGTTTGTTGCAGCATAGCGTCATGCGCCCTCTCCTCCTGTCCGCGGTCCTGGTCCTAGCCGCGGGGGCTGCTGCCAGGGAGCATCTCGATGGGCTGCCGGCGTACCATTACAGCGCGCCCATCCAGGTGGAATGCATGAATCGAAGCTCGTGAGTAACGGGGTGATGGTGATTCCGCGACAATGTCAAAAAAAAAAACAATGGTGCGTGGACGGATGCTGACGCTTCTTTTCATCCAGAGATACGGGCGAACACGTCGAGCTCGCGAACCACGACATCCAATGGGTGCCGTTCCCCGTCTGCAACGAGACGGGCAAGCCGCTCGAGTTCCGGTACGGCCACGAAGGCGAGCTCAACTGCACCCTCGACTTCATCTCCGACCCCTTCTTCCACCTCCTCGAGTTCTACGTCCACAGCGATGCCCCCATGTCGTGCCGCCTGCCCGCCCGGCCGCCCGCCGAGGTCGAGATCGTCGGCGAGGCACCGCGGCCGCAGGAATACATTCCCTTGGTGTTCGCCCTGTCGGGGACCCTGCAGTCGAGCCACATGCACATCAGCACGCACATGAACGTGCTGCTGCACAGCATGCCGAAGCACCATCTTCGACCGCACGACAGCGGCGTGCTCGACTCGGCCATCGCCTACAGCACGAGCCCCCTGAGCCACATGGAGGGATCGCAGACGGCGCGCATCATCCCGGGCGAGCCCCTGCCCCTGAGCTTCTCCGTGCGATGGTTCCCGACGCCGCACCTGCCCAAGACGGAGGGCAAGGTGGAATGGCGAGGGCTGGGCGGCCACATCTACGCCAGCACCGTGTTTTACAGCCTCGTCTCGTTTGGGGCGGGCGCCTCTCTGGCTGGACTATACACGCTGGGCATCGTTCTGCCCAGGAGACTAAAGGGGCGGTCTATGGGCGGTGCGACACCGCTCGGGTACGGGTTGAACACGGCTGATGTGGGCAATGGCTGGGGTTACTCTAAGAGAAAGGATTGAAGCTGCTTCAAAGCACATGTTTTCTCGTTGGGAAAAAAAAAGGCAAGCATACGAACATGTCAGGGACAAAAGATACCTGGCGTTTGTCTGGCCGCATGCACAAGCTATGTTGGGCTTTTTTCCCTTCTCTCTCCAGAACGGAGAATTGTGAATTCATTGTATTATGCAGGCCACGAGGGCTCTTTGGCCGAAGAAGAAAGAACAACCAGAACCATATCATCACGCGCGAGATGGCGTGTTCGCCTGTCCCGCTGGCGTTCGCACCCGAGGCAACAGCCTCAAGTACATGTCGACAGCCATTATGCCCGCTACCAACAACCAACAAATCAGTAACCCTCAAGACCTCAAGAGGGTCGTGGGATAGATGACTCACGGATTATGCAAAAGGGCAGATATGTCCCCCAAAACAGCTTCCCCCAGTGCTCATCGCGCACTCTGTCGGACCCCATTCGCCATATGTCGCAGCAGCACGCGATGGCCCCCATGAAGGTGACGCACCCGTACGCGAGGCCCGCCAGCTCGGCAGCGCCAGACGTGGGCCTGAGCGACGCCAGCTCGGCGACAAGATACAGCGTCAGCGGCAGCTGCACGAGGGCCTCGACGTACAGGAAGGCCTCGAACCACGGCTCGTGCGTGGCCGTGGCAAAGTACGGGTCGCCGGAGCGGGCGGCCCACCACGCGCGCAGGGAGACGAGCATGTGCAGCGGGGATGAGGGCCATCGCCAGAGGCACTCGGGGTAAAGGGGGACGAGGTCGAGGACTGGGGAAGAAGGGTTGCGGGCGTCAGTTGTACATACACCGTCAGTTGTCGTATACACATGATATCTGTACGGATCACGGAAAAAAGGGGGGGGGGGCCGGGTTCGTACGCAGCATGCCTAGAAGTTGGGTGCCTACAATGGGTAGGTAGACCTTGTCGCGCATCTTGGACGACATGATGGAAAAGTGATGACGAGGCAATTGTTGGCCTTGTGTTGACGTCGTTTTGTTGTCTTGTTGGAAGTCGAAAAGTTTGTGCCTGCCAAATGCAAAAAAAAAAATTAAAAATACGCCCAGTCACAAGTTACAACACTGACAACACCCAGTCAGTCCGTGAGCGTGTGCGAGGAAAAGTGGATCTTCCTCGCCATGTCGGGTTCTCGACTTGAAGCACCATTATTTACTCCGTATACCGAGTTAGAGCTTCTCAGCTGCAACCCCCGACATGAAGCTCATAAAGGCCACGATGAAGAGATTGGAGATGAGTTTGGGAGTTGTGGCTTTGTCGTTTGGCCTGGTCATGTCATTGGTGTAGATGTAGATGCGATGGCCTGTCAAAAATGACGACGATTCGTGCACGGATAGAAGAAGTCTTCGAGACTGAATTTTGACAATGTCCATGAATATATTCTAAACATGTCTATATGAACCCCCCGTGCCCGAAACAGACACGACACGTCCGTCGTCAATCTCCACCACAACATCCGATCTTGTCAGAATCTCCGGCCGATGTGAAACCGAAATCACAGTGCAACCGGAGAAGAAATCGTCCAGCACCATATGCATCGCCTCTGCCGTCTCCAAATCTATTGAGCTCGTGGCTTCGTCGATGAATAAGATGTTGCTATCGTATTCAAGCTTGTGCAGAGCCGCCCGCGCAATGGCCAGCAGCTGTTTCTGGCCATGAGAAAAGCCCATGTCCGCGAGTGGCGCGTCAAGACCACCCCTAGCCTCGATATGGCCCAGCATTCCTACTCGTTCGAGGACCTCAATGATGACCACTTCATGCAGCTGGTCAATCACCTTGTTCCTGGTTGACGGGAGCAGGTTGTGGCGCATAGTCCCGGGAAGCTCCACAAAATCCTGGGAGATTACAGTGATTAGAGATCGGAGATATTGTCGCGGGATTTGCGACAAGTGTACGCCGTCGATCATGATCGTGCCCGAGTAGTCGAGGAAATTTAAAAGAGTCAGAATGAGGGAGCTCTTTCCACTGTCGTCAAGACTCGTCAGTCACCACGGGTACGTCGGGACAAGGTTCGAGACAGTTCTGCAAAAATACGAAGAAATATGGAAATAATCACCTTCCAGTTCGCCCAATGACTGCGATTTTTTGACCAGCCTTGATGTCCAGATTGATGTTCTTCAGCGCGACTTTGGGCGGCGAATCCGGCGTACTGGCACGGAGTGAGGTTGTCAGTATCGGGAACCGTTCATCACCTGTCGAATGGCAGCATTCGCGAAATGTGTGAAGAACTGGGAACTGACCTATATGTTGCCGTCACGTCCAGTAGTTGTATTGCCCCGTGCTTGAGGCAGCCGGGCGGCAGAGAGAAATCATCCGAGTCTTGCTCCACGGGAGTCTGCTCAGTGTGATAACGTATGCGCGCAATGGCGCCAAGAGATGTCTCTACGCCAATCCAGACATCAATCAAATCGCTCATTTGCTGCCCAAAGTTGATAAGGACCAGGAGAGCCAGGCCCAAGGAGTTCTGCGTCGTCGTGTCTCTGAAGCAAAGCGCAATTGAGACCAGAAAGGTGGCAACTCCAAGCACGGATAGTTCCAAAACGAGGTTGAGCCATCGTTGAATACAAAACATGTAATAGAATGGTTTCTGTGAGTAGTCGAGAAAATGCAGACCCTGTGATAGGTATTGCAAATGCCATCCAAAACTACGAATGTGTAAGAGGCCCGTACTTATCTCAGTAAAGTGGGCATAAAGAGGCGTTTTTGCATCTAGATCTAGATGTCTCATCTGTCGCGAGGTTCGCAGGTAAAAGTACTGAATCAGATAGAAGAAGCCAAAGGCAAAAGGAATGAATGCAGCAGCGTAGCTTGCACCAGATGAAATGATACCGACATCCGTGAGAACGAGGCCGCCAACTGTAGGAAATCGTGAGCCTTTTCGCAACAGTCATGTCATCCATTGCATAAGAGATGGCACGTACGGTAGACAAAAACATAGAGCGCCAGAGGTAAATCCTGGCTGACTGAACTCATATCTTGGCTGAATCTAAAGGGCGGTCAGGGCGAGAAAAAGGCACTATGCAAGAGCAGACGATGGCAACCCACAGATTGAGAAGTGATGCAGAACTGGTTGAAGATAGCCAAGACATCGAAGATCTAATCCATCCTAGTTAGATAAGATGCGCGAAATAACATTGTTGTTGACATGGGGTTTTAGCGCCGTTACCTCATGACAGTGTCGAGAAGTCTGTGGTGTAGGGTTTCTGAAGAGTCGGGCACGACTCTGAAGTAGTATGCACTACGACGATTTCATGAGCTTAAGAATAGTGAAGACTGGAGATATAGACAGGTCATACTAAAGGGTGAGTCCGCTGAACAAACAATTTGAGACGCCGATGAGAACGTAGCCTAAAAGATAAAGTTTGTTTCCTCGCGCAACGTCCAGCCAGATTCGAACGTAAATATCTGTGGTCATGATCAGCTTGCAGAAACTAAAAAGTACATAAAGAGAGAGGAACGAAAGGATGAGAGAGGCCGCCGGATCGGAACGGGGGGCATTGGCTGGAATTTACTAACCAGGTAGCCTCTCTGTGACGGCGGCCAACAGCAACGTAACAAGCCAAAAAGTCCAGTTCAATTTAGAGGTCGAAGCAAGGTAATATGTGTACAGACTAGCGTCTCCTTGTTTGCGTAAATGCGACCTGTCATCCAACATGGGGTCGTTTTCGACTTGAGCAGTCATCATCTCCACAGGAATGTCAATATCGTTTGCTGCATATTGTGTCTTGTCGGCAATCAGCTCTCGAAGTCGGTTTTGGGTTTGCAGTGCGCCAGCTCCATTTGTGAGGCACGAGACAGAGCCCCCATCGTCTACCAGGATGATTCGATCGGCTGCCTTGGCGTAATCCGCTTTGGTATATCCTTTTTTAGCTGTACATGAAGACAGAAGGGGAAAAGTATCAAGACAACAAATACACATACCCGTGTGGGTGGTCATGATGACTGTGCTTCCGTACCGCTTGAGTAACCCTTCTGGTGCCAGCAGACGATGAAAAATCGCGTCTGCTGTGCTTTGATCTAGAGCACTGAAAACATTATCGAGTACCAGCAAAGAAGCTCTCGAGTAAATGGCTCTCGCGAGTGCCTGGTCAAGGAGGTATTATTAGACGGGGCTCTGGCGAGCTCATTTCAGTGAAAAGACTGCGCTTACAATTCTCTGTCTTTGTCCACCGCTCAAGTTAGTGCCATTGTTACCAGCGCTGGTTTGATCTCCATTAGGAAGTTGTTCCATGTCTTTGCTTAAGAGACACGCACTAAGCACTGTCTCGTACCAATCTCGGTCATACTGACAGTCACCCACAATATTGTCCCGAATGGTGATATTCCTCAACCAGGGACTTTGATCGCAGTAGGCGATTTGACGTTGTTCAACATACACAAGTCCGTGAGTGACGTTAACTTCGCCGAGAATCGCTCTTAGTAAAGTCGTTTTGCCAGATCCGGTGTGGCCCAAGACCAAAGCAATCTCTGACCGAGAAATGGAAAAATTCACATTTTTGAGCACTGGATCTGTTTCTGATCTTACCGCAACGGACACGTCGACAAAAACGACTGGCGGTTGCGGCAATTGCAGCTCAATTGATGGTTTATCAAGTGACATAATAGACAAGTGGGATGAGTGCCGTAATTCTTCTATTTCGCGACCTTTGTTGCTGTTACGTAGGACCAAGTCGCTGATGGTCTCCCTTTCATCTCGCCGTTCATCGAGAAGAAGATAGGCTTCGATTCGCTGAAAGCATCCTAGAATTGAGGCGAACAGGGTATAGGAAACCATTAATCGATGCATAGGAGACAAGGTCAAAGCGATAAAAGCCAAGGTTGTATACACCTGATCGGGCTCCAAGCCATTTGTGAACTTGGTCCAAAAGAGGGCCGCCGTGATGATGAGGATCGGTGTCAGCGCATGGCAAAATATGTCTAAGACCACAATTAGTTGAGCGTCGACAGAGAAGGGGGGAGGGAAGAACAAGACGATGAAGGCAGGCAGGCAGGCAGGCAGGGAATTGCGATAAACTGCTTTTCATTTCCAAAGTACGAACCCGCAGACTTTAAAATGACATATAAAACCCTAAACGCGCGAGAATGAGCCATCTCCGATTCTCGAAGTTCTTGAAGCATGTCCACTACAACCGGTCCGAGGCCACTTATTCTGATGCTTTTGATCTGCTCAAGGACGCGCGAGGTGACCGATACTCTTTTCTCGACCAGTTTATTCCATCTGGCCCGCGCAGGGCTCATCTGTTTGCCGATAGTGAGCCCGCAAACTGTTGCAACTAGGTCATGTTAATGGAGACCCATCCAGATAGCGACAGAGAGGAAACAGCTAGGAGTGCGAAGCTTACTGAGACCAGGAAATACGACCAAAAAGCTAGCCGCACCAACTTTCGTGGAAAGAAAGTAAACGCCAAGACTAAACTCAATGAGGCTGGCCCAAATCTCATGAAATCTGGGCAACCCCGTTGCAAGTCCCTCGACATCGGTACTCATGAGTGTGATAGCAGCAGATTCCTGAGCATGCAGCTGACTTATAGCCAGGTTCTTTTGTAAAATCTCCGCCACAAGTACTCCACGGAGGCGGGTAATGAGGCGATAGTTCATGTGGTTGTATCCAGCCTTGGTGATCTAAAATTAGGCACCGGCATCAGTATCAGAGCACTTGCCGCAAATCATGTGGGGTTTCATACCGCTAAACCAGCATATACAAGTATCGTGGCTCCAATTAATCCATTTCGAACGCTGGGGGAAGGATGTTTCTCGCCTAGAAAATTGACAACGCATCGTAACAGAAACGATTGACCGAATAGGAATGCAGTATGCAGTAGTCTTGGAATGACGACGGAAAAGAAAGACCAAAAAAGGGTGTAGAATGATGCCGTGATCAAAGGATAGGATGAGTTTCTGTCTGCCTGAAATCAGCGCTGCCATTGATCTAGAACAGAAGAGGTGGGGAGTGAGCGGTGGTGAGGAAGGCGTACATTTTCTCCAGTTGGGCTCAAACCTTGCGGTCAGATTCTCCGAGGCGAAGTCGACGCCCAAGTGGCCTAGATGATCGACTTGCAAGACACGACGAAACCCGAGAAGCAACGTTGAATTGAGCCACAGGAAGAGTGATCGGTTCCAGAATCCACTGGCTCCTTCTTTGCTCAGAGATGTTCGAAGAGCAGTATCTTTGATATACTTTCTCTTAGGGATTTCTTCTAGTACCAAGACCACGAACTTTATAGTAGCTATAGCTACCGTTATGCCGCCAACTACCTGTAGGCCGGACCGCAACAGGTATGAGCGAACCTTGACGATATCTAATAGTATCGTCAGGCCAAGATATAAGCTGAGAAAGGCCGATGATTGAAGAGAGCGGCGATGCTCGAAATTGACCACCGCAATAATACAGATTGCCGCAATACAACCTAGCGAAGAGGCGGCAAGAGATGCAACTGAGCGATAAGCCGGCAACGTTGCCCACAGGGTGAGACTAGCAACTTCGACACCCAGAAGGGCTCCAGTGGCAGCCTGCGTGTATCAACTACGCGTTAGTCAAGACCCAAGGCTCAAGACGCTCATCAAATTGGCATGTGGTGGTGCTGGTGACTGACAAGCTTCGCCCAGGAGAGAGGGCCGCCGCCAGAAACGTAAGCTGGCGATTTCAGGTAATGGAACAAGTAGAATGGAGATGCGACAATCAAGAGGGTTGCTGGCAGGACCGTTAAGATGGCGTGCTCAAAGAGTAGAGTGAGGTCAAATTGGGAAGACAGCTGCGCTCCGAAAACCAGGTCCGATGCCATGGCGATCAATCTCAGCACGGCCTCCTTCATCGTCATCGTCTCGATGCAGATATTTTGAAGCTAGCTTTGCGCCCAGCCCAATTTGCGAGAGCCAACAAGGTCTGGGAGGCGGCTGCGGATGAGAGCGACAGGCAGGCGAACAAGGGCAGACGGTTAGTGGACGATACGGATGCACCGCGGGAGGCCATTGAAAGAGAACCTGCCGTGAGCTGCTGCCGTAGGGAAAGAGGAGTAAGGAGTTATTACGGAGTAGCTATAATAAGCGACATGTGGGAAAGCAGATTTGGTCGCGAAGTTGCTGCTTGGTGACAAGGCATCGAGTTCATCTGTTCCCAGCCAGCTGCATGGAAACCAGGGATCCAACAACGACCAGCACCTGCACTCAGCCGTCTGAGTCCGCATCGCGGGCCACTCAGACGAGGTCGCAAGGTTGTTAATGGGGTCACCAAAAGCGGGTCATAGACTGAGTGGACGGAGTATTCCGTTTTAATGATAGCAGGCAATAGCAGGCATATGTAATAATCCGTAGCGGGCAGGTGAAATGGCAGCGGCTGGGGGCTGGGCGCCTA
The DNA here is from genome assembly GCA_018801565.1 of Epichloe coenophiala. Classification (NCBI taxonomy): domain Eukaryota; kingdom Fungi; phylum Ascomycota; class Sordariomycetes; order Hypocreales; family Clavicipitaceae; genus Epichloe; species Epichloe coenophiala. Next base: position 268,309 of record JAFEMN010000027.1, on the reverse strand, counting down.
CCTCCGGGAGGGAGAGGTACGGAGTACATGTACGTCCGGACTCCGTGCACACAAGTTCTACAAGTTCTAATCCGTACCTGCAGCATGTATTACCCGGGCACCCACCGAGGCAGGCACGCCGCACGAAGCTTTGAGCCCATCATGTCTTGGCTAAGAACGCATAGAGCCACCGAGCCTGCCTCGTGTTCGTTTCCCCCGCAGTCAAGCCTTGTTGGTAAACTACTGAATGTGTCTGGTCACACCCGAGTCCCCCCCTCAGCAAGTTGTCGAGGATCCATCCGTGCATGGCTCCCCAAGCACAGCTTTGGCATCGGCGGCCAAAACTTGAGAGTGATAGGCCTTGTCCTTATGGGGGTGCAAAGCAGCATATGGCGCATCAACGGCACCGTGAGGGACTGCATTGCGAGAAAGCAAGACATAGCAGTCAGTTGGAGTAGACGCGATGAGTAGATGAGGTTGCACCTCGGTGAATGGGTCTGGCATACCTACCTGGCTGAGAAACTACCGCCGTCGCGCCGCAGAAGGCGGCAGCTGCCGCTGTGATGGTGATCTGAAAGAGCATGTTGGTTCCTGATCGAGTCTTTCTGATCGAGTTTTCCTGATCGAGTCTTCCTGATCGCGTCTTTCTGATCGAGTCTTCCTAATCGAGTCTGGCAGAAGGGGGGGAAAAAAAAAGTGAGAAAAGTTAGATGGATTGAGGGAAAATGAGACGCGATACGAGAGAGAGAGAGAGACGAATGAGTCCGAAGCTTGATGGCGACGGAAGTGGGTGGGGATGGACAGAGGGGAAGGGACAAACAGAAAATATTAATCCCAGGGAAACCCCACGCGTACCTGCTTTTTCATTGTTGATGTCGACTGAATTGAACCTCAACTTTCTTCTCCCAACAAGTCGACGGCAAAACCCCAGCTTTATCCACTCAAACCGTCTGGTATGTACATCTGTCTCCACCACCCTCACAATACCAGGCTCTCCTCAAATGCCCTGGCCCGACGGAGAGTACAAGAGCCTGGTGCAGTCAGGTCAGCAGTGGATCGTCATTCTGTCCTCTTGTGCAGAGACTTCTAAATATAAATAACAAGAAGGAATAAAAAAAACCTGCCAACCGCCCTGTGAGATGTCCAGAGATAAGGTCCTTTTTGAGCGCCTAGAGTCGAGGGATGGTCAGCCGTGCCAATGTGAAACTGTGCCCGTCAACCAACAGTCTTCACGGCGTGGAGAGTTGATCTGGACACAAAAGCAGGCAAAGGCGGCTCTGTTTGGCTGTGTCACTCTCCTCTTGGCGTCGATATGCATTTCGTTGTCATCTCTGTTGCATTCGAAGCAACCGTCGTCACCATCAGCAATCGAGTGTGCCAAACAGAACTCTCCGTACTGTAAGTTGCTTCCCACCATGCGGAGTCCGGATTACCTCTTGGCCGTGGCCAAGTCATAAGTCTTGGGGCTCGGGTGCTGTGATCTTGGACCCCCTTTTTTTTATTGACTCTTTCATCTCGTTTCTACTTTTAGCACCTCTTTGGGAGGCAGTAGAGTTCTGGGAAGGAGACTTTGAGAACCAGTTCAATCACACGTCCATATATCGGGGCCCTCCGACGCTGAAGCGCGAACAGGCATGGGAAGACCTCTGGCTCGGTAGGTTGCTCTTCAAACTCTTCAAACTCTGCCTTGCAAAAGCTCAAGGACAAGTCACGCGACTAACTCAGACTCGAAACGGCATTTAGTCAATCTTATCGGTGTTGATCCAGCAGGGATCGCGGCATTGAACCAGACTAACTCGGGGGAAAAAATTGAAGTTATCGGCAGCAATCCGGCCAACCCTATGTACGGTGCTACGCCAGAGGTATTCCATCAACTTCATTGCCTTGTAAGTTGGTGTTGGAAGAGGGCTCCCCGATGGTGGTTTTTCCCAAAGTCTCCCCAGAATGCCCGATCATTTCCTATCAGCGGATACAACCACTGTCATGTCAATTTGGCTAACCTCGGAGTCACTCGGACAGAATGTACTGCGCCAATACACTTGGCCACTGCGGATGTATGACGAGTCCTGGGGACGGCTTTATCCCTCACACTTGAAGCATCGTGTAGGAAGTCGGATGCATGTTGATCACTGCATCGAAACCCTGCGACTGAGTCTGATGTGCTACTCAGACATTACGCCAGTATTTCTGCTCTACGATGACAGCTTGCCATACGGAAAGGCCGATTTCAATGTCCATCACAAATGCCGCAATTTTCACAAGATTGCGGGATATATGAGGGAAAATGGCCGCAAAGTGCGCATGAATGTCAATGCAATCAAACGATAGATGTTGATTGGCATCAGACAAACTCCATGACACGCTGTTATGTGTTTCGAGTCCCGTCGGTAGGCTTGAGGGATGGGCGGAGAGGCATTTGTTGGTTGTGCGGATTTTGGCCATGAAAAGAGAAAGAATTGTCTCGCTAAGCGTCTAGATTTGGCGGCATGCAGTGGCGCCCCTCACTCTTGCATTAGTGAATGTAGTTCGCTGACTCGTGATGGATGGCGGCGGCCCCTGGGGCCCTGTGCCAACGTCTAACCTCACTTCCCGATAAGCCGTGATCGCCCGGCCCCTACATGTACATAACCTTTGCCTTGCCGACCCAGAGCGCGGCTACTATCAGCTCTTATTAGTGGCTATAGTGAATAGTGAGTGGAGCTTATTTGCGTAGAACCATGGAGGGGTTATACATGTACAGCCTGGCTGTCTATGTCCAGGTTGTCATCTTCCATATCCTCGACGCGAACACTCAGGACGATGGCGGCAGCAAACGCCATAATGACACCAGCCACGATGAACGGCAGGCCGAGCCACGCGCCGCCCCATTGAAGACCAAGCCGAAATGCGTAAGCCATGCCCGGCCCGGCGACCATGATGCCGAGGTTCTCCAACAAGCTCACGACGGAGAAGAGAACGGCAACCTGACCATCCCTCGCCACCTGCGCCAGCAAGCTCTTGATGCTGGCATCGAAGCCCTCGGTAAGGGAGAATGGCACGATGAAGCATACCAGCACAGCCGCATTACTCGCAAACGCGATACCAAAAGCTCCCGCCATGGCAAATACGACGCACCATCGCGCGATGAGGAGGTCTTTCTTGCGTGGTGGCACCTTGGCTCGAATGAGGGCCTGGCTTACGAGCGGCAGGATGATCAAGACGAGCGCCAGCTTGCTGAAGGCCTTGATGGACAGGGCCAAGCTTGCTTCGGCCCAGGAATACGAGAGCCTTTTGGAAAGGAACTGCATGAGCAGCGGGCTCACCCAGCTGCCCAACTTTGTGAAGAGCGTCGAGCACAGCAAGACGGCGACGGTTTTGTTGCTCCGGAGAGCTGGTTGGATCGAGGCCGCCATTCCGCGTAGAGTTGAGGAGGAGGAGGAGGAGGCGGCGGCGGTCTCTGCACTCGAGGCAACCATCGGGGTGGACAACGAAGAAGCTGTTCGCGAGCCCCCCGCTGCATCTTTGCCAGGCAAGCCTAAGCCTCGGGGATGGCGTCCGGTCTCGGGAACGGCAAACGAGAGCAAGAACATGACGACGAGGCACCCGCTGGAGAGGCAGCCGGTGAGCCACGGACCGCCCTTCTTCATGGCTAGATAGGCGAGCGGGTTGCCAATCAGGGCTGTGCCGGCGCGGGCAGCGGCCATGTAGAAGAAGACGGTAGATCTGTGTGCCTGCGTCGTCACGTCGCTCACAATGGTGTACAGCAGCGCCATCATGACGTGGACCCCTCCCCCGACGTAATTGGTGTTTGCAACCAGCCAAATGAATTTCACTGGCAAGTATCGCACTGTCAGGGAGTAAAAAAAGAGGGATGCCATGGTCAGTCACTCGATACGACGACGGCCGGGTCTCGGACCTTGGACCAATGGCGGTCGGTCGGTCGGTCGGTCGGTCGGTTGTGCAAAGGGGGGGGGGGAGGGGGAAACACACCGACGACCAGATCCAGAGGATACATGAGCATCAAGCCAAACGTGCAAACGATCAGAATGGTGCGACGCCCGTACCTCTCAGCCGCGATGCCGTACGGTACGGACGTGAGCAGGCCGGGGAGAAGAGCAATGGTCATTTCCACGCCCTGAAGCATAGACAGCTCCGACTGTACTGGCTCGCTCTTGCAGCGAGGGTCGGTCGCAGGATCGGGCACGTCGTCATTGGCGAAATAGTCGCGGCATATGGCCGCCTCTTCCAGCTCTCCCAAGGAGGGCTCTATGAAGGAGTTGCTGAGCTCGAGGGCCACGATCTGGGCCAGGAGGATGGCCACGACGTAGGCGGCCGCGCTTGACGCTGTCTTGGACCTCCTCTTGAGTGTTGGGGGTGCAGGCAGGCCATTGTCGTGGCGGCGCGCATTATGCTCGCCGAGCAGAGGAGCCTGCTCGTTTGACTCTGCCGTCCGAGCTGACATGTTTTGGTGGAGGAGACGGAATGAAGAAGACGTCGGAGGACGGAAGTTGGTGATGGGTGATTTGAGCATGCAACAATGTCGCCCCACTTTCTGTCTCCCACAGCGCCCGACAGCGCCGACATGCAATACCCTTGTACAAGCGCTTCTTTTAATTACATTAACAAGGGGAAGCGTCGTCGACTTCCCGTGCCACCATTCCAACTAGACCACGCACGCAATACCCGAGACAAAGACGCCGATCAGCCGTCACCGTCGTGACTAACCTAGTCCGGCTTGGCAGCAACAACCTCATTGGCCGCCAGCGTTTACGGTCGCACATTATTACATCCGTAGAGAGGTCCCGTTGTATGTATTCACTCACACCCCACCAAAGAATTGACAACCGCAGCCAATCATCAGAATTTGGTACGCATTGATCAATTATATGTACTGAGTAAAAATTATTGCGTCCTAATGCCAGTCTTGATCTTCTTATATTCGCATCTCTTGCGGCCCTCGCTCGTCATTGACATCTTCCTCACCTGCCTCATCAGTCTCTCGAACTGATCCCAAAACATAATCTGCCACCTCCGCGTCAGCAGCGTACAAGGCCCAGTCGGCACATCCTGCAAACCTGGCCTTTCCGGCGTCTTGTGCAGCACGACTTCTTTGTGTGGCCTCTACTACCCCAAACCGATTTTGTAGTCTCATTAGAGTATAAAGAGCTTCATCGACCCGGCCCGTGTCTTCGACTTGTGCACACTTGTTCTCGCTAATGCCATCTGCCTTCAAGGCGTACTTGGCACGGGCGGAAACCATGGCGAACTCCGCCACGTCTGCGGACCACGCGTATTCCACCTCTTCTGCTCGCTCCAGCGGGCCGAAGAGTTCCTGATTCCGGGGAATACCGAAGATGGGATCCGTGTTCTTCTTCATTTTCACACGTTCAGATCCAGGCGGCTCATCGTCGTGGTAATCGACAGCATCTCCGTCTCTTGAAGCGTCGTCCTTCACAGGACACCACCTCTTGTTTTGCCGTCGAAGGGGCACATCCGACTCATCATCCTCACTTCCGTCCGCTCTTGGTCGTTCGGATGCCTTAATCTTGTTGAACACTACACGCGAGGGCTTGGTTCGGGTCCGTGAAGTGGTCGTACGGCTGGGTATTTTGGCATGACTGGTAGCAGAGACCCGTCGGTCTATGCACTCTCCCTCGGGCAACACCCCCTTCTTTTTCTTGACGACCTTGTTTTGTAGTTGCACCGCAGCCTTTCGCTTTGTCGCAGAGCTCTTGGTGGGAACATAATCCGCGTCATCCTCGGCTTCCGGGATCTCGAGTTGACCTGCCTCATGTCGTCAGTCCACATGTTGGAAAATGACCAGCTGCGTTGAACTTACTGATACTCCGCTTCCTTCTGGACGGCGTGGCTCTGTCATCTGCTCGAAGATATTCCGAATACTTGTTGTCCAGAGCCTTTCTGAGTTCAGCACTGCACGCTTGCGCAGCGGAAACTTGACCCATACCGCTTAAACCGGTACAACTTGGCCCGGCATCTTTCGTGGAATCCAGGATATTTTCTTCTGGTGCTGCAACCTGTTCATCCCGTCCACCATAGGCTCCATTCACATCTTGATTAGGTTGTGACTGCCGACGTTTATTGTATCCGTTCAACATTCCATTCCCAGCCGCCGCCGAGACTTCACAATTTTCCGGGCTGCCGAGGAGGCCATTCAGTTCGCGTTTATTAGCCCCCCGGGGACTCATGAAGTCCTGAAATACTCGCGCAGTTGCCACTTTGCGCAGATCCTGCGATTTATGTCTCCGAACACTCTGAGTAGGTGTCCTTGGCAAAGGTGTCTTGTGAGCTCTTCTTGACGTTGACATCGGCTTTGCCGTCGCCGTCGCCGTTGCTGTTGCTGTTTCAGTAGCACGTGCTCTCTCCTCCGCCGTCATCACCGTCGAGCCAGGGACGTGACGAGGGAGCAACACAGGCACTTGTCTAGCAAGGCTAATGCGTATTTCCTCGATTTGCGCCTTCGTAGCTGACTTTTGTTTGCCGTTCCTGTCCTTGTTGGCCCTTTGAACATCGGCAGGCACCCTACTCTGCTGGTCCTGGATCAACGACACAGGAGCCACTTCATCCATGTTCTCCAGAATACCAGACCAAACAGTTCTGTTGCATCGAGGCGTAATGTAAACCCCGTCTCGACTGTAGTCGACTCCCTCCTCATGCGTGACAGCAAACCGCGGCTCCACGACACTCTGTACCGTGCCCAAAAAAGCATCCTGTACCGGGCACGCCGCGTCTGTCTGCAAGATCAGTCTTCTCGCCCTTTCCCTCGCGTTTCGCAAAACCTCTTCAATGTCAATCCACCCCCATTCCACGGCCTTCTTGATCGCCTCTCTATCCAGGGTATCTCGAAACATGGCGCCACAGACATTCAAGTCCAAAAAGTCCATCTTCCCAATGCCGAACCAGCCATCCAAGCTTGACACATACGCCCCAAGACCCTTGCCGTGCAAGAACTGTGCCGCCTTGGCAATGTCGTCTCTCGAGATCTCGTCAGTCGGCAAGCTGGGGCGATACATGTGAAGCAGCTCCGCAACAGACTTGTTCTTCTCAGCTGCATACTCATTGAGTTCACGCCACGGAATCCTCGACACGTTCTGCTCATACTGGATCCACACCCTGTTCTCCGAGATGTACTTGGTGAGGAAGATTTGGATCTGCACCCTGGTGAGGCGGAGAATCCTCGTCGTGAGCTCTGCAAACGTGTAGTCTTCCCGTAGTATGTGGCAGATGAGCCATTGCGCTCCCAGCCAGAGATCCTCCTAGGACACCCTGGCCGTGGTCGATGTGATGAGATGCATGGGAGAGCTGTTAGGATACTCGAGCAGCGGGCTCTCGTCGTCGTCTGAGCCCCAGTCGATGTCGCCGGGGGGAAGCAAAGGCGTCGACATGTCTACTTCGGCTTCAAACATAGATGATGACGGGCGAAAGGCGGAAAGGTGAGCTGCAAGATGCTTCTTGTTCTTGAAGTGCACACCATGTTGCGCGCCTTCCCTCAACGCAAAGTCGGCAACGGGCGAAAGAGCTTCCAAGCTCGAGCGCACCGCGGGAGCGGCTGCCATGCTTTCTCTCTTGTGCGTCGAGTCCTTTGTGTTTAACTGTGTGCTCCAGCGCGTTGACAACTCTCATGTGAAGTGAAGCTGATGTGAGTTGTCGGTGAACACGCCCTTGCATGAACAACGAGCCATGCGCCTTCACCTTGGCGATTCGACACGAAAAACTTTTAATGGGCCATGAGTCTGCGAAAACCTTTTGAGTGACCGAAGCGAATGGACATGGATTGGGTTATTTTTTTGACATCACTTGCTGATGCTTTTGCGGGTCAAAGGGAGCTATTTGGCGATTCCATTTGGGAACCGGTCTTTGTCATCCTCTGACAGATGCAAAGGTACTCAAATCAACCTATGAATGCAGGCAAACGAGTACAAAGCAACACGTTCACTTTGATCGCAAGTCATCTCATGTTCAAAATAATACCTTTGTATCAGAAGAATATTGTGGCAACAGCAGTGATGCGGAAAGTAGCCAGTGAAAAACAATGCATACCACCAACCGCCTTCATCTAATCGGGTATACTGTAATGTCCGTAACTCCATGCGTGTAATGACCGGGTATCTTGAAATGCTCCCCCTTCTACTCCCCATCAAACGCCAGCTGAAGAAAAAGAAATCATGAAAAACAATCGTTTGACTTGCATGGTCCCAATATCAGCCGCAGCTGTAGGTGCTATCGCTGGTCCGTAGAAGATGCATTGATCGTCCAATCTCTCAGGGAACATCGCACACGTAATGACTTTTCTCGCCATTTTTGGGCACGTCAGCGAAGGGAACAAATGGGTATCGGTCCAGGAACCGATCCGCATCAGTATCAACAAATGCTCCTTTTTCGGCACCCATTTCCAAGTCCATCATATTGTCGAACCCTCTCTTTGACTTGGAGGCGGCCAAACGTGTTGGCTGATGTCTCACAGGCTGAGCGTCCGTGTCCTGGTAACAAACTCGGCTTTGTTGTTGGCCCTTGCTTTCTGATTGTGAGTGATGGGCAACCATTGATCGTGCACGAAGGATGTCTTCCCAAGACTGCAACATGCGCTTCATATCCTCTTCAAAGCTGCAGCAAAACCGCTTTAACTGGACAAATTGCACGGTCGAGACCATGCTCTGCCCAAAGACTGACATGATATAAGCTGCAACAATAGCTGCAGAACGATGATTTCCGGACTCACAGGTAACAAGAACTTTTCCACGGCGAAAACGACATGTCTCCATCAAGATCTGCCCTTCATCATTGCGTCCTCTGGACTGGGAGTGATATACAGACAGAAGGTGATTATTGATGAGACGAATCATATTCGGGAACCCACGGATAAGACCAGCGAGGTCATCGACGTGTACATATTCAACAGCAATGCCCAATTCTTTTGAAGCTTGGTCCACACTGCGAAGAGTTCCGGCGAGGCGCGAATCTCTCACAACCAGCATCATGGTGATGCCCTCGCGCTTCAGAAAATGGTGATCGCGTATTATGCTTGTGGGGCCAAGAAAGAGAAAGTCCACAATGGCTTGTGCGAAACGTCGGTCTTCGTACGCCCAGGTTGCCAATTGATCGTTTGCGATCTGTTTGGCATTTTGTGTGATGATTTGTAGGTCATCGCTCGTCAACTGCGAAGGATCGACGTGTTCGTACGAAGGCATGAGCTCCATTATCACCTTGGTCGTCGTTCTTTTTGGGCCGGGTATATGAATGAACGGGGGGGAGGGAGCTTGGTACGAGTATTCCGCGGAACGGACGGCATCCTTGGATATGGTCAAGGGGTGCCGATGTTCCCTGGAACCAGTCGACGGCGAAGCCATGATTGCCGCTAACGCAACAGCGATTGCACTGCCTCTTTCTAAAAAATATTTCTTTGCTCGTGCGATAGAATATAAGCAGGCGCAGACTGTGGGAGCTCTCGGCGCGTCGTGGGAGGTGGATGTCGAAAGTATTGCTCTGATGCTTCTCAGACTACATGTAAAGCACATGTAAAGCCGGCGAACGGCGCAGTGGCTGATCTGAAATGCAACCCAGTGACTCACGGCACGGCCAGAGGCTTTCTTATGATGCTGATGGCGATGAAAATGGGTTGGTGAAAGAATGAAACTTTGAAAGTTGTTCCTTCGGAGTAGAGCCGTGGGGGAACGCGACGACAAGTTCGAGACAGTGTTTAAAGTGGCGGGGCGGGCGTGTAGGCGTTGGCGTGTGAGAGGAAAGTGCCAAGAAGTGCCAAGAAGTGTCAAGAGGTGTCAAGAGGTGTCAAGAAGTGCCTGCAGCTGTTAAGAAGTGCTTGCAGCTATTAAGAAGTGCCTATAGTTATTAAGAAGTGCCTATAGCTATTAAGAAGTGCCTGCAGCTGTTAAGAAGTGCCTGCAGCTGTTAAGAAGTGCCTGCAGCTGTTAAGAAGTGCCTGCAGCTGTTAAGAAGTGCCTGCAGCTATCACGGTAACGGTCAAACGTAGCAAAGGGGGAAGGCGCCGCTAACAAATTGAACAAATGGCGCCGCAAAGCCAATTGCATTGCCCGTGTCTTCATCTGCCGTTGCATGGGAGGGCAATAAGCACTCACATCATCTAAAGACTTGACTTTTACGCATACTGTGGATGGGGACGGAAACCAGGGCGTGGTTTCCATGGCTTTCTGCTAGTCTGGTCTCAGGCCTTGACGGACAACATGACATTGTGGGAGACCGAGCAAGAGGACTGGCATCATCAATTACTTCCATCCCCAATGACATGCTCGAGTCGTGTGCGACAAGGGCTGATTTCGGCTCTTTGCTGATGGAATATGTTGCTGTCTTGTGCTTCGTGGAGCGCACAAGCAACGCCATGGTCCATCGATAGTCTGTGGCTCATTTGCCACCGCTGGCCAAGAGGAGAACGATGAATATTGTACTATCACAAAGCCAATCTGGCGAGTCTATACCGTGCGTACGCGTAACCTTTACCCAAACGCCAACATGACACATGGTCTTCCTAACCCCGTATCGTACAGTTTGCGCGTCGCATACCCAAATAGTCAAAAAGATTCACGGTGCAGCCTGATTCGCGCCCCGTCTCGACGGGTTCTCCTCCACTCTCCTGCTATCCAGACGTAGAAGCATCGGTGCCGTCTTGATTCGCCTCATCTGTCTCATCTTCTCCCAGCGCCTTTTTGGTCATCTTGCGAGAACGTGCTTGCAATCTCTTGTGCTTTCGCTTATGCTCGAGCTGTTCTTCGGTGAAATCGAGTCGATTCAAGGTAGAAATGAGCCTTTCTTCCACCAGCTGCCGCACGTGAAACGCCAGCGCTTGACTTCTGAACATGCCGGCATATCGATACGACAGCCAAACATATTGATTAATCGCTACGTGCAGCGACTCGAGCTTGTTCAAGTATTCGTTAGACCCGCCCTTGAAGTCCTCAAATTTGACATCTAGAAACTCGAGTGGGATTTCCTTGATATCGAGAAGATCGCCGGTCGCATTACTGGCAACCACGCGCGCAAGCGCACGGAGCACATCCACGGCTCCTTCGGCTCTCAGGGCAACGGGGAGATGGCAGAATGTGAGACGATCGTAGATCGTGAGTGGAAGATCTTGGATGATGTCGGCAATCTCGAGAGCGTCGCTGCCGACTGTGAGCCTATACCGCGAACTGACTTTTGCGGCAGCCTTGATGCGCATCAGGATGAATGACAGCGGCGTGTCCGGTGGGAAATAAGAAGCAAATCTTTCTACAATACCCGCGGGAGGTTGAATACTGGCGCAGCTAATGTCGTCCACTTTCTTCTGAAAGGCAAGGCGGACATTCCGAAGATCCGCTTGGTCCATAGTCGTCACCAAGCCGATTTTTTCTTCCTCGACTCCCTCCGCGCTTGCTGACGCATTCTGGGCGCTTCTATATCTGCCTGCTCTGCCACCGATTTGCTTGATCTCGGGATAGGAAAGCGATCTGTGTTGATTGCCGTCAAACTTGGTCACCGACTCCAACACAACACGTCTAATCTCCAAATTGAGTCCCATGCCAATCGCGTCGCTGGCAACAACAAAGTCGTAGTCGTTGTCGGGATCGTTGAATAATGCTGCCTGTTGTACCCGAACCTCAGGTGGGAGTGAGCCATAGATAATCGCGCATCGTCGTCCCGTTTTAGTCTCAATATTGCGCTTCAGCACGTGAAGAGACGGGCGGCTAAAGGCAACAATGGCATCGCCTTTCTGTAATTTGTTGTAGTCACCCTCGATGGCAGATTCCATCGTCTGCAGAGGGCTTAGTCGCTCGTATCGATGCACAACACATTCATCACCGATACTAGCACACAGAGCCTGCAGGAGGGTGACAGTTCGATCCTCGCCACAGAGATGGACCTCCTTAGCTTGCACGCCCAACAAGGCGGTAGTCCATGCGTTACCCCGTTCAGGATCAGCAATCATCTGGATCTCATCAATTACGGCAACGTCGAATTGTGTATTCAGAGGAACCATTTCCACTGTACAGCTGGAGAAGTACTGGTCAGTATCTTCGGGAATGCGTACTTCCTCGCCAGTGATGAGAGCGCAAGGTCGACCTCTAGCCTTGAGTCGCTGATAAACCTCGGTTGCCAACAGCCGAAGAGGGCCAGCATATACGCCCGTCCTAGAGTTCTCCAGCGCCTTGAGCGCATTGTACGTCTTCCCGGAGTTTGTCGGCCCAACATGGACATGAATGGTTCGCTGCATGGTTCGGGTAGCCGGAAACCATTCGTGGGGAAACCTGAAGTCTAGAAGACGCTTTTGGCTATCTTCGAGTTCTTTGGAGAAGTTCTGTCGAACCATAAAGGACTGGAACGAGTACTGTATTTCTTTTGTGAGGCCCTTGATGTCTCGCGTAATGAAAGCGTCTCGCAGGTTCCAAAACAAGGGGTTCTTGTCGCGCCGAGTGAGATTTTGCTCCGCCAGGAGAAATGCATGGTCAATGGCGTTCATGAATAGGGCCGCTTGCCGACTCAATTCATCATCGTCCATTCCGAATACCGGCTGCTGTGATGCTGCAAGATTGTTCAACACAACTTGCAGGCGATGCAAGACTGTTGACCGAAATACGCCATGCCGACCACTGTACTTCTTACCAACGTCAAGCCTCAGCCTAGCTTTTGGGTCGTGACCCTGACTAACCTGAGCATGTATACGTTAGATATGAGAGCAGCTGGTGCATCAAGCTTCAAAAGACGTAGACTCACTGAACCCGCTCGCGCGCGCGCGGCTAACTTCTGTAATGGCTTGGAAACAAAGCGGCCCTTCGCGGCGCTCTTTGACAAGGACAACTTCTTAGGTTCGGCACTCTTCTTCTTTGGCGAATCCTGTTTTGTAGGTGCGTTGGTCGACAAAGCACGGCAATGAGTCCCCCTGGTGTGGACGCGAATGGCTCTGAAAGCCACGGTTCGGGATAGAAACTTCATGACCCCTGGTAATACGGGTTCGGAAGCATTCTGTCCTACACCACTACAACGTTCAGTCGATTTCAAATCAGAATGTTTTCCCAAAATCCTCAACTTCACGCTTCCATCTGCACTTCATAAGTCTTCCCCTTTTTGTTGGCAACCTTGCTATCGGTGACCAAAAAAAAAAAGGCTGCGTCACGTGATGCGGCTTGTACTCCCGTAAACAAGCTGCTGCCACGCCCCACCTCACCAGGGTCCCACCCCAATAACGGCGGAGTGCATAGACATCGTGACGTCGGGTGGCTCATAAACAACTTTCCCCATATTTCATTCAACAAAGCTTCATACACCACCTACCTTGGTCTTGTGACATCGTGATCCAACCCTATTTTTTTTAAAAAACTCATCTTGGAGGTATTGTCGCCATCCATCTAGAAAACCACCATCGTTTTTCTTGCATACTCTATTCGGAACTACACGCCTCGTTCACACAAAGATGGCGTCCTCTTCATCGCCGGCCACGCCGCTTCTCTAGTAAGCATCATTCCCACCAGGCAGACATTCAAAGACGGCCATTCCTAACATGCAGTCCCCAGCTCCTGCATCGCGCACAAGACGACTATACTCGCAGAATGCACCACGTCCGCATCCTCGCAGACCTCATCACTCGCCTCCCTAATCCTTCCGAAAATCGAGCACAGCACCCCCCAAAAATTGACGTATACCCACGGCTCAAATCAAATCCACCATGTCTCCGAGGCGCCATCGGAGCATCCTGACCACCCTGCCGCCGGTGGCCTCACCTTCCTCGTCGTCGCCGACGCATCACTGGGCCGCCGCGTGCCCTTTGGATATCTATTCGAGATCCGCAAGCGCTTTTTCGAACAGTTCCCCGAGAACAGCGACTTTTCCGGAATGCCCAACTACGGCGCAGGCTCCTTCAACTCGGAGCTCAAGAATCTGATGGTCGACTATGGGACTACGAGTGGAGGCAGAGATGATGCGATTGGCAATGCGAAGCGGGAGATTGACGATGTCAGGGGCATCATGACCAAGAACATTGAGAGTCTGCTCGAGCGAGGCGAGAGGCTAGATCTGCTGGTCGACAAGACGGACAGACTTGGGAACAGTGCGCAGGATTTCCGCGTGCGAAGTAGGGGGTTGAAGCGTCAGATGTGGTGGAAGAACGTCAAGCTCATGGGTCTCTTGGGATTGGTGATTTTCCTCATTCTGATGGTGTTGATCATTGCTATTAAGAATGCCGGCTCATAGGCATGGCCAGACTGAGCGGAGGGCAGGAAAGGACCTCGAATCGATGACGAAATTGTTACAAGAGCAGGGCCAGGCGAAATTTCAAATGGGGCACTAAATTGCGTGCCTGTCAGTAAAAGGGGACGGTCACGGCCCATGTCACTTTTCTGGGGGAACTTGCGGTATGATATTGGCATTCGGGCATGCTTCAACTCATCAAGGCACGAGCGTTTCATAATATCCTGTACCATCCATCCATCCATCCATCCCCCTATAATCACGCATCCACCCAAGTGACGTGACGTGCCCGCCGTGACCACGACATTTGTATTTAGACGGCGTATAAATCGTCCGTTACACTCCTCACGCTCGCCGTTGCAGCAAATTCTCCAATCCACCCATCCACCGTGTCCACAAATCGTGCTTCTTCTCCTTCATCGCCCCAATTCCACATCTCATCTCATCTATGTCTTCATCACCCACCACCGCTATAACTTGGGCGCACTCCTACCTTGTCCCTGCCCCGACCTCTCCCGATACATGTACCCGTGCGCGACGGGACTACTCCCACTCCCACTCCCACCAGCCGGCGCCATCCAGACAGGCAATCTCCAAAGACGCTCCGTGAAGAAAACTGGGTGTCGCGTTGACGAATCATGGTGTTTGCACCGGCCTCTTTGGGCCGTGGGGAAGGCGGGTGTCTTTGCGAAGCCCATTGAATTCGAGATGTTGCGTGCACCCTGAGATGCCTGGTTTGATATGGAAGGGAGTCGGGTGCTTGAGGGTATCTTGATTAGATGGTTGAGTTGGAGCGTGCGTCGCACATGAAGAAGAAGGGTCGGTCACAAGTGCCACTGACTTGGCGGGCATGGCATGGGCAGCCGAGGCGCAACGATGTCCTGACTAAGCGGGTTGGAATTGTGTAAAAGGACAATATTATTCCTAGTAGGCTGGCACAACCAACTTCGCGTCTTTCGAAATGTGCATCATCATCATCATCATTCATGAGCATCGAGCGTGATCAAATCAGTGCATTTCCCCGACGGGGCGACAATGGATCGTTCCCCGTGTTGGTCTAGATTACAATGCCTCGTCTTTCAGACGCCAGACCAGAAACATGAGCCACACATCTATCTTTTACAAATCTGTAGATTACATACGCCATTTGCCTCCCTCAATCCTTGCCCGTCCGAGAATGCTCTTCATAAAACTCCAGCGTCAACGCCGCCAAGAAGCCGGGGATGCACCCCTTTTCACGGACCCAGAATCCAATCTGGTCGCCTATCCGTCTTGCAAAGGGACTCTTGGGGCCACCTCCGACCTTCATGGTCCCCCTCTCGCCATCGAATACAATCGAGTTCTCATGCTCGTCCGTTTGAGACGGGAAAAAGGTGCTCTCCACCCGCATCTTGCCGTTGGGAATGAATGTGACCGTCCATCCTAGTGTCGAAAAGATGGCTTCCTTGAACTCTTGAGATTTTGATCCCCAAACTTCTTTTAGCCGCTTGGTCGATTTTTGTGCAGATGCTGTTTCCGCCTTGGCTGCGGCGATTTCTCTTTCCATTGCGCTGAGAACCGAGGTTGGTATGACTGGAACAGCAGAGCTTGTTGCCTTGGAACGAAGCTGTGTTAGGAGATCGGAGTTTTCTTGCTTGAGGGCCTCCAGCGTGCTTCGCTTGATGGCCTCGAAATCGGACGTCGGGTTAGACCGCAGCGATAGTACCCGTGTTGAGCTGTGCTCCTTGGCCGCAGAAAGCTGTTGTTTGTTTGCTGACAGATCCTTCTCCAACATGGCGACCTTGGTGTGCAGGCTAGTGACTTCTCCTTGGAGCTTCCTGTTTTTACGCGTCAACTGGCCTAGCTGTTCTTGGGCATCGTCCATCTCGGCACGGGAGCGTTTGGCCCCAATGATGGGCTGTGGTAAAGTCCCGGCATTTGGCTCTATTGATGCTAGCTCGCTGTGCAAGTTCTGCACCTCTGCCTTGTAATCGTCGACCAATGACTCCAGCTCGTGCAATCGAGCGGCTCGTGTCTCGTCATGCTGCTCCGGTTGCATGGTGTGATCCTCGTCATCAAAGGCCTTCATTTGTGCTCTGAGATATTCCACCTCCTTTAGCGCGAGAACACGTTGCCGGTCGACGCGCATACGTGCTTTGTCAGTTGACAATGTTCCAGCCGAGCTTTTCGCACTTTCGACTTGCTCTGCGAGCTGCGCCCGTTCGTCTTGGAGGGAGCGTATCGTATTTAGCTGAGCACTCATGTCGGCGCGCAAAGCACCCAACTGCTCCACGTACGAGGCAGTCGTCAACCGCTCCTCCACCAGCGCTCTCGCCATGGCCTCGGGCGAATCAAACTCGTCGTCTCCCGTGTCTGAGGAGCTTTTCAGGTAAGCTGCCCATGCCAGTCGCTCATCCTGCAGTCTTTGGCGTTGCAGCCGAGCTTCCGCCAGTTCTGCTTCGAGTGACTCTGCCGACTCCAGCTTTCGCTGTAAAGATCGTTTTTCCTCCTCCACGACTTCTACTGCTTTGCTCACTGCTCGAAGGTGCTTTAGTTCAACCAGCTGATCGCGATTGGTGGCTTCGAGAGCCCGTATGTGCTGAACTTGCTCCGTCAGCTCCTTCTTGATAATCCCCATAGTCTCTGCATCTCCGCTTTGCGCCTTGAGACGTAGCACGTCGGCTTCGAGTTTGGCAATATGATTCTCCTTCTCAGCAATGATGGAACGCGCCTGCTGGACGTTATCCTCACGGTCTTGGTTTTCTTGCTCCAGTTCTTGTAATGAATTCTGCAGTGCCGTGACTTGCAGTTGCATGTCGTTCAATTTTTTGTCTGCAATTCTGGCGGCGTCGTCCTTTGCAGTCGAAAGATCCTCAAGCTGTTCTTGCAGTAATCGGGCCTCATCTTGGGCTTCACGAGCTTTACGCTCCGCTGCTTTGGCCTCCGCAGCCGAACGCTCTTTCAATTCTTCAAGCTCCGCTTTGACGACCTCCACCTGGCCAACAGCTTTTGCTTGTTCTGCCTCCGCGGCTTGCCGCTGGTGCAATTCCTCTTGCTCGCGCCGTCTTGCTCGTTCCATCTTGTTGGATTGTTGCGACAGGGCGATCTCTTTCTCCTGCTCGGCAGTCTGCATTCGGTACTGCAGGGTGCCAATCTCGGCCTTGAGAGTCTCGATTTCCCTTCTGTACTTTTCATATTCGTCTGCATCAGGAGGAGCCATGTTTTCCTTAAAACTGTCTCGCGATCCCGGCCGCACTGATTCAGCAGCCTGGCTTTGTCTTGAAGAAGGTCGAGCGTTTGCGTCTCCGCCCGTAATCAGGTTGTATGTGGGTTGTGTGGCGCGAAACGAAGCAATCTGATAACTCCATCGTCAGTTGATCGAAACGAGATTTGCAACGTTGCGTGGGTACGGATTCTGATTCTCAGCAACACGGGGCAACGTACTCGAGATCGACTCTGGGCCCTGGGAAGGGCAGACGATGCAGAAGCCCTCATCCTGCCTGACATTGTGCCTTGTAATGCCCGCGCGCCAGATGCATCATCATCTTGCGATGTTCGGCCACGCATATTGCTGCACACTGCACTATGTCGTCGATGCTCCGCCGGCCTTTGATTGTTCGCGCGCGAGAGCTGTTTGAAGTTGAAGCTCTCGCGACAGGTGCCAGCGATCACGTGATGTAATGTTTACTCCCGTCATCCGGACTCCGTGCTCTTGTTACCAGAATTTGCTTCCACATGCTCATTCTTCTGCACTATGACTAACAGCTTCTCATTGCATACATCCCCCCCATTGCTCCTGATTTGTGTCATACTCTTAATCAACATATTTTCTCAGGGGACCTCATAGCTAACTAAGGTCTTGTCCACCCACCAATCGGCCATTCCAGTGTCACAGTCGTAGGTACTTCGGAATATCCAAGCTCAAGACTGTTAGCCAATTCAAGGTTAAGCCTCTCAAAATGCTGGACTGTGTGCTTCAGAATAAGGATGGCCAGGCGCTGAATATGTTCGTCCGGCGTCATGGTCCGTGGAATCGAGTGGAGCGCCAGCAGTGGTCCGATTGTCTCGTTTTCTCTCGCCTCTGTCCCTGGGCGAGCGATTCCAGCTACGTGTTTCAGCAGTAAGGCATTGAGTAACAGCCGGGACATTCGACCGTTTGCGTCGTTGAATGGATGGATAAGGAGGAATTCACGCAGAGTTTTGGCAATATGCCAAAACGGATCGAATTCTCGTTTGCACCATGCCATCTCGATGTCCCTCGCCATGTTTGACCACAGTCGGGACATGGACTGTCCTATGCTCTCTGGACTCACACCTAGGCCGTCATGCTCAAGCCGCCAAGGACTCGGCATCAAGTTGGGCTCCGGGTCCGGGAGGCAGCTATCTTCAGTGTCAAATGGGTCGGGACCGTCTAGATCAGGCATTTCATCAACATCCTGTTGTTGAAACCCCGGGTGGGTAAGAATGAAATGCGTTATTCGGAGGGTGATTGAGTTGATGGGTCTGCCCTGAAGCACGACACTAGTTATCAAGAATTTAGCCGCCTTTGCGTGTGCCACAATCTCCCGTCGGGCGCGAAGAACAGACGCAAAATCGTGAGGCAGGTTCGACTCTCGTAGGTGTGCCGCAATCTTGTGACTGACGGGATCGGCTGAACACAGGTCCCCAACGGGAGCCTCCTGAAACACCTTGCGGCAGAGCTGCCAGTTGACAGTCTCATCAGCTCCAGCTTTCGCCAGCGTATTGGAGCCGAAGATCATACCGGCCAGCTCATCGATCAGGAAGTTTCCAAAGATCCCCTCTTGTATCGGCGTCAGATGCTGCCATTGCGAGCTCGCCGACTCGAGCGCGATGAATAATCTTTTGTAGTGGCTTCTAGGGAATTCGTTGGGATCGCTGCAGTAGTACGGATAATCGTTGCATCGTTTGATCACTACGGGAGCGGGAGGTCTTGGCCGTATTCGATGTACGTAGTGAGTATCCGGGTTGCCGTAAACAGACGCCGTCCACAGATTTGTTACCGAGCGAAGGACTATTACATCGACCATACTCCCACGAGGTACACGATGAACTCTGGATCCTAGTCCAATCATCCTCAAGGCTTGGGTGTTGTGCTCTCGCATTTGAGACAGCGACGGGGACTCATTCCCCTCGGATGGGCTTTCTGATGAGCTTGTCATGCGGTTTTGAGCTGCCATGGTGATGTTTGGGACAGAATGACGGTGGAATGGGCGAGCAAGTGCCTGCTGATTTATTGATTAATTCATTCGCTGTGAACAAGGCCAGATGAAATGCTATGAAATGCTATGAACTGCTCGCGAAAGATTCCATCAGCAGAGGAAAGAACGCAGGTGCGGCCAAGAAGACGGCTGACCTAGCAAGCGCCATTGAGTAATACTTGGACATACTCAATCTCACCTTCTCATTGCCGTTATGGTTGCAAGCGCCCTATATGTTGACCATGAAAGCCAACGCAACATGATTGTTGTATTCTGCGTTTTGCTGGGCAAAGACAGGATTGATTTGTTGCCCATGGTAGACTTGGACATGACCACCGTCGTAAAGTCGAGCTTGAATGGTCTGTATCGTAGCCACGATGCATTGGTACATGTCTCGTGCACCCACCGATCATTTGATGTTTGGCACCTCAGAAAACCTGATAATAATAATAATAATAATAATAATAATGAGAATACATGTAAGGATGGATGCCGTGCTTGTTGGGACCAGCAAGCCTCAGCTACCCTGTAGACGGTTTCAATCAACGGCTCGATCAACGGCATGAATCGTGCTGCTCCACAAAGGACCCACACCAGAGGACAGCTCCAGCCAGTTGCACGTCAACGGTCGTCGTCTCAGCGTCTCAGCAGCTTCCCGATTTCCTTCAGATGAATCATTTTGCTCTTGGCGGAAACGACCCATTGACAGATCTCGCACGATTGCGATGAGACATGCAAGTGAGTCTAGCGCTGCTTGCATCGACAGCTCCTTTCAATCGCCGTCGCTGTACGGAGTGCGGACGTAGCCGCCTCTCAATCCAATCGACCCGGTCGTCGCGCATTTGTACGGACTACAAGTTATTACCCACCAGTCTGAGAGGCAACACCCACGTCAACACCCACGTCAACACCCACACCCGCGTCGTTTCCTTGTTGATGAGATACAACTGCGCACCAGATACCCTCGTTTTCCTCTCACGATTCACGAATGCCATTGAGCAAGTCCACCGTTGCTGGCCACGACCCCGGCTCTCTCCCACCTGTCTATCCCATCACCTGTGTAACCCACCAACATCATGGCCATCATTGAGCTCGGCTTGACGGTAACAGAGCCGGCACCTCCCTCCCAACTCCCAACCTACCTCCCAGTTGGAACCGTCGCGCTGACCTTGGCGTTGCAGGCCGTCGTCTCGGCACCAGGCCGTTCAAGAGCACCGGCTGCGCTTCGATCTGTCGATCGATTACTGTCATCACGATCCACGCCATCAATAGCCTCGCTGCCGTTGCGCCGGCGACGACTACCGACCCAATCTAGATGCTACTCGAGTTCCTCCTCCGGCACCACCGGCACCACCACCGGCATCACCACCGGCATCACCACCGGCATCACCACCGGCATCACCACCACACAATCTAGCAACTCTGCGGCCAGCTCTCCCCGAAAAAAAGAGTCAGCAGGAGGAACGTCTGGCCTCTACGGCGATGACTGGGAGCACTCCGTCGACTTCGCGATCAAGTCCTTCGAAGACCTCCCCCACCGTCTATTCGGCGTCAACCAGCACATGGTTATCAACTACGAGCTCAAAGAAGCTCTGCGAATCATGCTGCGACAGTTCAACGCGCCCATCGTATACTGCTTCGCCTACGGATCCGGCGTATTCTCGCAAGGCCATGTCTCGCGCAGCGCCACGGAAGCAGAGTTCCGCGCCGTCCATCCCAAACCACCCGAGGCGCTGGCCAAGGCACAAAAAGCATCACCCAAAATGATCGACTTCATCTTCGGCGTCAGCCACACCCAGCACTGGCACTCGATCAACATCCGCCAACACCGAAACCACTACTCTGGCATCGCATCGCTCGGGTCCGGCCTCGTGTCGCACGTGCAAAACTACGGCGCAGGCGTCTACTTCAACCCGTATGTCGAGGTCAACGGCATGCTCATAAAGTACGGCGTCACCAGCATAGACAACCTCGTCAACGACCTCACAACCTGGGACAACCTCTACCTAGCCGGCCGTCTGCAGAAGCCTGTCAAGATCCTCCGCGACCACCCGCGAGTGCGCCTCGCCAACCAGCACAACCTCTTGGCCGCGGTGCGCACCGCCCTGCTCCTCCTCCCACCGCATTTCAGCGAGACGCATCTCTACAGCACAATCGCCGGCCTGAGCTACATGGGCGATCCGCGCATGGCCCTCCCCACCGAGAACAAGTCCAAGGTCGCAAACATTGTCAACAACAACGTGGTCCACTTCCGCCGCCTCTACGCGCCGCTCATCAAGACGCTCCCCAACGTCGACTTCACCACGTCCTGCCGCCTCGACGACCAAGACTGGGTCCTCGACCCCTCGGCCGACAGCGTCCTCCAACAAGACATGGACCCCGTCAAGCGCGCCAACATTGTCCGCCGCCTGCCCAGCAAGTTCCGCTCCCGCCTCTACTTCCAGTACCAGAAGAAATTCGAGATCCCGCGCGGCGAGTTCGACCAGATGATGCAGGCCACCGCCGACGCCGACGACGAGAGCACCTCGATCAAGCGCCGCCAGGGCGGGGCCTTTGAGAAGCGCATCGCCCAAGACGACCCCGAGCAGCTCCGCCAAATCGTAAGCCAGGTCATCAAACAGACCGTGTCCTGGCCCAGCACCGTCCAGTCCCTAAAGGGCGTCGTCACGGGCGGCTGGTCCCGAACCGTGCGCTATCTGGCCGAAAAGTTCAGCAAGTGGCGAAAGGGGAGGGCTCAGGAAAAGAATGCTGCTGCTGCTGCTGCTGCTGCTGCCAAGACGGGATCCAAGTCTGAGAAGCAAGGGGACGAATGAAAGAGGGAATGGAATGGAATGGAATGATCACATAGGGCGGGCATATTACTGGGGGTTTTTTTTTTTTTCAAAAAGGTATGGGTGTATAGAAATCGGGTGTTTCAGAAACATTAGTGGCCACTGCATCACAGGACATGACGATCCTTTTTTTTTGTTCTCTGTATTGACAATGGCATATATGGGTTTTCTTTTCTTTCTCGGGACAACGAGCCGTCCCAAGGATCTAGAGTACATTAAAGTGAATAGGGCAAAGCTTGTCTTAAAATGGCAACGACGGCCCGAGTGGAATACATACTTCAACTGATATCACAAGAACAAGAACAAAAATTAAGAAATAAGGCGTTTTACCCGATTCGCCGCCAATGTTCAAACACCGAGCAGGATGAGACACTTTTCTGCGACACTCCCATGTACAAGTTTTGCTACCCCCCCCTACCCCAAAATCTTCTGCGCACAGAATGAGACTTGAGAGTAAGTGTTTTTTTTTAACTTACCCTCGTACTTGCCGCTCACTAGCTTTCGCACAACAGGCACGTCTACCCATACCTGACGGGCGGGTGATGCGGCGTCTGCAAACGGATCTTCATCGCCGGGCTCCTTGCCTTTGCCCTTGTCCTTGTCGGACAGTCTTGATATTGAGATGCCGCTCCCGATACTCTCCTCTCCTGCTGATCCTGACGCGTTATACTCCCACCGAGCTTCTATGTGCCCTGGCGTTGGGCATACCCCGTCAGCTCCAACCACTCGACACACAATCTTTTGCAAGTCGCTGGTGAGGGTCACGTCGCCCAGGCGCCAGTACACCAGGTGCTTGTCCTTTAAATGTGTGCCACTGGGCTTCGTCTGAGCCCCCGTGGCCTTGCCCTCGTACGTCGCCACCAGCACGACGTTGTGCAGCGTCACTGGTGCTGCGAAGCTGCTCGCCGGGTTGACATGGTACTGGAGCAGGAGACCCAGTTTGTCGTCTTGCGGCTTCCATACTGGTTTGAGTAGAATCGGAGCATGCTGGCCGAGTGGAGGGATTTCCGACTCTTCGGCAAATACCTTGTACGAAAACGCGATGGATGTCTTGGAAAGGTGAGAGAGGTCGAGCGCAAATTGATCGGGCTGGTCGAGTGACGCGTTCTGGACAAAGATGCGGTTTGGCCCAATGCGTTCTAGCCTGTCGAAGTTGTTTATGCGAATGGTTTCATGGGCTGCATCAAAGTTAGTGCCTTGATATTCCAAAGTACCCACCGCGAATCGGTTTCGGAAGGGAGCTCACTCTTTTCAGAAGACGTTTCAGCATCGTTGTTGACAAAAGCCAGCTCTCCGGCGATGCTCGCGCTTTTGACTACCCCGTCTTGGAAAACAACTGATACAGTCTCGATGATGGAACTTTGGAGTCCGGACCCCATCAAGTCGGGATGTCTGGCATGGACCAGGCTTCCGAGTGAGTGGCCGGACCGAACTGATTGGCTATCAGAGGTTCCGGCCACGCTCGTTTCCGACGCCAAGGCATTCAGGGCCGGAGAGCGCGAGAATGAAGAGATGCCAGCCGGCGGCGGAGAGCCAGAGATGGCGGGAAAAGCAAGTTCGTTCTGAGTGGCACTAGCTCCCGGAAGGGGTGGCACGTAGACGGTGTTTCTAACATCTCGTCTCCCTCGGATGGTGCTAGTGCGGCGCGTCGCTGGGCCCATCTTCAAGGTGTTCGCAACGTTGGATAAGGCGGCTTGCTTGGCCTCGGGATCCTCCTCGTTCACAGGCTCGTTCCGGATACTGAGCCTGAAGAGTTGATCGGCTTCCTCGGCAGCAGCAGCTCGTTGGGCTTCAGATATCGGATCGTTCATCGGTGCTCGAACTGTAAAGCCTTCGGAATCTTTGGCCAGCTCGCCAGCTTTCTCATTCTGCTGGATTGGGGGCGACCCTGGGTGGGGCGCAACGTCGAAGAGGTCGGCTGCATGTGTTCCATTGATGCCGGAAGTATTGTGTCTCTCCTTGCCGTTGACTCCGTTGGGGGGTTCGTCATACAACCTGCCGTCTTCGTTTGTGGAATCATTCTGAGATGGTGTCGGGGTATCCAGAGTTTCGGCCAACGGAGCCAGACGACCACCAGAATCGTGAAGATTAGTTGAGGAGGTGTGAGGTGAAATGCCTCTGCCATGACTGCTCCCCAGCCGGCCAAACGTAGGAACACTGGACTTGCCTGGTGAGAAGGTTCCAAAACCGCTGTGAACGCTCTGTCGCCGCCGCCCGAGGAGTGTGCCGAGTCGTCGGAGTTTCGATTCCTTGGGCTGGTCGCCGTGGAGCTGATCGTTGGATTCATCCTCATGCTGCGACTGCTGAGATTGAGATGCCCTCGTTGGTGGAGGGTTTGAGGCACCCGAGTTCATCGTGTCTGCGTTGGGCAGCGGGGGAGGCTGGTCGACTGATGGTGTGCGCCCAGCGGTCGAAGAGGGCCTGGTTATGCTTCTTGCCGGAGGCGTCGGAAGCCCAGCCACAGTGCTGGACGCAAAGTCCCTGATCTCATCCTCGGTCCTGACCTCAACTATAATGGCAAGCGTCTGGCCAGCAATTCCTCGTACACGCTCAGCTTGGTCCACTTCGTGGGTCTGGTACTGTGTGAGGACATCTCGGAGATGGTTGACGCGCGACTCGTCCACCTCCTGCAGCTTCTCGAATATGTAGGGCGCTGTTGAATCCCATTCTTGTTGAATTGCGGTCCTGTTGTCCTTCTTGTTCGGTTTTTCGATCCTCTTTGCCAAGGCAGCGAGGTTGCTGGACATGTCGTGCATGTTGACGTAGTCTTGGCGCTGCTGATAGCTACGCAAAGGCTGCTCCAAGTCGTCCTCGAGCTTCTCGGCAAATATGTGGTGTGACTGGGCGATGCTTTCGACGGCGTTGATGATTCGGGACCAAGAGGGCTGGAATATACTGGATCAATGGAGCGCGCCGTTAGCGATGGGTCGGATTGAACATCCTCCAGCATTTCGATGGATGAGAGAAGAAATGTATACACAAATTTGAGGCCGGGACTCTCGATTGCAGCGACTTACCCAAGTTCGGACGGCGAGTTGGGGCCCTTGTTGCTCTGCGCGAGCCTGCGCAAGTTGAGGACATATTGCTCTTCAATACGACGGCGTTCCTGGGCAATGTAGTGTGAGCCGCACGCATTCGCGAATGGGGCGTCTTGAAAGCAGCACGAGATGCGATTGATGATTGTCTGTGCATACCTGAAGCCAGTCGGCGATTTCGAGGTTGACCTTGTTGATGCGCTTCACTCGGTCGTTGAGCGTCCGCGCAGCTTGGCCGGGTTGGAGGCTGGCCTACGGACATGATTGGCAATGTCAGAGAGCGGCCATGGAGCGGCCATGATTTGATTGGGCTGCAACGGGAGAGCATGAGGCGACATACCAACATGGCGGGATACTCGGTCCTCGCAGTGTCGTCGTCCATGGCGGGCAAGCGGGCTCGAGGAGCGGCGGGGAGGGGAGATGATTACAGATGCTGAAATAAGGCGATGCTGGGCGATTAGAAGAAAGGGTGCATGGCGATGCGCAGGCGGGAAAAGGAATTTATTTGCTGGTTAATAGCGGCGACACATGGCGATGGTGACCATGGTGATGACGGCGAGGCAGCGGAGGAGGAAATAAAGATGGGATGGAGATGGGAGGACGGATGACGGATGAACGGGATGTGGCTGGGCGGATGGCGGATGGCGGATGGGATGATGGGATACAGTTACAGTGCAGTGGTTTGGCAGCTGGCAGGCAGACAAGCCTACTAGTAAGTTGTAACTGAGTACTACTGACCACTACTGAGTACTACTGAGTAAGTCCGCCCGCAGGTGGTCTGAGACGTCTGAGACATCAACCGCCGCCGTCCATGATCCGTGATGCATCGCAAAGCCACTTTCTTCACCTTGACTCGAGCCGTTTTCGTCACCATCAGGCCCTGCGCATCCATCCTTGCCCCCTTTCCCCCCTCCACGATCCAGCCGCCATTGATGACTGAACTTGTCGAACTGTCAAGACACAGGATTGCCACGGCAGCTCCGAGTCATCCTGGTCAATAACAGGAGCCAAGTATGTGCGACTGTCAAGGTGGAGCCCGAGCTTAAGCTTAGCTTGCTTTATGCCTGATGCATCATCCCCTGAAGACCACTGGTGTAGTCCGTATTGTATTATTACTCCGTACATACATACATACGGTGGGCCCTGACCTGACCATGCAACTAAGCAAATCATTGTGCAGATTTCTGAACGATGCTCCACCACCAACCCAGCCAACACAAAACGCACAAAACGCACAAAACACACAAAACACACAAAACACCGAAAACACCGAAAACACCGCTACCGCTCCCTACTCCGTTCGCTCGGCATCACCTCACCTCAGTTGTAATCACGGGCTTGAGCCTTGAGCCATGGCCTCAGCATGGAGAGCATCCCTCTCCACACTCGATAGATACACGGCCGTCCAAGATCTGTAAGCCGAATCTCGCCAATACGCCCCGCCAAGAAGCAAAATAATCAATCCCCGTGCATTCCGTCTGCTCCCACCTGCTTTCACCTGGGCTCATCCATCCCATCCCATGCAGCCAGGCGTCCCTCCCGGAGGATAAGCGCGACGACGCCATTTCCATAGAGCAAGAGGCTTTCCAAAACTCGTCGTCGAGGGTAGGTAGCCCAGCCAGCCTGCTGCCACTTTACCTTGTCCAAGTCGGCAACGTCGCCCACGTCGCCCACGCCATCATGACTTGATGAGTAACGCGGAAGGAAACGGAAACTGTAGGATGAATATGACGCGGTCCTTCGCCAGGCAGCCTCTCCGGCCACGCCACGCCCGCCCGTTGCGGCGCGAGAACGCCCAGACACCAGTCAAGCGGGCATCACCATCGGCTCGTACCCCGACTGCGAGCCCGTAGCACAAGGCGTCACCTCGGAAGTATTCCGCTCAACCTCAACCTCGCACGCGCTCAAGGTCATCATCACCGCCCATGGCAACCTCGAGCCTCACAACCCCCAGC
The DNA here is from genome assembly GCA_018801565.1 of Epichloe coenophiala. Taxonomy (NCBI): domain Eukaryota; kingdom Fungi; phylum Ascomycota; class Sordariomycetes; order Hypocreales; family Clavicipitaceae; genus Epichloe; species Epichloe coenophiala. The sequence goes on along the minus strand of JAFEMN010000027.1, from coordinate 241,121 downwards.
GCGAAGCCTCCATCCTCACCGAGCTGCACAAACTGCAGCCCCCGCCCGAACGCATCGTCCGTCTCATCACCACGTTCCGGGACCAGGAATCTCGCTTCGTCCTCGTGTTTCCCTACCTCCCCCTCACTCTGGACGCGGTCCTGTCCCGAACCGCATCCGCTCTCCCCGCGACCCACGTGGCGTCCATCTTCGCAGATGTCAACGCCCTGGCATTCATCCACGGGCGCAAAATCCTCCATCGCGACGTCAAGCCCTCCGCCATCCTGCTCGAGTCGCCCTCCGGACCAGCCTACCTCTCCGACTTCGGCACAGCATGGCATCCCCGCCTGTCGGCATGCACGGAACCGAGCTCCAGCAAGATCCTAGACATCGGCACGGGGCCATACCGCGCCCCGGAAGTCCTCTTTGCGAACAAGGCCTACGGCGCACCCGTGGACATGTGGGCGACGGGCGTGATGCTCGCCGAGTCCATCACAAGCCCGCCCAAACCACCCTTTGCGTCGAGACCCGCGCACGAAGACGGGAACCAGCTAGGCTTGATATTGAGCATCATCAAGACCCTTGGCACGCCGACCGAGGAGACGTGGCCCGAAGCCAAAGCCTTCAAAGTTTCCCCCTTTGAGTTGTGGACCGTTTTCCCTCGGCGGTCCTGGGATGAGATATTGCCACATGCGCATGCCGAGTTTCGGGACCTCGTGGCAAAATTGGTGTGTTTCGAGTCGGGCGACAGGATGACTGCTGAAGAAGTAAGTGAATGCGCGCGTCTATGTGTGTGAGTTTGCATGACTGACGTCTCCACAGGCATTGAATCATGGATGCTTCACGAATCGTGACTAGTAACGCAAATTTTTTTTTTTTTTTTTTGCACTAGACCCTTTGAGCAACGTCATAGACTACATGCCGGTTTTGGTTTACTCTCCAAAATATAAAAAAATTTCAACATGTAAATGTGCCTGAACCTACCCCCTTCTAAATCAAAATTTCTACCATACAAGGTAAAACGTTTTATGCTTCATGACGCACATTCCCCCCCCCTTTTCCCGTGCTTCATTGCTGTCGTCTCCTCGCCGTATCTGCCCCCAGATAATCAATCGGGTTTCTGCACAATGGACAAGAATTCTGATTGCTGGTTTGGAACCATTTGTACAGACAAGTTCTGTGGAAAAGGTTGTTGCAGGTGGTGCACTTCTTGTCCGGCATGCGCTTGTCCTCCGAGATCATGCTGTAGCAAATGGCGCATTCGCTTTGCCTCTGGAGCGCAGCCATGATATTTCGCTTGAAGACCTGCAGCCCGTCAATGATGCTTCCATTGGCAAGTGTAATGGCGCCTTGCGTCGTCATGATCCAGCTCTGCCATCTCCGTTCATTGACAGCCACGCGGTTCAGGCTGGACACGGTGACGCCGTCGATGGGATAACTGGCGGGGACTTTGATGACAATGGCTGCTTGAGATTCGTCCACTTCATACCCTGCTGTCACCTCTCTGGCTGCCTTTGATACCTTGACCAAGAGCTCTTTCTCACCCCCTGATGCAGGTTGCTGTTCGGCGACCCATGCTTCAACGCTGTCAAGAGTCTCTCTCACAATGACGGGAGAGAAATATTTGGTGGTCCAAGACTCCACGGCAATCTTGGTCTGCTTAGATCTGCAATCGATATACCAGGCTCTGAACAAGCCCGGGATGAACCTGAGTGTCAAGTAGTACAGATGCACGAGAAGCCAATGCAAGCTTTGTTCTCCGGTCTCGGACTCCGCTAGCTTGACATCGTATTCGCAAATCTGTTCAAGCCCAATGTTCTCTTTGTCCAGATTTAGCGGTTGACCGACTGAGTGACCGAGAACATCAAACATGAAATTCAACAAGGGGGCCACGAGCTTCTCCGTCTTCAAATGCTGGGTGTAGTCATCTCTGATCTTGTATTGAGATGAACCATAGGCGTCGAATACCAGTTTCCAAGACAACAGGTAGCCGCGGATCGATGAGGGAAACGCAGAGAGTGCTTCATCGGAAAAGCCATCCAGACTTGGGGGGTCGAGAAATAGGGAAAGTAATTCATCAGGAAGGAGTGCGTCTGTTCGCTTCTCGTTAGTCATCATCTCCGAGCTCGCTTGCTCATCATCAGTACATACCGGTCTTGTCCAGGAGCGCATCAATCGACTTCTGCTGCTGATGTGCGGGTAATTTCTTGTGTAAAAGGTTAAATGCAGCGGTCTGGATATGCCAAGACTCGGAAGAGATCAACCCAAACAGCTCCTCTGGCTCGGGAATGCGACTGATGGCAATCTTGTCTATTTCGCGACACAGCATGCCGTCAACAATCTCCAGCGACTGCGAGTATGCGGGTCGATCGATTCTGAGTAGCTCTATCAAACCCTTGGACTTGGTTGCCGAAAAGTCTCTGAGCGCATCAGCGAGGTCGTCATTCGGTTCAGCAATTGATTCCAATGCTCTGACCAATTTGATTGATGCATGGACAAAGGGAAGCGCCTGGTTGAGGTCCACACTGGCAGCGCGCGTCCAAAGTTCACTGCAGAATTGAAGAGCAGTCTCCCAGTACGATCCATAAACCTCCGTCATACAAGGCAGAAGAACGTCGAGAGCACGACAGATTGCCGCGCTAAAGCTGGAGTTGAAGCTGGATGAATCGCCTAGCCAGGAAGTGATTTGTCTGACAGCAAAGACAATTCTGTTGTTGGTTACAGGAAGGTCGCCAGTCTCGTAGACTTGGGCCGTGAGGGCAACAAGAACCAATGTCAACTCTGCCCTTTCATCTTCCGGTGACATCGCTGCTACTTCACTGACAAGTCTGTTGCAGAAATTGCTCACTGCCTTTGAAGACTGTACGGCGTCTCCGAGCCCACTGACAAGACCCGAGGCCACCAAAGCCGTGTCTGGTTTTGCTTTGAGGTTTTCCAACTTCAGATACTTTTCCTCTACCGTGCTTGGCACGCCATGGGTTTCAATTAGCGACTGCAACAGTTCGCTGAGGACCCTAGCACTGTATGCGCCCCGGGGAGACATTTCGCGGGATTCTTTCATGGTCAGCTCTAGCAGCCCCCAGATAATTAATGAAGGGCAGTCGGCGCTCTCTTCTGGGGAAGCCCAGTCCTCGGCTTTGACAATGAATTGCTTCAGCAAGCTTCTTGACGCCATGACTATCTCTTCAGCCTCGGCTAGAGCTGCTTCGTCATCGAGAGTCAGCCATAGGCCTTGCTTCGTCATCGAGACCATTTGGTCGGATGCAAGCTGTATAATCAGGCATTGAAGAAACAGGACCTCGATCTGGAATTGGCGAGGTAGTTGGAGGCTTTCCACATCTTGGCCCAGCAATTCGCTGGTGTACATGGCCATCCTCAATGGAACAGATCGACCATCGCGGTCCCGGGCTATTGACGCTACAGTATCGTTATGACGAACCGCGCGAGGGATTGAGACAGCCCCTCCGATATTACTCGTGATTGACAAGACTGGATTGATGGGCGAATCAAGGAATGCAGCCAGTTGACTCATCCATACATTGGTGTTTGGAAGAATTTCCTCCCAAGACGCAACGCCGGACTTGATGGCTGACTTTGCTTGGAAAACCAGTGTCGGTATACTGCAGATGAGAAATGTGAGCCATTTTTGAAGGAATGCTTCATATTCTTTTGAACGGTGCTCTGACTCACCCGAGTGACTGGGCACTTGCGCGCTCCAGGCCGGCTTGGACTATTTCCACCACAGGGAGTTTGCCTCGACTTTCAGCATTGAGAATTGAAATGATTGCCGCAGCTTTGGACGAGGTGGAGACATCTTCTATTTCAGATGAAGAGAGGAGCTGCGCTACAAGTTCTGTGTGCAGTGGGCCTTGGCTGAATATCGTAGGCTTTGATCGTGCTAGCATCTCAATCATTCGCAGAACAGGATCTGGCCGTTCAATAGACTTGGAAAGCCGGTCGACTAGTTCGACGCCAAGCCTGTGGCACATTTCGTCCGACATTGTCTGATGAATAACGGCCGTCTCCAACATGTCCCATGCCTCAGACTGCGAATCCAAGATCGCCAGAGACTGTGAATATAAGGTTTCCTGTAGCTCTTGGCTCTCCCTTGACAGAAAGGCAGCATTTTCTTGCGATAGTAAGCCTGTGAGCATCGAGTTTCGAGTGTGCTGATCAGCGAGCTGCAGAGACTCTTTCATCCACAGACGCCACATCTCTTGATACCCCACATCACAATCATCGATTGCGCCAAGAATGCCCAGGCACGACAGCAAAGCATTCGCAGAGGCGGATGTCGCAACCTTATCAATACCATCTTCAGCTGCAGTCCGCAGGAACATGGCAAGACGCTTTCCGTTGTCGCCGTTGAACAAATGCCGCGACGTGCTCAGCGCGTATTCTGCTATTTGGGCAGCACCAAAAGGCTTCATGTTACGGCTTTCGAGAAGTGAAACGCATTGAGAAATAATCCTGGCGGAGGGGCTAGATGTTTGATCCGGTAGACTTGCGCTGCCGTTTTCCTCCACTCCAGGAAATATCTGGCCGACAAGCGCAAACCAACGTCGACCTTGTTCAGCAATCCTCGACTGAGATGATTTGTAATCCTTGGAGACTTCGGGAAGAGACCCCGAGATATTGGTGCATAACATAGTGCTGAGGCGGTTCCATTCTTCGGCCGACGCTTGGACAACTTCGGAAGAAGATTGGATGGCTGCCAAGTGCGCTTCAACAAAGATAGACATGGCATTCGGGCCTGTAGGGATGGTGCTTGTCTCGGATGTTGAGAAAAGAAACTGTTCCAGAAGTGGAAACAAGTGTTCCTGAGCAAAGAAAAGTTTAGCGTCATTAGGCAGTTGACTCATGGACCTTTTGGCAACGTCTATGAAACATTTCCACGAGTACGATGTGCTTGTTCGAGGTTCTTCCCTGTTTGTGATTCCTGCCTTGACGGAAGTAAGCAGATTTGAAGCCATATCGAGACCAAGCGTGTCAGCAGGGATGAGGGCGAGTAGTTGATCGAGGGCTTCCCAAAATTTGGGCGGGCTTCCTTGCGAGCCTTTAGAAATAAAAGATTGAAGACGTGTGACAGGCGACTTCTTTTCATTTGAGGCTGAGGACCAAAACGAAGCATTTTGCTGAGTAAGTTTCGTCAAGGCTCTGACGTATTCTAGTGCAGATCCTGCCTGGCTCGACTTGAGGCCGCCGGTGACAAAAGCCTGCATCACTTTGGTCGATGTTGCGTAGGGCAGTTTGCGATCCAGGCATATGAATAGCAATTGACACACTGTTTTCCTAACGGTCGATTCCTTGAGGGTAATGGTCTTCCACACTATCTCCTCGTTGAAATACGCGTCGTACTTGTCGATGACCTTTTTGAGACCTTCATCGTCGACTCTTTGAAGTAGACCCATGACAAGCGACAGACTCGAGGTGACCACCCGATAGTACTTGGCCTCAGCGTCCTCGGAAGTAGTGGACCGCTCATCGCTCAATGTGTCTTGCGTCTCTCGAATAGCTTCACAGGCAAAGTCCAAGATCTGAGGCTGGCACTTGACCCAAAACGCCGTCAGCTTTTCGGGGGTCGTTAGAAATGATGATATCCCATCACGAGCAGCTCTTGCAACAACCCTATCGCGATCGTACAGTCCAGCAAGCCAAGGGCCAACGACCTTTGGAACATGGCGCTCCATGCGCTTTCGTGCAGATCGTAGCAGCTCTGACTGTAGTGCGTGCGACAGCTCTCGCACCCGTCTTGAGTTGTCTATGGAGATGCGAGCATAGACTTGTGTCTAGCAATAGCCATGAGACATTAGTTGATATGTTTTTGCTGTGCTATTGAGTTGTCAACGTGACGGCAAGGGAAACCTCCAAACCTACCCAGATGTCAAGGAGGGCCTCTTCCACCCCACCATCCTGTTCGAATGGATGTGTTTGCGCATATTGAATGAGGTCCTCCAGTCCCTTGGCCTTGGTCGTGCTATCCTTTTTCAGGACGTTTTTCAATGACACTACGACATTGGGATCTGAGATGACCGCAAAGGACGGTGGTTCGGCGAGGTAAGACAGTGACCCGGCAGATGCGGCGCTGCTGAAACCGAAACCACCACCAGGCGCAGATGGGAAACCCCGCTGCCCGCGCTTCATGGCGATGGAGCTGTCCAAGTTGAAGACCAGGGATTGCCTTACGCCAGAAACCAGTAGACGTTGGTATGAATGATGGCTGGCCGCATTTATATATGTTGCGCGGTGACTGTGACTGGGCTGTCTCTGTTCACCAGTGTCGTGTCGTCTTGTCCTGACGGCACGATGCGATGCTGCCACAGGCGAGCAAATGATGTCACGGCAAGTGGTTTTTTTTTTTGGCACCAGGCACTGCGTTTAGTGCAGAGGAAGGAAGGAGCCACCTGCCCCTGCCACCGAATGACAGAGTCATGCCGGAGGGGAGGAGCAGAGAAATTTAAATGATTTGTGGGCCCCGGCAGACCGTCGAGAACTCGAATTGCTCGAACGACATGAGAGAGCAGAGAGCTGCTAGCTTGTGAGCTGCTAGCTTGTGAGCTGCTAGCTTGTGAGCTGCTAGCTTGTGAGCTCATCTCATGTTTAGTCTGAAGATGTTAGATTGAAAATTTTTTTTTACGATCGGTTGTTGCACTTGCCGTGAACATGGAAACCGCTTACTCCAGACTCGCAAATCCGCCACAGCCCGGAGTCTACCATTGCTATGAAGCGACGGGACGAAGACACTTATTTGACGCCTTTGGTGACCTGTAGAGCTAGCATCAAGGTTCAGGACGCCGACTCATATGCGAGAGACAAGCCATTGCATCGGTGACGCGAATGTGCCGTTTTAAGACGGCAATTTTGGAAGAAACCTTGGCAGTGCCGGGTTGTGACTTGTGAGGCCAGCTTTGACATGAGCGTATAGAGATGGAGCTAGGAGTGCCGTCAATGGTGGGCTGTCAAAGGAAATACCAAAGACGTCTCTTTTTATTTTCCACTGTCATCGTCATGTCTGTGAGAGTTTTTGGATTAAACTTTCTATTCATCTCAATGAACTGTTGAAATTATCTACATCTACAGATGATCACATGATTTGCGTAATTATCTGTCAAGAGATTGCCTTGATCTTGCGAAAGACGGAGGAATGCTTTGCGGTAGTTAGAGTACTGATTAATTAAAACTGTGCAAATACATTATCTAGGAGGTAGTAGATTCACAACTGAGTACAACGGCCATTTTCAAATATGCACAAGTTTACTGATTCTTGTCCTTCTTTCCCGTCAAAGCCCCTACAGCACTTCCGAGGCCGAGTCCATCGAGGACCTTGTTCAGTCCCAGGCTTCCGAGTAAATTGTCGAGAAGCCCGCCGAGTCCAAGACCACTCAGCTACATGAGTCTGTTAGTATATTTCATCAATTTTCAACGTACTCAAGCATGCCACTCACAAGACGTCCCACCAGGCCGAGAACACCATTGAGCAAGAGCCCAACTGCAGCGATGATCTGGGCCAATGGCTCAGAGAGAAGACCCCACAAAGGGTTCAGCTCCTTCTTCGCATGCGGCATCCCCTCGATCTTGCGCCTGGCGTTATAGATGGTCTCCGTGACATTGCCTGTGAGCTAGTGGGCATGTCAGCATGTGGACTCGATAGAACCATGAAAGCTTCTATACACGATAAGCCTACCTCTTTGAGAACCTCTGCAAGATGGTGCTCCTCGGGAGTGGCATCCTTTGTAGCAGACTTGTGCTTGGCATTTCTCTGAATCCGTCCATCGGGATCCATGCCGCGAATGACGCCGTTGCTCTCAGTCAAGATCTTATTACCTTCCTCGATGAGCGGCTTCACCTCCCTGACGAGTTGCTCCTCGTCAAGCTCCTCCCTTGGTGTGCTCTCCGCTTTGTCGACCTTGTCGGTGATCATCTTCAAGATGGGCCGAATCTTGTCGAGGGATTGCTCAATAGACGCGGCCAGTTGACCGGCCAGTTCCTTGTCCTTTGCTTGCTGCTCTCGCTTCTCCTTGTCCTCGGAACACTCTGTTGGCTCGGGAGGGATGTCTTCAAGAAGACTGACATGGCCGATGGTATTGCCCTTTGTTGCATTGACCACGTCGCCGTCATCATCGATTTCTTTGCCAGCGCAGATACTCAGATCACCACTGACTAGCTTGGCAATTACATTGCCGTCCTCATCCACGACATTGCCCTCGCGGTTCACCTTGCGGCCGGCGAGGGGGCTTCTCTTCTTCTCGACTTTGGGTTCCTCCCATCGTTCAGCTTTGCCGACAACGTTGCCATTTTTGTCGACCACGTCCCCGTCTTCGTCAACGGAGCGGCCGTACAATGTCTTTGTATCACCGGTTGTCAATCTTCCGACTACTTCACCCGAGGGGGTGACCACTTTGCCGTCCTGGGAGATTGTGCAGCCGGAGAGTCCGGCAAACGGACCTTCACGAGAGCCCTCGCGCTCGAATTCAGAGACCAGCTCGGCTTTCCCGATTTTCTCGCCCGACTCGCTCATGATGTTTCCTTCCTTGTCACACATTCGACCGACCAGGGATTTAGGGTCGCCCTCGACAACACGTCCGAAAATCTGTCCATTCGAATCCACCACGTTGCCACCCTTGTTCACTCGCTTTCCCGCGAGAGAGGACATGTCAACTTCCGCCTGGGGAACCTCCTCAGGCTTATCCCACGGCTTCGCGTTTCCATTGACGTCTTCGCGACGATCCAGAACATCACCGTCTTCATTGACGCGACTGCCCTTGGCACGATTTGGGTCGCCCTCGGTGACCTCGCCTACTTGCTTGCCGTTATTAGCCATGATACGAATTCCGATGACCTTGCCCGAGTCATTCCAGATTTTCCGAGATGAGGATTTCTCCGCACCTCGTGCTTCCCGAGATGAGGACTTGTCCGCACCTCGGAGCAATCTAAGCTTTCTCGCCCTCAAACCCACCTTGTTCCTTGATTTTTCATGTACAAGTCCTCATCTCGGAGCAATCTAAGCTTTCTCGCCCTCAAACCCACCTTGTTCCTTGATTTTTCATGTCAAAAGTTCCCATCTCAGCTCCGCCGCCCCACTTCCAACACAAGCACGGACTAAAAGCTGCCCCACCCAAAACCCCGAAACCCTTGCAGCCAGCCGCCTCACAGCTGCAACTTGAGAAAAGAATTCTGCCGCTTGCTCTCACCCTCCTCACCGCCCAGCGCACCAAATTCCTATAAAAAAGCCTCCTCCCACCCTTCCTTTCACCTTTTTTTTTCTTTTCTCTTCATGTCGACAATACTTCAGTATGCCTGCCCCTAACTGCTCTCTGCCTTTCACCACTCGCAATCCTCGCTAACACCCACCCCAGAAGAATCATTTCTATAGTATTCGACCTCCTCTTGGCTCCCTAAAAGAGCCACAGAATCCACCCTGGTTGATGATTGTATATCCTCGACACCCCAGAGTGAAAGCTTTGGTCCTCTCGATCTGTCCGCAAGGATGGCGACATTGGCGTTCGCGCCGGTGGTTGTATAGAGAGATGTTCCTTTTTGGCTATGGCAACATGGTCGGGAAGCTTTATTGATGATCTCGACCCCGTTCGTGGTCTGCCTTTGGGCGCATGGGCGGGGTGGGTGTTGACGGACGTCTGACAGGCACTTTTTTTTTCTTTCTTTTCATTGCGGTCTGGGCTTGCTCGGGCGTGAGGAAGAGTTTCTTTTTTTTATTTTCTGAGCACCGAGTTGGGTGTGTTGTGGCGCCGGCCCTCAAATTGCTGGCGCTGTGACTTTGACCTCGCGTACACATTTCCTTGTCCCCAAGCGTTAGCCCATACATTTCCCCTAAGAATCTAACACACTTCGCGCCCCACGTCCCCATGTCCACCCACGCACAAGCACTAACTGCAGATTTTGCCCCACGAAAATTTCCATTTTTCGTCCAAAACCCTGCTGCCTCCACTCCCCTCCCCAATAAAAAAAGTGAAAAATAGGGAAGCAAACAAAACACGCTTATACTACAGAACTGTAAATTTCATCAGCAAACGCCCCAGCTACCTCGTACTCAGTCACATCTGAACCAACTCCACGCCTCCAACTTCTACATGTACATCTCCGACTTCACAAATACAACCGCAACCAACATGGTCCGCACTCTCTTTATACAGGAGCGGCGCTGAATAAATTTCACTGCTAGATTATAAGGGGTAGCGATAAGCAACGATGGCGCATCTGGATGAATAACGAATCACCTAAGCTTATACCCATGCTACCGTCAACGTCCTAACAATGCAATCCCTGAACGGAAAACAAAACCCAATAGCCAGCCTTCCAGACGACATTAGTCTACGAAATCCATCCATCGATTGATATGTCCGGACAGTCGCTGTTCCTCTACCAAAGCTTGACGCACACGCCTCTGGCATCAGAACAATCTACAGAAACAGCAACAGCAATTCCATATGTTAATGCAATTTGTACTGGATTGGATCCCTTACTCCTCTGCCTCTGCGACCCGTCCATCCTCGCTTTTCGCTCATACTTGATATGCTCGTCCGCTGTGCGATCGACCAATCGTCTTGAAGTTTTGATACGTGCCATCTGCACCCATCACGTCAAACCGTTGCAAACCCATCACTTCAGACGCCCAACCGCTAAAGTAGAAGCCAGTCACCACGACAAAGTAGGTCAGCACTAAGATGCTGCCCTTGAAATAGTTGCTCTTCCCTTCGCCATACACGTAGCTCAGCAGAAACACGCACAGAATGACCGTCACCATGTCCCACTGGGGGAACAGCAGCGAAAATGTGTAATTGCTAGGATCGCCGCCGCTGGGTATGTTGGGATACACGGCTGAGAAGAGCACTAGCGCCGGGATTTGTAGCAGACTCACTTGCAAGGCGTACGCAGAACCAATCTCCATGGACAGGGCAATGTTGCCGTTCATAGCAAACGAGATGGCGTTCTGCAGAGAGATGCGTCAGTGCCTAGACCTGGGGAAAAGAAGGGGAAAAAAAAAGAAGAAGAAAAAAGAAAAAAGAAAAAAGAGAAGCTCGACAGAACAGCGAGACCATCGACAATAGTAGGACTCACCAAAAATTCAGTGGTGTTGGGAACCAGGGCAAACAGTGTGATGCCCAAAAATTTCTGGTCAATCGCAAAACTCTCCAACACAACATCCACCGTGTCAACCAATATCTCTGCAATGACAGCATACAGGACGGTGGCACCCAGGAGAATGATGGCGCTCTTGGAACGGCTCCAGTTTGGTGCATCATGGGCCCCGTGGCCACCAGCATGCACAGTGGCCGTCTCGGCTGCTGCTATGCCCTCGTCGGCGGCGGGCACTGGATGATGTCGAATCGACCCGTGCTGACCTGGCATGGAGGATGATTTGCGCGAACGCTCTCGATCTCGAGATGCAAGGGTGGCAGCAGCGGCCGCAACCTGGGCAACCTCATGCGCGAGGGCGGTGTTGTCAGCTTGGCTGAGACCTGGCACATTGATGGTTGACCCCTTGGGGGGAACCACGTGAGGCGTCGCGGGAACACCGTTGGCATTTGCATCTTGGGCAACGACGGACGTCTGACGACCAACTTCTTCGGCTCGTGGTTGCAATCCTACCTGTTTGAGCGACTGTCCCAGGATGCGTTTGTACAGGTGAGACTCGCTGACATCGGCTCCTGTGGTATCGGCCGCAGACGGTTGTGAGGCTCGCAAAACAGACGAGTGCTGCACATCCTCGTGTCGCTTCTCTTCCACCTCTGCGTTCCAGATCACTGCCGCATGAGTCCGCAGTGTGAACCAGAGGCCGATGAGATACGAAAAGAATAGCATGGCGGCTGCCAGGTAGCAGTAGGGCCGCACCGCCTCGAGGTAGAATCGGTCATCCAACGCGGGTGCCTGGGAAAAGTAGCATCGCCGACAGTCGCGAGATTCACCGGGGCTGTCGCTCCCACCCGGGCCCAAGTCTTCGCAATCCGTACAGCTCAACTCGTGGGTTCCGTAAATCTGGTAGAACAGTGTTGGGCCGAATGCGCCAACAACGGCGAAAAGAAGCATGGTGGACGTGACACCCGCAGATCTTGCGTTGAACCTCTGCGTCTTGCGTTTCAGGGCACCAAAACACATGGAGATGCCGGGCAGAAACAAGATACCGGCAAAGATGCTTCCTACAATACTGCCTTCGACGAGGCGTCCCTTGCCCTGGCTGAGAGCAACGCAGTAGAGGAACACCTCGACCACCGTGGCGAAAAAGGCATTGACGGCGGCTCCTAGCCCCATGGACGATTGAGCCGAGATGGATGCCACAGCCTGCCCGATGAAGTAGGCTAGCGGAATGATGGACAAAAGCCCAGCACTGAACAGGAAGGCGGGTGAGGTGATGAGGTTTTCCCAGTGCAGCATTCCCTCCAGAACCCACCAGTCGAAAATCACGAAGCAGACGACAGCCATGAGATTGATGAGGAAAATGTTCGTCCCGTCAACGGTGTACTTCCAGTATTTGGATCCCACAGCGCGGTAAGTACAGACCAGGATAGAGGAGTCGGCGTCATCATCGCTTCGCAAATAGTCCATGTGCGATTCAAACGATAGCGCCAGAGGATGACGGCGCAGGTGATCAAAGACGAGTATGGTCACCTTGCCCATGGGGATCCAAAAGACAAGAAACCAGCATATGGCCGAAGTGATGATCAGAGACGGCGAGATGAGGCAGTAAAAGAAGACGAAGAAGATGACACGGCCAATGTTCCACTCTCCACGGCCAAACAATCGTCTCTTCAGACGAGGGTGCATGTCGCGAGATCCGCCACGTCTTCCTCTTCCTAACAGACTCTCCGTCTCGCTGCGCTCAGAGTCGATACTTTGACGAGACCGCCCAACAATGGATCGGTTGCGGTCAGGGCCGAAAAAGAGTCCTCCGTATTCCAAGTCGCCATTCTGCCACTGCTCATACTCGGCCATGGTTCTGCCTTCATCTTGATCCTCATGCATGTAAGCCTCATCCTTCTCCAAGCGCACAAACTTCCCAAACGGATAAAAAAGGTATTGTGCAAGGCCCCAGAGAACTCTGCCATACTCTCTGCCACTAGGAGCTGCTGAAAAAAGCAGACATGCAATGGCGCCAAAGGCAGCGAGACTGGCCATCCACCAGCCAAACACCAAGGTCCAGACCAGGTTGAAGAGGACCAGCCAATTACTGACGTGGCCGCCCGGGGAAGAATGTATGTCCGCCTGAGCGAACTTTTGGATGGATCTATCCTTTTTGTACAGAGCGGGTTTCCAGACCCTGATACCAAAAGGATGTGTCTGATTGATTGCCTGTTGCCTGTCCTTGAGAGTGAAACTCTCGGCATCACTTGTACCGTCATCCGAATCGCAATCGACGTCATCTTCAAGCGGCATTTCATCAATGCTCTCCTGCTCCTCGTCCTCCTCGTCCTCCTCGGTCGTCGTTGTCGGCACGCCGATCCGAGCATCAACTTCATCTTCTGCCTCCACACCGCGAGTCGACTGCAGTCGCGACAAGGACCCAGTTTGCTGTTGAGTTCTTCGACGGATCGTATATCCCTGACGCTCGGCTTCGACTTCATGCAAGTCATCATCGGCTGAAAATACATCACCTCGATGTGGGGTGTTGGACGAGGTCCTTCTTGGTAACGGCGGCTTTCGCAAACGAGAAAACGACTTGACCCTATGAGGTGGCTTTATCCCTGGTCGTGATTGTTGGGGAGCATCTTTCGGAGTCGATCGCTCTTGTGAAGACTCGCCTCGTGTTTGGCTGCTACTCGCGGTGGTGGGGTTGTTTATTGAGCCTGCTCGTGGACCACGTCAGATGTGTCGCAATATTGTAATGCACGAAGCACTTCACTCGGGGCACAAGAAAAGATGAGCAAAAGAAAAGGAAAGCAAAGGCCCTAGTGGAAGCGTTGGCGCGTACCATATCCAGCACCTTCTGGTCGGTGTCGCACGGTGTCACTGGATTGATAGCTTTCTCCAAAGTCATCTCCTGGCTGACCAGCTGCCGAGTCGCCGGTATTGTGGCTCGCATCAGTGGGTGATGTCAGAAGAGTTGAGCGACGTCGTGCAGACGCGCCGTCCTGGTGTGAGGATTCCATGGCTCACGGGGAGCGGCACTGTGGCCGAACGAGTAGTTGGTGTCGTAGCGAGGCAAGCCAAGTTTGTTGACGCGACGATGTTGAGCGAGGTCGGGCAAGAAAAAGAAAAGAGAAAGCAGTCGACAGGGCCGGCGGTGGCAGGCGGCAGGCGGCAGGCGGCAGGCGGCAGGTATGTCTTAGGAGGAAGGGTATACAAAGAAAGTCCAGAGCCAGAAGGAGAATACGCGGCACCGACGGGCCTCAAGGTGGTTGAGGTGTTGAGGTGGTGCAGCGGGACCAATGGACCAATGGGGCGGAGGACTGGAGGACTGGACGGACAAGTGGACAAGGGTTAGTAATAGGGTGTGGCGTTGGCAACGGCGTGATGGATGCTTTGGTGGAGATTGAATCTGGAGAATCGACAAGAAGCTCTGCTAGTCGAAGCTTGGGTTCCCAGGGAAGTGGGAGAAGCCGCGACCAACACAAGTCGAGGTCGAAGTCGAAGTCGAAGCAGAAGCCGAAGCCGAAGCCGAAGCAGACGCAGACGCAGACGCAGACGCAGACGCAGACGCAGAAGCAGGGATGGCGGGCGGATGGTGGATGTCACGAGACACGGGATGTAACGGTCGCGTCAAAGTAATGATAACAATGAGTCGTACATGTATGTACGGACTAAGCTTAGCAGAAAAGGGAAAGCTTCCACGTCAACGTCGACTCGAGTGGACTCCCTTCTTGTTTTGACTTTCTGATTATTATCTTGATGAAGCCAGATGGATTCGATGTCACTTGTCAATATGTTGGTGCACACGCCAAGGGCTGCCAAGGGCTGCCAAGGGCTGCCCAACCTGACACGTCCGTAACACGGTTGCACGGTCATTGTTCGTCACCCGCACATTATCAAATTATCAACCCAGCTACATAGCACGAGCACGGCCTTGGCGTGAATTATCAAGTTTGAGATACTGCCATCATCCACACTTTCTCATGACACATCTGACACATCACTTCTCCGTCACCTCTTGTGCCATGTGCCCTTCCATTCCACATTCCACCCCAGCACGCGCCTTTTACCCACCTGCCCCCTCCCGTGACGCTGTGACGGGGATGGATAAGTGCCAAGCATGCAAGTTTATCATGTCGACTATGTACGGAGCAATGTGTGGAAGATCTAGAAGGCAGCATGTGTCTTGTAGCCAGCGATTGACTCCCGGCCGCTCTAAACGTTATCTGGACTGACCATGACCATTCATCTCGCAGCAACAGACTTTGTCGTGGCCGTTTTGGATGCTGCATTATGACACCTCCCCCGCTCACAGCGCTGCGAGTGCTGTGGCTCGCGGCGGGCACAGCGGGTGCCCCAGTCTTTTCAGCCACAGCTCCGTGCGGAGTATGTACTCCGTACGGAGTATACAACTGGATATTCGGAGCACGGCAGAACCCTTGTTCCGCAGCCACTTTCAAGGAGGAGCTCTGGTCTTGTCGGTCGTAGTTGTGGCTAACCAGACAGACGTCTGAGACTGCTTACGAGACGCCCCGGCAGCCTTGTGCTCATGCTCTCATGCTCAACAACAATTGGCAAGCCAGCTTCACCTCCATCGCAACGGGTGCACAAACTCAACCTCCGTTCGCTATCCACGCCGAGCATCCGCGACCCTGACCAACTTGATCTCGCAACTCCTCCCATTTCCTCACCGACGGCGTTCTAGCCGCGATCAGAGCTGCTTGCGGTGCCCTTTCTGCCACCCCCGAAAAGCTTCGCATTTTCTCTCCAGCATCCCTCCTCGGAGAGCGCATTACAACCATGGCGCTCGACGAGTACTACCACAATAAGATCGAGGCGATGAAGCTCGAGATCATAAAGGGTCAGGCGGCTCTGTGCCGCCTCGAAGCCCAGCGAAACGACTACAATTCTCGCGTACGGTTACTCAGAGAAGAGCTGGGACTGCTCCAACAGCCGGGTTCCTATGTCGGCGAGGTGGTCAAGGTCATGGGCACTAAGAAAGTGCTTGTCAAGGTCCACCCCGAAGGAAAATATGGTAAGGACGTTACGACTATTTCTCGCAAACTGAGGAATCCTCACTTACCAACTTGCATTCACTGATGAAAACGCTAACGTCGCATCGCAGTGGTCGATGTCTCTGACAATGTCGACGTCACCAAACTCACAGCCGGCAAGCGTGTCACACTCATCTCCGACAGCTACAAGCTCGAAAAGCTCCTTCCATCCTCTGTTGACCCCCTCGTCTCTCTCATGATGGTCGAAAAGGTCCCCGACAGCACATACGACATGATCGGTGGCCTGGACCAACAGATCAAAGAAATCAAAGAAGTTATCGAACTTGGCCTCAAGCACCCCGAGCTCTTTGAATCTCTAGGAATCGCCCAACCCAAGGGTGTTCTTCTTTATGGCCCCCCCGGAACAGGCAAGACTCTTCTCGCCCGAGCCGTGGCTCACCACACCGCCTGTAAATTCATCCGTGTCTCTGGCTCGGAACTCGTTCAGAAGTACATTGGTGAAGGCTCCCGCATGGTTCGGGAGCTCTTCATCATGGCCCGAGAACACGCGCCATCCATCATCTTCATGGATGAAATCGACTCCATTGGTTCGTCTCGAGTAGAGGGCTCATCGGGCGGTGATTCAGAAGTCCAACGCACCATGTTGGAACTGCTCAATCAGCTCGACGGCTTTGAGCCCACCAAGAACATCAAAATCATCATGGCGACCAATCGTCTGGACATCCTGGACCCGGCTCTCCTTCGTCCCGGTCGCATCGACAGAAAGATTGAGTTCCCGCCGCCCAGTGTCGAAGCGCGAGCGGATATTCTCAGGATTCACAGTCGCAAGATGAACCTGACGAGAGGCATCAACTTGACCAAGATTGCGGAGAAGATGAACGGGTGTTCGGGTGCCGAACTGAAGGGTGTGTGCACCGAGGCTGGTATGTACGCTCTGCGAGAAAGAAGAGTGCACGTCACGCAGGAGGACTTTGAGCTGGCCACTGCCAAGATCTTGAACAAGCATGATGACAAGGAGGTTTCATTGGGTAAGCTGTGGAAGTAGAGTGAGTGAGTGCTATGTGGTCATGGCGGTTGCAGAGCATGGTGCGCCGCGTGGTGCGCCGACTCGGTTTGGTCCTAGTACATAGATGACGGACTGCCGCCGGCTGTAAGGATAGCTAAATGTACCAATCATTCGAACACGATTTGTGTCAAGTTGACGTGTTTCTGAATGCCGTCTCTGTGTGGGTATCCGGCCAAGTCACGAGCGCAAGGGCCAGGCTGTCATCAGTATTATGATGGTCATCAATGAAGCTGTCGAGTCTCTCTCATCACCGCCAAGCCATGTGATTTAACATGAAAAAAATATTTAGCACTTGATACTTGAATCAAGGCGTCCAAGTCATTTATCCGCCATAGCAATAAGTTCCTCACCCACATGCCACTTCTTGTAACTCTCATCACACCCATCTCACCCTGCCACCTTCAACCATGGACTCTTACACAGCTCTCCTACGGCACCGCACGAATATATCGCCTCACGACAACCTCAACCCACCTAATCCAACTGCTTCTCGCCCTCGGGAGAAACAACACCATGCCTACCGTTGTACGGCGACACCT
Organism: Epichloe coenophiala; assembly: GCA_018801565.1. Classification (NCBI taxonomy): domain Eukaryota; kingdom Fungi; phylum Ascomycota; class Sordariomycetes; order Hypocreales; family Clavicipitaceae; genus Epichloe; species Epichloe coenophiala. The sequence continues at coordinate 223,440 of JAFEMN010000027.1, read as the reverse complement.
CGGCTGGTTTCCAGCCCTGCCTTCCGAGGAAGTCCCCGTCCTCCAGCCTGTAGACTTGGACATGAAGAGGACGGCAGCACTTGATCATTTCTTTTTCATTGTCGCTTCCGAAACCCCATGCCGAGAGGTCGCCGCCGGGGCAGGTACCTTTACTCACAACGAGGTCATTAGTTTTTTTTTTTTTTGCCTTTCCTTCGCCGAAGCAGTCATGGAGGAAAAAAAAAAAAAAGGGACTCACTCAAAGCCATGAGAAGATGCTGCTCCGCCAAAAACTCAATACAATCGCCGCTCTGGGCCGGACACGGATTCATAAAGTACCGACCCTCCTCATCCAGCCCCGTCACCTGGAAGATGTTCAACACATCATGCACGTCCGACTCCTCGAGGCCGAACTCGCGCGCCGCCCTCGTCAGGTTCGAGTGGCAGTGGAAGTCGTACTGCGCGCCGCCCGCCGCCAGGACGGCGCTGACGTAGGGATCGCACCGCGTGCCGAGCAGGTCGTGGACGCGGCCGCCGTGCCGGTCCACGCCGTACCAGTCCAGGCTGTCGTGGATGATGGTGGCGAGGGGCCTCATGTAAGGCAGGTTGGACCAAAGACGGTCGTGCGTGCTGACGTGCGAGGCGTGGAGTTGCTTCGTGCGGCTGGCCCAGAAACGTTCTCTCGGATTATGACGGTTCCAGATGTTTAGATCGCCTGGGGGTTTTTTTTTTTTTTTCTTAAAAAATTGGTGTTGTTTTTTTTTGCTTTCAACAGACTAGGCGGACAAAAAAAAAGTACATACATACCGACTTGGGGGCCCTCGGGGGTGCTGATTCGCACAATCGACCCGGCGGGTGCTTCCCATGCTCGCCCGGAGCGGATGGGAAGGGTGAATTCGTGGATGAGAACCCTGGGAGCCTTTTGGATGTTCGTGTAAGACTCCTTGTTTACTGACAGGGCCGAGCTGGCCGTGGGGAGATACGCGGGCGGTGCTTTGGGGATCTCGTCCCTGGCTTTGAGTCGCTCTTCGATGCTTCTTGGTCCGGATGGGTGGGGGGGGGGCATTGTTGGGTTTTGGCTTTTGCCCGATGGGTAGTAATATGTTTATTACGATGTCGAAAAAGACAAGAGATTATTGCACGTGGTGAAGTCGCTGGAACAGTAAGTCGATGGACTTGCCAGTCAATGGTTTTCATTTGTCCGAAGCAAGCTACGGAGTACATATGTATTACCTGGGACGAAAAAAAATCCCTCTTCTGCCTAGGGTAAGTTGTCTTCTCTCTTTGTCTTTGCGGCGGGCCTCAGGAGGGGGAGGGGCCGATGGGGAAAGAGTGGGGCCGAGATTACATATGTACATGTATACAGTATCGTCAGGTTCGGGAATTGCATGATACCAACAAGTTCACAGATGGAGTTTGTGTTTATGTCATGGATATTTCACAGTAGAGTACACAACGCCTTATGTAAACAAGGCAAGTTGTCTCGAAGCCCATCTTCACTGCCACAAACTGGGCTGTCGAGTTGTGCAGTGAAGTGAGAGGGGGTCTAGAGTTTCAGATCGGCATGATGACAACTTGACGGGATCTGCGCAGTCGGTCTCAGTTGCGGCTTCAACTCCGACAAATCAAATGCGCGGTCAGACGGCTACTCTGGTTCTTCTCCGTATGTATGAAAACTGAAGCTCTCTTGTTGGCTCTGTGACCCATCATCAGCCACGCCACCACCAGGCCTTGCTTGGCCTTGGCAAGATCGGCAAGGACCCAAGGACCCTGAATCTTCTTCTCTGAACCATAATCGAAGCAAAGGTCAAAAGGAGGAATCGGCGACCTGATTACCGTTCATTACAGCACAAGAGAAAGAAACATATCAGACATCGTGGAAGATGTAAGTAAACCCACACACATAGTCCGTATGTACATAACATGATAACGTACATGTCCCATATCTCCGAGATTTCCATCACATGACCTTTTCCGACACATCCAACAAGCAAAGAAAGCGATTGATACAAAGCGGTTGGCTTCGCACATTGCTTACTGAGATGCATTCGATTATCGCGCTGTTATGACGTCAATCTCGTGTTCAGTGCGGCGACTCACTCGTGTTCTCCAAGTAAAGTGACGTACATGTACGGATCACAACAGCTCCCTCGGAAATGAACATTGTCTGAACAATTCCGGTCATGGAAAAAGGAGGCAACCGGCAACTTCCCACCCCTATTACCAAAAAAAAAAAAAAATTACATGCAAAAAATACATGCATGATGAATCGCCAACCGAAGCCCCCTGTGATATCGCTGGTGGTTGTCCATAAGCCGCCGCTAAAATAACATTTAAATATATGTAGTTGCTGTGACGTACATTCGGCCCGGAGAAATGGAACAACGTCTCCAAAAACACGAGTCCATTCGGTCTAGTGGATGCTTTGCATAAGGTTGGGAGCCGGCCGTGGACAAAAGTGGAATTTCTAGAGATTCCGACAGGTTCTCGACCCGATGCGCCACGAAGCAGTGTGGTTGGTACATAATTTATAAACAGGCGGATGACAGATGACGCAGACGAGACAAGGCGGTTAACCAGCCAGGCCGGGTTGCCCAAAGCTGGCTGATGCATTTCGCGATTCACAACATGGAGGATTCTAGATTTCCCCGTGTGCCAGTGTGCCAGCCCGTCTCGACAAATACGATGACACGGACAAAGTCCAGATGTCAACCTGTCAAGAGTTGCCCCGAGCTCGTGCTCGTGAGGCCCCCCCCCCCCTGCTTACCGATGTCGATTCTTTCCACACGCGACTAGCTATTTTATTAGTGCGAGTTCTGTCGTCAAGCCACAGTGTCCCGTGTTTTAATTCGTACTGTACGGATTACAACAAAGCGCAAGATAAGAGGCCACCTCCAGGCATTCACATTGTTGCTTTTGCTCCCTTTTGCGCCTGCTTCCGGTTTTTATTTTTTTATTTTTTTAATTCTTCTGCAAGGGAGGACAAGATAAGATGCGGTCCGGACCAAGTCGTATTCTACCTAGACGACGACTATTGTTAGACAATAAAAGTGTGATTCCTACGGAGTGATGAGGAAGCAAATCAACTTCAATGTACCACCTACTAACTAGTTTGTGCAGATGGATGATGCATTTCCTGGGGTTGCAGATATCGACTTTGTTTTCGAACCCCCATCTGATACTAGCGCTTGTGCCCTGGTTGAGGTGAATCGTCTAGCGCAGTCGGTTTTCGCGATTTGGCATCTTGTCCTCTGTCATCACCAAGGTCCGGCCATCTTGCATTGTCCTCTGCCACGAATCGAGTAACTTGTAATGAATGGCATGGCATGGCATGACATGGCATGACATGGCAGTGCAATGGCACTTGCAATCAAATTAAAAGGCTTCACACCACAGCCCTCGGCCCCCCCTTTGCATCATCTACACATTCATGTGCGACCCATGGCAACCAGCCCGCGCCTACCTGATCCGACAAACGTCACGTCAATTGATCTCTTCATGCCCATCAACTTTGTTGTCGTCTGGTGCTGTAAATAGAAAATAATAAACCTCAAAATTAATCTTGCTCCTGCGGAGCCACACATCCTCCATCCACCCCCCCCCTCATAAAACGCCACCGACAGAGAGTGTGCGCGCCCTGTGGCTCACTGGCTCCAGTGTGCGATCCCTGGACGAACGGGGACGTGGACAAATCGAGTGCCCGCCTTCAGGCCCGGTCAGGGACCAGACCTCTTAGAGACCTACGGACGTATGTACATGTTGTAATCCGTACCTACATACCTATGTACATACCTATGTATGTAGATAAGTAGAGTCCTGTCATGAGGTATCTCGGTCCCCGCGTACCCTCCCCCTCCCGCCCCTCCTGGCTCAGGGTCCTTCTCCCACTCGACTTCTCATTCTCACCTTTACCGCCACTCTGGGGGGGCCTCTGACGTGCGTTGATCTGCATCTGGATCCCCATCTTCTTCTTCTCCTGCTTCTTCTTCTCCTTCCTCTTCTCCTTCCTCTTGATACTGCCCTTCTCCTCCATCTGCCATATACCATATACCATATACCATATCCCATCTTCCATCTCGTTTGCTCGGCTCCACAACACCGGGGGCAACGCCAATCCTCCACGACTAAAAGGACTTAAGCAACTCTTCTTGTCCTTTTCCATCACCACGTCGACAGTTCTTCATCTACCGCTCGCCAGCAGCTCATCCTCCTCCACATCTTCTCCCTGTCTTGACATACTACCGCCTCCTCGCTCCCAGAATTTTCCATACAACATGTCAGCCATGACTTCATAGTTCTCAACTCGAAAAGCCCAGGATCGCTTCCGATTTTGTGACAGAAAAACAGGCTGGCCACTCGGGACGTCACGATCCTGAATCCTCATGCACGACTCTAAAAACGGCGCACGAACGTCGCCAGTCCAGTACAAGATGAAGACGCAAGCGCGGCACTCGCCTGCTGCGAGAACTCCGTACCATCCTCACCCTCATAATCATGGCTCACGCTCGCACAGGGTGACCAAATCTACAACCTCGCCAGCAACCTCACCTCGAGCACCGTACTCAGTTGGTCAAAACTATCCACCGATGCTGTCGCCAACTCTCAACGCAGACGTCGGACGTGCACCGAGCCCTAATTATTTTGGCCTCGTCGTTGAGTCCAGCAATGATCCCAGGGAGTCGTCGGGTCCAGTGAACCACAATTGGAGTCCAAGTTCGTCTGTCAGATCGTTTGGCGCCGCGCTCCCGAAGCAGGTTACCTTGGAGCCAAACTCCGAATTCGAAGCTTTTAAGAAGGCGGCTGATCTTAACAGAGGAATGGCGTTTTCTCTCCCAACCACGCAAGCTATGCCGCAAACCTCACACCCCACCCCGGCACGACCCCGACCGCCCAGATGGCATACCTTCAACAGTGATACGGGCTCCGATGCCTCTTTCCTCAAGTCTACCAATACTATGAAAGCCCGCCCAGCAAAAAGGGGCGAGGCCGACCGCGACAGTCTTCACGACTCAGCTTACATGTCTTCGGACTCGAAACGCGATTCGGAATCTTCTATCCAGTCACCTTCTCATACCACGAGTATGCCACCGTCCGAAACCCCAGGCCAGATGGAGACGCCGACACCGACGCCGACGCAGACACCCATCATCCCACGTCAGGAAGCAGCTGACTCCCGCTTATCATTGAATCTACCAAAGGTCGACCCGCCTTCGCCACAAATGAGTGACTTAAATCGCGCTGCGACATTGCCTCCAAAGTTGGACGCCTCTCTGCCCGGCATGGTGTCCGGAGAGGAACTCAAAAACCTGATTGAAATCGTCGGTCTGGAAAAGCTCTTACTGCTCGATATTCGCTCTTCGCAAAGCTTTGCGCAGTCTCGCATTCAAGGCGCATTGAACCTCTGCATCCCAACTACTTTGCTAAAACGTGCCACCTTCAATATCCAGAAACTCCAGCAAACGTTCCAGGGCAACATGGATTCGGCCCAGTTTTCCAAGTGGCGTGAAATGGAGTGGATCGTTGTTTATGATGCCCACGCATCGGACAAGCGTGATGCTGTCACTGCTCAGAACATGATCAAGAAGTTTACCAACGAAGGCTACGATGGCAAAACAGCCATTCTCCGCGGCGGGTTCTCCACTTTCCAAAATTCATTTCCCACACTCGTTGATGAGAGGTCAACTTCGCAGTCTCTCACGGGGCAGAACTGCACCTCTACCAAAGACGGAAGCAACAATCTCGCGCCTGTCATCGGCGGTGTCAACTTGCCCACACTAAAGAATGATCAAAACCCTTTCTTCTCTAATATCAGGCAGAATATGGATCTCGCTGATGGAGTGGGTCAGTTCGAAATTACTCGACCGCAAGACCTGGAATCGCCTTTGCTGCCTTCTTGGATTCGAAGTGCGTCTTCAGAAGCAGACCGTGGCAAAGAAGTCTCAAACAAATTTCTCAACATTGAACTGGATGAGCAATCACGCATGCGGACTGCGTACGCGGCGTTCAACCCCAACCAAAAATCAGATTGCAAGTTCCAGCTGTCTGGTGTCGAGAAGGGAACCAAGAATCGTTACAAGGACATTTTGCCTTTTGAACACGCCAGAGTTCGACTACAGGGTTCTAATGACGGGTTCTGTGACTATGTGAATGCCAGCCACTTGTCTGCATCAAGGAGCAACAAACGATATATTGCGACCCAAGGCCCATTGCCTGCCACCTTCGAAGTGAGATCCCCCATCCTCTACATGAATTTTTGTGAATTCACAAGGCCCGTGTCTTACTGATCCTTGTTGCACCAGGACTTCTGGTCGGTTATTTGGGAGCAAGATGTGCGCGTTATAGTCATGTTGACGGCGGAGAGTGAGGGCGGCCAACTCAAATGCCATCCGTATTGGAAAGGACGAGATTTCGGACCCATCAAACTAAAGGCTCTATCGGAGAAGAAGGCTTCGTTGGACATTGATAAACATCGATCAAACCCGAACTCGACGCCTTGCGCATCAGCATCAGCATCATCATCAGCATCATCATCATCATCATCATCATCATCATCATCGTCGTCGTCGTCGTCGTCGTCTCATGAGTTTGCGCGCAGGAGAGCAAACACCACAACCAATTCACAGTCACCAACACAGCATCCACCTGGACCTGGAGGCTCAGATGCGCCTTACGTGACGATTCGGAAATTCGCGCTGTCGCACGCTGCACATCCCTTTGCACCAATGCGGGAAATCACACATCTTCACTTTTCCGCGTGGCCTGATTTTGGAACACCAGCCCAGCCATCTCATCTATTGGCGTTGGTTGAACTGGCGAATGTAATGCAGCGAGCTGTGATGCCTGTTGAGACATGCTCAATTGTTGGCTCGAGAGCCCCGACAATTGATTCAGTTCCAGTCACCTGGTACGACGATCCGGAGCAAGATGCCCACTCACGACCGATGCTCGTACACTGCTCTGTTGGATGCGGAAGAACGGGAACGTTCTGCACAGTTGACAGTGTCATTGATATGCTCAAGCGTCAACGAAAAGCCAACTTAGCCGTGACTCAATCGCGCGACAAGGACGGGGATGTCTCCATGGAGAACGCAGACGAGCTCGTCTTGCCGATGACGAGCCAAGACGCTTCATCCCATGGCTTTTTCGACCGAAGCATCGGTGGACACAATTCCCAGACTTGGCAATGTTCAGATGTTGACACAAGCTGGCTGCAAGACGATGGAGTCGACCTGATCCAAAAGACAGTCCAGGACTTCAGAGAACAACGACTGAGCATGGTGCAGACGCTTCGGCAGTGTGTGCTGTGCTATGAAACCATTCTGGAATGGCTCAAAAGGATTCAAGATGGAGCCTCAAACGGAATTTCTGGACCACAGCGAGCTCGGAGCGGCAGCCTTCAGCAAGTTCGACAGTGACCGACTAACGCCCCGCCCCTTCTCTCTAAGGCGCCGGGGATACTTTGAAGTGAAGAATGAAAGGCAGACGGTTACGTTACGGGCAATATATGACTATTGACCATTATATGATTGACACAAAAAAAACACTCGGTCTTTTTTACTTTACATCACCCCATGGGACGTCTCTCTATGTTCCTCCTGCGTGATGAAGACAAATACGAAATACACAAACCCACCCTCACACGGACACGGGTGCGCCTACGGCATTGGGAGAAGTTTTTGGAGTCAGCCGACTCAGCACAAGAAAGGTGACGTCGATGGAACGGCGTTCAGGTTGAATCAGACCAAGATGTTGAGTCCGGGCCCCTTGGCATGAGACAATGAAAGTGGAAGAGACGGAGAGCACTTCGTACACAGTAGGGACAATGTGGCGAGCCAGAGGCCGCCGACAGGTCTCAAGCACATGCATGAGGTCACGATAAGGGCGAATGTGGCAATGTGTCGTCGGCGACCTATGTAGTAGTGTTATATAGCATCAATTCATTTTCATGACACTCAGCTGCGGGAGGTCAGTGACATGTGTCATGCTGCGTGTGAAGAGAGCCTGCCCAGATCAGATTGTCTGCATGATGGCTGTGTGACGTGTCTGGTGCGTTCCCGTGTTGTCACTTTTTTTTTTTTTTTTTTTTGCTACGGGCAGAGATGGAAATTTGTGCTTATTACGGACGTATTATGTACTTTTCACTGTGCTTCCCACCTGACCCTTCCAGCTATTATGTATATTCAAATGCGATGTCTGGCCCCACCCATTTGAAACTGGAACCAGCGCACTACATACATGCATGCACCTGCCACCACCATATTGACCATATTGACCATATTGACCATCTGCCATCTGCCATCTGCCGTTTGTCCATCCCATCGCCATCCCCATCATTCCACCCCCATCGTTCCCGATCCATCCGTCGTCGTCCGCCATTTCCATCCCTCACCCCGCTAAGCCATACAAGATAAAACAAAGTCAACCCGTCTTGGCCAAACCGCTTCTCCCGTTTCGACGATTCCGTAACCAATTTCGTATTCCCGCTTCGTCCAGCCTCCCGATTTTCAACAACTCCTCACTCGTGCATGACCGCCAGCGGCGCCTTCTTCCATATTCAGTCTTTTTCATCATCGCCCTTTCTAAAAACTCTTTTGACGCAATCGCTATCCGATTTTCCCACCACCTGCTTACAGCGATAACCCCGCTTATTATTGTTCTTATTGTTCCGTGCGCTCGCCCACAGCCACGACGGAATTGACCTCGTCGCTGCGCAGACCAGCTTGGGCAAGAACCGCAAAGTTTGACGGAGCCATGATGCGTCGGTTCCCTGCTGATCTCACCGAGCCGTCGCGCGGCCTCGATAAGTCCAACGGACCAGCGCCTGACGAGGCAACCGCCATGGATCTAGACCTTGCCATGCCGCTGTCTGAGGATGACGTGCTGGAACAGAATAACAAGATATACACGCCGCCCCCACGAGTCGCTGCTCGTTTCTATCGACCCTCTCACGCTCGCCGTCGAGACTCGGCCGCTTCATCACGACGCAACTCCATCTCTTCTGTGCACTCGCGTTGCTCTTCGATCCAGCACGCGGCCGCTCACGCCGACACTGAGCAGAGCAAGCATGTTGCACAACACCTGCGGAGGGCCTCGTTCCTTGAGGATCGGCGTGCTCGTCTCGCCGATAGAGCAGCTCATGCTGAGAAAGTGCGTCTTCGTGCCGCGCTGGCCAAGGCCACTCCGCGCGGCCCAACCGCGTCGGAAGAGCGCGCCCTGGCTGTGCAACAGGCTCGAGATCGCAATCTGGCAGAGATCGTAGCCACCTGCGCAGAGGAAGTCAGGAAGGCGAAGCAAGTGGCTGAGCTGACCAAAGAGAGGAGAGAGCAGGAGATTACCAAGATGCGTGCGCAAATCGAGGAACGCATGGCCGAAGCGGAGAGGAGAAGGGAAGAACTGAGGACCAAGACTGCCACGAAACGGAGTCGCGGCCAGAGTGTCATGGCAAGAAAGGCAAACGATGGTTCGGTCCAGATGAAGGAGGACGCGAAACCTGACATGTCCGAGGACGCTGCTGTGGCATGTATTCAAGGTTGGTGGCGCGGGCACTCAAGAAGGCGCGTCATCCACGAGTTCAACAGTCTCGGCCTATCTGTTGATGGCATCAGGGACACCCTGTTCGATACAGTTGTCGAACTTCTGGCGCAGGAAAAGGTGCTTGTCATTATGGCAAGGCTACTTCGCATCTGCGGGCTACAAGAGGGAAAACCCGGCTCGGTGGACGAGATGGCTGCTGTGCGCACATTTCTGAGTGCATTTCTCATCTTGGGCCACCCGAACCAAGTTTTGAGCAACAAGAATGAAAATGGGACCGACGAAGAGCTGGGCGATGCCATGGCCACTCATCGACTACCCAGCACAGACCTGGCAAATCCGCAACTGCAGGATCTGGTTGGCAAGGCAAAAGACTTGCTCGTGAACTTCGAGAATATCCTCGCCAGACTCACCGCTTCCAATCGGTACACCATGCCGCCAGCCCTGGAAAATGCGCTTCCGGAAGCATATGCTGTCTTTTGCAACGCATTCATCGCGTGGAAGTCGCGGGACTCGAATGCTCTCGTAGAGGTGATGCTGATGCAGTTCATCGAGTTGGACGCCATTTTCCAGACCGTCAAGGACACAACAGATGATGCGGCGGCGGCATTGTACCGCCAAAGCATACAGGACAGCCAACTCATGTTGATTGTGCGGATCAAGAAGCTTGCGGGAGCTGAAAAGGGCAAGAAGCTCATCTTCAAGGCGGTCAGCGAAGCAAGAAAGTCCCGCAGGTCGAAGAAGCAGACGGGGGACACCAAACCGCGTGTAGCTGAAAGCTCTGCAGGCGACGACGCAACTGCCACAGCCACAAGCCTTGTGTCTACCGATTCGCAAACATTGCTTATTACGCCTCCAGCAACCCCTCTGGGAAGAAGAAGCGAGAGCAAGCCAGTTGTGGCGAAGACGGGCCTGAACGGCTTGCTTCCCGACAACCGTGTCGTCGTGCACGAGTTGGCCATCAACAAGGAGTATCAGATCCCATCGCACGAATACGTCGAGCAGCAAGCTGATCTGGCAAGACCACTGTATATGCAGATGCGGGTGGCCATGGCAGAAGATGACACGGAAGCTCAGTTCAGATACTTCATCCACATGGCAGGAAACATCAGGGACAAGCTGCAGCGCCTCCTGAAACCTGGAAACTCCATGTACAATCTCATTGGGGAGATTCTCGACCCCGAGATGGCGGAGAAACAGTTCATCGTGGGTAACTTCTCGTACGAAAAGTTCTTCACGGCCATGGGCTCATTGCTCCCCAAGCTGTGTGCTCCATTCCGAGATGACCAGGTCCAGGATCTGGTGCAGAACAAGCTCGGTGACGGCGATCTCATCGATCGAGTGGAGGCGCTCAACAGCTTCATCGACACCATGCTCTGTGACTACATCAACTATATGCTTCGCATAGCTGCACCGCAGCTCATCGAGTCGGCTGCACAGTACGAAAGCAAGCGCTTCAATACCGACATCGTGGAAGGAAGGCTAAGCCTCGCCGTTGCAGAAACCGCCTGGCGCTCGGCCACGATCAGAGTAGTGGCTGAAGCACAGAAACGCGACCCTGAGGGCGTCAGCCACCCCAAGTCTCAACCCACTGCTGCGAGAATCTACGCCCAAATGCTCGTCGATGTCTTCACCCAGGCCGCGCCCATCAGGGCGGACCAAGTCCCGGAAATGCTGCACCTCGACCACGGCCGCATCAACGAAGTGTCGACAACAGTCCAGCGCATCATCACAGCCGGGGCTGTCCTCCTCCAGTGCAAGAACCTCCTCAAGCGGGATGTTCGCTCGCCCTGGAAAACGGAAGCCACGCGCATCATGGCTGTCCTTGAAGCCAACCACTCCTCGGTGGAGGCCACTCTGCAGGGGATCATGGCGGCTCTCGAAGCGGGACGGTCCATGCCAGCCGTCACAAAGAACCATCTCCGAGCGCTGGTGACCAAAGTATTAAAGGCAAGCCAGGAGATGAGCTCTCAAAACGGTGCCACCGAGCCACGGGAGCCAGTGCTACGACTGCTACTCACGAGATTACGAGGCAATATTCTCGCGAGACTGGCTCCTGGCTCAGCAAGTGAGAAAGTGAAGGCTGCGAACACAGCGGGCGAGAAGCTGGCCAGCCTAGGACTGAGTGAATTCATAGAGAAGGTCAGAGGGATAGCAGAGTTGCTAGAGAGAGTTGGGGGCGTGGACAGAGCCGCACACGGAGCATGGTGGAACGTTGTGAGTACAAAGGTACAGCAAGAACGAGCGGCGTGAAGGAGATGTTGTCATGACTGATGAAGTGTGGGTTGAAAGTTTGTTTTGCTTGCTTGCTTGCTTTTTTTTTTTTTTTTTTCTTCTCTTCCCCATCTTAGCAATGGAGATGTCGGCGGCATATGAGGCGGGACTTTGTGAGGATTTTCATTCTACTTACTGTCTTCACTTTCTGCTTTTACGAACGATGCGATGCAATGCGTATGGATGAGGAGAGGGACGGGCTCGCGGGCATTTATTTTTGGCGTTTTTTGGCGGGAATGATGGGCTTCATGTATCATGCATCGGGATCATCTGGGTTTGCTGGGTTGGGATATCAAGATCAAGACTGTCTTGTCAGTGCCATTGCTTCCATTTGCTTGAATGAATGCACTGTTTGTAGTGAAGGAAGGGTTGATGTTGGCTCGTCCATCTTTGAGACTGGAATGAATGAGTGTATGATTTTGTCTTGCATTCGTGGCTCTATCTATGCAAGATTGATTGCATGGGAATATGTACAGTGCGAGAAAAAAAAAAAGCAGTTCTCGCACCCTTCCATGCCATCACGACAAACAACGCAACGGGGGCTCACCACGGCGCGAATATTCTGCATCATCGCCGTCATTGCTCCGTTTCACTCTTTCCCTCTTTCCCGCGGAGTTGTACGGTTCTCTTGTCACGGCTTGCTCAGCCGGACTGCTTGAAGGGGCAAAAGTTCTTGTTCAACGTTCCTCCTGTTCCTTGGGGGCCTCGTCGTTGGCACATGGCTGATGCGGCGACTGACCCGAAGCAAGGCGGACAAGATGGCCTCGGTACGGAGTACGGATTAGAGATGATAATACGGACTAGAGCCATCGCAGACATGCAATGCAGCCTTCGTTCATCTCGATGCTGATGACGGGGACTGGCCCTGTGCTGCTCTCCCATTGGGCAGGCCAGCTTGCTTGCAGCTGAGCGATGCCCCGCCACATCACGAGCACGAGCACCAACCAACCACTTTATTGATCTGCTCAGCAGCCTTCCCTTTGCTTTCTCTCCAGCTCTATTCTATGGGTATCATCTCGATTCTTGTTCTGCGCACGCGAGACCAAGGAATCCTCACAACATGGCTGACCGCGAGATCCTGCCTGAATCTGTCAAGCCTACTCACTACAATGTCTCCTTGAGAGACCTCGAGTTCAGGAACTGGACCTACCAGGGTACCGTGACGTATGTGGTTCTCATGAACGGGTCCCCGAAGAAAGAAGATGGACTCTGTTTTGAAAATATCTGACGAGGCTGACACCCTGAGCTCTCAAGCATCGACTCCGAGATCGTCGAACCCACCAACCAGATTGTCATCAACACTCTCGAGCTCAAGCTCATACACGTCAAGGTTGCTGTCGACCATTCGAAGGCATCCCAGGCCATCGAGTCCACCGAATTCAGCTACGATGAACGTGCCCAGCGAGCCACCATCACCTTTGATCAAGAGCTCCCTGTCAGCAAGAAGGCCTCTGTAGTGATTGGCTTCGAGGGCATCATCAACAATGAGATGGCTGGTTTCTACCGCTCAAAGTACAAGCCCACCGTCACCCCCGCCAGGTCGGTACCCCGTGATGGTGAGTGGCACTACATGTTCAGCACCCAGTTCGAGTCTTGCGATGCTCGCAGAGCTTTCCCTTGCTTTGACGAACCCAACTTGAAGGCCACCTTCGACCTCGAGATTGAAGTGCCCGTCGATCAGGTTGCGCTCAGCAACATGCCCGTCAGGGACATCAGGCCTACCAAGGAGGGCTGGCAGCTCGTCTCGTTTGAGACGTCCCCCGTCATGAGCACCTACCTCCTGGCTTGGGCTGTTGGTGACTTCGAATATGTCGAACAGCTTACCGAACACCGCTACAACGGAAAGCAGATTCCCGTTCGTGTCTACACAACGCGTGGCCTCGAGGGGCAGGGCCGATGGGCTCTCGAGCATGCCCCCAAGGTCATCGACTTTTTCTCCGAGATTTTCGACATTGACTACCCACTGCCCAAGTCCGACCTGCTCGCCGTGCACGAGTTCACGCACGGCGCCATGGAGAACTGGGGCCTCGTCACCTACAGAACCACGCAGCTTCTTTTCGACGAGAAGACGTCAGATGCTAGATTCAAAAACGCCATTGCGTACGTGGTTGCCCACGAGCTCGCTCACCAGTGGTTTGGTAACCTCGTGACCATGGACTGGTGGGATGAGCTCTGGCTTAACGAAGGTTTTGCCACGTGGGTTGGCTGGTACGCCGTCGACCACCTGCATCCCGACTGGCAGGTCTGGGCTCAGTTTGTCAACGAAGGTATGGAGGCAGCCTTCCGCCTCGATGGTATCCGAGCCAGTCACCCCATTCACGTCCCTGTCCGCGACGCTCTCGATGTCAATCAGATTTTCGACTCCATCAGTTATCTCAAGGGCTGCTCGGTTATTCGCATGCTTGCGAACCACCTCGGTGTGGCAACTTTTCTCAAGGGTACCTCCAACTATCTCAAGGCCCATGCCTATGGCAATGCCAAGACCAAGGCTCTTTGGGATGCCCTCAGTGAGGCTTCCGGCAAGGACGTCAGCACTCTGATGGGTCCTTGGATCTCCAAGATTGGCCATCCCGTGGTGACTGTTGCGGAGGAGCCCGGCCAGATTTCCGTCAAGCAGTCCCGTTTCCTGTCCACTGGCGATGTGAAGCCCGAAGATGACACCACCACCTGGTGGGTGCCCCTCGGCCTCGAGGGTAAGAAAGGCGAAGCCGGAATCTCCACTCCATCTCTCGAGAAAAAGGAGGAGACTGTTCGCGACATTGATGACGACTTCTACAAGCTGAACAGCGGCGCCACTGGTTTCTACCGAGTCAACTACCCACCTGCCCGCCTGGCCAAGCTCGCTACCCAGCTTGACAAGCTGAGTACCGAGGACAAGATTGCCATTGTCGGCTCGACTGCGGATCTGGCCTTTGCTGGCAACAACACGACGCCTGCTCTGCTGACTTTCCTGCAGGGCTTCGGCAAGGAGACCCACCCTCTTATTTGGACCCAAGTCCTTGACTCTATCGCCTCGGTCAAGTCCGTCTTTTCTGAAGACAGGGACATCTTGAAGGGCCTCGAGAGCCTCACGCTCAAGCTCATTGCCGACAAAGCCGACGAGGTTGGCTGGGAGTCTGCTGCCAACGAGGGCTATCTAGACACGATTCTGCGCAAGCACATTATCGGAACCGCCGTGTCCGTTGGTCATCCCGAGTAAGTGATTCTACTCCTAACTTGACTTTTTTTTTTTTTTTCACGAATGTGTAAGTTTCGAAACCGAAAGCGAACTAACCCCTGTTTTCTCTCTCGCCCTCGCCCTTTCCAACAGGATCACCAAGGAAGCTCTTGAGCGCTTCAATGCCTGGAACGACAACGCCGAAGCGAACCCTATTCCTCCCTCTCTGCGTCTCCCAGTCTGGCGCGCTGCCGTCAAGAAGGACCCAGCGCGTGCGGTCGACATTCTGAAGAAGGAGTGGTTCACCACCAAGTCTATCGATGGCAAGCTGCTCTGCCTCAACGCGCTGTCGGTGGCCGAGGATGAGCAGATCTTGAACGACCTGGTTGCCTTCAACTTCAACGCATCGCCTCCCAACAATGCCAATAACGCGGCCGACATGCACGTTCTCGGCATGGGTCTGGCGGGCAACCCCACCGGTCGCCAGGTGCAGTGGGCATTCATGAAGAACAACTGGAATGCATGCGTTGCCAAGCTCGGCAATCCCATCGTTCTCGACCGCTTTGTGCGAGTCAGTCTGGGTAGCTTTACCGACACTGCCACCCTGGACGACATTGAGCTGTTCTTCAAGGACAAGGACACCAAGAGCTTTGACCGAACTCTGGAGACGGTCAAGGACAGGATTCGCGGGCGGTCTGCGTACAAGACGCGTGACTCTGCTTCTCTGAAGAAGTGGCTGGCCGCGAACAACTATTTGTGAAAATACAAGGTGTGACGGGGGACGAATTTTGAAACGAGGACGGTGTTAATAAAGAAGAGACTTGGAAAAAAAAAAAAAGTTGACATTCTTTGACCTACAACGCGATAATTCCTCATGACATATGCATCAAAGCAGCCCCCATTTGCTCACAACGATCTGGTTAGAAAGCGAGAGGATGGGGGAGAGGGGGGGGGGGGGAAGAGAAAAAGAAGACTAAATGTGCAGGACATCCCGATTCTTGGAGATAAAGTCGGCTGCTTCGCTTCGGAAATCATCAGGAAATCATCAGCCAGGATGTCGTTGGCGAATGCCCATCGGAACCACATGAGCTTCTTGGCCTCTTTCCACGTGGGCCAGTTGGCGAAGCGGCCAACGCCCTTGTTCGGGTCCTGTTTGTGCAGGAAGTTGAAGTAGTAGGTTCGGCAGCTCCTGGCGGCGTGGTTGGGCACAATGCCGTAGAAGACCTGCAGGAGATCCGAGGCGTGGAAGGTGCCGAGGAAGGGAGTGCGGTGGTGGCCGTAGGACGAGAGGTAGGACCAGACGGGGACGTCGGGGTTCGCGGCCGTGGCGGCACCGAGGAAGGCGCGGCGGGACAGCGTAAAGGTCAAGTCGCCGAGGATGGCGGCGATGCGCTTGAACCCGGGGTACAGCTCGTTCAGGAGGCCGGTCCGGAAGGGGCTGCCGTTCAAGACGGCTGGC
The DNA here is from genome assembly GCA_018801565.1 of Epichloe coenophiala. Taxonomy (NCBI): domain Eukaryota; kingdom Fungi; phylum Ascomycota; class Sordariomycetes; order Hypocreales; family Clavicipitaceae; genus Epichloe; species Epichloe coenophiala. The sequence continues at coordinate 207,040 of JAFEMN010000027.1, read as the reverse complement.
TCGTACAGCTCGACGAGCGCCTTGAGCCGGGGCTTGGTGGCGTTTTGGAAGAAGTAGGTGGCGAGGTAGTCGACGGCCTTGTCGACGGTGGCCAGGCCGGGGGTGAGGAGGGCGAAGAGGGTGCCCTCGTCCTCTTGGCCGCCGACGATCATGGGGACGGCGTGGTACCGGCCGGCCGCGACGAGCTCGTCGGGACTCTGGGTGAGCACCTTGCCGTCGGGGCGAGGCAGATACGAGAGAGCCACCGTCTGGTAGGACATGATGCCGGGCACCGAGTTGACGGCGTTGAGGAACGTCGTGTAGTCGGCGGCGCGGAGGCACGCCAAGGTGTCGCGGGTGCCTGAACCTGAACCTGAACCTGAACAGCCAGCCTCGCTCACGACCTTGTCGTGCTATATTTCTTATTTATATATACTATATTATATTTATTATAGTATATAAGTTAGAACTAGGCTAGGCCTAGTGCTAAGGGCTATAGGTTTTTTATATATTCCTATTCTTAGATTATAATTATATCTATATTAGTCTAGTGGTAGAGCGCTATATATATTAGTTTATTCTTCTTATTTATATTCTAGAAAAGGACCTATAGTATTATTATATTAATTAGGAGGGTTATTAGTTACTACTATTTAGTACTAGTTTTATTCTAGCTCTAAGTTACTTTATATACTATTTAATACTTCCTAATCTTAGTTATTTAGTGCTATATTCTATATTTATAGGATATTTTCTTTTTCTAGTAGCTATAATAATAGGTTCTAAGGCTATACTAGATCTCTTATAGGAAGGGGTTAGGCTTTTACTTAGGGAGTAAGTAGTAAAGTAAGAAGGTTATTTAAGATATCCTACTTTAGTAGTGTTTTACTTCTCTTTTAGGATAGGGTAGTCTCTTAACTAGGCTAGGTATAGTCTAGAGTATAGGATATAGTTTTCTTTTACTTATCTATCTTTTATTAGGTAGGAGGACTCTCTATTCTTATAATAGCTAGCGCTATACTTACTATACCTTAGAGCTATCTTATAAAACTTAGTAATATAGCCTATTTAGAAGCAGTTATAATATTATTAGGGTTATAGGGTTTTATTATATAGTTTAGTTTAGAATAGCTTTACTTTAAAGACTATACTATTATAGTATATCTTATTAGTATTCTTAACTTTAGCTAGGCCTAGTATTAGGGTAGTCCTTTAGGTACCTTTACTATAGGGTTACCTTACTATTACCTTAATTATATTTATCTTATTAGCTTTTCTAATTTCTACTGCTAAGTTTTTAGTAGAAATATATTTAACTAGGAACCCCTTAATAATAATACTAAGTATATATTAGTAAAGGGTTGCTTCTAGTCTAAATATATTAGTAATCTATTTTTAGTCTTATCTATATTAGGCAGTATTTTCTTTAAAGGTAATAATAGTATCTTTACTAAGGAGTCTCCTAGCTACTACTACTATAGCTTAGCCTATAGCTTTACTAACTACTATTACTATATCTTCTATACCCTTAGATTAAAGTAATTCCTAAATAGTATTCCCTTTAATAAGTACTTCCTAGTCTTACTTACTAGGGATTTAGAGAGGGGAAGGTAAGGTATTTAGTTACTTAAGGGCTAGGCTAGTAATAATACTAGCCTAGGTTAGGGTATTACTCCCCTTAGCTTCTTCTTTAATAGCCTCTTTAAGGGCTTATTTAAGGGCTTCCTTAGTAGTATAAATATTACTATTATTATGGTTTATTATCCTTATTTTAGCTTAGGTATAGTTTACTACCTATTTAGTAATAGCTTTAGTAATATACTATACCTAGGTAACTTTATTACTAGGGATAAGGCTTGTAATTTTATTATAGAATTTCGTGTTATCTAGGTATTTAAATTAAATCTAATCTATTATTAGGTTATTCTTACTGCTCTAGATATTAAACTATCTAATTCCTATATTTAGGTAGTAGTAGCTCTATACTAGCCCCCTTTCTTCTATATTAATTACTATTAGTATCCTAGCCTTATACCTACCTCTAGCTTTATTATAATATAATATTATAAGGGGGGGTAAACAAAGGTAAGGAATTTAAATATTAATATAGTTTGTATTTTAGAGGCAATTCCAGACCTTTAGAGCAGTGCGAAAGTTTGTGCGAAGGTTTTTGAATTATATATATATATATAATTGTATTATCTTTAATTATAGAATCTAAGTAAAAAAGTGGGCCCGAAAAGTGGCCGTAAAAAGTGGGCTCTTATAACTATTAGTCACTAATCTATAGCTTTCTTGCTTAGGTTTATGATTTTTACTTAAAGAAAGGGATTTTTATAAAAGTGGGTCTATAAGTAAGTCCTTATAACTTTTAGTTACTAATCTATAGCTTTCTTACTTAGTGTTAGGTGCGCGCGTTCGTGGGCGGCCTAATAATCAATTGTAAGGTGCAATGCGAGCAAGAGCTAGTATTAATGGATCTTTTAGTCTAGTAGCTTACCCGCATACCTTTAGGTTCTAACATTAATGCTAGCTCTTATAGGTCTTCTAGTGTGTGCTAGTCCTAGGTTCAAATCCTTATAGGTAAGGCGTGCTAGGCCTAGGTTTAATTCCTATAGTTAGATTAGGACCTAGCAAGTCTAGGTTTAAATTGCTAGGCTAGGCAGCTTGCATTAGGCTTACAGGGCAGGTATAGTTACGCCTATATAGTTGCAATGCAACTGTGGGGTTACGTGCACTAGGTTATTATGTGGGCAAGCCTAGCTATTATGTGTACTAGGCCTTAGGGGTTTATAATTAGTTAATTATCTTAGAGGCTACGAATAACTAGGCCTAATCCAAGCTAAGGTTACGTTGTTACTAGCCGCTAGCCTGTGTGAGGCCCTTGGCTTAGGGTAAGCCTTACAAGGGAAGGGATAATTATTAGGTGCGCGCGTTTGTGGGCGGCCTAATAATCAATTATAAGGTGCAATGCGAGCAAGAGCTAGCATTGATGGATCTTTTAGTCTAGTGGCTTACTCGCACACCTTTGGGTTCTGACACTTAGGTTCATGATTTTTACTTAAAGAGAGGGATTTTTATAAAAGTGGGTCTAAAGCGAGTCCTTATAACTATTAGTCACTTATCTATAGCTTTCTTATTAAGCTATTATAAGCTATTATAAGCTATTATAAGCTATTATAAGCTATTATAAGCTATTATAAGCTATTATAAGCTATTATAAGCTATTATAAGCTATTATAAGCTATTATAAGCTATTATAAGCTATTTTAAGCTATTATAAGCTATTATAAGCTATTATAAGCTATTATAAGCTATTATAAGCTATTATAAGCTATTATAAGCTATTATAAGCTATTTTATTAACTATATATAGCTTATAATTAAGTAATTTAACTTAAAAAAGAGATAGAATAAACATAGTTATAGAGAAAGGGGGAATTATATTAATTTATACTATAAGCAAAACTTAAACGAATTTAAGTTTAACTATAGTTATAAATTATAACTCTTATACTAATATAGCTATAAAGTTTATTATAAACTTTGCTCTAACCTTATAGCCCCTTGTATTTATAACCTTAGAGCTTATTTATTACTATAGCTATAAGAATTTAGTTATTAATTATTTTACTAGCTAGGTATTGCTAGTAATAATTATGTGTTATAATAAATTAGATGCATTGGCTATAACCAATGATACTAAAGAAATTATAAAAATCAATAGCTATCTATAGAGCTAACTAGCGTAAATAATATATATATCTTTATCAGTTTATGAAATATTGAAGCTAAGTAATATTTTAGACTTTAATCTCTTAGTTCCTTTAGCTTAAGGAGGTACTAGCTTTTTACCCTTATTTCTCCTATACTTTCCCTTTATTTAGCTATAAGAGATTAATAAGCTTTTATTCTTATTCTTATAGTTTCTAGATTTATTTAAGCTAGGTAGTTTACTTTATTATTATAGTAGCTTTAGTATTAAGCTACGTAATTTACTTTATTATTACTATAGCTTTAGTACTAACGGTAAAGGGTTTAATTTTAAGTATAGTCTTTATAAAATATAGTATGTTTTTATTTATAGTATTATCCTTATTTAATTAGCTTTAGTTATTATCTAATATTACTCTAGTAAATTAGGTAATTCTCTCCCTTATATTACTCTTAGGTAGCTAGTAAAAAAAAGCTTTAGAATTATAAGAATAATAATAGCTAGGTAAGAGATATAAGGGACTTTAGTATATTAACTAAAGCTTACTAAGTCTAAGTATATTATATATATAAGTTACTAGCTTATAGCTAGTGGCGTACTAGTGTTACGTGGACCTAGCCCTAGGGTGCGGCCTGCCTGCGAGGTGCGCTAGTGGTGCGCCTGTGTTATGAGTGGGGCCTCACAAGGAAGATGACAGGGTTTACCTGCTAGCTTAGCACTAAGTTAAACGTACTCACTTCAAGGCATTCACTCGGCCAAGACGGATAGCCACATAGGAACGCGCGTCCTAACGGGGTAAGAGGAGAACAGTATTAGGTCAGAGCTTCTCTGGCTTAGTTTGAGACATAGGAAGAGGAGGCCTAGGCCTACGCCTTAGAGGAGGTTAAAGTGTCTGTTAGCTACGACGCTAGGATAAGTAATATCGTTAATAAGCTAAAGAATCATATTTTCTATAAGCTCTACATTGCCTCCCTTAAACGCATCTTTGCATTCAAGCTACTATTCTGCCTTGGACTCGTATTTTCTCAAATAGATCTGGTGAAAATCCACTTTACAATAGCCCTATTTTCCCTACTGCCTTAAAGCAAGTCGCTAGTGATAGCTTAGTAGCTCCACAAAGGGGGAGAGGCTAATAAATTGTAAGGGGCAATTAGATAGAGCGGTTAAGATAGTGACTTAACGCACTCTAACAAGTTATTATTGTCAGATGCATACCATCCTCGGTGGTCTCACTAGTGTAGGATTATGAGACATTAATAACTAACAGGATCTAGAGCTTTCGCGCTTTCCAAATGGTCCGAACAGTTCAAAAGGCTCGTCCATGTGAAAATCTAACGTACAGACAAACTAAGGGTGTAATTTAAGTTAGCGCAGTTATTGATATAATAGCGCACTTAAGGTAGGGCAGCTATAAGTTAGCTATAAATATAGGTTAAGAGTTTACTTTATACTATGTATAGTACCTTTTATTAATCAAGGCTTTTCCCTTATAAAGAAGTTCATTATTATTATTAAATAATTCCCCATAAAATAAGTGCAATGGAAGGTGAGTTGCAATTGACGGTGCCCCACATAGTAACCCAATGGCAATTGATTGCATTGCGGCAATTTGGACCTAGATTGCAATTAATTTGACAAATATTAATACATGGCTCTTTTATTCCACCAACCCTGAGCCTACTCTGACATTATCCTTAATGGAATTAATGGAACTCAATGGAAGCGGAGAACCGCAATGGGTTACGTACACCGCTCCTTGTTCTATCCGACAATAAGTAACTCCGATACCAAACTCTCAGGATAAGTGGTGAGTCGATGGACCATATCCCGGAACAGCGAAAGAAGCCGATCTGCCACCCCCTGACCAAAGACAGCGCTTGTGAGGATAATCTTCAATACCTTAAGAGAGCTGTCATCCACACTGGGAAATGGTAGGCATGTGACCATCGGGTAGGTATGCACCATTTTGAAGTCGTACATCTGAAATTGGCATGGAACATCCCCCGCAAAGGTATAGTCGCTGGCAACGGGCGCACTCAAGTAGTGGACTGCGGACCCAAGTTCTGTATCGCGGGGCCATGAGGTGCTTTCAATCACCAGGTCATCCCAGTCCGCCATGTCGCAATTCATGGTCCGGATGTGTTGGCGCTGGACCCAATGGAGGAATTCCTTCGCAGTCCAGTCCAGATTCAGAGAGGCTCGGACGGGGACGTAATTAATGCAAGGCCCGACAGTGCGATCGATTCCGGCTATGGCCAGATGGCGGTTCCTCACTAGTTGAGCAAATACCACGTCTTGTGATTGGGTCTGTCGAGCAAGACACAGAGCCCAAGCGGTTTTGATCACGGTGGCCATGGTGATGCCTCCCTTGGTGTCGGGCATGGGTATATCACAGGAACTCGTCACCAGCAGCTCGGTACGTGATCTGTCTGTACTCCTGATATACTCGGTGGGTGGGACGAGGTAGGTCATGGAAGACCCTTGCAGTAACTCCCGCCATACCTGGAAGACAGAAGGTGAGCTATGTGCTCTACGGCTGATGACATAGTCAGCGTATTCCAGAGTGGGAGGTGCAGACGACGGCGCTTCATCAAAGGTAGAACGCAGGTCTGCAATCATACATGACACTGCGACACCATCATACTGGGCACGCTGGAGTCTCAGCACTGCTGAAAGACGATCACCTGCTCGCCCCAGTATCATGTAAAGTTGGGTGATCGGAGTACCGAATGATACCGGGACTCTGTCTGCTTCTCGACAGAAGGACTCAGCAACCACCGAGGGATCATCTTCATCGGTCCTGATTTCTTGCACCGGCAGATCGAAATCGCGCAGGGAGAGCTGCACGAACGTATCCTGAAATGGGACGAAAGCAGTGCGAAGGATAGCATGCTTTTGCACGAGGCCAACAATGGCATTTCTAAATGCGATAGGATCAAGTGGCTGAGAAAAGTGAAGCGCGATGAAATTGGTATGGTGCGAAGCGAGAGATCCTCGTTGGTAGTAAGTGGTTGGGGCGATATTGACAACCTGACTCCTATCCAATTGCCACTGAGCACAGAGTTCGTCCATAGATGCCATGAGGGCATTTGGCGGCGGCGCCTGGCACTGTCCTTGCTTGATCTGTTGTTCCTGGTTGAGGACTACAGCCAACTCGGATAATCGGGGGCGCTGAAAGATTGTTGGTACTGAGATCGCCAGTCCGTCTTCACGGACTAGTGTTGCTAGGGTCATGGCCGTGAGCGAGTCCAATCCGAACGTGAACAAGTCTTCGTCTAGCGGGATGCTTTCCGGCGATCTGTGCAACACACGACCTACAAGTTCTTGCAGCCGAGTTTCCAATGGCGTCAACGGGGCTCGCCCGGTGGCATCAACAATACTATATGCCTCAAGTTCCATTCGGGACAACGAAGCGACGTGGCCTCGTAAAAACTTTCGATCGGTTTTGCCCGTAGGAGCTTTGGGCAAATGGGCCAGCGGCAAAAACACAGTGGGAATCATAAATGATGGCATGGTCTCCCTAAGACTGCAGGATGCTGCGCTGATCAATTCCCGGAAGAGGGGTGAGGGAGGATGAAGGAGACCGCTGATACTGCTTGGTTGTGCATGAGCCGTCTCCTTCTGTAGGATAAAGGCCGCCAAAATCGTTGAGCTTAAATCCTTGACAGTTTCGACGACTACATGGCTCCCCGGGAAGGCCTGCGAAACCAGAGCTTCCACTTCCCCTAGTTCAACCCGCTGACCCCTAATTTTGACCTGATCATCCTTCCGCCCAACGAAAGAAAGACAGCCGTCTAGACCGGCGGAAACCAGGTCTCCGGTTTTGTACAGCCGCTTGGGTGAATGCCCACCTCGGAGTGTTGTGAGCCAAGATGGAGGATCGACAAAGACAGCAGCTGATCGTTCTGGGTCATTGATATAACCGCGGCTCACAATCGGCCCTTCCAAGACCAACTCTCCTATCGCGCCGGACGGTGCTAGTAGGTGATGGTTATCACGGTGGACCACCCACGCCGCACATCCGTTTGGCTGTCCAATATTTCTTGGATTATCTGACGGGGTCAGTGGCTCGGACACTGTGCTGACCAAACTGCACTCGGCTGGGCCATAGCCCTGGATGAGGCGCACCTTATCGTACCAGGTGGTCAGATCGGTGGATGAGACGGCCTCTCCGGCGAGGACCAATGTCTGCAGGTGGGTAAAATCCTCTGGCTTTACTAGCCGTGCAACCGTGGGCGTTAAAAGGGCCCAGTTCACCATCATTCGGTTTGCTACCTGCGCAAGGTTGCCGGTGCGTTCCTCGTCTGAAGGGATACAGACACAGCCTCCTACACGTAGGGTAAGTAGGACATCTGTTACAGGAATGTCCCAGGCATGCGAGGAAAATTGCAACACGCGAGAGGCAGAGTTCATATACATGCGAGACGGTAGATGCTCTGCGGCCGTTGCGAGAGATGAATGATCGACAATGGCACCCTTGGGTTTTCCCGTTGAGCCTGATGTAAATACCACGTAGGCAGCGTTGCTTCCCTTTGTCCCCACTCTCGGCCAAACTTGCTGTTGCTCAGCCTGCTCCTGTTCGAGTAACCGATTTGTGACCTCAATCACATGGGACGTGAGGCCTACCGCTTTCGACCGGGTTTGTGGGGATGCTAAGATCACTGGTGGATTGATTGCTTCACAGATGGTTTGGAGTCGTCCGAGTGGGTGTGAAGCGTCCATCAAGACGAAGGACGCGCCTGACTTTAAGACGGCAAGCATGGCCACAGGGGTCCAGCAAGTCTTTTCGAGTAACACCGGAATAGTCATTTCCACCCCGACGCCATGGCCAATAAGTTCCTCCGCCAGCGACGAGGAGAGCTGATCCAGTCGGCTGTAGGAGAAATCCCCGTCCCACGCACAGACAGCTGGAGAATCCGGAGATTCAAGACATCGTTGATGGATAGTGTAATGTATACAGCTGTCGTATGAAGGCACGATCGCATGATTCCGCTCGTAGAGGCCGCTTCTATGTTCCTCATCCAGCATCTCGATCTCATTGAGACGGAGCTGAGGTTGTCCTAGGACTGTGGCCAGGACATGGCGGAAGGTTTTAGCAATCATCCTGGCATAATTATCACTCAGCAATGATGTGTGATAAGAGAGCTGCATATGAACCTGGTCCGCGAGCATGAGAACGTTTAATGTGATGGCGTACTGTGGTGGAAGTGTTTGGTTAGCAATGAACTCAATATGGGGCAAGACGATAAGGCGAGTAAGACAGCACCTACCTCCGATCGGCTATGTATGTCATCACCCACCAGAGTGACGGCAGACGACTTATGGGCCGGCTCCCCCTCTCGCTGATCATTGAATATTGAAACCAGCGTGTTGAATAACTCCCCCGAAGCCGACCCGACGGAATGCAGTGTTTCGGCTAAGGACTGGTGCTGATGGTCGAGACTGATCAGGAAGTTGTCATGATACTTCTGCATGACAGAGAGCAGCGTGGCATCATGCGGCAAGCCCACCCGCGCCACCAGCATGTTGAACAACGGGCCTACGATATCTTGAACGCCAGCCACGGGCACATGGCGACCAGAAGTCATATAGCCAAAGCAGACCTCGTCCATTGCCGTGTAGCGTTGGACCACCATAGCCCACACCACGTGGAGTACACTGGTAAGTGCCAATCGGTGATTCTCGCAGAATTGATTCAGGTCAGCAGTTGCTCCCAGTTGCAGCTTGAAAGCCTCAAAAGGCTGTTGTGAATCTTGTGCGCCCGCGTTCTTCAGAGAAGGGAATAGACAAGGTGCTGTGCCCTCCATGTACGACTTCCAGTACTCCTTTGACTGTATTTGTGCATGGCAGTTTTGCAAGTATGCAATGTAGTCCCGGTAGGGTGATGATGCACGAGATGAGGCTAGACGACCTTCGTAGGCCATGGCCAACTCCCGTCTGATGATGAACAAGGAGGTCCCATCGACAAGTGCGTGGTTGATATGCAAACGAACGGTAATCTCGCCCGTACTCGATCGCTTGACTCGGAGATGATGCATAGGCTGAGAGCAGCCAGTTGATACCGGATTAACTGGCTCCTCCCCTTCGTTGTATACCAGGACCATTGGTGAATGGCTCCTCAGCACTACTTGATCCAAATAGTTTTCCTCACAAACATGCAAGAACAAAGTACGAAGAACCGCGTGCCGATCTACCACCTGGGCCCAGGCATCACGCAGACGATAGACGTTGACCGGGGCTCTGCTGATGACCTTCCACTGAATAACTTCTTCGTAATTGCTGGAGTTACGGGCGTGGCTCATGAGAATCCCCCGCTGGATTGGAGAGCACGGATAGATGTCCTCTACGATCTGGCCTTCTCCGAGCTGGGGTTGGATCTGCATCATATACTCCTCCAGTTGTCCGGGGCCATAAAAGGAGAATTTGGCTTCTGCGGTGTTGACAAGCTCTGTTGTAGATGATTCAGGACACTGTACCACCACTGCTGCGGCCGCTAGCTCCTCAATTGTCCGTCGCTTGAAGACATCCTTAACAGTAATCGGGATTCCTGTTCTACTACACTGTGCAGCAACCTGCATACAGGTGATCGAGTCACCCCCCAGTCGGAAGAAGCTGTCATGGACGCCAATGGTATCAGGAGGGATATTCAGAATGAGGGCCCAGATCTTCTGCAGTTCACGTTCGAGACCGCTAGTCGGAGCGACTCTGTTCGTGGAAACATATCCATCCCACTCTTGCCGAGAAAGAGCTGCGAGAGACCGGCTTATCTCTCCACGGTTGACCTTTCCGCTGACGTCCCGTGGAAAGTGTGAGGTAGGTATGATCAAACTAGGCACCATATACGAGGGAACTCGGTCCTGGAGTGCGAGCTCGGCAGCGCTTGCGTCAATGAGGAACTGGGGGTTGTTAGCGAGTAACAAGAGGCCATGGGCCGTCATTGCTTGGTCATCAATTGGACACGATTCGATTGCCGCGCTCGAAGAGGAAGTGGGAGTGGCTAATACAAGGGCCACCAGGGCGCTCGACCGAGTATTGGGCACAGTAACAATATCAGCGACAACCTGAAGCGCGCCCGGAAAGCAGTTCTGGAGATGGTGCTCGACATCCAGCAGCTCTACTCGCTGGCCGCGGAGCTTGACCTGGGAATCCTTGCGCCGCACATAGGAGATGGATCCGTCTGGATCGTATCTGACAATGTCGCCAGTCCGGTAAACTCGATTATCTCCGCTACTGCCTCTGAAATCATCCAACCAGCCAGGACGGGGAGTGAAAGCTGCAGCAGTTCGTACACGGTCGCCTAGATAGCCCCGAGCGAGAATAGCGCCCTCAATGATTAGTTCACCCTCAGCCCCGATGGGAACGGGTGGGCTCTCTGGATGCTCGGGGTCGACAATCCAGCAGACGCCACCTGTCGTGAAACCAATATTCCTTGCGTTCCTGGCATCTGGATTGATGACGTTGCTGGTGGTACTGATCACGCTGCACTCCGTTGGGCCGTAGGCGTTGAACAATCGCACATGAGAAGCCCAGCAGTCAGTTATGCCTTGATGCATGGGTTCGCCGGCCTGTACCAGCGTTTGCAGGGTCGGCACAGTAGCAGGGGTGAGCAGCGGGATAACTGAAGACGTCAACATCGCCCAGTTGACGCGCATCTCGGCAATACACGTCGCTAGACGGTTGTCCCGGTCAAATGAGGAAGGAATGCAGATGCAGCCGCCCGCAAGAAGAGTAATGAAATGCTCCACAATCATTGCATCGAAGCTGTATCCGGCAAATTGAAGGACACGAGAGTCTGCAGTGAACCCCCAGCGATCAATCAGGTGTCTCGAGTTGGCTAGAAACGCTTGATGCTCGATGACCACCACCTTGGGTTTACCAGTGGTGCCGGATGTGGCAATGCTGTACATGGCATCGGAGGCCGTCATGGTGTGGTTCTCGAAAGGCTGGCTGTGGCTACCGGACTCTTGAAGGAGAAGCTGCAGATTGATCACTAGAAGGGGAGCCGGTACTTCAAGGTCTGCACCAGATAACCGCAACTCGTCAGATGTCAATACCACGGTGGGTTGGACGGTACGACAGACGTCGCGTAGACGGTTGATGGGTTGAGAGGTCTCCAACGTTGTAAAAGCAGCACCCGCCATGAGCACAGCAAGCTGGGCCACCACTACCCACAAAGACTTCTGCAGATAGATGGCAACGAAGGTATTTGGCCTGACACCAAGGGCGTGGAGGCGGTGGGCAAGTCCTTTGGCGTAGTCCTCAAGCTCCTTGTACGTCAGGGCACCATCCCACGAATGAATTGCCAACGCCTCCGGTTGCATTTGGGCTTTCGCTTGAATCATCTGGTGCACACACAGCTCCAGCACTGGAGGCAATGTAGAATTCCATGCCTGAAGCTCGTTCCAGTCTCCGGGGCTTAGCCTATTAATGTCTCCAATAGTGGTGTTTCGGGATCCAATGCCCTGGATCTGTGTTAAAATGTGTTGGAATTGGGATAAGATACGTTGCATCTGAGCGTCGGGTACAACCAACTGGTCGTAAATCGCAGTGACTTCGACTGATCTGGCTAGCAACTTGCACCTGAGTGTCAGAGAATGGCTGCTAAATCTTGTGAGCTCGGACAAAAACTCGTGTCGGCTGAACCAAGCACTCTGAGTCTTGAATGGTTGGTTGGGCTCCACGACAAGCATTGTTTGGAAGCTGCAAGCTGCCGCTGCATTTGGCCCCTGTTGGCGAATTCGCTGCAAGCCAGTTTGCACATACTTCGTTTGCTCCGCGAGCCGGTATTGCAACTCTTCCAGAGCTTCTCTCACCTCCTGGGCCGGATCAATGGGCACTCGGAGCGGCGTACTCGCAAAGGTAGGGCCTAACATCCTCTCAATGCCCGCGACTGGCGCACCGCGTCCCGAGGAGATGATTCCGAAAACCACGTCTTGGCTGTTAGTATAAGTGTGACTGGTGAGGGCCCAGGCTAGTTGTATCTCGGTTGCAACCGTCACGTTGTGTTGTGCATTGGTGTGGGCAGTAACGGTAATTAACTTTGTGAGTAATGCGCGAGGCTCTGGCTTATAATTGAGATGAGGCAGCGGCGGGAAGTGTACAGGATCCACGTCCTGTAACTCTGCTTTCCAAAATGAGGCCGCAGAGTCCACGGTTTCCGTTACATGCTTCACATACCGGTTGAACGGCGGCAGCTGCCGCACAAAGAGCTGGCGATATGCCTGATCAACTTCCACGAGCAGCAATGGCAACGACCAACCGTCGTACAGTGCGTGGTGCATGGCAACAAGTAACCGACTTTTGGTGAGGCACAGCTGGACTAATGGGGTCCCCAGACCAATAGAGGGCTTGAACTGGGGAGGGAGGTCCTCGCTGCTGCTTTCCTCCGACCAGGAGAGCGGCCCTCTTATAACGGCCTGGTAAGGTGTACCGCTGTCCGTCTGAATGATGCGCGTGCGAAGAATCGGATGGCCGGCAGAGGTCATTTTCCAAGCCATTTTTAGCCGGGTTGTATCAATATCTTCATTGAGAGTAAAGGATTGCACCCCTACGTACGCATCTTGGTCACGGGCAGTAGATGCGATGAGACTCTCCTGTAGACTGGTACAAGGATAAATATCCTCAATGTCTCCTACAGCGACACCACACTGCTCACTTGCGATTTTCGTGAGCGAGTCTGCATCCCGCGCCAGACTGAAGGGTGCCGGTCCAAGGTCTTCCGGAATTTCTGAAGAAATGTTGGATAATGAACTTGATGCTGCGGCCAGATCCCTCAATTTCGGATGGCGAAAAATTTCCTCGTATGTGAGATGACGTAGCCCCTGTTGAGGAGCTAACGCTAAAAGCTTCATCGCATAGATAGAATCTCCACCTAGGCGGAAGAAATCGCTGTCCGCCTTGATTTTCTCGGGAGAAAGATCCAATACGTGAGCAAAGAGGAGTTGTAGACGACGCTCAACATCGGTTGCCACTATTTCCCCCGGACCTGGCTGCCGCCCGATGCAATATAGAGTCTCTCGGGGTAGCGAGATGGCCAGGGATCTTAATTTCTTTCGATCAACCTTTCCGCTCCTAGACATGGGAATATGTCCCACAGGTAAATATATGGTTGGAACCATGTGTTTCGGAAGAATGCTCTGTAACTTGGTTGCTGCATCGGCGGCTTGGATCTCGAAATCTTGGGTGATTACTTTCACGTCCGGTGACCGGTCGGCGTCGTCTTCGTTTTCCAAGTCTGAATGCTCTGCAGCGGTAATAAATGCGATTATAGAGGTATGACCTGTGAAAGTCACCGCGTCGACGACCACCTTGCAATCCAAAGGAAGTAAAGTCTTGTGGAGCTGGAATTCAATCTCAGACAGCTCCACTCTCTGCCCGTGTACCTTTACCTGGAGATCTTTCCGGCCGATAAAGTGCACGGATCCATTACTGCCATACTGTACCAGATCACCCGTTCGATACAGACGTGTATCTTGAGAAGTGCTTGAACGGAAACGGGACAACCATTGTGGAGGAGAGAGAACGAATGGCGAGTCAGGATGAGAGCATGTTAGGTCGTCGATATAACCCCTTGCTACGGTTGGTCCTTCGATCAAAAGTTCTCCTACTGCGCCAATAGGGGCCAGCTTCTGGTAGTCTCGAGGGTCCACGATCCAGGAGGCCTGGGACGAAAAAGACCACCCCAGAAAACTGGCCGCAGACTGATCAGCTAGGCCGGAGATCCCGAGCGGGCAAGATTCCGCGGGATTATATCCTGTGATTAGATTCTTCGACGCCCACAGCCCGATATCTGAAGTATGGATGGCCTCGCCCCCTAAACACAAAGTCCTGAGCGAAGGAAAGTCCTCTGGTTGATACATGCGGGCTACCGTGGGTGTAAGGAAAGCCCACGTCGCCTGTAGCTCTCTCATGGCGCCAGGCAGATCCTCTCTGCGGGCCTTTTCAGATGGGATTGCTACGGAAGCCCCTGCAGTCAGGGTTGCGAGGGTTTCAAATATGCTGATATCGAACGCATATGATGAAAAATGCAGTACGCGGTCGTGTGGCCGGATATCCAGGGGTTTCAGTGATGCTAGAGCGCATGAAGAGAATGATCGATGTTCAACCACGACCCCTTTCGGCTTCCCAGTGGAACCTGAAGTGAAGACTGCATACAATGCATTGCTGGGGCATACATTGGACAAAGGTGCTTGTCGTTCCTGTTCGTCATAACTATCGCCTGTCCATAGATCACTACCGAGGATAATTGTGGTAAGTTCCAATTGCTCTGCCTGCTGGGCATTATTTGCCGTAGTCAATACAACGGTCGATTTTAACAATTGACACATCCCGGTTAGGCGGCCGAGAGGGTATGAAGGGTCAAGAGCACAGATGGCGCCGCCGGCTTTGATAATGCCTAGCATAGCAACCGGCATCCACTTACAACGATCAAAGCACGCGGTGACAAAAACTTCCGGTCCCACGCCCGCCGCACGAAGTTTGTTGGCAAGAGTGGATGAAAGGCGATCGAGCTCTTGGTAGGTAAAGGAACCGTCCCAGGAGTCTACAGCAAGAGAATCAGGTCGCGAGTGGCAATTCTGGCCGATTAGATCGCCAATACAAGACTCGGATGCAATGGGTGCCTGTCCGCTCCACTGCAGCAGTTTCTGCTGGTCGAGGTAGCTGAACAACTCTACCTGTCCTACGGGCCGGTGTGGTGACTCGAAAATGGATATCATGGCAACATTCAGCGCACCGGCAAGGTGGTTTGCCTGTTCATCCGATAGAAAATAGTCCCAATACGAGAGGTAACATTGTTGTTTGGAATCCACGTGCATAATAATATCATACTGTCCACGGTTAGTTACTATCTGTATCCATCATCCAGTCAAAGGCACAAGTGGAACGGCGTAAGCGCTTCTTACCTCTGCCAGACTCTCTGTCTCAGTCATCTTCTGCGAAAGGACCTCTGTCATTGGATTGTCCGAAAAATCTTCCTGGGGCCAGGAGATTATGCTTGTGTTGAACAATGCACCGTTTTCAGTGCCTATGCCATGATGGATTTCAGCAATAGAGACGCTTTGGTACGGAATTGTGCAGATGAAATCTGATTCCGCTTTGTGAACAGTTCCCAACAGGGTCGTTCCTCCCTCGAACAGCATGTCACAGGGTAATATCTTAATCAGTGGCTTGATTGTTGTTTTCTCACCATCCACGGACATGGCTGGCCTAGCGGCTCCGTATCCAAAGCAGACATGATCTGAGCCCGTATAGGTGGAGAGGACCATACCCCACGCCACCTTGAAAACCGTCATGAGGGAGGTACCAGTGCTATCGAAGAGGTTGCGGCAGGAAGTGTTAACTCCCCCTAAGTCGATCTTAACTGACTGACGGCTTGACGGAATTGGGGAGCCTGTCCCAGGCTTGAGTCGTGTCAACATGCATGGCTTAGCAGTTTGCAAGTGCGATCTCCAAAACTCGAGCGATAGATCTTTATTCGTCAAGCTCTTGCCATGATCGACATCCTCTAGGGTAAGGTTTCGCGCGGTGTATGGAATGCCATTAGCGTTTGGAGAATAACCTAGAGATTCGTTAAGTACAGACTCACTGCCTAGCAATTGCTCAATCCTATGATCTAGGTTTCCGAGAGGCTTGGGACGGGCATAGGTCGATCCAACTGGTTCTACGGTTGTACTGCCCATTTTGGAATATATTTCAAGGGTTAATTTTTTTTTGGCTGTAAAGATAGAGAAATCCGAGTGTGGTGGGTATGACACGTTAGAATGTAGCTGCTAAGATTGCTCAACTACGAGAAACGGTTAACAATAGTAGTTATATAAGAGGGGCGTACAGTGCCACTGAAAATGCAAACCTCCCAATTATCTCTCTGCTGCTCACATGATTTCATTCGACAGGATTTTTTTTTTTTTTTTATAAATTTTACTAAGGTAGTTAACTAGACTTTTGTGAGAGTCTAAGCCTGCTGTTTCTTTAACGTAAGGGTGTCGTACAATTGTCTATCTAAAGCTAAGGAAGAAAATGAGAGCGGGCTGTCGCGAGGCTTAGGCTTGCGGCGAAATTACATGGAACGCACGGGTCCACAACACAGGACCTAGCGCTTCTATTCTTACAGTTTCTCCACCTCTTATGATACCATTTTTGGCGTGTAATGCACCTCTAGCGTAGGTGGCCGAGTAGTTGTATTTCCTACACCACGAAGCTAGGTAATCACGAGCACATTAAATGCTTATAGATTCCTCCTAACTTAGGGTGCGATCCAAGTTAGCGCAGTTGTTTAAAAGCTAGCGCACTCAAGACCCCCGTAGGTACAAATTAGCTATAGATATAGGTAAAGAGCTTACTTTATACTATCTATAGCACCTTTCCTTATGAATATATAAGGGGGTAAAGAGATTTTACACTACCCTAGCCTCTCTTATTTATTAATAAAGGCTTTCCCTTATAAAGAAGTTAATTATTATTAGAGAATTCCTTATACCTTTATACTCTTCTTTTTAAAATACCCTTATCTTAGGCTTAAAGCGCTTTATAGCCTAGTTAATTTACTACTTCTTAGTATAATACTACTATAAGGTAAATAGATAAGTAAATAATATACTTACTAAAGAAGCTTTATAAAGCCTAGGTTAATAGTAAATTAAATAGTATAAAGTATAGCATAACTTAAGTAACTTTAAAAGAGATTATCCTTATAATATAAGATTATTACCCTTAGTGTAAATAGATTATAAAGTTAATAGAATAAAAGTACTATAGCTTATAGGACTATTAGTAAGTGTTTTTATAAGCTAAAAGCTATTTAAGCACTTAATATAATAAGGTAAAGTATATACTTAAAATAAGTAATATAAATACTAAGCTACTTAAAAAGAAGTTTAGCCTAATTAAAAGAAAGGTTATAACCTAGCTACTCTTAGTTACTAATAGTATTACTTATAAGACTTAGTATAAGGTGTTTTCTAAGAACTTACTAGCTAGGGGTTCTATATTAAAAGTAAGTAATAATATAGGCTTTATAGTAATAGTATAATATCTTAATAATCTAATAGATAAAGATAATAATTAATAAGGGAATACTAAAATAGTTAAGAATAATAGTATTAAATAGCTTTAGGCTATTAATCTAACTAAGGGGGATAATCCCTTTACCTTAGTATAACTAATGTAATTTACTATTATGCTTATACTAAACTAAATTAGCTAGCTTATAACTCTAAGCTTAAGAGAGTTAACCCTAAGCTCTAGAGAGGGATTATTACCTTCTAGTAAATTTACCCTAAGTAGTATACTAGTTTAGAGGATTTAGAAAAAGAATATAAATTAATTAATAGTAAAAGCGGTTTTTATAGCACTTAAATTAGTATTTTCTTAAGTTTAGAAGTAAGAGTACTCTTATATATATACTATAGTTACCTAGTAAAGTAACTTATTAAATAGTAAGTTTAAAAAGGCATTAGAGAACTATAAGTCTTTTTATAAAAGCTATAGTATTACTTAGATATTAAAAGTAATAAGCTAGGTAAAGGAAGATTTAAAGAATATAATACTTTAGAATAAGCTTAGAAGTAAGGATAAAGTGGCTTTTATAACTATAGACTTTAGCTATTATTTATAAAGGTAAAGAAAGAGATTATAAAGTTAAAGAAAAAGGTTAGAAAAGCAAGGTTATAAAGGTAAAAAAGGAAGAGGTTAGATAGTTATAGTAAAATTAGCTTAGATATAAGGATTACTAGTATTTCTACCTATATAAAATTCACGTTACTTATAGTTTTATCTCCCTAACCTTATAGCCACTTACCTAATAACCTTATAACTACTTACTAAATAATTCCTTTCTTATTAATTCCTCCCTTATTAAAGACTTCTATTCTTAGGGATCTTAATACCTCTCTCTTACTAGTATTACTAATAACTATAAAAGCCTCTTTTTATAATAATACTTTACTATATTACTAGACTTTCTCTTATATTAAAGCTATTTACTAGCTTATAAGCCTCTTTAATAAGCTAGAGTTTATTCTTATCTAAAGCCTTTAAGTTAAGCCTCCCTTACTCTTCTAGTATAATACTACCTAACTTAATAAAGTTAAATAAATCTATTATAGTATAAATAATCTTAATCTAATTTAAAAAGTTATACTTAGTAATACTATAGTAAATTATCTTAAACTTTTACTTATAATACTTAAAGAGTTTCTTAACTATTACTTAAAGGATAGTATACTAGAGATTATAAAGTTTAGCCCTTATTCTTAGCCCTTCTTTATTATTAGGATTCTTATTTAAATAATAGTAAATACCTATAAAGAGTATAAGTAACCTAGCTTATATATAAAATCCTATATTTATAAGGTAAAAATACTTTCTATATATTTAAAGTAACCTAGTAAGAGTGGTTTATTATAAATTAATCCCTTAGTGCTTGCTAATATATATATAAAGATATTATTATTAAAATTTATAGCTACTAGCATATTTTAAGAGATATTACCCTTTTAAGAGAAGAGTTACTACTACTTAGCTACTAGGATAAATATAGGTATATATATACTATAAATAGCACTTATTATACTATAAAACGCATATTTACTTAGATCTAATATAATATATATAGAAATATAATCTAGCTCTAGTTAATAAATAAAGGTAGTATATAAATGCTTTATTAGATTAATAAGCCTATAGAATATCCTTAATACTAATAACTAGCTTATTTTAAAGTAAAAAGCTATATTTTACTATAGCTTATTAAACACTATAATCTATAGGAAGATTATTATTATTTACTTAATTAACTAGTATTTAGTAAGCTTAATATCTATATTATTTTAAAGCTACTAATAAAGGTTAAAAAACATAGCTTTTAATATATAAAAGATCTCTTTAAATCACTATTTAGTTAAGATATAAAGGACTTTCTTATAGAAGGCTATTAAGGCTATAGATAATTTATACCTAGTAGTTATAAAAGGATAGTTATTATTTTATAGTAAGTTCTTTATAAAAAGAGTATTATAAATAATTAATATAGTAATAATAAGGTATAGTTTATTATTATTATTATCTTTAACTAAATTTAGTAAGAATTACTTTAAAGAAAAGAAGTTTATCTTTATCTTTATATTATAAAGCGTAATAAAGAACGTAGAGTATGCTAGTTTAACTAGAGAATAAACTAATTTAACTAGAGTACGCTAAAATATTTAGTATACTCTTTTTCACTATACTAGTAGTAAAAATATAACTTTTTCTATATAGCTTCCCTTTTCTAGCTATTTAACTAGCCTTACTAACTTAGTATATTATAAATAGGGGCCTTTAGAGGTGTGGTAATTACCTAGGGTATGCGCTATAAAAACACTAACTAAATATAGTAAAGCCTTATTTTTAATGTAATAGTAGGCCTAAAATAACGAATTTTAAACGACTGCGCCAATTTTTAGACGACTGCGCTGACTTGGATCGCACCCTTAGAGCTATAAGGTTCTGAGAATTAGGCATAGTGCTGCAACAGTCTAAAGGGCCGAGAACAGGCTAAGCCCTAGCATGGATTGGCATGCTTGCCAGAATAAGACAGGACCCCACCTAACATATGAGGTTTTAATTGTGCATCATTTGATTGGGTTGTTTGAGGGAGTGAGGTTCAAATATAAGGGGTACAGAGAAGCAGACAGCATATAGTCCCAAACCTCCTGTCTTGCAACGTTAATTGTCACTATTAAACCCTTGCTGCTACTTGTCTCATAGGAGGTGGCCAGAGGATGTAACGCTAAGTAATACGTGCTTTTACTCTAAAATGCTACCCACCCTACGTAATGCGAAACTACAAGCTACTACTAATAGAAGCTTACTATCTAATAGGGATACCCTAGTGTAAAGACTTACTACTACTTATCTTATAGGAGGTAGCTAGAGAATGTAACAATAAGCAATACGTGCTTTTACTCTAAAATACTACTCACCTTACGTAATGCGAAACTATAAGCTACTACTAATAGAAGCTTACTATTTAATTCTAATCGGACTGCAATACTACAGTAGAATCTGTCTGCATCATGGCATCGGTATCATCCAAGATTTTTGCCATTACCGGGGGTGCATCTGGCATAGGCGCCGCGACCTGCCGACTGCTTGCCCACCGTGATGCGGCCGTCATCTGCGTAGCCGATGTTATAAGCACTAACTTTGACAGCCTGAAGAAGTCTGTCCACGAAATCAATCAGTCGACCCTGGTCCAGTGCACAGTTGTTGATGTCACCTCATCCAGTGCTGTCAACAAGTGGTTGGGAGACATCGTTTCTGAACACTGTGACCTTCATGGCGCGGCTAACGTCGCCGGCATAGCTCAGGGTGCGGGATTACGCCAGTCGCCGACAATTCTTGCCGAGACAGACGAAGACTGGAGTCGCATCATGAAAGTTAACCTAGACGGCGTTTTTTACTGCACTCGTGCCGAAGTGGTAGCTATGAAGGACTTGCCCGCTGGCAACCGCAGTATCGTCAACGTGGCCAGTATAGCTGCTTTTTCACATGTACCGGACGTCTTTGCATATGGCACGTCTAAAGGAGCCTGTGCTTACTTCACTGCATGTGTCGCAACGGACGTATTCCCGGTGGGCATTCGGGTTAACTGTGTCTCGCCAGGTAAGAAAAAGATCCCGGGCACCATTCAAAGACAAGCAAGCATTGGCTCACGCATGTAGAGCAGGAGTTACAAACACACCACTGCTACCTCAATTTGAGCCTAATGCAAAGTCCCTGGCTGAAGTCAAGTCTCTGTACGAGAGCCAGGGCCTCTCGGTGGTTGAACCTGAAGATGTCGCGCGGACCATTGTCTGGCTGTTGAGCGAAGACTCCCGGCCGGTATACGGAAGTAACATTAACGTTGGAGCGGGTGCGCCATGATGCATGATTGCGGCTGAGAGCGAGGCCCCTGCTTTGGGTTTGGTCTTGCACAATGAGTTTTGTCAAAGCCTGGCCATGTACCACTACAGTGTGGCAATTTTGACAAAGAAATGCACCCTTGTCACCCCATCTTGCAGCTGCTTATTACCATTACGGTATTGATCGATGATGATTAGCATGTGTCTAACCCTGATTGACGTGACTCCACAAGGGTGGACTGTGTCTGAGGAGTTAGCATGTCTCGGCTAAAATAGTAGGGAAAATAGGAAGATAAGCCTTGTCTAGCAACGCCGAATGTTTCCGTTGGTTACCTATCCAAGGTACTTGAATTTACATGTACAGAGTTTCTTAAAAAGACCATACGTCCAGAAACCCCGAAAAATATCTTCGAGATATGTCTGCCTGCCATCGATTTTAGACCGTCTTTTTTACATTGTCCTGTTGTCTTCTACATCTCGATTGCCTGCAAACCTCCTCAACCATGAGTGATATTGTTTCAGTTGCGGCCAATGGCCATCAAAACGTTGGCCTAGAAGAGAACGACAAACTTGAGAATCCCTCTCGCATGGATTTTCGTCTGAAAAAAACATTATCTCAATTCAATCGAGAGAAAATCCCAGAGAGAGCGGTTCATGCACGAGGTGCTGGAGCATATGGAGAGTTTGAGGCATGTATACCTTATACTAAGAACAGCAGAAAGAAGGCTCTAACAGAAATGTTAAACTAATTAGGTTACCCATGACATTTCTGACATGTGCGATATTGATATGTTGCTTGGTATTGGTAAGAAGACACCGTGCGCTGTGCGGTTGTCGACCACGGCGCTTGAGCGTGGTTCCCCGGAATATATAAGAGATGCCAAGGGAATGGCAGTCAAGTTCTTCACCCAAGAGGGCAACTGGGACTGGGTTTGCCTGAACATTCCCATGTTCTTCATCCGTGATCCTATCAAGTTTCCGGCCCTAATCCATGCGCAGCGGCCAGACCCGCGAACTAACATGACCAACCCGCGCAACTGGTGGGAGTTTGTATGCGATAACCACGAGGCTCTCCACATGGTCATGTTCCAGTTCAGTGACTTCGGAACAATGTTTAACTATCGCAGTATGAGTGCGTATGTTGGCCACGCATACAAATGGGCCATGTCCGATGGATCGTGGAAGTACGTCCATTGGTTCCTGTCATCCGACCAGGGGCCAAACTTCGAGAATGGCAGCCAGGCCAACAACATTGCACCGAACGATCTAGAGAGCGCAACACGGGATCTTTACGAGAGTATTGAGCGAGGCGAGTACCCTACTTGGACAGCCAATGTGCAGGTTGTCGACCCCGAGGATGCTCATAAGCTGGCCTTTAACATTCTCGACTTGACGAAGCACTGGAATTTGGGAAATTACCCACCAGATATCCCAGTTATTCCGTCTCGACCCTTCGGCAAGCTTACCCTGAAGAGGAACCCGAAAGACTACTTCCAAGAGATTGAGCAGCTGGCCTTCTCGCCATCTCACCTCGTCCATGGCGTCGAGCCCTCAGAAGACCCTATGCTGCAAGCACGCCTTTTTGCCTATCCGGATGCCCAGCGCTATCGATTGGGACCACACAATCTTCAACTCTCGGCTAACCAAACCAGACACACTCCAGAGAGCACCAGGAGCAGGATATCTGCCCGCACCAAGTCGGCAGATCCGAAGCATACAGCATGGCTGTCTGAAACGGTCTCCAAAGCTTGGTCTGAGCCAAATGAGCTAGACTACAAGTATCCGAGAGAGTTTTGGAAGGCTCTGCCGCGTCTACGAAGCGAAGAGTTTCAAAACAATGTGGTTATAAACATGGCGAAGTCCGTGTCACAGGTTTCCCACGAGCTGAGAGAAAGGGTGTATCATACATTGGATCTGATTGCTACAGACCTTGCAGATCGAGTTAAAGAAGCGACTGAAAAGATGGTGGAAAGAGAAACCACCGCCAGACTGTAATTCTTTTTTCATGACAGGCATTTTATCTTCTCCATTGAGTGGCTGCTAAGCCGAGACACGAGAAACCTTCATTTCGCTAGACTTAAATTGTCATCTTTTGCTACTCTTTTAAGCTTCCACGATATGACTATAGTGAATACAAAATCCACACAGCAGTTGCCAGTAAACGTTGCCCATATTCATGCGTTGGAATTGTGCCCAACGTGTGGTGCTAGTTAAAGAAACGCGCCTCCACCACCTTGACTATTCAGCATCTGTCTCAAACGCTCCGTAACCCTTCTCCTCTCATTACGACCCCAACGTCTTCGAAGGATCCGTGTTAATAACATAATAGTGTACATGTACTCCGTAGTGTACGGAGTACGGAGGTCAAGCTCAAAAGTCGTGTCCCCTGCACAAGACCTATCTCTAGTGGGGTCCTAGTAATTCCAAAGAATAGGCAATTCTCTACAGATTATGCACCGGTCCAGTGACTCTCTACCCGAAGTTCACGGCTCGGCAGTAAGGAGGAAACACGTAAGCTTCGTGGCTAGCTGACTGAGAGCGGCTCTTTTTTCATGCATTACAGAATCACCAAGGACCTGTTAAATAACCTGTCAGCTTTTTGACAAACTAATTACCCTGGTACCCCTATCCACACTGTGCGAACACACTATGCGATCACAGTGTAGGAATTGTTACCGTAGATTGACGCCGAAGAATGAATTAGCGAGACACGGTCGCTAAGCGAGTGTTGAGGATATTCACAGCCTCACATCGCAGCCTTAGGCATTAACCTTGTTATCCCCTCTTTATTTAATGATGTAGCTTCCTATATTACGTTTATTATTGCGTTTTATTATAGGCTTTATTTAAAGACCTAGATTTATTAGAGTTATTAAATTAATAGATTTAAAGCTTATAAAAAGCTTTCTTCTTTACTATTAGATTTTAAATTCCTAGATAGTAATTCTATATTATTATCTCTTTTAATTACTCTTAGCCTTTATTTATATACTTTATAAGTTCTAAGCCTAGTACTTTATTTTTTATTTTTCCCTTTTATTTAACTCTTATAGTCTTATATATATAAGAATTTGGTTGTTAATTGTTTTACTGTCTGGGTATTGCTAGTAATAATTGTGTGTTGTAATAAATTAGACGCATTGGCTATAACCAATAATACTAAAAAAATTATAAAAATCAATAGTCTTATATATCATTATATATTTTCTCCTAATATCTTATTAATGTAAATGACTTAAATTATAAGGTAATATAAAAAGCTTTTTTTTCTCATTTAAAACTAATAATAATATTTTATAAGTTAAGATTAAATTAATTATAATTTAGCTTCCTTTTATATATATAAAGCTATAAAAATTTTATATAACTAGAAATTAAAAATATAACCTTTATATATTATTTTTTCACTTATAAGTATAATAACTTTTTTCTTAATTATAAACTTTTATATCTCTTAATACTATATAATATTTTATAATATATATAAAAAGTTATTCTTTTTAAATAAATCTGAGTAAATAGTAAGCTAAGATAAGATATTCCTTATAAAATTACCTTAGGTACTTAAAACTAATAATTTAAATCTATTACTATTTAAGTAATAATTAGTATTTATTTTTATAATTTTTTTAGTATCATTGGTTATAGCTAATGCATCTAATTTATTACAACGCATAATTATTACTAGCAATACCTAGCTAGTAAAACAATGAATAACTAAATTCTTATAGCTATAGTAATAAATAAGCTCTAAGGTTATAAATACAAGGGGCTATAAGGTTAAAGCAAAGTTTATAATAAACTTTATAGCTATATTAGTATAAGATATATTTATAATTTATAATTTATAATTCCCCCTTCCTCTATAACTATATTTATTCTATCTCTCTTTAAATGTTACTTATCCTTACTTATCTCTAATTTAATCTCTAATTTAATTTATTATAATCACTAGGTAAGTTTTGCGTAACTAATTAACTAATTAACCCCTAACTAATTAGATAATAGCATAGCTAAGGGTAACTAAAAGCTAGGGGTAATTACCACTAGGCTATAGAACCTTTTAGCTATTTAAAAAGCTAATAAAAATCCTAATTAAAAGGAAATTAAGAAAACTAAAGAAAATAAAGAGAAATTTAAGAAAAGTAAGAATAAGAAAGGGAATAAAAGCTAGAGAAAAGGGCTAGATATTTAGAAAAGATATTAAAACACATAGACCTTTTATTATTTAAGCATTTTTACCTTGTGCTTAGGAGGGGTAATAATTAGTATTTATAAGTATAACAATATATAGTAAAGTAAGTATAGTAAGTATAGTAAATTCTTAGTAAAGTAATACTCTTTAACTAAGCTAAGGTAAAACTTTAAGAAGTATTTAAAAATACCTTTTAGTTATTTATACTTATAACTTTATATCTTTATATATTAGTAACTATATAGTAATTTTTCCCGCATCGCGTTTATTATTACGTTTTATTATAGGCTTTGTTTAAAGACTTAGATTTATTAGAGTTATTAGAGTTATTAGATTAATAGATTTAAAGCTTATTATAAGCTTCCTTTTCCGCTATTAGATTCTGAATTCCTAGATAGTAATTCTACATTATTATCTCTTCTGATCACTCTTTGCCTCCATCTGCACACTCCACAGCGAGCATTGATCGCTGGGTTGAGGGTGGGGCTTGGCTAGCCTAACCCCTAGCCCAACGAGAGAGAGAGAAGAAGACAAGGACTTTTCGCAAGCAAATGAATGATCCATTCTGGAGTGACTCGAAATTGCCTCAGGAGTGGGCTGCGGGGGGGTGGGATGGGGGAAGGCGGTGGATGTGAGGATATTACGGCATATTTTCCGTTCTTCTTGCGTGCCGTGCCGTGCCATGCCGTGCCGTGCAGGGTAAAGTCACCCCCTGCACAAAACATGTAACAGGAGTTGACTTTGAAGCACCCTTTTCGGCCCCTAGCCGAGACAGTCGATCGAGTGATTGGTGGGGGTTTCAATCTTTCGCTTGAACGGTATGCCAATAATTTGATAGTCAACGTTCTGAGAACGGTGTGGCAAGAGGGTGATTCTCGCAGTGGCGCCCACAGAATCCCTCGTACGTAGATTAACCTGTCGGGCCGTCTACCATTCTATGTGTGTTTTGGCCCCCTCCTTAGCAACTGCCGCTCGGTAATTGAACGTAGTTAAAATTAGGGTGTGATCCACGAGAACTCTGCTAAGTTAGCAGGGACGACCCACAGTACAACTTGTATGTGGATCTATCAGGGAGATCGCCTTTGAAGCCTAGGATGTATGAGGGCAACGCGCACTAACTAGGATAAAACCCTTAGTAAAACAATAGGTAGATATAATATATTAGAAGTACCTCCGTAAACTAGTTATTGCTATAGCACACTATGTACCTTTTAGGTATAAACGTTAGGTGCTATTTATACCTCTAATTAATCAAATTAAATGTTTTCTATTATCTATATTTACCCTTACCTTAATAGTTATAAGCCTAGAAGGCTTTTATTACTTTTATTATTAATTATTCTTAAAGATATAAGCTTTATGAAATATTATTAATTAACACTTACTTATATTAAGAGATAATTACCCTTGATTATAAACCTTCGCATAAACTTCCGCACCGCTCTAAAGGTCCGGAATTGCCTCTAAAATACAAACCATATTAATATTTAAATTCCTTACCTTTATTTACCCCCCCCTATAATATTATATTATAATAAAGCTAAAGGTAAGTGTAAGGTTAGAATACTAATAGTAATTAATATAGGAGAAAGGGAGCTAGTATAAAGCTACTATTACCTAAATATAGGAATTAGATAGTTTAATATCTAAAGTAATAAGAATAACTTAATAATAAATTAAATCTAATTTAAATACCTAAATAATATAAAATTCTATAATAAAATTATAAGCCTTATCCCTAGTAATAAAGTTACTTAAGTATAGTATATTACTAAAGCTATTACTAAATAGGTAGTAAACTATACCTAAACTAAAGTAAGGATAATAAACTATAATAATAGTAATATTTATACTACTAAAAAAGCCCTTAAATAAGCCCTTAAGAAAGCTATTAAAGAAGAAGCTAAGGAGAGTAATACCCTAACCTAGGTAAGTATTACTACTAGCCTAGCCCTTAAATAACTAAATACCTTACCTCTCTCTCTTTAAATCCTAGGTAAATAAGACTAAGAAGTACTTATTAAAAAGAATACTATTTAGGAATTACTCTAGTCTAAGAGTATAGAAAATATAGTAATAGTAGTTAATAAAGCTATAGGCTAAGCTATAGTAATAGTAACTAAAAGACTCCCTAGTAAAAACACTATTATTACCTTTAAAGGAAATACTACTTAATATAAATAAGACTAAAAATAGATTACTAATATATTTAGGCTAGAGATAACTCTTTACTAATGTATACTTAGTATTATTATTAAGGGATTCCTAACTAAATATATAGCTACTAAAAACTTAGTAATTAAAATTAGAAAAGCTAATAAGGTAAATATAGTTAAGGTAATAGTAAGGTAACCTTATAGTAAAGGCACTTAAAGGACTACCTTAATACTAGGCCTAGCTAAAGTTAAAAATACTAATAAAATATACTATAATAATATAGTCTTTAAAGTAAAGCTATTTTAAACTAAACTATATAATAAAACTTTATAGCCTTAATAATACTATAACTATTTTTAAATAAGCTATATTACTAAGTTCTATAAGATAGCTTTAAAATATAGTAAGTATAATACTAGCTATTATAAGAATAAAGAGTTCTCTTACTTAATAAAAGATAAATAAGTAAAAGAAAACTATATCCTATACTCTAGACTATACCTAGCCTAGTTAAGAGAATACCTTTTTCTAAAAAAAAAGTAAAATACTACTAAAGTAAGATATCTTAAATAACCTTCTTACTTTACTACTTACTCTCTAAGTAAAAGCTTAACCCTACCCTATAAGAGATTTAGTATAGCCTTAGAACCTATTATTATAGTTACTAGGAAAAGAGAATATCTTATAAATATAGAATATAGCGCTAAATAACTAAGATTAGGAAGTATTAGGTAGTATATAAAGTAACTTAAGGCTAGAATAAAGCTAGTATAAGATAGTAGTAACTAATAACCCCCCTAATTAATATAATAATATTATAGGTTCTTTTCTAGAATATAAATAAGAAGAATAAACTAATATATATAGTGCTTTATTACTAGACTAATATAGATATAATTATAATCTAAGAATAGGAATATATAAAAAACCTATAGCCCTTAGCACTAGGCCTAGCCTAGTTTTAACTTATATACTATAATAAATATAATATAGTATATATAAATAAGAAATATAGTATAGAATTATAGTTATCCTAGGAAGAAACTAACTAGTTCCTAGTAAAACTATAGGAAGTTAATATTTACTCCCTTTATTTAAAGAGATATAGTAATAACTAGAATACCCCTATTTATATAATTAACTTAAAGAAGCCTTATAACTAAAGTATATTTATTAGTAACTTTAACTAAAAGCACTACCTTTAGAATAAGCTAGATAGGATAACTAATAAAGTAAATAAACTACTAAAGCTTATAAGCTAATAAAGGCTTAGACTTATTATACCTTAGAGTAAACCTATAAGATAATATAAAGATAATAGAGATAGCAATATTAACCTAGTATAAGCTACACTAAATATTAGAGTTTATTATAATAGCATAAAAGACCTTACTAAATCTAACTATATCCTATAGCTAATTAGTATCTTAAATAAGTAATAGGAAGCTACCCCCTAAGCCCTTAAATATATATAAGAAGCCTTAAATAGACTATATATAAAGGTAAAGGCCTTAATTTAACTCTAGCCTAAAAACATACTAGTTTCCTATAATAAAGAGGGAATTAATAATTATATAACCTAGCTTATTATAAACTTATAGTAAATTATAAATAAAGTAGCCTTAAAAAAGCCCTAGGGACTCCCTAGCCTAGAGGTATAGTAGTTAAGGAAAGTATAAGAGTTAGTTAGTAAGGTAAGCTAAGCTAAGAAATAATAAAGATATAGGAGGACTAATATAAACTAGTAAGCCTATACTAAGGTAAATAAGGATTAAGAATATATTATTAGAGAAGAAAGAAGAAATATATAAAGAGATACCTTATAAAAAGCTAATATATAAAAAAAAGATAAAGAAGTCTAGAGGCTAGAGAGATAGGCCTAGCTTTAAAGCTAGGCCCCCCTAGAGCTCCCTAAACTCCCTAAGCTAGAAAGAAGCAAAAATAACCCTAACCTAGCTACTATATATAATAATAAAGCTAGTATACTAGCATAAAGATTCTTCCCTAAACCTATAGTAAACCTCTCCTATATCCTAAATCTCTTTTTCCTAAAGCTTAAAAATACACTATTCCTAGATAAAAAATAATTTAAATAAGAAAAGATTATAAAAGTCCTATTAAATATAGCTAGTTAGAAAGCACTAGGGAATAATAAAATCCTAGTAAGCCTTATTAAAGCCTATAAAGACTTAGCTAAGGACACTATAGCCTAGCTTCTAAATATAGTCCTAGAAATAAGCTACTTCCTAGCTTACTTCTAAACTATAAGAGTAATAGTAATTAGGAAACTAAGTAAAATAACTAAGGAAATAAGGAGAGCTAATATATAAAGGCCTATCTTATTACTTAATATTATTAGAAAAATTATAGAAGTAGTAATTATAAGGTAGCTTATAGCCTTTACTAAGGCTAAAGAATTACTCCCTAAACTATAAATAAGTAATAAGGTAAATAAATTAATAAAGACTATAATAAAAGTCCTTATAAAGTCTATTAAAGAGAACTAGGGAAGGAGTAGTATTACCTTACTAGTATAAATAAATATATTAGTAGTATTTAATAGAGTTAGCTACCTATACCTAATATACTTACTTATTAAAATAGAAGTACTATAATAGCTAATTATAGTAATTTAAAGCTTCCTTATAAATAGAATAAGCTAGCTTAGCTTTAATAGAGAAATCTCTAGACTATTTAAGATTAAGGCTAGTACCTTATAAGGCTTACCTCTCTTACTAATTCTTTTCTTACTTTACTTAGTAAAACTTTATATTTATCTTTAAGCTATACTAAGTATAGTAGCTATAGGATTTATAAATAATATAAATATAGTAGTATTTAGTAAGACTATTACCTAGACCTAAAAAAAACTTAAAGCTATATAGAAAATTTATAAGGAATAAGTAAAGTAAGTAAGAGTTAAGTTTAACCTAGCTAAAACTAAACTTATATACTTTAGTAAGTCCTATAAACCCCCCTAGACTAGGGTTTAACTTAGTATAAAGAAAATAATACTTATAAAGTTATATAGATTCCTTAGAGTATAGATTAATAAAAAACTTAACTAAAGTACTTATAAGAATATTTTTAAAAGTAAATTTACTTAGTAATAACTTATACTATTCTTACTAGTAATATTAGTATAAGGCTATAGCTTTAAAGATACTAGGCTTTTATATATATAAGTAATCTAACTTATTCTTACCTATAAAGTAAGTGCTTACTATACCCTTACTAAGAAGGGAGGAAAGCTAAGAGAAGTAGTAAAGAGCTTTATAGTAAACTAATTAGCTTACCTCTAGATTATTATAAGGGTATTTAAAGCTACTTCTATTATATAACTAGAAGTTAAGACTCATATCCCCTTCTTTAATCTATATTTAAATAATATAAAATAGAAGTTTAAGGATAGGATTATAAATAATAAAATAACTAAGAAAATCTAAGCTATAGCTAAGTTAGTAATAATAATACTATACTATAGAAGAAAACCCCCCTTAGTAAGTAATAAGCTAAATATAGACTTATATAAAGAATAGGAATATTACTAAGAAAACTAGTATAATAAAGAAAGGCTAGCCTAGAGTAAATATATTAAAGAACTAACTAAGGACTACCCTCTTACCTATAACCTAAAGGAGATCTAAAAGTTCTATATAAGGCTAGATAAATATATTTTATTAATAATAATTTAACTTTATATAAGGAAGATAGGCCTTAATAAATTCCTATTTTATAGAAATATCCTTATAGTAGTTTTACCCCTATATAGCTATAGCTAGGTAGTAAAGAACTAATACTATATATTAGTTAACTATAGTAACTATAACTATAGATAGCCTTAATAAAGATAGCTTACTAATATATAGAAAGCAAGGCTAGCCCTAAATAACCCCCTAAAAGTAAGATTTCTAGCTAGATAGTTCCTAGGTATAGGAAAACTCTAATACTACTTATTAGTATAAAAGCTAGCTATTAACTAACTTAGAAGACTAAAGGATTTAGGCTAATTTAAAAGATAGATAGAAGAATACTTAAAAATAGATATAGATTAGGGAATAGACTAAGTAATATAAAAGCGCTAGTAAGTTAGAATTAGACCTAATACTATAATTATAATAGAGAGTATTTATATTTAGAATAGTTATTAGATTAATTTTAACTAAAAACTCTAGGTATTATAAGTCTAACTAGCCTATTACTACCCCTTTCTTAAACTAAAAACTAGCTACTATATTACTTCTTATTTAGAATAAAGATAGTATTCTTTACTATCTCTATACAATTCTTTATAAGGATAGTAGTAAGTAAGAGATAGTTTATCTTTACTATATATATATTAAGGTACTAAAGCTAAAAGATAAGCTTAGAGTGCTATTCCTTAGAGAAACTAGCCTAATCTAGGCTTACTATAAAGGCACTGTACTTCTTTTTAGCCTAATTACTAATATAGAGTTTCTTAATCTAGTCTTAGAAGCTAATTTAAACCTAGAATAAAAGATATTAGCACTAAGACTAAGCTACTACTAAGCTAGATTAGAAGTACTTATATTACCCTTAGTAGCTATAAAAGCCTAAGTTTTAACTAACTACTAATACTTATTTTACTAGCTAGTTATATTTAGCTACTAAGTAAATTAGCTATAGACCTAAGCTAGAAGAGAGGTAATTATTACCTTATTATATTAATAATTCTATACCTAATAGTTAAAATATATATTAGTAGCTACCCTTACCTAGTAAGTTAGCCTTACTACTAAGCTAGAATAAGACTAACTTACTAATAATAATATAGTACTAATACCTAGGTTTTAAAACTAAATAGGACTTATAGGAAATACACTAGATATCTTTTAGATTACTAAGCTTATATAAATTAGTAGTAAAATAAGCCTAGAATAGAAGTAAATATAACTTATAAAGATACCCTTATCCTTAACTTACTAGTACTGCTTAGTAATTATAAACTTCTTTAGAAAGCCCTTATACTTTATAAATTCCTAGGTAAGTTAAAGCTAGAAATATAGTAATATTAGAAAACTTATAGGCTTTATTAATATTATACTAGGTTTCCTTCTAATCTATAATAAATATTAGTAATTAACCTAAACCTAGCTTAGAATAGCCCTAAATAGTTAGGGAAGAAAGAAAGAACCTATAAGAAGTTTAATATAAAAAGAGAAAAAAGACTAAATCTCTAAGGAAAAGGGAGCTTTTTTTTATACTTAATAAAAAAGGGAGGGGGATAAATTAGATAACTTACTTAAAAAATAAAGCATAATAGGCTTAATAAATCTAATAATACTGAACTAGCTTTATAAAACTATTCTAATCCTAGATTAAAGCTACCCTTCCATTATAATAACTAAGTAAAACTAAGTACTTATACTTTACTAAACTAGTAAGGTAAGACTAGGCTAGAGATAGCTAAAAAGTAAAGCTATAGAAAAGTTAGTATAAAAGTAAATAAGAAGTAAATTAATATTATAAACTTAGATTTACCTTACCCTAAGTAAAAGTAAAGGGACTTAGGATAGACTTATTACTATACTAGAATAGGGTTTAAAGAGTCTAGGAATACTTATTTTATATATTTTTATATTTTTATATTTTTTTTCTATAGGATAAGGCTAGTGTAAGCTAGTAATAAATACTTATAATAGGCTACCTATAAAGTAGCGTAGGCTTACTATAGGGCTAGCGCTAGCTTAAATATAAATATAAGAGAGTTTTTCTCCTTAGTTTAGGGTTTTCCCTTTAAACTTAGTAGCAGGAGTACTAGTAATAGCTATTTATAGAGCTAACTAGCGTAAATAATATACCCTTGATTATATTAATTAGTTACACCTCTTATTTTATACTTTAATTAACTAACATATTTCCCTTTATAATATCTAAAGAAACTTTAAATATAATATTATTATTAAAGAAAGATTAAATTAAATAGTATTGATTTTTATAATTTTTTTTAGTATTATTAGTTATAGCCAATGCATCTAATTTATTACAACACACAATTATTACTAGCAATAACTAGCTAGTAAAACAATTAATAACCAAATTCTTATAGCTATAGTAATAAATAAGCTCTAAGGTTATAAATATAGGGGGCTATAAGGTTAGAGCAAAGTTTATAATAAACTTTATAGCTATATTAGTATAAGAGTTATAATTTATAACTATAGTTAAACTTAAATTCGTTTAAGTTTTACTTATAGTATAAATTAACACAATTCCCCCTTTCTTTATAACTATATTTATTCTATCTCTTTATATTTCTTCTATCTTATAGCTTACTACTTATACTTTAAAGCTCTAAGGTAAACTTAAACTCTCCTACTAAACATAACTTATCCTTACTTATCTCTAATTTAATTTAAATCGCTAGGTAGGTTCTGCGTTACTAATTAACTTATTAACCCCTAACTAATTAGATAATAGCATAGCTAAGGGTAATAAAAAGGAGACTACCTTATTTAAAATATTAAATAATATAGTAAAAGAAAAGAAAAGTAAAGGGAAGGAAAGTAAAGATAAATCTAACCTAGAGATAATTAATAGTATTTATACTATAAGGGAAAAAATGCTAAAAAGTAAAGGTAATGTAAATAATAAGATTTATAAGGTAGATAAGAAAAAGATAAAAGAATAGGGCATTAGGCTGTAAAATACTAAGCAGTTTTACCTCGTGCTCGGGAGGGAAAATTAAATAGTATACTTAAGTTAAGAATTATATAAAGTCCTATAAAGTCTAGTAATATATTAACTTAAAGACCTTAGAGCTTATTTATTACTGTGGCTATAAGAATTTGATTGTTAATTGTTTTACTAGCTAGGTATTGCTAGTAATAATTGTGTGTTGTAATAAATTAGATGCATTGGCTATAACCAATGATACTAAAAAAATTATAAAAATCAATATAATAACTTTAAGTATAAAGATAAAGCTTTTTATATTAAATTATAAAGTAAAAGAGTATATATCTCTAGGGAGATTACTTAATAATAATAGTATATAAGTCCCTTTACTATTAATTATCTAGTATAATAATAAGTAAATCCCTCCCGAGCACGAGGTAAAACTGCTTAGTATTTTACAGCCTAATGCCCTATTCTTTTATCTTCTTCTTGTCTACCTTACAAATCTTGTTATTTATATTGCCTTTGCTTTTTAGCATTTTTTCCCTTATAGTATAAATACTATTAATTATCTCTAGGTTAGATTTATCTTTACTTCCCTTCCCTTTACTTTTCTTTTCTTTTACTATATTATTTAATATTTTAAATAGGGTAGTATCCTTTTTATTACTCTTAGCTATACTATTATCTAATTAGTTAGGGGTTAATTAGTTAATTAGTAATGCAAAACCTACCTAGTAATTATAATAAATTAAATTAGAGATAAGTAAGGATAAGTTATGTTTGGTTTGCCTTAGAGCTTTAAAGCATAAGTAGTAAGCTATAAGATAGAAGAGATATAGAGAGATAGAATAAATATAGTTATAGAGGAAGGGGGAATTATATTAATTTATACTATAAGTAAAACTCAAACGAATTTGAGTTTGACTATGGTTACGAATTATAACTGTATTCGCAAAGCTTGCGCTAACGCAGCCACAAAGTTTATCGCAAACTTTGCTCTAACCTCACAGCCCCCTGTATTTATAACCTTAGAGCTTATTTATTACTATGGCTATAAGAATTTGGTTATTAATTATTTTACTAGCTAGGTATTGCTAGTAATAATTATGTGTTATAATAAATTAGATGCATTGGCTATAACCAATGATACTAAAAAAATTATAAAAATCAATCAATAATAAGTAAATAATTTATATTATAAAGTATAAGAAAGGAAGGCTTTAAACTAGCCTTAAGTATCTTAATATAAATTAACTATAAATTTATCAGCAATATACTCTAGTTAATATTAAGGTAAATTAGTTAAAGACCTTTAAGATACTCACTAATAGCTTTATAAAGCCTTTATTAAGCTAAATATATAAGGATTTCTATTACTAAATAAGCTTATAAGAGGTCCTTATATAATTATAATACTAGGAATTTATTATAATCTTTTCTTATACTTATAAACTCTAGCTTTAATAAATATCTTAGCTAGGGGAGGTATATTAGGGAGATTGCCCTTAAAGCCTAGGATATATAAGGGTAATGTATACTAACTAGAATAAAAATAAGTAAATATAATGTATTAGAAGTACCTCTATAAACTAGTTATTACTATAGCATACTATGTACCTTTTAGGTATAAAAGTTAGGTGCTAATTGCACCTCTAATTAATTAAATCGAATGTTTTCTATTATCTATATTCACCCCTACCTTGATAGGATCACTATGGGGCGGCTACTTTGTACTGTCCGAGCTTGCATTTTGTGGCTTTTTTTCACCGCCCGTGTGTCCGAAGCCCCTCACGACCAATATTCCCTTTATTAATACGCTAATTGGATCGTGACCTTTTTCCGTGCCATCCCGTCTGTCATGATGGGTTTTTGCGCGCTTGCCATCCTGAATTGACAGCCTCTGCTCTGTAGATGTTTTGTATTCAAGGTTAAGTTACACAGCTAACATGGACGCAAATACTTCAGAGTCGTTTACTCTCTCTGCAAGAGGGACCGGAATGATATTACCGTGGTTATCCCAGCTTCGATCGGTCTCACTAGGGACGATTTTCCTCACGCTATTCCTCGTAATATTGACTCCTTTAGTTTTCACAAGCGTTTACCGTCTGTATTTTCATCCTCTTCGCAAAATTCCTGGACCACGAACCGGGGCTTTGACAACTTTCTATGGGTTCTATTGGAACTGGATACGAGATGAAGGATACTCTAAGCTCTTCAATCCTCTGCACAAACAATATAGTAAGGTTTATTTCCTGAGTAACTACTCCTTGTAAATGCTAAGATGCCTCAAGATTCCTGTATCATACGTATTGGCCCAAACCATGTTCACATCAACCAACCGGAAACTTTTGACGAGTTCGTACAAGACTCCTCTACAATTCTGAACTGTGGAGGGCTCACACAAATATAAATTAGGATATTCAAAGTTGGATCAACATGGCGCAAAGACAGCTCATTTTACAAGTATTTTAACGGCTTGGACGCTATGATTGAGCCGACGCAATATCGCACCTACCGAACTCACTTGGCCCCTTTATACGCACAACGTTCCATTGATAGCTCAACACCAAAGCTCCATGTCGACCTCGTGGTAACTGCCGAAAGAATGGCTAAGAGCATCGAAACTGGTGAACCTGTGAATATAGTGAAGATATTGCGGACTTTGAGTGTCAGTATTTAGTGGTTGTTTAAAAACCTTTGTATCTCGACTAACAGCCAACGGGAATAGACCTCAATGATGCTTTACAATTTGTATTCGCAGGACATCCTGCTCTCTGAATATGATGGGTACCACCCGTTTTTAAAAGCTTTTGAGCTGCTCATGACCCAAAGTTGGCTAAGTGAGTCTCTTATCACATTTCAGGTCACAATTTGCTTTATTGTATACAGGAACGCTAATAATTTGTGTAGTGGTCAATTATCCCATGATGGGTATGATCCTTGGACTAATTCCCGGCACGAGCTTTGCCAAATTCAATGCCGCTTTCGGAACCTTCTTGAAGGTTAGTTAACTTGCGGAGCAACAAGGGACAAAAGCACACAAATTGCTAAAAGAATGTTAAATTACAGTACTGTAAAGAGTGGAACGATGAGGATGAACGCATTCAAAAGCTTGAAACTGCTGAATCACTGCGGGACTCCCACATGAAACGATACCTTGCCATTGACCCAAATGACCAGATCAAAAAGAAGGTCGTGCCGCACCCCCTGGAGGATATATTTAACTTCATCGCAGGCGGTAGTGACACCACTTCATATACAGCTGCATGTGCATTCTTCTATGTTCTTTCGTCATCTGAGGTGCACTCTAAGCTCGTGGCGGAGCTCGATCATGCTAGTTCAGTGATCAAGGATACCTTTGATTACAATAAGATTCAAAATCTGCCATATCTGGTGTGTATACGATAAACAGTTCACCTATCATCATGTTCGCCGGACCTTCTTCTGAAAGTAGGCTCTAACCATGGATGTTGCAGAATGCTGTAATCAAGGAGACGCTTCGTATCTCTTGTCCGGTACCAGGGTGCATTCCCCGAGTCGTCCCTGAAGGGGGAATGAATCTAGGTTCAGTAAATCTTCCAGCCGGTGTAAGTTCCGTTTATACAATCTTGTGTAAGACTAGTTACTTGCTGACGTTATGATATGCGAACAGACAGTGGTGTCAATCTCCCAGCTAGCCATCCACTTTAATGAGACGATTTTCCCGTCACCTGACAAGTTCATCCCCGAAAGATGGCTTGGGGACGATAAAGAGTCGATCGACAAGTGGAATATCGCTTTTAGCAGAGGACCTCGACAGTGCATTGGGACAACGTAAGTCTTCCCCCCCCCGATCCGGTGACAGTATCAAAATACCACCATTGTCTGCTGTAGATAAAGGAATACTAAGTTTTAACGCTTTTTGTTTTATAGTCTCGCTTATATGGAACTACGCTGCGTCCTCGCTTACTTCTTCTCCCGCTTTAAATTTAAGTTAACAGGTAGCTGTGGAGATAAGTTACGCTGGGTTGATCGGTTTGTCTCAGTCAACTTGGACGATGTTGAGGTCACTATCGTGAAGGACCGATGGACATAAGCTGCAAGCATCCAAAAGTGCCCGGGAGGCGTAGGCGCGGCCAGAGGGAGGTATTGCCAGGAACGCAGAGGTTAGAGACAGGACGTTTATGATAGTAAAGCTGTTACGTGCTAGAATTGACAATTAGCCTATCACCTTCGGATGTGGCCTGTTAGTGCCACAAGACCTCGGATGTGGCTAGCACGTGACCTAGAACCTCTATATTAGACAATAGCTCTGACCTCTAGCTAGTTAAACAGCAACCTCTACACAATCATTTATCTTCATTTTGTATCGTAACAAAAGCTTTGAAGAACCTTTAGGCTATTCTAATAAAGAGGCTAGCTAGCTATAAAATAGCTATATATTTTGAGAGATTAAAACCTTTACACAACTACCCCTAGCTAGTATCTTTCTAGTAGCAAATACAAATCTTAGCTATCACTCTGTTTACATTAACCCTATGACCTAGTTGTGACAGGTATCTTAACTTAGAGAAAAATCAGTTTTTCAATATCTTTTCTAAATTTCTAGCCTTTTTCTCTAGTCTTTTATTCCTTTTTTTATTCTTATGTTAAGAACTAGCCTTATGGCTACTGCTTATAAGCGTTTAAAGTAAGAATATCATTCTTATAGAAGAAGAAAGAAACTACGCTAATAGTTATATAGCGCTTAGATTTATAGTAACTTATACATAGTTTATACATAGGTTACAAATAGCCCTAACCTAGCTATATATAGTCTATATACTTTCTAGAGCTAAATATAACTTAAGCTTATAGCTTAAGTCTATAATATACCCTTTTACTTACCTTTCCTTTCTCTTTTTAAATTAAAAATAAGCTAAAAATAAGTATAGTACTCTTATATAATAATACCTAATTTAGTATAAGTAAAGAATATATTCTATAGGGTAGGGTACCTTATAGGGCTATAGATTCTTTATATAGGCTATAAAAATTTCTAAAGTAAGCTTACTTTACTCTAGCTTTTTTTATTATACTATAAAAATTTTTTACCTTAATTTTACTTTACTTTAGCTTTCTTTATTATATAAATAAATTTACTTTATTCTAACCTTACCTTTGAAATCACTAGCTTACTTTATTTTTATACTTATTACTAGCTATTTTTATACTTTACTTACTCCCTTATTTTTACTATTACTTTATACTTTAACTATTACTTACTAAATCCTAACTTTACCTTAAGTAACTTCTTTATTACTATCTAGCTATTATATAATTATATAATATATTACCCTTATCTATTCTTAGCTTACCTTTATAGTACTAACTTTAAACTCTATTATATATTTAAGTATTTTAAAGCCCTTTTAGCTACTAAAAAAGCTATTAAAACTCTAGCTATAAAGTAAACTATATTTATTAAGAAATAATATACTATTCTAATAAAAACTTTTACTTATTATTATAAGTAGTTTAATAGTATATTAGCTATAGCCTAAATTAATCTTACTATAGTATAGCCTTTAGCTTTTTTTCTTATAGGTATTACTTATACCTAAGGTATATTTAAGGTATAGTAACTTATACTTACTAATACTACCCTTATTTACTATAGCTATAATAACTTAGTGTTAGGAGCGCAGAGGTCAGAGACAGGACGTTCATTAGAGCGAATCTTCGGAGGACCTTTGGGCCGCGTGGATAACAAAGAGGCTAGCTAGCTATAAGATAGCTATATGCTTATAAAGCAGGGTATTCCTTAAGGACTACGCATATTATTAGTGCTAGGTTAGAGATTAAAACCTTTACACACCTACCCCTAGCTAGTATCTTCTTAGTAGTAACTATAGAAAATCTTAGCTATTACTTTATTTATTTAACCCTAAGCTTAAGCTATAATAAATTAATCTCTTTAAAACCCTTTTAGGGATATAAACTATTAGCTAGATTATTATATAGCTAACGCTCTAAAGATCTACACAAAACATACTAGTACCCTATAATAATAAAGCTATAGATAATTAGGAAGGTAAAGAACCCCTATAATCTAGAACTATAGATAATAATAGAGTATAGTAAACACTACCTAATCCTAATCTAGGTAGAGGTATAGATAATATAAATAACCTAGATAGAGCGTTATAGAGATACTATAAGGTTATATAAGCTAAGCTATATTGCCTTTAGAAAACATAGGAGATTCTATAAATAAAGGTATAGATTAAAGAGCTTAAAGTAAATCTAGGATTAGCTAGACCTTCTCTAGGACCTATAATTACCCCTTAAACTTTAGCTATAGTTTTACTAGTAGTCTATAGTAACTTAGCAGTAATTATATAGTAAAATAGTCTTATTAAGATATAGATAAAAATACCTATATATAAAGAGAATATATATAAGAACCTATAGAATTTCCTAGTAAATTTAGATATATTATTTAAATTAGACTACTATACCTTTAAGAATAATATTACTAAGGTAGTGTATATAGGTAATTGCCTAGCTAATAATATAAAGTAATAATAGATATATTATATAGCTATAGATAGGTATATAGATTACTTATTATTTATATAGGTAGGTTTTCTAGAATAGCTAAAAACCAGAATAATAAATAAGGGTATAAGACACTTAGAAGTAATAAGAATACTACTAAATCTTAGGTAGAAGAGTAACTAATTATTTTAAGCCTTTATAAGAGCTTAGACTAAGGTAAAAGCTAAGTTACCTAAAGCAATCCTAATATATTTATAAATTACTATTTTTCTAAATAGCTTAAATAATACTATAAGAAAGCAGATAATTAGCTAAGAGATTCTAATAACTTAGAGCTAGTTATAAGGCTAGGGTAAGAAAGTAAAGGTAGTAATAAGTTTAGGCTAAAGTAATAAAATAAGTTAAGACCTTAAAAGAAAGAGGTAATACTCTATATTACCTATAGATAAGGCATAGTAATAAAGCAAAGATTAAGTAAAAAAGCTATTTCTAGTATACTATAAATATAGAAAGCCTAGATATCCTATACTAGCTTATTAGGCACTAGACTATTTTACTTATAAAAGTAATAGGTATATAACTAAGAGGTATAGTAAAAGTAGTAATAAAGCTATATTACCTAATATAATACTAGTTTAAATAGCATAGACCTAGGAATATAATCTTACTATAAAATACCTTATAAATAATAGAATAAGAATATAGGTATTTTTATAATAAGATAACTAGTAGTTAGCTATAAAAGCGCTATTTAATATAGGTATATAATTCTTAATAATTT
Source organism: Epichloe coenophiala (assembly GCA_018801565.1). NCBI lineage: Eukaryota > Fungi > Ascomycota > Sordariomycetes > Hypocreales > Clavicipitaceae > Epichloe > Epichloe coenophiala. The sequence continues at coordinate 165,170 of JAFEMN010000027.1, read as the reverse complement.
ATTCTAAATTATTATTAAAAAAGGATTAAAAGAATATAATCTAATTAGACTAAATACTAAAGAGTATAAGCTAAAAAGAGATTCTATATTAAGGGATCTTAAAAATATTAATAAAAGTAAAAGATAGTATAGGATTTATAAAAGTTTATTAAGTTAGCTACTATATTACTAATATAGGTAAAGGGATAATACTAGGTATAGATTAGACTAAAGAATATTTACCTATAATTATATGTTAGGATTAGGGATTTTAGAGATATTTAGTAACTATAGAATGCCTCTTCTTTATTTATAGTAAGTAATAAATATATAAAGAGAAAAAATAAGTAATGGTTTTATTACTATTTAGGGTAATAAAGATTAGGCTAAGTGTTCTAAAAAGTAAAAATTAGAAAGAAAAGGGCAAGGACTAATTAGAGAACCTAGTAGTAATAGAAGCATAATTAAATAGTAAAGCAGCTATATAGTTACTAGAATATACTTACTAGTGGTAAAAAAGCAAAGGTATTATAGTTATACTAATATTAGAAAGCGTAAATAGTAAATAAGCTATGTTAAATTAAGGTATAAGTACCTAACGCCTTATACTAATAATTCTAAAGGAATATATAGAATTTATAGATATTTTTTTCTAAAGAGCTAGTAGGTAAGCTTCCTAAACTAGGGGGCTACACTTATATAATTAAATTAAAAGAAGGGAAAACACTACCTTAGGGGCTTATATATAATTTAGCTAAAAAGCAGCTATTAGTTCTTAGAGAGTACCTTATAAGTGTGTAGCTTAAAGGGTAGATTAGAAGATTAGTTAGCCTAGCTAAAGCCCTAATTTTATTTATTCTAAAGAAAGGAGGGAAATTAAGGCTTTATATAGATTATAGGGTCTTAAATAAGATTATAATTAAGGATAAGGCCTCTTTACCCCTTATTACTAAAATCCTTAATTAATTAGTAAGCATAGTTATTTTTATAGTTTTTAATCTAAAAGATACATACTACTAGCTATATATTTACTTAGGTAATAAGTAGAAGATAGCCTTTTATTATTACTATAGCTACTTTAAATATCTTATAATACTATTTAGACTAGTTAATACACTAGCGACCTTTTAGGAGTATATTAATAATACTCTTAAAGGACTTATTAATAAGACTTATATTATTTACTTAGATAATACGCTAATATATAGTAGTATAGTTAAGGAGTATATAGAATATATTAAATAAATTCTATATAGGCTTAGGGATATAAGTCTTTTTATTAATCTTAAGAAGTGTTAATTTTTAGTTAAGGAAGTTAAATTCTTAGGCTTTAAGATATTAGTAAAAGGTATTATAATAGACCTAGCAAGAGTTAAGGCAATTATAACTTAGCTAATACTATATAGTGTCTTTAACATTTAGTTATTCCTTAGTTTTACTAGATTTTACTGCTATTTTATTAAATAGTATAGTAAAGTTATTGTTTTATTAATAGATTACCTTAGAGGATAGTAACTAGCAATGTTTAACCTAGAACCCTATAAGTTAGTAGTGTTTAGAGAACTTTAATAGAAATTTTAAGAAGCGCTAATTCTAGTGCATTTTAACCCACTTATGTATCTTAGAGTGGAGACAGATGCATCTAGATATATAATTAGGGCTATACTTATAATATATATGCTAGGTTACTAGCACCTAGTTATGTTTATGTTAAGGAAGATAACTAATGCTAAATTACGCTATTTAATACCTAATAGCGAATTATTAGCTATCTAAGAGGCTTTTTATATATAGAGACACTACCTTGCTTATTTAGCTTATATAATTAAGGTTATTATAGACTATTTAAACTATAAGTACTTAGCTATAAAGCCTAAGCTTACTAGTAGGTAGGTAATTACACTTAATAAGCTTTATTCTTTTAAATTTAAGATTATATATTATATAAGGAAATTAAATCCTACTAACCTACTTTTAAGAAGACTAGATTTTATAAGTAAGGCAAGGAAAGCAAAAGTAGTAACTATATAACTTCCTACCTTTTTATCTAAATTTATAAATACTAAGTAATAGGAATACCCTAGTAATACTATTAGTACTATAAGTTCTATAAAAACGTTGCTTAGTGTAACTAATAGTTAGTTATAATAACACTATAATAATACTGCTAATATCTAGGGTTTTAAAAAATTATAACTTAACTATATTCCTAAAGAACCTAATAATCTAGATAATCTTAGAAGAGTTATATTAGTAGGGTTATTTAATACTTTTAATTCTTTTATTAATAAGCAATAAGCTAGCTATAATAGTACTACTAGTACCTAGCATATATTTAGTTTATTACTTAGTTATTTTAATTTTCCTATTAGACTAGCTACTACTATTAGGGGTAGACTAGCATAGGTTATTGCTAGTAAGCTGCAAGGGCGCCCCTTAAAAATATTACTTATCTATATACCTATAAGACTAGAAGTATCTATTAAACTAATTACTTATAGAGATATTATAGCTAGGATCTAATTTGTTTAGAGAACCTCTTTTAAGTTTATCTCTAACTTTCTAGAAAAGAGCTTAGAATTAAAACCCCTAATTTAAGTCTTATTATATAAAGCATAGTAAGGGAATAACTTTACTATAGGTTAATTAAAGTTACTTAAAAGCGGTAATTTAGTAGTATTCTAGATATAGTCTATTAGACCCTCTAAGCTATTAATGTTTAAGAATTATGTTTTTATCCCTTTAGGAATAAGAAAAGAAATTTTATTACTAACTTATAATAACCCTACTGCTAGGTATTAGGGAGTAAGTAAAACTCTTTATTAGATTATAAACTAATATTATTAGCTAATAATAAAGAAAGATATAAAGGTATATATTAGTACTTATATAAGTTATTAAACTTTAAAACTAAGGCATTATAAACTATATAGCAAGCTAGCTACACTGCTAGTGCCTAATTACCCTTTTTAAGAATTATTAATAGATTTTATTACTAGACTTTTACTAGTAAAAGATTTAAACTAGACCTATAATATAATTCTAGTTATTATTAACTAATTCATAAAATATAGTATTTACATTCCTATATTAACGTAACTAACTAGTAATAGGCTAGTAATTATATTCTTAGAATATATTTTTAGAGATTACAGAGCTCTAGAAGGTATTATAATAGACTAAGGTTTTATATTTATTAGTGGTTTCTAGATAACTTTTTATTATCTTCTTGCAACTAAGCGGCTACTTAGCATTGCTTTTTACCCCTAGATAAATAGTTAGATAGAACGTTTAAACCAGGTTTTAGAATATTATTTAAGGGCTTTTGCTTATACTAAATAGACTAATTAGGCAGATAACCTATTATTAGCGTAGTTTATATATAATATAAGTAATTACACGACGCATAGCTACATACTAGCGGAGGCGTTATAAGGTTATAATCCTAGAGGTTTGTAATAAGTAATCGCAAATATCCCTTTAGTAAATAATTAAGCTAAAAGTAAAGTCTTAGCACTAAGAGAGAAATATACTATAATTAAATAGCTTTTAAGCGATTTATAGACTTAGTATAAGAAATATTATATCTAGAAAAGAACTTTAATAAGGTTTAAGGTTAGTAATTATGTTTTACTATTAATAAAGAATATTAATTTAAGACAACCTAGTAGGAAGCTAGCTATAAAATATCTAGGCCCCTATAAGATTAAAAAGGTAATTAGGAGTTACGGATTAGTATATTAATTAAAGTTGCTACCTAGGACTTAATTATATAATGTATTTAATATCACTAGTCTTAAGCCTTTTAAAGGGGACCTAACTAATATAGAAGATATATCCTTGCTATAGGATAATATTAAAGATAATAAATAAGAGTTTAAAGTTAAGAGAATTATTTCGCACTATTATAATAAAAGGTATTATAAATATCTGGTTAAATAGAAGGGCTATAATACTTTAGAGAATTCTTAGGTATTAAAAAGGGATTTTAGCACTAGAGAAATTATTAATAACTATAAGTAATAGTTAAGTAGTAAAGTTAATATAAAATAGTTATAATTTATAAGTTAATATAGTAAGATATTAGAAAACAAAGTTAATTTACTTAAATAACTTAAATAATTTATTATATAGCTACTAAGCACTTACCTCTTTATAATAGAGTTAGTTATTAAGACTACTAGTTCCTTAGCAGTGGTAGTAGCTATAGTAACTATAAAGGCAAAGGCCTTAGGAGTATCTTTATTATTAGAATCCCTCTCTTTATATATATAAACCTAAAGTTTACTAGGGAGCTTAATAGGACTAATATAATTAGGTAAGTTAGTAGTATAGGGTGTAAACTATTAGTAAGTTAGTTAGGCATTAGCTATATATATTAAGAAAGCTTACTATTAGGATATTCTAGGCTATAAAGCAAAGACTATTTAAAATATTAATCTATATCTTAAGGTTTATAGTATTACTTAGCAGCGCTATTATAATATGCAAGCAAATTCTAGATAAGAAAGATATACTATAAGGCAGTTTTTATTATTTTAGAAGTAATAAGCATATTTTATTAAGCAGCCTATTAGAATATTAGTAATAAAGAAGTAGTAAGTAAGCAAAGAAGTTATACTTATAAATTCTTTATATTCTATAAGGAAGGTCTTATTATTAATAAGATATCCTAAAACATTATAGGTGCTATTTTTTAGTAGGATATTCTATATTACTACTTACTAAGAGCACTATATATATAGAATCTTCTTACTTATTATACTACTAGTAGTAAGTTAGTAATAAAAATACTATAAAAATATAGTAAACTTATATTAAAATTTTAGAAGTAGTTTGCTTCTAAGGAGATAACTTCTTAGGAGACTTTAAAGGAGATTTCTTAATAGCTTAACCTTTAGGAGCTATTAATAAAGGGGGAGTTCCTATATAAGTATTAGATATAGTAAACTAGCTATAAGTTAGCTATAATAGACTAGATATAAATTATAACTAAAAGCAAACAAACTAATAACTAAGAATAAGATAAAAAACTAAGATAAGTAGCAATAAATAATAATAATATTTAGAGACTAAAAAGGTTAGTAACTATAGTGTAATAGCAGTAAGAAAGCTACTATTTAGTAAGTAAGAGTAACTTATAAGGTTAAGGATTATTATAGGAGAAAGGAAGTATATAAAAGGGAGGAAAAATTAGTCTCTTTTATATTAACTATAAACCCCTTAAGTAATCTAACGCACTGTGTGTAAGTAATCCGTGAATTACAATAATAACCATTAGCTCTACCACTTACATATATGCCTAATAGCTATAAACTTATAGTAACTATAATATAAGCCCTCTAGTTAGACTATCTAGAACTATAGCATTAGGTACCTTGTTTATTTAAACTAATTATAAAAATTAACATAAGTTATCTATTTTTTTCAGTCTAGCCATATAATAGGCAATAATATTTATTTCGCTATATTAAAGCTATATAAGGGCTGCTATTTAGACACTACTACCTATAATAGGGGGGGTTATTTATAATTAGTAGTATTATTATTATTATTTTATTTACCCACGCGTCTAGTTATAAGGTACCTTATCTTATTTTTCTTTATAAGCTTTATTATAGTAACTATGCCCTAAGTAAGTAGCTTATTTTATAATTAAGGTTAATTATATATTAGGGGAGTATTATATTAGGAGCGTAGAGATTAGAGATAGGATATTTATTAAAGCGAATCTTTAGAGGACCTTTAGGCTGTATAGATAATAAAGAGGCTAGCTAGCTATAAGATAGCTATATGCTTATAAAGCAAGGTATTCCTTAAGGACTACGCACATTATTAGTGCTAGGTTAGAGATTAAAACCTTTACGCACCCGCCCCTAGCTAGCATCTTCCTAGTAGTAACTGCGGAAAATCTCAGCCATCACTTCGTTCATTCAACCCCAAGCTCAAGCCGTGACACTTAGCTACTAAATTTTTTTATAGTATAAAAACTATAAATAATAACCTAACCTAGTTTATCTTTACTTAAAAGTAAGGTAATACTTAAGTTTAATAAATATTAGCTAATACTTATATTCTAGCTAAGACTATAGTAAATTTAGCTTATACTATAGCTAAGAAATACGGGTCCCCGAGGGGAGGGGAGCTTTCTTTTATACTCGATAAGAGGGGGAGGGGATAAATTAGATAACTTGCTTAAAAAACAAAGCACAATACGATTAACAAATCTAACAATACATAACTAGCTTTAACACAGAACCGTTCTAGTCCTAGGTTAAAGCTACCCTCCCCTTATAATATCTAAGCAAAACTAGGTACTTATACTTTATTAGACTAATAAGGTAGGACTAGGCTAGAGCTAGCTAAAAAGTAAGGCTATAGAAAAGTTAGTATAAAAGTAAATAAGAAGTGAATTAATATTATAAACTTAGATTTACTTTACCCTAAGTAAAAGCAAAGAGACTTAAGATAGACTTACTACTACACTAAAATAAGGTCTAGAGAGCCTAGGAATACTTACTTTATATATTTTCCTTCCTCTCTTTTTCTTCTTTTTTTTTTTCTTTTTCTATAGGATAAGGCTAGTATAAGCTAGTAATAAATACTTATAATAGGCTACCTATTAAGTAACGCAGGCTTACTATAGGGCTAGCGCTAGCCTAAACACAGACATAAGAGGGTTTTTCTTCCTAGTTTAGGGTTTTCCCTTTTAACTTAGTAGTAGGAGTACTAGTAATAGCTATCTATAGAGCTAACTAGCGTAAATAATATATAGGTTCCCCCTAGGGTATAACTAGTCTAAGCCTTTCCTAACTTATAAAGTCTAGTAGCGGCTTTACCCTATTACTTATTTTATTATATATATCCTATAGAGAGTGTTTTTAGTTAAAGTTACTTACAAATATACTCTAGCTATAGGGCTTCTCTATATTAATAGCGCGGATAGGAGTGTTCTAGTCATTGTTATATATCTCCAAGTACAGGGAGTAGAGGTTAATTCCCTGTATTTTGACTAGAGACTAATCGGGTCGCCCCTAGGATTACTATTTATATAACATATTTAAATAATATTCTTATTTTCTTAAAAATATAGGAAAAGCACACTATATACATCTAGGAAGTCTTAGAATATATAAGGTTAGTAAACCTATATATAAAACCCTTAAATTGTTTATTTCACTAGAAATTAGTAAAAATTCCTAGGGTTTATTTTATTAGTTAATAGGATTTCAATAGATATATATAGGGTTAATATAATCTAAGATTAGAAAAAGCCTTAGAGCTTTAAAGATATATAGACTTTCCTTAGGTTTTATAACTTTTACTAATAGTTTATTTAAAAATACTCTAGGATTATAATACCCTTATATATATTAATAAAGAGTAGTTAAAATAGTATTTAAACTAGGAAGTTTATTTTAAAGTAAAGGAATAGCTAGTATTTTACTAGCTAGAAAATACCTTTTAGTAAGTGCCTTTTCTTTATTATTATAACTTAAGTTAGCTAGTGGAAATTAAGATAAACACTTTAGTTTTTATAATAGTAAGAATTCTTTCTTAATAGAATAATAAGAATTACTAGTATTTAATAGCCTTTTAGTTAAGGAAGTTTATAAATACTATGTATAATTATAGTATAGCTAATTAAAAGTTACTTATTATAGTAAAGTTATTTAAATACTAGTAATACTATATTAAAGGTATAGTAACTTTAGTTTAGGTCCTATTAAATTACTATAACCTATAGACCTTTATAAGGTAATAAAAGTTAAATAAAAGGTAAGCTAAATAGTGTAAATTCCTTTACCTTTTTTACTTTATAATTAGATATAAACTAGGGAAAAGTAACTTAGTAAATACACTATTAAAGAAGTCTAATTATAAAGGTAAACCCCTAATAAATAAGGTACTTTTACTAAAGCTTTAAAAGAAAATAAGAATTACTAAAGAAGTAATGGAAAAAAGGATACTAATATATTAAAGAAAATATAGTAAGATATCTTTAGGGAAGAAAAATACCCTAATCTTAAATATAAAGAGGCTTAATAAGATATTATTAAGGGAGAAAAATACCCTAGCCTTTATAAAAAGAGCTTTAAAGGCTAGAGTAGCTTAGTTAAGAGGCTAAATTGCTACTCTAAATCTGGTAAAAGATTAGCTAAATAAGGGTAATTTCTAGGAGAAAGTAATATATATCTAAGATATTAGTATAATAGAAAAGATATAGGGAACTATTATATTACTAAATCCTTACTAATATAAGCTAAATAAATTATTAGTATAATTACCTTAGAAAGTATAAAGTTAGAACTCATATGTAAAAAGGTAAAATAGTAAGATAAGTAACTCCTTAGTAAAAAAGAAAAGAAAAGCTAGTTTATAGTTATATAATATAAGGGGTTTTCTAATATACTAAGACTAAGTAATTATTGTTACGTGCAGGTTTGGCACGATAAGGGGCGAATCCGTTAGAGGGGCTAACGGATTTATAGTTATAAAGTTATACTAAGTTTACTTATATAAGCTACTATTAGGGATATAGTAAGATATTAGAAGTAAGTTAATTCTCTAATTATAAAGTCTAAATCTAGCCTTATATTAGCTACCCTTATGTTCTACTATATAATAAGTGCTAGGCATACTAAAAGATAACTATCCTAGTTATTATTACTTAAGCTATAACTAGATTTAGCCTTTATCTAGCTAAGCTTATTAAAAAAATTATTTATTAAAATTACATAAAGGAAAAATAAACTTAGTATATTTATTACTATATTTGTACTTTCTCTTATATAGGCCTACCTAACTCTATAGTAATTTCTTAGTAACTTTTATCCCTTAATTATACTTATAGAATTATTATATTTAATAATATATTCTCCCTATCTAATATTAAAACCTTAATCTTTACTATATTTTATTATTTCTTTTTAGTAAAATATTAAATTCCTTTATTTCTTTATTTATTCTAATTTTATACTTAGTCTAAATCCTAGCTTCTTTCCTTATTATACACTATATTCTAACTTTATACCTTAATATCTAAATTTGTTTCTTTAATCTAGTAATCTAGTAAATTTATTCTCCTTAATTTATAGCTTAATTATATTAGTGATTAGCGTATATATAATTAGGGATACTATTTATCTTAATATCCTTATTATTTGTTTTCTTAATAATACTAGTAATATCTCCCTTAGTTCCTATTCTATAGGTATATTTAGCGTTATTTATTAAGTATCTATTTAAGCTACCTTTAGACTAGGCTTTCCTAGTAATTTAGGCTTTTTACTTAGTATTACTAAAGGTCCTATCCTACTATAGGGTTACTTACTACCTATTTTTAGTGTTCCCTAATATAATTTACCTTAATAATTATTAGTTTTACCTAAAGCTAGTATTACTAAAGCTAGTGTTATACACGCTAGTATCTCTAGAGTTAGCGTTACTTAGTTTTATATCTCTAGGGTTCTAATTATTAGAATTAGCCTTACTAAAGCTACTTTTATTTTCTTTATATTCTCTTTAAACCTTTTTTACTTATTTATAAGATTCTTAATTTTTACCTCCTAAGCTTTTATTTTATTTACTATCTTTATTATTATAGTTACTAATTTTACTATATTTCTTTTAAATTTAATTCTCTTAACTATATCCTATTTTAAAATATTAAGTTATTTATTAATATTAATAAATATTCTACCTAACTTAAGGTTTATAATCTTCTCTTTCTAGGCTATTAATATATTAGTAATTTATTTAAATTTATTCCTAAAACTTTCTAAATCCTTTTCTATTAATTCTATTAATTTATAAATATCTTTTAATAAGTCTTTAGTAACCATATATACTATTTCTACTTACTCTTTAACTGTCATAACCCGAAGGTGTGCGGGTAAGCCACTAGACCAAAAGATCCACCAATGCTAGCTCTCGCTGCATTGCACCTTACAATTGATTATTAGGCCCGCCTACGAACGCGCGTACCTGACAATTATCCCTTCCCTTGTAAGGCTTGTCCTAAGCCAAGGGCCTTACACAGGCCAGCGGCTAGTAACAACGCAACCTTAGCTTAGATTAGGCCTAGTCATCCGTGGCCTCTAAGATAATCAACCAATTGTGAACCCCTAAGGCCTAGTACGCATAATAGCTAGGCCTATATATCACCTAGTGCATATAACCCTATAGTTATAACTATATAGGCGTAACTGTACCTGCCCTATAAGCCTAATATAAGCTGCCTAGCCTAGCAATTTAAACCTAGACCTGTTAGGTTAATCTAACTGCGGGAATTAAACCTAGGACCTAGCGCATGCCCTACCTACAAGGATTCAAACCTAGGACTAGCACACACTAGAAGACCTGTGAGAGCTAGTATTAATGTCATAACCTGAAGGTGTGCGGGTAAGCCACTAAACCAAAAGATCCACCAATGCTAGCTCTTGCTACATTGCACCTTACAATTGATTATTAGGCCCGCCCACGAACGCGCGCACCTGACATTAACTATATTAAAATCCTTTTTTACTTTATTAACTTAATTAACTAGGTTATTAATCTTACTATTTTTATATTATTTACTTCTCTCTTTATCTTACTTAGATTTTAATAATCTCTATACTAACTCCTTTTCTATACTAATATAGAGTAAATCCGCTTATCTAATACTAGCTAATATACCTATAATTATAGCATTTGCTATACTATATTTTACTATAATATAAAATATATATTCTTTAAGTTAACTCCTTTAATACTTCATCCTTTATATTTAGCATTAAACTCCTCTATTACTCTCTTATATGCTACTATACTAATATTAGGCATTAGTATTTAAGTGTTAGTCCTAGATCCTAGCTTCCTAAATCTAAGCAATAATAGCTTAAAATTAAGCTTTACTATTTATATATAAACCTATAATAGCCTAATAAGGAATTCTATAGGTATCTTACTAATATCCTTATTATTTTTACTTTTAAAACCACTATCCTTATTAATTTTAGGTTCTAATTCTAGTTTAAGGGATTCTAATTCTAGTTTAAAAGATTCTACCTAACTATATTAGATTTACTCTTACTATCTTAATATCTTCTCTATTTAGTATACTAATAGATTTATTATCTTTTAACTTTACTTTTACTTACTTTAACTACTCTTTTCTTATAGCTTTTATATAATTATCTTTAATTAACTCTTCTATTACTTATCTATACTTTTACTGCTTCTTATTTAGATTTATTACTATACTTATATAATTATTATTATTACCTTATTCCTTAGTCTTAACTATCTTTTAAATAACTTTAGCTACTTACTTAGTGTTCTTATTATACCCCTTTATTAATTATAATAGTATATTTACTTTATCTTATCTTATTCTTAGTTAGTCTAAATACTACTACTGCTATAATTATATAATTTATTATATTAGGTATAAATATTTTTATAGCTAATTATATTATTTTACCTAACTTAAATAGCGTTTAAAAAACTTTATCTCTTTATAATAGGTTATAGTTCCTAATTTTACTAAAAGCTTATTAACTTAGTAAATATATTTAACTCTTTCCTTATTAGTTATAGATTATTACTATACTAAGTTAGTAACTATAAGCTTCCCTAATATTTAATTTTATTTTATTATAGCTAGTACCTAAATATATAGATATACTACCTATATTTACTTATAAAGTATTTAGTTATATATATATACCTTATTATTAAAAAGAATAAAATCTAGTATAGCTTCTTAATTATAGTATAGAGTTATATATTATCTATAATACCTATATTTAACTTCTAGTATAATAGTTTTATTTTTTCCTTAGTATTTCTTATAATTATTATAATTCTATATTTCTTATAGCTAGTTTAGTTTAATATACTATAGTTTTTAGAACTCCCTATTATTTATAATATTATCCTTAGAATTAGGTACTATAAAGCAAAAATAAGGTTAAAAATATATTTAACTATGCTCCTACTAGATTTAACTATACTAAGCTTATAGTAGTTTTAGGGATAATATAAGGATTAAGTAAGAGAGCTCTCTTCTAGTTAGTATAAGAGAGTAATATATATAAAAGGGTTTAGTAGCTTTAATCTAGCCTATTAAATCTTATTACTTACTATTATCTCTCTTCCTTTACTATTACTATTTTAAAGGTAAATTAAGGCCTTTCTTTATATATTCCTTTTGCTAATTAATTAGGTTTTTCTTAAGATATTCTTTTACTATCTTAGCTATATTAATTTATATTTCCTTTTTACTTATTTATTAGTTATCTTTAGCTATAAATCCCTTCTATCTAATAAGGAATTTTACTCTTATATTCTTATTTTATTTAAAAATCTTAATATAATAACTATAGATTTATTTAATTTCCTAATAATTTGCTTTCTTTAGATTATTAAATATAATTAGTAGTAAAGCTAGTTCTTCCTTACTAAATAAGTTCTCTCCTTAAGCTAGCTTCTATATTTATACTATATAAACCACTAGATAGACTTATAAATCTAGAGAGAAATCTAATTAATATACTAATAAGTTTACCTTTTCTAAAACCTTATATAGCCTTACTTTCTATAGTAACTATTTCTTCTTAGGCTTCCTAGGTAATTTATACCTCTTCTATAATTATAAGTAAACTATATCTCCTATATTAATATTAACTAGTTTATAGTAATTATTATACTAAATCTTAGTAAGGGTAGCTGCTATTATAATAGCTAATTAAGCCTTATACTAGTATAGCTTTTATAGCACTGCTATATTATTTATACTAGCTCTAGTATTAATTATATTATTTAAAGAGAGAAGGTTAATAATACTTAGAGAATAAAACCTATATAGTAGCTTATTAGGAGCCTACCCTATACTTATAGCTATAGTGTTATTTAGTTAATATTATAGACCTAAAAGTATTAATATCTATACTATATCTAGATTTATTACTATATAGTACTATATTATAATTATTACTATTTAGTTTTTTCTCTTTACTATTCTATTTATTTAAGGGTAATACACTATGCCTATAAGTAGTTTAACTCCTATATGCCTAAATATCTCTCTTTATATATTAGATATAAACTTTAGGTCTTTATTACTAATAATTTATCTTAGTAACCCCTAGTCTATAATATATAAAGCATAAAGAAGTAATTTTACCTTGATTTCTACTAGATATATTATATATCCTAGTATTAGAAAAGTCCTTTTACTAAAAAGGTAATTTACTAGATATAATAAGTTATATATTACACACCCTTCTATTTACTATATTATATTAGCTACTAAAACTTCTAGTATATCCGTAATAAAATTAAGCAAAATTATATAAAAAGGTATTAGTTTTAACTATAATAGTTATAGTTCTTCTAGTGGCTTAGAATAATTAATTATATTCTCTTAACACACTATATAATAAGCTATATAGTTATAAATCTATTAACTTATATATAGAAAATAAACTAATTAGAGCTTCGCTACTATCCTAGTAATTCTAAAGTGCTATTACTTATTATAAACTAATTATAGTATAGATTTAACCTTTATTATTAGGATATAGAGATAGAAAAACCTATCCTTACTATAGTAATATAGTAAACTATCCTTACGCAAATCCTATCTATATAATAGAATTTTTAGTCTAATCCTAGCGTTTTTTAAAGCTTACCTTTCTTAGTATATTCTTATAGTAGTAATAATCTAGCTAAATTTTTCATTAAACTAATATCCTTATATAATTCTAGCTTTAAGGTTATTATCTATAATTATAGTAGTAATATATTCTTTAGTAATAAAGGATATACTTATATTTAATTTATTATAATAGCTATTCTATACTACTTCCCTATAAGTTACCTCTATAAGTAGCCTTAAAAGCATATCTAGTATAATATTTAGCACTCCTAGTATATATATTACCTTTAAATTAAATTATAATAGATAATTCGTAACTTTAGCTAGTTTTAGATTAGCTTTATCTAGATTTATTATAAATAGTAATATATATTTAATAATTCCCTTTACTAGAGAATAGTTAGTTAATATATTAATCACTATATTATTAGATTATACTACTTTCTATAGCTTTTAAACACTCTATATAATTATAGCTACTTTCGCCTCTATTAAACTATATTATTTTTTAATGCTTAATATTACCCTTAAAAGAAATAGGATTAGCTATATTTAGTTATTCTTAATATCTCTTCTAGGGATACTTTAACTATTTTATTCTTTTTATAATTAAAAAGTATATAAGCTAAATTCTTCCTTATATATATTAATTTTAAGGAAAAGTAGCTTACTTAGGTTATAATACTATAAGGTCTATTTCTTACTTAAAAAAGCCTTAATATCTTTAAAAGCCTTTTTCTTCTCCTTAGTTAGTAAAAATATCTTTTATTATATTATTCTCTTTTATATTAGCTTTAAGATCCTAGTGGTTTTATTATCCTTTTTATAAAATTCCTTTAATAATACTGTTTTTTATGCCTATTACAGTTAGATTTATATATTAAACTATAGGATTCTATTATAAAGAAATCTAGCTATACTAATAAAGGTTTTAAGACTTAATAGATTAGTTAGGAAGATTATTTTTTAAAAGGCTTTTAGTCTATTATTTATATTAATAATTCTGTTACTATTAATAATAAAACTAAGTAATTAAATAGTAAGGTAACTAATAAAAGACTTTTTAGCTATAATTATTATCTTATTTTCCTTAAGGATCTTAAGTATAATATTAAGGTGCTCTAAATGCTTCTTAATACTATTAAAAAATATAATATTAATATTAATATAAATACAAATAAAATGCTTATACTTCTAAAAAAGTTAATTTATAAATTATTAAGTAAAAGCAGGAGTATTCTTAAATCCTATTAGTGCTATATTTAATGCTTTAAGACCCTAATTTAATATAACTACTATATAAGCTTAGTAGTCTTTTCTAATTAGTAGCTAGTGGAAAAATCCTATTCTATTAAAAAGTAAAAAAACCTTCTTACTATATGTATTATCTATAATATTACTTTAATCTAGTAAGGGGTAAATATCTAGTATAGCTATATTATTAAGTAGTCTTATATTAACTATAACTCTCCCTTTCCTTTCTAGCTAGTTTCTTACTAAACTATAAACACTAGACACACTATAGCTACTAGCTTATCTAGATATAATATTTTCCCTTTAAGATAGAGTTTATTATATACTTTATTAAGTTTATTTATATTCTACCCTTCTAGTTTATATAGTTAAATTAGCTTATTTAATATTACTATCCCTTAACTAAATTAATCTGTATTTTTTAATCTTTAGGTATAGGGATAATACCTTTATTATAATAGATATTATATTTATCTATAAGCTAGATAAATTTTCTTATAGTGTTATCATTAATATTAGTAGTTTACACTCTAAATTTATTTATAATATATAGAATTTCCTCTAGATATAAAATCCTATATAATAGCACTCTTATATTAACCTTCTTTAGATTAAGCTTATTCTTCTCCTTATTAGATTTACTACTATTCTTATCTATATCTTCTATTTTTTCTATAATATCCTTACTAAAATAAGTATAATACTCTAAAGGATTATTAACTAGATAGTTAGTATTAACTTTACTAGCTACTATTAATTATATAACTTTTTTATACTTATAGATAGTAATAGTTTTATTAGTTAGATTATAAGTAATTATCTAACCTTAGCTAGATCTATTAAATAAAGTATTAGAAAAATATTCTAAGTATAACTATATATAGTATATACTTATTTCCTGATTCTCCTATACTACCTTCTAAGTAACTAGTATATATATAACTCTTTTTAGTAGAATTATTACTATATATATAGTAACTACCCTTAAATAAGGTGCTTTATTAGCTAGCTAAAAATCTTTGCTAGTATTATTATACTATAGATTAACCTAAAAACCACCTTAGGGTAAATAAAATTAATCTTTACTCTATATTTATAAAGGAAATTTATCCTAAGTAATAACTTTAGTCTTAGGTTTAGTATTATATTTACTATTACTATAAAATAACTAGTAATTTTAGTTTTATATACTATTCCTAGAATATAAAAATTAAAAGTAGCTAGTTCTATAATATAAAAGATAGACTTAACTCTAGATATAAGCTTAGGCTCTTATATTCCCTATTTTATATTTAACCTATTTTATTCTAGCTATGCTTTATTTACTAGAATTAATAATATTCCTAAGTTAAGGCAAATCTAATAACTCTTACCTTTATTATTAAATTTAAGAGGGATCTTTAAGTATATATTTACTTATTTTTTATTATACTTAACTTCCTATAGTCTTACTATAGCTTTAATTACTTATCCTAGAATAAGCTATCTTAGCTTAGTTAGATTTATCTTTATAGTAGTTTTATTTATCTCCTTTACTATATTTTCTATAAAATAAGTTTTAATAAAATTAGATTCTTATCCTAGGGTTTCCTTACTATCTTTATTTATAACCTCCCTTTCTTTAGCTATATAGTAACTATACTCCTAAAGATATATTTCTTACTATTATATATTAGAATTATTATTATATACTATAATATTTATATATTCCTTCTCCTTAGTAAGCGGTTTCTTCTAATATTAAAATTACCTAGGCTACTATAACTAGCTTATTCTCTTTAATAGTCTAAAGTTTTAGGGTTATTATTTATCCTAATAGTCTTAGAGATTATCCTATTAATTCTAACTAAACTCTATACCTCTTTTTTTATTTTCTTAAGATTTACTTTACTATAGTTACTAATTTTATCCTTTAATTTATATATTTTACTAATATAGCCTTAGTTAGAAAAATCCTAAAGATCTTTAGATATTCTAATTATTCTATTTATAATATTAATTTTCTAACTAAAATTATATATTTTATAGTTTATTCTAATTTACTTAAGCGCTATTCTTATTATTCTCTAAGTTACTATTAGATATATTTATATTAAAGTAAACTTTAAGGTTTCCTTTATTCTTTCTAAATATAGAATACTTTTACTATATAAATAATTATATAGATTTTTTCTTTTATTATTTACTATAGTAATATAAGCTAATCTTATATTAGTTATAGTTAGAACTAGATATATTTAGTGTAATCCTAGATCAAGTTTTAGGCATAAATATACTAAAAGCTAATAATCTATTATTTTACTATTTGCTTTAGTATACTAGAAATTTTTTAATATAAATTTATAAAAGAATACCTTATTTATAATATTCTCTTTAGTATATTTTACTTTATTAAGCTATGCTATTATATCCTATACTTAAATACTAAATTCCTTCTAAACTACCTTAAAAACTAATAATATATTACTAAATATAGTATTTCACTCCTTAGAGTTACGGTATTACTAGTACTATACTATTATATCCCTTTAAAATAATATTTAGATCTTTTTCTAAATAATATCCTATTAGCTAGGATTAGTATAGTATAAGTAGTCTTTAATAGCTTAGACCTATAATTTAATATTATAGAAAATAGTCTACTTTTTATTATATATAATAAGATCTTTACTAGCCTTCTCTAGTTTATTATAAGGCTTAAAGTATCTAATATCTATAAGTTTCTATATTAAATCTATATTTTATTTTATATTCTCTGCCTATTAGTTATCCTAAACTTAATCAAGCGCTAGATTTACCCTTTTCTTTAGCCTAGGATTACTATACTATTCCTAATCTAGTAAATATAAGGTTTACTACTATATTTAGTATAGATTTACTTACTATTATACAAATACCTATAGGTACTATAGTTACTAGTACTATAGTTACTAATATTATAACTACTAGTGCTATAGATATATTAGTTATACTAATAGTCCTACTCTAATATCTAGATATTCATTATACTAACCCTAGTTATTTAGTAAATATAATATTCCCTAGGTAGTATTTTATACTAAAGGTATTAAACTTACTAAAGTACTTATACTTTATAAGCTTCTAATTTTAGTTATTAACCTTATTACTAGCTAGTCTATTCCTAACACTACTTTATCTATTATAGCTTACTATATAGCTTTCTACTATTCTATTACCTCCTAGAATATCCTAGTAATATTAGATTTATTAGCCTTAGTATAAATCTCCCCTAAAGCTAGTAAGTTCTCTAAGGGTTCTAACTAAGGGTTATAAAGTTCCCTTAAATTTAATAAATTCCCTAAAGGTCCTAGTTATAAGTCTTCTAGATATAACTTTATTAGCTAGTTAGGGGGTTTAGTATACTAAATAGTAGTATTATTTTTAGGATATTTTTTAATCCCCTTTTCTTTATTACTTTTATTCTTCCCTATACTATTCTTAGTTTTAGTAGTTAAGGTACTATAAGCTAGGCTAGTAATTCCTTTAGATTATCTTTCTAATACCTTACTGCCTTCTAATCTATTAGATCTATTAAGAAATTCTTTAGATTTAGCTTTATAAATATATAATTTAACTTCTCTCTAAGTAAGGTATATAGCTTATAAATTAATAGGGTTCTAATAAAAATATAATTCTTAATATATTAGATTCTTATATCTTTTAAGTACTTTATTATTAAATTTATATCTTATAAGTTTAATTAAATCTTCCTATTCTTTAATTTTAATAAGTAGTTATTTTTAATACTTAAAAGTTAGATTTACTTTATTAAAAGCCTAAAACTAGTAAATAAGTTATAGTTTATTTTTAGTAATTAGAAATATAGGCTAAAGATCTATAAAATATTATTATAAATAGTTAGTTTTAGATATAGGGTTTTGTTTCTAGGTTTAGAAGGGTATAATAAAAGAATCTCTAATTACTACTAAATATTATGTGTAGGTTTAGTATAATAAGGGGAAAATCTATTAAAGGGGCTAACAGATTTATAGTTATAAAGTTATACTAGGTTTACTTATATAAGCTACTATTAGGGATATAGTAAGATATTAGAAGTAAGTTAATTCTCTAGCCTTATATCGGCCACCCTTGTGTTCCGCCACGTAACAATTATTCCCTAGGAGCCTATTTTATAATAAGAGCTTTTATAGCTATACTATAATAATTTACTAGTAAGTTACTTTAAAACTAAGTATACTCTTAAGCTATTAAAGTATTACTTCTAGTAGCTAGCTATAAGTAAGTTTATTTTAGACTATATTATAAGCTATAGGGTTTACTAATAAGTAATAACTAGATAGTATTACTTATATAAAAGCCTTAAATTACTACTAATACTAAGGTAATTATAAGTAAAAATCTTAATAGATTTTATTTTAAGGTTACTTATTATATAAGTAAGTAAGTAAGAAACTAATATAATCCTAGTAATTATAAACTAATTTACTAAGTCCTTTATTTTCTTATTTATAATTGCTATAATTAATATAGCTAAACTAGTAAAGCTTTTTTATAAAGGGATTAAACTATAATTTAGGGCACTAAAGAGTATTATATTTAATAAGAGATTGGTTTTTATAAGCTAATTTTAGTTAGACTTATACTTCTTATTATATATAAAGTAAAGGCTTTTAATAGTATTTTACCCCTAAACTAATAGGTAAATAAAAAGAATAAACTAAGTACTTAAGTATTACCTCTAGTGTTTTATTATAAAAAAAACTAGTAAATATAGCCTAAGCTACTTCTAATAGCTTAATTTACCTATAATAATATAATAAATAAGACTATAAGTTACTTTTTTAATTACTTTTTTATAGGCTATTTACTTAAGTTTTATCTAGCTTTTAGGTATAAGATTAAGGAAAAAAAGGTACTAAAAGCTTATATATATATTATAAAGCTATAGGAAGTTATAGAGTAACTAAAGAAAAACTAAGTAAAAACTAAGTAAAAGCTACTAAAATCTAGGTAAAGTACTATAATAAGCACTATAAGCTATTAACCTTAAAAAGAGATAAACTTATAGTACTATTAGTAAAAAACTTTAGGCTTAAAGATATAAAATAAAAGCTAACCCCTAGGTTTATTAGGCTATTTTAAGCACTTAATATTATAGGAAAATAAGTATACTAACTTATATTACTTAAGAAATATAGCTATTTATATAATCTATTTTATATTAGTTTACTAAAGCTATAGATTTACTATAAAGATAATAAGGATAAGGATATACTTATATTAAATCTTAAAACTAAAGATAATGAGTATAACGTTAAGGAAATTAAAAACTATAAGAAGAGTTATAAAGGTAATAAATACCTAGTAAAATAAAAGAATTAGCTAAGTAAATATAACCAATAAGTTATAGTAAAAGATAT
The DNA here is from genome assembly GCA_018801565.1 of Epichloe coenophiala. NCBI lineage: Eukaryota > Fungi > Ascomycota > Sordariomycetes > Hypocreales > Clavicipitaceae > Epichloe > Epichloe coenophiala. The sequence goes on along the minus strand of JAFEMN010000027.1, from coordinate 144,890 downwards.
AAAAAATGCTTAATATTTAATTTAGGTATTTTACTAAAGTAAATCCTATAAGAAAGGTAGTGAGATATAAGTAAGTTATTAGTAAAAAGATATAATATTCCTATAAAGAAGGCCTACCTTTACTAGTTACTATTATACTTTAAATAAAAAGCCTTAAACTATTTACTTAAAAAGAAAAAAAAATATACTTATAAAGTAAGAAAACCTAAGGGAAACCTCTTTATTATTACCTCTTTATATATATATATTATTTACGCTAGATAGCTTTATGGATAGCTATTACTAGTACTCCTATTACTAAGTTAAAAGGGAAAACCCTATACTAGGAAGAAAAACCCCCTTATATCTGTGTTTAGGCTAGCGCTAGCCCTTTAATAGGTCTGCGCTGCTTAGTATATAGCCTGTTATAAGTGTTTATTACTAGCTTATACTAGCCTTATTCTATTAATAAGAAAAAGAAAGGAAAAATAAAAATATATGCATAGAGTAAGTATTCTTAGGCCCTTTCTAACCCTATTCTAGTGCGATAACAGGCCTGTTCTAAGTCCTTCTGCTTTAGGCTAGGGCAAAGTGAATCCGGGTTAGTAATTAGGCGAAGAAGAAACAGAGCGCCTTAGAGGCGGCCCTAGACTAGGCCGGTTTTACTAAGGAATAATATACTAAGCTTATCTTTTAGCTTATATACCTTAACGCGCATATAGCAAAGACAAACTATCTCCTACTTACTGCTATCCCTATAAAGAGTTATAATAAAGTAGCAAAGGGTATAATTCCTATCCTAGAGAAGGAATAAGGTAGTAGTTTAATTTTAGTTTAAAGTAAGGGTAATAGTAAGCTAGTATGATATAAATACCTAGAGTTTATAGTTAAAATTAATCTAATAACTATTCTAGATATTAATATTCTTTATTATAACTATAAAATTAGGTCTGCCTTTGGCTTACTAGCGCTCTTATATTACTTAATCTATCTCTTATTCTATATTTATATCTAGGTGGTTTTCTATCTATCCCTAGAATTAACCTTAGTCCTCTAGTCTTCTAAGCTATTTTATAGCTAGCTTTTATACTAATAAGTAGTATTAAAGTTTTCTTATACCTAGGAACTATTTAGCTAGGAATCTTGCTTTTAGAGGATTATTTAGGGCTAGCCTTACTTCCTATATATTAGCAGGCTAATATTATTAGGGCTATCTATAGTTATATTTACTATAGTTAACTAATATATAGTATTAGTTCTTTACTGCCTAACTATAGCTATATAAGGGCGAAACTACCCTAGGAACCTTTCATTAGAATAGGAACTTATTTAAGCCTATCTTCCCTATTTATAGTTAGATAATTATTAAGGAGATATATTTATCTAGTTTTATATAGAATTTCTAGATTTCCTTTAGGTTATAGGTAAGTAAGCAATCCTTAGTTAGCTCTCTAATATATTTGCTTTAGGTTAGCCTTTTTTTATTATACTAGTTCTTGTTACGATATGGAATGTAATCTGTAATGAATGTGAAAGTGTTGTCTGATTTAACTAGCTAGAGGTTAGAGCTATCATCTAATATAAGGGTTCTAGGTCACGTGCAGGCCATATTCTTGGCATGGCAGGCTATATCCTTAGCATGGCAGGCCATATCCTAAGGTGACAGCCTAATTGTTAATTCTAGCATGTAATAAATGCAGGCATCACAGAAAAAGAGATAGCTGTCCTAGCTATCTAAGATCTAACGAATTTATAACAAGCTAGTGTGTGCCATGAGATGCGTGCCCACAAACGCGCGATCGCGATGACAAGCACAAGGGATCACAAGACCGGATAACATAACGATCCTGAAATCTTTGATATCAGCGTCCGAGAGATACTGCAGGAACAAGAGCGACAAATGCAGAAAGATATAGATAACGCACAGCGACAGGAGACTACCAAGGATCGAAGATTAAGTGAAAGGGTAAGCTTTCAGGCCTTATAAGAGTCTTTATTAGGGTTATTATCTATAGTTAGGCATAAAAAGACGCTATAGTCTCTAGCCATAAAACTTAAAACACTTTAATAGGGAAGGCAAGAATAAACTTATAATATTATAAACTAAACGCTTTAATAACAGCAAGCGGTAACTAATAACTTACTTTAAATAAATATTAAGGATTAGCTAAGGTTATAGCGAATCTTCAGAGTTATTAGGGAGAGGCAGGCTTATAACTATAAGACTCTAATTAAATAGGCAGAAGAAAACACTATACACTGCCCCCTTAGAGATATAGGATAAGCTATAATAATTAATCTTCTCTTACTCTTAAACTTAGAATAAGTAGCCTAGAGAAAAACTATTATATAGCTACCTATATTATCTATATATACTTTAGTAGTATTGCCTAGACTAGTTACTTAAGGAATATAGTTAGAAATTATTAAAGCCTACTAGCAGAAAAGAAAGCGCGCTATAGGATTAATTAATTAACATAAAGACTAAGAGAAAAGGGTAAGTTAGTAAGAGTTAAAATAACCCGCGGTCTATACTCCCTTACTAATATTACCTATAACCTGCCTATAAATACTAAAGACGCTAAAACTCTCTAGGGAGATAAGAAATTTAGGTCTTTAGCTAGGGAGGTTTTACTTTCTTTCTTTTTTTTCTTTTCTCTCTTTTCTTATAGGAGTATTAGATCTATATATACTAGATTAAATAATGCCCTTCCCTAAAGCATAGTATTAAGTAACCTATTACGCTTAAAGATAAGTTAGCTATTTCTTTTATTACTATTTTCTCTTTCCTAGGGGCTAGGAAGAGAAAATAGTTAGGGAGGTATTATATGCCATAAGATACGTACCTATAAACGCGCGATCGCGATAATAAGCATAAGGGATTATAAGACTAGATAACATAATAAGGGATAATAATATTAGTTATCTAGATAAGGGGATTATTTAATCTATAAAGAGTCTGCCTATAGCTAGATTCTTTTAACGCTTATTACCCACGCTTAGACCTGAATTTTTACCTAGCTATTGCTATGGTTAATAATTATGTTTGCCCTAATAATTATATTTGCCCTGAAAAGATAAATTAATAAGATAAATCCCCTAATATAACCAAAAAGTTACTTCTAATCTAATAGACTATTTAATCTAGAATATCTCTATCTATAGAGATAAAATTAGCTATTATTATGATTGCTGCTATTAAGTTAATTAACCCTCTGACGTAAGCAGACGTCACCGCTACCTACGACTGTGGGCTAGCATCGTGCCTTTTGGGGTGTTGTTTTCCGCTTGACAAACTAGGAAGCGGGCTCTTGCAAGGGAATTCAGTTAGATGGATCGTTAGGTTGTCAGGTCTGGCGGTCATCAAATCGGTCATTGAATTGGTCATCAAATTAGTTATCTTAATAACTTGACCTACGGGATCTGTAACTATAGCAGTCGGATTGATCGTTAAATTATACATCTAATTTAAAGTGTAAGTCAATAGGGCACTCTAAATTATAGTTAATTTAATTATCAGATTAATCGGATTAATCAGGTTAATGGTTAGGTTAACGGTTTAATTAATAGTCTAAGTCGCTATTAGATTCGTACGGATAGTCACATTGATTAGGCTGATAGATCTGATAATTAATAGCTTAGTTAGGCCACGAGCGTTGCAGAGGGCGTTGCAAAGGGTCAGGCAACGAGCTTTGCAGAGGGTCAGGCAACAAGCGTTGTAAAGGACGAATTCGGTTAGGCTGTTAAATTCGGTCAGGCTGTTGAATTAACTAATAAATTAGCTAGCGAATTGGCTGACGAATTTGCTAACAGGCTAGCTGCCTTTGAAGGTCATTGCGTTCTTTAAAGACTTCCTTAACAAGGTCTTCTAGCTACTAAAAGTCATTCTCTTCTATCACTAGCTTCTGTTAAAGGTCCTGTATTTGCTGCTATTGCCACTAAATTTGCTACTATTGCTGTTGTAATTGCTGCTGCTACCACAGATAACAGGTCCTTAGGTCCTAAAGGTCCTGTTAATACTGCTCTTGCTGCCACTAGAATTACTAAACCAGCTACTGTTAAATCTATTAATATTACTAACTAGCTAGGCATAGGTCCTTAAGGTGCTAAAAGACCTAATTTCTTAAAAGGAAGGTCTTCTAGTAAATACTATAGGTTTAGCGCTAATAATCCTGCTTATAAAGCTACTATAATTACTATTGCTTACACTAATCTAGCTAGTGTAAGGGAAGCATTGTATCTAGCAAGCTTTATTAGATTAGAATTAACGAATTTATCAGATTTAACAGTTAGATCAAAGGTTAACGAACGAATCGAAGGTCAAAGGTCAAAGGTCTTCGAAGATTGAAGGTTAAGGGTCTTCGAAGGTTAAGGGTCTTTAAATTGAAGGTCAAAGATCAAAGGTCGAAAGTCAAAGGTCGAAGGTCAAAGGTCTTTGGGTTGATTGAATTCGCACGATCAATTGATTCAAAGGTCTTCAAATCAAAGGTCTTCGAAGATCAAAGAATTAAAGGTCTTTAATGGTTAGAAAATCTAATAATAGAAGCGATGCCTAAGGGAGCTATTAGGCCTAGCAAAAGGGATAGCTTTGATTAATTAGTTAGATTAACGGTTGTATTAAAGTTAATAGATCAAACGGTTAGAACGAAGGTTAACAGTTCTAACGGTCGGATTGAAGGTCAACGAATTGAAGGTCAACGAATCTGACGGTCAGAACGAAGGTTAACAGTTCTAACGGTCGGATTTGAAGGTCAACGAATCTGACGAATGGCGCGATGCCTAGGGGGAAGCTATCTAGCCTAGTAAAAGGGATAGCTTTGACGGGCTTGGTGGATTAGTTAATAAATAGTTAGTTTAGTGGCTTTTATTAAGTAGTAAAAGCGCTAGAGATACGTAGTAGTTAGAGAGCAATTGCTACCACTTATTACAATATGGAATATAATCTGGAATAAATGTGAAGGTGTTGTCTAATTTACTAGCTAGAGGTCAGAGCTATTATCTAATATAGGGGTTCTAGGTCACGTGCAAGCCACATCCTCGGCACGGCAGGCCACATCCTAAGGTGACAGCCTAATTGTCAATTCTAGCACGTAACAGTTCTCCTATTATTATTTCTATTCCTTATGTAAATCTATATCTAGCTTATTATTAATAAGTAAGGGTCTTCTTCTATAGTATAGTATTATTACTACTAAGTTAGCTATAGTTTAAATCTTCTCTATAATCTTACTATTTATAATCCTATCCTTAAACTTTTACTTTATCTTATTTAGATAGAGGTTGAGAGGGGGGATATAAGTCTTAACCTTTAGTTATATAATAGGTATAGCTTTAAATACCCCTATAATAATCTAGAGGTAAGCTAATTAGTTTACTATAAAGCTTTTTACTACTTCTTTTAGTTTTCCTCCCTTCTTAGTAAGGGTATAGTAAGTACTTACCCTATAGGTAAGAATAGGTTAGACTACCTATATATATAGAAGTCTAGTGTCTCTAAAGCTATATCTCTAAGCTAATACTACTAGCTTAGAGAGTATAAGCTATTACTAGGTAAATTTGCCTTTAAGGATATTTCTATAGGCACTCTAGTTAAGTTTTTTATTAACCTATACTCTAAGAAATCTATATAATTTTATAAATACTATCTCCTTTATTTTAAGTTAAACCCTAGTTTAAGAAGGTTTATAAGACTTACTAAAGTATATAAGTTTAGTCTTAGCTAGGTTAAACTTAACTCTTACTTACTTTACCTATTCCTTATAAATTTTCTATATAGCTTTAAGTCTCTTTTAAGTCTAGGTAGTGTTTTTACTAAAGGCTACTAAATTTATATTATTTATAAATCCTATAGCTATTATACCTAGGATAGCCTAAAGGTAAATATAAAGTTTTACTAAATAAAGTAAGAAAAGGATTAGAAAGAGAGGTAAGCCTTATAGGGTGCTAGCCTTAATTATAAATAGTCTTAAGAGTTTTCTATTAAAACTAAGCTAGCTTATTATATTTATAAGGAAGCTTTATATTACTACTATTAGCTATTATAGAACTATTATCTTAATAAGTAAGTAAATTAGGTATAGGTAGCTAATACTTTTAAATACTGATAATATATTTATTTATACTAATAAGGTAATACTACCCCTTCCCTAGGCCTCTCTAATATACTCTATAAGGACTTTTATTATAGTTTCTATTAATATATTTGCTTTATTACTTATTTAGAGTTTAGGAAGTAGTCCTTTTACCTTAGTAAAGGCTATAAGTTACTTTATAATTACTATTTCTATAATCTTTCTTACTATATTAAGTAGTAATATTAGCCTTTATATATTGCTTTTCTTATTTCCTTAGTAGTTTTACTAGGTTTCCTAATTATTATTACTCTTATAGTTTAGAAGTAAGCTAGGAAGTAGCCTATTTCTAGGACTATATTTAGGAGCTAAGCTATAGTATTTTTAGCTAGGTTTTTATAGGCTTTAATAAGGCTTGCTAAGAGCTTATTATCTCCTAGTGCCTTCTAGCTAGCTATATTTACTAGGATATTATTAATCTCTCCTTATCTAAATTATTCTTTAGCTAGGAATAGTGTGTTTTCTAACTCTAGGAATAAGAAGTCTAGTATATATAAGAGGTTTACTATTAGTTTAGGGAAGAATCTTTACGCTAGTATACTAGCTTTATTATTATATATAGTAGCTAGATTAAGGTTATTTTTGCCTCTTTCTAGCTTAGGGAGTCTAGGGAGCTCTAGTAAGGCCTAGCTTTAAAGCTAGGCCTATCTCTTAAGCCTCTAGACTTCTCTGTCTTTTTCCTATATATTAGCCTTTTATAAGGTATCCCTTTATATATTTCTTTTCTTTTCTCTAATAATATATTCTTAATCCTTATTTACCTTAGTATAGGCTTACTAGTTTATATTAGTTCTTTAGTATCTTTATTATCTCTTAGCTTACCTTGCTTTACTAACTAACTCTTATACTTTCCTTAACTACTATACCTCTAGGCTAGGGAGTCCCTAGGGCTTCTTTAGAACTACTTTATTTATAATCTATTATAGACTTATAATAAGCTAGGTTATATAATTATTAATTCCTTTTTTATTATAAGGATCTAGTGTATTTTTAGGATAGAGCCTAATTATAGCCTTTACCTTTATATATAGTTTATTTATAGCTCCCTAAATATATCTAAGGGCTTAGGGGGTAGCTTCCTATCTCTTATTAAAGATACTAATTAGCTATAAAATATAGTTAGAACTAGTAAGGTTTTTAGCACTATTATAGTAAACTCTAATATCTAGTATAGCTTATACTAGGTTAATAGTGCTATCTTTATTATCTTTATACTATCTTATAGGTTTACCCTAGGGTATAATAAGTCTTAGCCTTTACTAGCTTATAAACTCTAGAAGTTTATTTACTTTATTAGTCTTCCTATCTAGCTTATCCTAAAGGGGGTGCTTTTAGTTAAAGTTACTAATAAATATACTTTAGTTATAAGGCTCTTTTAAGTTAATTATATAAATAGGGGTATTTTAGTTATTACTATATCCCTTTAAGTAAAGGGAATAAATATTAACTCCTTATAGTTTTACTAGTAACTAGTTAGTTTCTCCCTAGGCTAACTATAATTCTATTCTATATTTCTTATTTATATATACTATATTATATTTCTTATATTATATAAGTTAGAACTAGGTAAGGCCTAGAGCTAGGGGCTATAGGTTTATTATATATTCCTATTCTTAAATTATAATTATATCTATATTAGTCTAGTAATAAAGCGCTATATATACTAGTTTATTTTTCTTATTTATTATTCTATTAATTAGGGGGGTTATTAGTCTTTGCTATCTTATACTAGCTTTATTCTAGCTTTAAGTTACTCTATATACTATCTAATACTTCCTAATCTTAGTTATTTAGCACTTTATTCTATATTTATAGGATATCCTTTTTTTTTTACTTATAATACTAATAGGTTCTAAGTCTATACTAGATTTTATATAGGGTAGGATTAGGCCTTTACTTAGGGAGTAAGTAGTAAAGTAAAAGGGGTATTTAAGATATCTTACTTTAGTAGTATTTTACTTCTCTTTTAGGATAAAGTAATCCCTTAACTAGGCTAGGTATAGTTTAAAGTATAGGATATAGTTTTTCTTTACTTATTTATCTTATATTAGGTAAGAGGACTCTTTATTCTTATAATAGCTAGCACTATACTTACTATACCTTAGGGCTACCTTATAGAACTTAGTAATATAGCTTATTTAAAAGTAGTTATAATATTATTAGGGTTATAGGGTTATTATATAGTTTAGTTTAGAATAGCTTTGCTTTAAAAACTATACTATCCTAGTATATTTTATTAGTATCTTTAACTTTAGCTAGGCTTAGTATAAGGGGAGTTCTTTAAGTGCCTTTACCTTAGGGTTACCTTATAATTACCTTAACTATATTTACCTTATTAGGTTATCTAATTTTTACTACTAGGTTTCTAATAGATATATATTTAGTTAGGAATCCCTTAATAATAACACTAAGTATATAGTAGTAAAGGGTTACTTCTAGACTAAATATATTAGTAATCTATTTTTAGTCTTATCTATATTAGGTAGTATTTCCTTTAAAGGTAATAATAGTATCTTTACTAGGGAGTTTTCTAGCTACTATTACTATAGTTTAGTTTATAGCTTTATTAACTACTATTATTATATCTTCTATACTCCTAGACTAGAGTAATTCCTAGATAGTGTTTTCTTTAATAAGTATTTCTTAGTCTTATTTACTAGGGATTTAAAGGGAGGGAGGTAAGGTATTTAGTTATTTAAGGGCTAGGCTAGTAGTAATACTTGCCTAGGTTAGGGTATTACTTTCCTTAGTTTTTTCTTTAATAGCCTTCTTAAGGGCTTATTTAAAAGCTTCTTTAGTAATATAAATACTACTATTATTATAGTTTATTACTCTTACTTTAGCTAAGGTATAGTTTACTACTTATTTAGTAATAGTTTTAGTAATACACTATACCTAGTTAACTTTATCACTAGGGATAAGGCTTATAATTTTATTATAGTATTTTGTATTATCTAGATATTTAAATTAGATCTAGTTTATTATTAGGTTATGTTTGCTTCTCTAGATATTAAACTATCTAATTCCTATATTTAGGTAGTAATAGCTTTATACTAGGTTTTTTCCCTTTTTATTAATTACTATTAGTATCCTAACCTTATACTTATCTCTAGCTTTCTTATAATATAATATTATAGGCAGGGGTAAACAGAGGTAAGGAATTTAAATATTAGTGTGGTTTGTATTTTAGAGGCGATTCCGGACCTTTAGAGCGGTGCGGAAGTTTGTGCAAAAGCTTACCTCTTTATATAAAAAACCCTAATCTCTATAAAGAAAGTATTTACCTAATTTCTATTCTTACTTATTAACTCCTATATTACCTAGTAAAAGTAATGTTTTACTATACCTAAAGGTATTAAACCTAGGTTATAAGACCTTAAATATAAAGTTACTTTTACTTTCTAAGTACAAAAAAACTTATTATAGTTTTACTATAAAAAGGTTAGTAAATAAGTAAAAAAAAGAAATAAAGTACTTATTACCCCTAGGATAAAAGCTAGAGATATAGGCATGTTACCCCTTTGCTAGCTTTAATTAATAAGTATCATGCATATCATTAACAGATTCTTTTGATCGCACTAGTGCATTACGTTAGTAAACTAACAATACTGCCTTATTAGTTATTACCTTTATTGTATAATGTGCATGTGTTTTAATTAGCTATAGTAAGCATACGTGCCTTTAGTTATTTACTTATGCTTATTGCTTACCTTCATACGCGCCCTACCTAACGCTTACCCCTTGTTGCCCTTAGCGTGTTATTAGGTGTTTAAGCTACTGCAAGAGTTTACAATACTTAGTGCACTTGGCGTAATACAACACTTGAGTTCTTCTTCACGTTAACTAGAATACCGCAGGCCTTTTAAACACAAACTAAAGATCGTAGCATTTTGTTTCGTTACTAGTTTTGTTTGGTTACTAGGGTTGTTGCTGCATTTACATGTCTCCTCTTTTCATAATCTGCATTACACGTACTGTGCATAAAGGTTACTTATTGCCATAGCAGATCTACTTAACAAGTTAAATCTCGCCGGCATGCGTCAAATGCTATTAGACCTTCGGGAACTATAGTCAATAGTATTAGAAGCCCACTCCCTTCGCGCATTGCATTGTCATTATCATTGGAAAACTTACACACTGGCCATTTACCAGTTTCAAAGGAGTGGAGATACACACTTAAATATGGCTTGTTCTTTCGGTAGGAGAAGGAAATGTACGAGTGGATATAATTCAGGGCTTCGTAATCATGATGCGGGCTGCCAAGCGATTTTTATGTTAGTAACTCTTGTCATGCAATGTGAGAGCTGGGATATCACTTACAAAGATTCCCTGAGGCAGGCTTTGTATTTACTTGCCATATCGCTCCATTCATGCCTCATGAAGAATGTCGTGAGTGCATTAGTCACCTCCATATCATTCATGCCGAACACAGTAAAGTACACTTGCGGTTCTGGTATGGGATCATTATGGTGTAAGGTGTAATTGGCCATGGACGGAAGTTGCTCATTGGGAATGGCGCCGAGGGGCAAGTAAGGCTCAGGGTAGGCGCGCAAACCAGGAGACATGTTGAGGAGACCCCAAAGTTCTCGGATCATCTCCAATCCCTCAATAGTGGACTGATCTTCTCGACGGCCGCCAAGCGTCCAAAGATCTTCCATCGCTGGCAACGAGACCATTCGTTCCAGGAGGTAGATCTTGACACGAGACTTGGTAGGACTTATCAGGTCGCAAGAGAGAAGGCGTGAAGATAATAGAGTATTGTGACTGTCATCCGTGGTAGAGAATTTATTGCGAGACTGGACATAGTCTTCTAGCATTTCAAAGGCAGGACGGATACTCTTGTGCTTCTGCGCTAGCTTGCGGACGGAGCCAAACACGAGCTCCTGGACCGATTTACCAGTTGCGACGGACTTCAATTCGGGGTAGATGTAGGTCTTCAGTACGAACTTGTCACCTTTAAGGTCCAAAGCGAGCTTGTTTTGAGTTTTGATCTGTTCCTTAACCAAGTTTTGCGAGTGCAGGTACGTGGACTCGTTTGCGTCAAGTGTAAGCTCTTGTTTAAAGTAAGAAAACCATTCAAGGTCTATGCCTGGCTGGGACTCAATATGCTTTTTCAGGGCCTCCCAGATAGCGAAAGTGTTAAACGGATCCAGATGACTGCCAGTTGCGGCGTTAATAGGCTCGTATGTATACCGAACTACGGAGTCCGAGCAATTAAGACTTAGCTCAAACGGGGTTCCGTATCTCGTAAGAATGCTTAGCCACCGCTCGCCACTTCTTGTAGGATAGACACCAAGAAAAGGAATGACATGGCTCTTATAAATGCCCAGATGTCGATACTGAGCATCAATGCTATAGTTAGCAGTTTGGAGCATCTTTTCGAACATTGGCGCCGTGCTGTGCCACCATAGCCTCTGGTCATTGTTGGCAAAGTCAAATGTTTCGCTAAGGGTATGATAAACTTCCTGGTGGAGTGTCTTTGCCATTACCATTGTGAAGAAGAGGACGAGCGTAATAGCCCTGTCTGTTTCTTTGATACAGTTAAAGATTGAACAAATTGTGGTCTAACAAGTCACCTTTGCGCTAGAGAGAACTAACAGGCAAACATGGTTTGAAATTAATATCTGAGGAAGTCTATTATACATGTAGCATAGTAAGAATCAGGGTTTTGCTGCCTAGCCTCCAAGATTATTAGCCAACTAGCTAAGGTTTCATCCAATAAATCCCTACACAACTTAAAAGAAAACTTCTTAGCGAAGTAGCAATGCCGTATAATGGTTTTGAAGAGGAATACATTTGGCTTTCTCAGAACTACATACAGTTTTTTGTTCACTTGGCTGCAGCAAAAGGTTACGGCTGATTTCACCTCATATGCGGTTTCACCAGGGAAAAGGGGTGTGTGGCCTGTGGGTGTGAAGTGAACCAGAGGCTTAGGAGCGAAATAACCGGTACGATTCTGACACAATATTCTAGCTTAATACTCCGTAGAAGGGCAATAATCGGCAACTTCTTGTTGTAAAGCTCTCTTAACTTGTTAAATCGTTAGCAAGTGCCGTGAGAATCAGGTGATTGTGATTTGTAATAGAGTTATCACAATGTAGCTAGGGCTGCTACACGTCCCTGTCGTAGAACCCGTTCGTCACTTCCGGACCCTGATCTTACGAAACCAACCCAGGGAAGACAACCACTAACCACTTCTAGTGCTACCGAGGAACTCCGGGATTTGATCTGTCAGCTGGAGGATGTCAGGCTAAGTATACAGTGTACGTCCGTAAACATGATCCAATTTGCACGGGCAAGGTTCCGGATTCCTCAGTCCCACATCGACGGCACAATGTGATCCGAGCTCCTAATGATGGTGGCTGGTCACTAACGTCTCATTGGCCGCATCTCGATTCCTTCCCTCTAGAATTGACTCTAGAATTCGGTGATTGGAGAGACCCATTGTAATCTATGTACATTCGAATCGAAACGCACACCATTTTTTCAGCCACTTTGTTTGAGACTAAGACACGGTCCCTGTCGAAAGAATCTATAGAAAACAAGCATCTTCCGTCATGTGTTTATGGAAACTAGCATTGCCTATGCATGTTTAGGTGTATTAGGCAAAATGTAAGGCGTGACTATCAAGCACCCGCTCCTGCGTATTCAGCACCCCCAAATGTGGCTAAGGTAGCTGCAACAACTAATACTAGCCGCCTATAGTAAATTACATAGTAGCTTTATACTAAGTATCTAACCGCTCCCTAACTACCCCCTGCCCTAGCTAAATTATCTTTACCTATAGCGCTGCCTTTACTATAACCCTCTTTTATAATTATAATAATAATTAAGCCTAAAAGTCTTATATAAGCTAATTATTAATATATAATATATCTTATAATAGTAGAGTATATTATTATATAACTATTCCTATATTATTAGCCTTAATATTATCTAAAACCTCTAGTGTTAAGGTATTAGAGTTATTAGAGTTATAGTTAGCAAGCCTATTAAGTGTGTGCTTATATAACTAAGGATACTTTATACTAGGCTTATATAGGTTATTATTAATATTATTAAGGACTTTAATAACCTTATATAAAGCTATTTAGATTATACTAATTATAGCAGGTGCTATTAAGGGTAGTAATTATAAGGCATTACAAGCCTTATTAGCCTCTCTTGCCTAGGTATGTTTAAAAGCAAATAGCTTATATAAGGTCCCTATAATAGGATTTCTCTTCTCTAACCTAAGAGCCCCCTAAGGCCTGCCTTTTCCTTATATTAGTATAGGGTTAAATAGTCTTACCTAGGAATTATTATTATTATTATTAGAATTGCTATTAGGGCTTAAACTATTATAATATTAGTGCTAATGCTTATTAACCTTATAGAGCTAAATTAGCTCCTTATCCTTAGTATACTGCTAAAGAAGATACTAGTAAAGCATACTATATAATATAATAAGCTTATAAGGATAATAAGGGAATATAAGGGCTTTTTTAGGGTCTTTATCTAGTGCTATTTCCTTATTTATTATAAGCTATAATATAATAAAGGAGACCTTATTATAGATAATACTATAGATAGGTTTTTATAATAGATTTAATGTCTTATAAAATTTATTATTTATAAACTATTATATCTTTATATATTAATTAACCTAGTATGTTTATAGGCACTAGAAAACAGAGGTTAGATTACCTATATTACTTATTAGAATTCTCTTTATAGTAGCGTTTAATAACTTAATAATAGAAGTAACTATATAGCTAAAGTAGTAATATTAATTAATAAAGCACTTTATAATCTTTCCCTTCTATAGATTAATCTAGGTTTATATAATATAATTAATAGCAAGCTTTAGGAACCTACTAGGCTGCTAGAATGACTCTAATTCCTGCTTAAAATTAGCCTCTGATTTATATAATATAAGGGCTTTCTAAGCCTTTAAAAAAGCTATGAATTTAGGTGCCTATATAGCTTGCTAAGCCTCTTTATTATACATAGCCTTTAGGAAAAAACGCTTATACTTAGCTAGTATATTTATATTAACATGCTACTAATATAAAATATGTGGTATACTATTAAAATATAGGTTTCTTTCTAGTGCGTTAATTAGAGCTATTTCGCAGTCTATAATAATAATATAGGGCTTCTAGATTAAATAGTCTTTTTAAAGCTTTATAATAATATTAATAACCTAGCAATAGTTATCTTTAGTCTTACTACTTAGGAAGCAAGTTATAAATTAGAAAGTCTTCTTTAATAGTATAATACTATAAGTATTAAGTAATAGAAGGTTAAAGTAATTTATTTTATATATATAGTTAAGGAAAAGGATATCTAGGTATTTCTTTAAGAGTTTAAGCCTAGAGAGAGGCATAATAAAAAGCCTTATAATATAACTATTATAACTTCTTTTATCTTAATAGAAAAAAGCATTATTATTATAGAGTTAGTTATAAAGCTACTTAACTTCTAACTAGCCTAATAGCTTAGCTATCTAATGCCTTTAGATAGCGTTATAGATATTATAATAATTAATACCCTATATATTATTAATATTATTATATTAAAGCTTCCTAAGGATTATAGTAGGTTTCTGCCCGCTATTATAAGTGTTAATAATCTCTTTCTTATATTTATAAATAACTTTACGCTAAGACTATATAAATATAGCAGCGTTTATTAGCTTATAGTTATAAGCCTACTTTCTTATTAGCTGCTTAATTATATAAATACCCTTATATACTAATATTATTAATCTATATAGGCAGCCTATTATTTATAAGCTTATATTCTTATAAGACTTAATAGTATAAGCCTTAGAATTATACTATAAGGTATACTTCTAGCCTTTATAGTATTAAAAGATAATCTATATAGGATTACTAGTATTTAGCTTTTTTCTATATATTATAAGGTTATATCCCTTAAGGTAGTAAACTATAGTAATAGCCTCTTAGGTAGCTTTAAGGGTATTAAATTAATAATTATAAAGTAACTCTATAATTATAAGAGATAAAATAACTTTAGCTTATATAAATAGCTTTAAAATTTTAAAATTATAATAATATATACAGAGGGAAGGGAATTACTATAGAAAATATTAGGTCTAACTACTAGGTTTACTATAAAAATTTGCTATAAGCCTAGTATTAGTTACTAGCAGCCACTAGCCACATTTAGGGGTGCTAAATACGCAGGAGCGGGTGCTTAATAGTCACGCCCAAAATGTAACGTATCTCCCTAGCGGTGGTCCACCTTGTGAGTCTAGGGGGCCTGCGAGTTATATGTGTCTCTATATACTCCGTAGTTTACCTTAACACATATCTCCTTAGTTATAATATAGCTTGTGAATTCACGTTAACTAGGGTCTATATGTAACCAATTTTAGAGATACATATAGAACCTAGTTAACGTGACTACACGAGGTGGACCACCGCTAAGAAGATACGTACGCTGACGTGTATGTAAATGAGCTTCTGCCGTAGGCTAGCCCCGGTTCCCGGTTCCCCAAGGCCTGTTAACCATTTGTGCACTGTGTGGAGAAAAGGTCCATTTCCCGCTGAGATACCGCGTGCAAGAGTGGCTAGATCAGACGATAGCTACATGGTCTCATTAATACATAACCTAAGTACTCACGGACTACGATACGGACTACGCTTACGTCACCTCCAATGCTCCATTACGTTAACGTATTTCTTGTCTAGTTGTCTATCACATATTACGGCCGCAATACTATCTCCTTGAGCGTGTTAAATAAAGCTTGTGGAGTCACGTTAACTAGGGTCTATCTATATCTAATTGGATTAAAGGAAACTAGAGATACATAGAGTTAACGTGACTCCACAAGCTTTAACACGCTCAAGGAGATAGAAAAAGAGGCATGCTAATGCATCTCTCCGCTCCCCTGTCACCTGCGACTCGGATAAATATGAAAAACTAAGCTGCTAGATGTAGCCCTAGTTGTAACTAATTTCCCATTGTTCATAATAAGTGGAATAAATAACTAACTACAACTAGTAGTGAGTTTGATATATGTATTTTTATTGTAAACTTTGGTGGTTTCATGTGGGTGTAGAAAATATCTCCTGCATGGGACTTTTCGCGTGTGGCCTTCGCTTGTATCATACGTCATAACATTTGAAGACAAACGGTCTGGTTAGGTAATGTAGCAGAATTCACCTATGAGGAATATAATAAATGACCGCCACCTAGGTCTAGCCAAACTATCAATCAAACTATCCTACTTCCACAAAAAGAATCGACTGAACCTCCTTCGACTCTATCCTGTCCTAACATTGAAGACTAATATACAATGACCGTTCAATCCAAGCCCCAAGCACAGGTCCAACAGTTCTCCCTTACTTCTGACCCTGCAGCAGTTCACAAAGCCCTCGCAGACGATGGAGTCGCCATCATTAAAGGATTTCTGTCTCCTGAGCAAGTGGCAAAGCTAAATGCAGACGTCGACCCTCCGCTGTTCGCGCTCCGGAAGGCAGAGAAGCCTGCAAACCCAAGCGCGGGGTCTATCTGGATGGCGGACCTCCACCCGGCGCACGTACAGCGTGTGCACAATCTGGTGGGCTTTAGTAAAGTCTTCCGTCACGAAATTCTCAATCATGAACTTATGCATGACGTCTGTCGTCTGGCATTCAAGGAGTCTGGTGACTATTGGCTGGGCTATGGCGCTGCCATCGAAAATGGCCCTGGCACACAGGAGCAGATATGGCATCGTGACCAGCCTGATTACGCTTTGCTTAAAGCCGGTCCTGGCACCACCGAGGGTATGCTTAATTTTTTCACTGCCTTAACCGACTTTACTCCTGAGACTGGCATGACACAGTATATCTGGGGCAGCCACAAGAGGGTGGAATTGGGCGAGCCCGATGCTGAGCATCCCGTCGTGTTCACGAAGCTCAAGGCAGGCGACACGGCAGTACTGAGCGGCAAGATAGTGCATCGGGGTAGCGTAAATGCAACACCTGATGTCTTTCGCCGGGCACTGGCGTTAATGATTATACCGGCCATCATGACACCGTTTGATGCTACATGCCATCTTTCTCGGCACATGGTCGAGACTATGACACCGCTGGCGCAGAAGATGGTTGGTAGGCGAAGTGTGATAATCCCACCGCCTCATACGGTTGGGGCTACTATTGGAATTTGGTGTTTGAATATGAGGGAGGTTGGGGAGCAGATGGGCTTGAAATCCAATCAACCTGACAAGGAGGAAGAATAATGTTATCTCTGTCTCACGCGCGATTTCTGGGTTCTATTTTCAATTCTCTTATCTGATGCTCGCTGTATTCACTCCTTGGGTTATCCTACCAACTACAATAACAACCAAACAAGATAGTTAGGTGATGGCTAATCCTGTTATCCTTCAAACTGAGCGACTCGGCTTGACGTTCTTGAGCATGAATAGCTAGGGTTTGTACGTATCGTGGAGACAAAGAGGCGCATCAATCACTCTCAATTATTTTCAGAGATATCTAAACGAAACAAAATGACTACAGTATTGTATAATGATCACGGAGCACCAAAGACTAAGAAGATAATGATTGAGATAACTTAATGAACGAAATACAAAAACCATACCACACTAGTGTGCCAATTCGATATAAGACTTAACTTTTGGACGAATCTTTTATAAGGCTAATCTAAAAGGATTTAAAAGCATTGCCTGGACCGTGATAATGATTTATGCTAGAACTGCCTGCTTCTTGTTCTGTGTTATGTATTCCTCACTATAGGGGTAATCCAAGTATCCCTCGTCAGAGAACGGAATGTAGAAAGTTTCCCGATTGTACTTTTGAAGAGGGAGTCCCATTTTCAGCCGGAATGGAAGATCTGGGTTGGATATATAGTGTCGTCCAAAAACGACACCGATGTTCTTATGGTCAGAGTATGTCTCATCTACCACAAGCTTGGCCGACTCTGGGTCGTAGCCACCAGCCAGAAGGACAGGCTTCTCTTTCCCCCACATGCGCACAAAAGTCTCATTATGAATATCTGGATGTGTTCTGATGGTGGGGTCTTCCTCCTCTACCCAGCGGGAGTTAGCAAGGTGTAGATAGGCAATGCCTATCTCACGAAGGCGCATGATGAAATGCTCGAACTGAGGTATGAGGTCGTCCATGGTGCCCATTCCCTGGAAGGTACTCCAAGTGGAAAGCTTCATGCCCACATGGTCCTTACCGACAGCGTCGATGACTCGCCGGGTGATTTCAAGACCGAATCTTGAGCGATTCTCAATGCAACCGCCCCATTGATCGGTCCGTTGGTTGCAAGAAGATTGAAGAAACTGGTCGATGAGAAATCCATTGGCACCGTGGAGTTCGACTCCGTCAAATCCTGCTTCTAGGACTGCATTCTTGGCTCCTTGAACGAAATCACCGATGTATGAGTTGATCTCATCGTCGCTGAGCGCCCGGGGTGTGGGCTCACCGGGGGAGACTGGAACGGCACTGCTGGATACGAGATCAAATCCATTCGCCTTCAGAACACCAACCTCGGCTGCTCGCCCAGTCGCCCAAAGTTGTAGCCAGATATAAGACCCCTTCGCATGCACAGCATCAACTACCTCTTTCCAGCCTGCAATTTGCTCCTGGCTCCAAATCCCGGGGACATTGGGAAACCCTCTGGCTCGGCGAGAGATGGCAGTAGCTTCCGTAAGGAGCAGGGTGCCAGGGAGAGATGCTCGTTGACAGTAGTAAGTCTTGACATAGGGTAGCGGGACGCCTTCATTATCCGCACGAAACCGAGTCATCGGTGAGAGGACTAGCTTGTGCTTGAGGAGACATTTTCCAAATTGGAGCGGCGTGAAGAGATTTGAAGTCGACATCATGATACGCACACACAGCTAGCTTCACAACCTGGTTCTGTTAAGAATAAAGATCTTCTGAGAAAACAGCTTCATAATCATAGCTAAAAGAGACGTCCAGAGGATTTTCCATCACACGATTGCAATCCGAGGTCCTGAGAAGCTTTAACCATGCAGCCTACATGGGCCTCTACAATGTCATGTCACGTTAACCCCTGACAAATACGACAGATGCAAGACAAGGGATCTGCTAGCTATTGAAAGTATGAAAGTACAGTCCACCACCTGTTTGATTTTACACGACTACAAGCCCTAAGCAAGGCAACTACTATTAGCTCTTAGTAGCTATTATAGGTAAAGCTATTAGGGATGCTATAGGGGTTTTACACTAGTAAGAGGTACTAAAAAGGCCTAGGAAAATACACGTAGTCTTAGGTACTTCTTATCCTGCTTAGTGTTATGCTATTCTTCGCTTTAGTATGTGATTAGCCTGCTACCCCTAGTCATGTATGTGGATGTATAAAATCAAGCAGGGGGTGGACTGTAAGCATGCAAGGTGAAGTGCTTGAAACACGGCAAGATGCTAATGAGCGGGTCCTTTCGTTGTCTAATGACCTAGCATTCAGGCTAACTCCGAGCCGTGCCCACTATGGCCTAGATTCATTTTTAGCGGGACTTTAGTACAATTATTTAGGTCACTAAACGAGCACATCGCGTTTTTTCAATGCGCATATCGCGTGAGTTTCGCAACGCAATGTAACGTAACGCAATAACGCAACGCAATAACGCAACGCAATAATGTAATGGTATATAATATAACATAATAGGATATATAATATACTATAACGTACTATAATATACTATAACGTACTATAAGATACTATAATATACTATAATATACTATAACGTACTATAATATACTATAACATGCTATAATATACTATAATATTCTATAATATTCTATAACGTACTATAATATGCTATAATATACTCAGGCACTTTTGAATCTTCTTTATTATGTTATTTCCTAAGATTATTATTTTTTATAACTATAACAGACCCTAGTTAACGTGACTCCACGAGGTGGACCGTGGTATAGTGCGGATGCAAGCCCTCAGCTAAGCTGCTCGCAAGACTTGCCAAGCACTTTCCACTGTCTTTACTGCTAACACCTAAACATATAGTAGTCATTTTTCAATCATATAGTAGTAACTAAGCCTAAAACGGAAGAGGTACCTATGCTCACAAATTTATAAGGGGAGTGACCTCCTGTAATTTATGTATTTTATATTACTAATTTGAATATATATATAAAAGGGAAAACGCGTTTTTAAGCTTCATTTAGAGATATACAGCTTTTATTATAGCCTATAATAATTTTACTAAGTAGGCTAGCTAGTTCCTATGCCTTAATTTACTTAAGAAGTTAAGGAACTTAGCCTAGCACTCTAAATATAATAGACTTAAGATACCTAGGCTATTAAGTAAAAATTCCTACTATCTTAAACTATTTAAGGTAGTTAAGGTAGCTAAGGTGCTTATAAAGGAGGTATTTAGTAATAGCATAGCTAATTTTGCATTATAGCTTATGTTATAAGCTATTATATTTAAAGAGCCTTAATAGTGCCTATTATCCTTACTATAGTAATTTAAAGCTCTTAAATTCGCTTTAAACTCTTATTATAAGCCCTTTTCCCTCTCTTTTAAACACTACTACTATGGCTTAATAATAATATACCTCATAATACTCTTACTATAAAAGCCTTAATTATTAAGTGTAGCTTTAGCTTATTTAATAGTTAACTTGCGAGGATGAGTTGTGTTTGGTTTGCCTTGGAGCTTTTAAGCACAAGTGGTAAGGTACAAGATAGAAGAGATATAAAGAGATAAAATAAACACAGCTATAAAGAAAGGGGGAATTATATTAATTTATGCTATAAGTAAAATAAGTAAAACTTAAATAAATTTAAGTTTAACTATAGTTATAAATTATAACTATTGTGTTTGGTTTGCCTCAGAGCTTTGAAGCACAAGTGGTAAGCTGCAAGATAGAAGAGATATAGAGAGATAGAAAAAACACGGTCGCAGAGGAATAGGGAATCGCGTTAATTTATACTATAAGCAAAACTTAAACGAATTTAAGTTTAACTATAGTTATAAATTATAACTCTTACGCTAATGTAGCTATAAAGTTTATCGCAAACTTTGCTCTAACCTTATAGCCCCCTATATTTATAACCTTAGAGCTTATTTATTACTATAGCTATAAGAATTTAGTTATTAATTGTTTTACTAGCTAGGTATTGCTAGTAATAATTGTGTGTTATAATAAATTAGATGCATTGGCTATAACCAATAATACTAAAAAAATTATAAAAATCAATAAATTATAACTATATCTTATGCTAATATAGCTATAAACTTTATTATAAACTTTGCTTTAACCTGATAGCCCTTTATATTTATAACCTTAAAGCTTATACTTATTATAGGTTTTATTTATTACTATAGCTATAATCCTAACCCTAAGACAAGACCTAGAAAATTAGCTATCCCTAACCCTCCTGGAGCTCTAAATTAAATGAGCGTTGCTATTCAGAGCTGTGTTTTCTTGCTAGTCGGCGCTATACCCACAATATAATACGGCCACATCCCATATCCCATGCCTTACTACTAAATTTATGTAACACTCCCTAGCAAAAAAAATAGTTAGTATTATAGGCCTACTATACCTTTAGGTAGCTATATTAGTAACTACTTACTAATTCTCCTAGGTATAACTAACCTCCCTCCTTTAATATTACTACTTTTATTAGTTATACTATTATATTTATTAATATTACTACTAAAGCATTAAATTCTATTATAATTTTATTATTCTTTATAGTTTAGACTATAATATAGCTATTAAAAGTAACCTAATAACTATAATCCTACCACTGCCTCCCTTACTATAATTTAATACCTTTAATAAACTCTATAACTTCTTATAATAATAAGGCTACTCTTATAGCTATGCCTTTACTAAGAAGTCTAGTAGTAATTATTAACTAATTTATAGAGAGCGCGCTATAGTAAATATTCTAATTTATAATAACTATAGTAAGCAAAGACCTTCTAAATCTTAAGGTATTTATATAACTAGTACCTAGCTTTATAATTACTTATTTAAGCTCTAGGTAAAATATAGTATAAGAATATATAACACTTAGCTATACACTATTTAAGTTACTTATTATAATTACCCTTAATCTATTAGCCCTAATAGTTACACTCTCTATTAGTAATATATAGTAGCTTATAGGGTATTACTTTAAGAGATTATATAATTATAAGGTATTCCTACTTATAAGGCCTATTAATTACTTTAAATTAAATTCCCTAACTTCATAGCTATAATTAAAGATATCTATAATAACTATTAATAAATCTAAATCAAGGCTTTTAATAGGCTTATAAGCATACAGTAATTTATACAGTCTTTGATTAATAGTAGCTACCCTTATAGGATTAATCTTAACCCTAATAATTAGCTATAATTAGCCTTCTAGACTACCTGTAAATATATTAATAAATAGAAGATTTACTCCTATATTATTAGTATTAATAATATATATAAAATAAATAGCTTTAGACTTTATATAATAGTAGTAACTACTATTACTAATTAGAATATAGTTATAAACCTTAGCTTTAGGCTTTTATTATCTAAAATAAAGGAAAGCTATAAGTAGCTGCTTATAATATTAAACACAGTCTATAATAAACACTATATTCCCTACCCTTATATTATTATTATAGACTATAAGATTATATTAAAAAACGCCCTTTAAATAATCTTTCCTAAAGTATAGTAATAGCTCTATATATAGTATATCCTTATAAGGGTTTAAGCTTGAATTCTTTATAATTAGAAGGATATTAAAGGCACTAAACCCTCTTCTATAGACCTTAATAATAATAATAATAATACCTTTAATAATAGCCTTATAAGGCTTTTTAAAGTATTTAAGCTACTAATATATAACTATAAGGTTGCTTCCTTAGATACTATTTAGCAGAGAATAAAATATATATATAATCTATAGCAAAAGGATATTATAGAGTATATAAGGGACTAGTGGCTTTCTTAGTATAAGCAATAGGCGCTTTGTTTTATATTATCTTACTATAATCTTAGGTAATATACTAATAGCCTAACTAAATTATCTTATTAGAATCTAAAGTCTTATATTGTTATAGGTATTAGTAATCTTCTTTATCTCTTCCTTATAGTAATATATATACTAAAGAATATATATTATAAATATACTAGCTTACTTATAAAGAATATAATAAGGTAAAAGAAATAGTATCTTAGAAGGGATTAGCTTAGTAAGCTACTTACTAAGATTACCTCTTTTACTATTTATCTTCTTCTTTAATAGCTTAATCTCCTAAAGGCTTTATAGTTAAGGCTATATTTACTCTCTCTTTATAAGTAGCCTTATTAATTTTAATAGTAATTTTTGCTTCCCTATGCCTATATTATTCCTAACTAAATTAAATAACACTAAATACTTATAAGGTATAATATTTCTTATTACTAGTAGCTATAAAGCTTGCTAGTATATTAGTAATTAACCTTATATATGGTTTATATATAGTGATTATCTTACCTTTATTACTAGCCTTCTAATAATCTAATGCTTTAAATCTAAGACTCTCTTATTATTAATTACTACTATAGGTATCCTTATAATATAAAAAGTAATTAATTTAAACCTATAGAGTCTTAACCCTTTATTTAGAGCTCTTAATAAGGCCCTATAATCCCTAAACTACTGCCTTAACTATAGCTACTATTAAATTAAGGCTTAAGAGGCTCTAGAAGACTAAATTTAAGTATAAGGTATATAAGAATATAAGTAAAAGTTAAAGAAGTATTATTATAATAGTTAACGCAAGGGAGGCTATAAGGGAGGCTATAAGGGAGACTATAAGGGAGACTATAAGGGAGACCTTAAGGTTAAAGAGAGTTATAAGGAAGATTAACTTTATATATAACTATAAGGTAATTATAATTAGCAGTAGGATAGGCTATAAGAAGCTTGCCTCTATTATAACTACTATATAGTTACAATTATGGCTATATAGTAGCTAGCGTAAATAGTTAAAGAGGTTAGAAAGGGTTAGGATAATTAGTTAAGCTAGCTAAAGTGTTTATAATTAAAGAAAACACTAGAAATCGCGTTTTTAAGCAAATTCGTAAGCCTTATACGCGTTTAATTAAAAAAACTACTGTTATTATAATATAGTTTAGAGTGCGGGGTTTAATTCTATAATATTACGTGTGTTTTTTATAGGAGGGTGTGGCAATTAAGCTAGCTAACCAAATGCGGCTAGGATAAATCCTTATGTGGGTATAGCGCTAACTAGCAAGAAAACACAGCTCCAAATAGCAACGCTCAGATTAAATAGAGGGGGATACACTAAGAATCAGTCCTATACTATACAATAAACAGTTAATTTGCTTATTTCTAGTGGATTAAAGGACTAGATATTGATTTTTATAATTTTTTTAGTATCATTGGTTATAGCCAATGCATCTAATTTATTATAACACACAATTATTACTAGTAATACCTAGCTAGTAAAATAATTAATAACTAAATTCTTATAGCTTTAGTAATAAATAAGCTCTAAGGTTATAAATATAAGGGGCTATAAGGTTAGAGCAAAGTTTATAATAAACTTTATAGCTATATTAGTGTAAGAGTTATAATTCGTAACCGTAGTTAAACTAAAATTCGTTTGAGTTTTGCTCACAGCATAAATTGACGCGATTCCCCCTTCCTCTGCGACCGTGTTAGCCTGTAAAATACTAAGAAGTTTTACCTCGTACTCGGCAGGGGAAAGGACTAGATATAAGTAAGTTATCTTATTACCTAATAAGGAAGGCTTAACTATTTATAAGGCTATTAAGGGCTTCTTTAAAGGGTTTAAAAATTAACCAGGTTAATATCCTAGGCACCTTTACTTTAATAGAGGTTAAGAAATTAATTCTAGTTATTAAACCTAGTTAAATTCTAAAGGGATTAAATTTATAACCTCTAGTCCCTATATCTATAAGCAAAATAAATTAGTAAAATATTCTATTTGTACTATTCTAGTTTAATTAAATGCTACTATCTAGAAAGCAAAATTATCCTTATATCTATAGTATTTTATATTACCAATAGTTATTAACCTAGTTAATATAACTACTAACACCAAGAAGAATAAAAGCCCTAAATAACTACTATCTAGCGAGCTAAATTAGCCTTATATAACCAATATTAGTAGCATTAAAGCTATAAGATCTTACTATAAGATTCTAATCCCCCTAGAAAAACAACCTAAAGCCTAGAAGTTAGTAGCTAGGACTATCCCTAAAAGATTACTAGCTACACTAGGTTCTAATAGTTAACTAGTGTATATCCTCTCTAAAAGGCTAGCGATAAAGACTAGCTTTATTAAGATTATAAAACCTATAGGCCTTATTTCTAAAGAATTACCTAGGCTTTCTATAGGGGATAACCCTTTAGAGAGGGAAAATAATTTAGAAGTCTAAGATCTAAATTAAGGTTTAAAGAATTATCCTATAAAAGAGAATAAATTCCCTATAGGTTAAGAAAAACAACCTATAGGTCTTATAAAACCCCCTTAAGGTCTAATTCTAGAGGCCTTAGAGAAAGTACCCTCTATATCTTGACTGGGAAATTAGATTTTAACTCTAGACTTAAATTTTAACAATATTACTAACTTTAACCCTAATAATATTAATATTAGTAGCCCTTTTTCTTTAATCTTTATTAAACAGATTTGCTTTAAGGTTAGAAGAATCTAAAGGAAAATAACCTTATTAGCCCTAAACCTAAGACCTAGAAGTAAGCTATATCTAGCCTTAATAGGGATAGATAGATAGAAGCTATATATAAGAAATATAAATAGCTTCTAAAGGCTAGTACTTTTAATTATATAGGGAAAGAGTAAATCCCTAAGGGCTAAAAAGTACTAAAGAATAGGCTTATTTATAAGCTTAAAAAGAATAAAGAAAATAATCCTTCAAAATACAAGGCTTAACTTATTACTAAGGGATTTATATAAATTAAAGGTCAAGATTATTTCCAGACCTTTACTACTATAAGTATTCCCCCTAGCTAGAGGATTTTACTAGCCTTAGTGGCTTAGAATAACTAGGAAATTAAATAGGTTATTTTATAAGAGCGTTTCTTAATAGTAAGCTATAATAATAGATTTATATAGTTATTCTAAATAGATTTGTTAAATTCCTTAATGCAAATTTTAAACTAGCTAAATTAGCTAGAAGTTTTAGCTATAAACTTACTAAAGATTAAGTAATTTTATTATAGAAGTCTTTATATAGCCTAAAATAAAGCTTAAAGGAGTAGTAATAAGCACTAACTATAGTGCTTAAATCCCTAGGATTTAATCCTTTAATATTTAACCTAGCTATATTCTTTAATTCTTTTACTAAAACCTTTATTATTATATATATTAATAACTACCTTTTAATTAGACTAGATCTCCCCTATATTTAAAGACTTAAAAAGGAACTTCATAAGGTTTATCTAATAACAGATAAGAGGCTTACTCAATTCTTCTTAAGGGTTTAATGTTAGTTACATCAAGGAACGTTACACTAGTGCACAAAGGGTTAAATTTAATGAGGTTAATAATAATAGATAGCTAAGAGAGAGAAGAGAAAAGAGAGAAGGAGAGGAATCTAGCTAAGAGGAAAAAGAGGGAAAAGTAAGTCTTGCAGTGCAAAGCTACTGTAAGCAGTGTAAGGTTACCTGTAGTGTAGCTAATCACATTATATACATTCCTTTTAGTAGCCTTACCTTTAGCTCTAGCTAGACTAACTATTATCTAAGAGTCTAGAGAAAGCTATACTAGTAGTCTCTCTTTTCTTTATAGCTAAAGAAGCTTAAAAATATAATAAAAATCAAATTAAAGGAAAGTATATATAAGTAAATCCCTTACTAGGAATCTATAGCTTTAATTAGCTATTATAGCCTTAGTTATTCTAATTAACCTAGTTTCCTTAATCTATACTTACTAACCTATTATCTTAATCCTCCCCTTTACCTAACCTTATAGGCCTTTTAACCTAGCCCTTTATATGAATTATTAATTTATTTAAATGAATTAAGGTTATAAGAGCTAAATTTAGTAATACCTTTATTATTATATTAGCTAGATTATTACTACTATTAATTCACCTAACCTTATAGATCTCTCTCCTCTTATATAACTATTATAAAGCTATAATATTAATTATTAGCTACTTCTCCTTTATTATACCTAGCTTTATAAGGTATTTATATAATAAAAAAGAGTTAGTATAAAGAATTATTAGAATTTAAGGTATCTTTAATTAGTCTATAATTAGGCAAGGAGTTATAGATATTATATATATAATATTAGCGCCTTAAACTATGCTATATAGCTTAGATATAAGGACGCTATAAGTTATATGCTTGCTTTTTATAGAGCTATATATTATAATATTGCCTTTTAAGGTAAAGGTATTATTATCCTTTAATGCTTTATTACTAATTATAATTATATACTTAATCTATAAGCTAAGGTCTTTATTATTAGTAAGGGACTTATTTATAAATATAAAGAGCTTTGCTTCTTTAAGAGTTAAGGGGATATACTATAATCCCTACTACTAATACTTAATTCACTACTTAAGGTGTTTATTAAGTTATAAGATATTATTAGTAAAGGGTTCTTAGTGTTATATAGTAATTAATAGGTTATAAGATACTTTAGGTTAATAGACTATTATAATATAGCTCCCTTAGGCTCTTTGCTTAATATAATCTTACTTTACTATTAGTAATTATAGGTTAATTTCCTTAATCTTCTAACTTTAGCCCTTTTAGGTTAGGGTTAGCAAGTTATTAGCGTTATAGGTTAGGATATAGCTATTAAAAATAAGGGGATTTATATTTATTAAGCGTTGTTTTTCTTTTACTATAAACTTTACTTTCTAAAGCTTTCTTTTTTCTTTATTAAAGAAGTTATTATTACTAAGGCCTAGGGTATTATCTATCTATATTCCTATAATACTAAAGAGATTCTTATTATTTATATCTATAATAAGCAAGCATAGATTATACATTAAGGTTATTATATTAAGATTATCTTTATAATAATAAAAGTAAGTTACTTACTAATAGGTTCTTACTTTTATAACCCTATATAAGGGCTTAATTACCTTTATTACTATGCCTTTTGGGAATTAATAAGCTAGTTGCTTTAGTATTCTTATAATAATTAGCTTATTTAGAGTTATTTATAATTAAATATAGGCTTATATAATATCTTATAGCTAAAGGTAAATCCCTCTTTACCTTAATAATAAAGTAAGAGCTATAATAATCTATTAAATTAATTACTATATTATTAGTAATTAGGTTAATATAGCTTCCTTCCCCTTATTATTTTACCTTTATATAATAAGGTATAATTTTTTATATAGTAATTTAGTCCCTTTCCCTTTAATCTCTTAAACTATATAAGAATTAAAGATTCTCTAGTCTCTATGCTTTATAAGATTAAATATTATAAACTTAAATATATTATAAGCTTATAAAGCATTAATCTTAGCTTAGTTAGATTATTTAAAGGGGTTACCTAGAGTTATAATCTTTCTCTCTTAGTAAAGTTAAAAAGTAAGGTTTTAGTTAGCTTTTTCTTTTACTCTAAGGAATACTATATTTAATATTTCTCTAGTAGTAATCTCTTTAATTAATACTTTCTCTTAGTCTTTATTAATAAGTATATAATTTTTTACTTTAATAGCCTTTACTTTTATAGCTTTATTAGCCTTTATACTTAATATCCTTCCTTTTATACCTTAGTTAAGATAGAATTAAATAATAAGGTTTTTCCTTAGCCTTCCTTACTTTCTTTTAACTAAAGGTACTTTCTTCTTTTCTATCTTTTCCCTAGTACTCTTTACTAGTAGCTTATTTCCCTAGCTTACTTTATTCTTTTTGTTAGGTTCTTTTTCTTTATAAAAGGTCTCTAAGGTAAACTTATTCTCCCTAGGATCTTAAGGCTTTACTTCCTTACTCTTACTATACTATAGGTTCTTATAGTATAGCTTTATTACTATAGAGCGAAATTTAGCTAGGCTATAAAGTATCTTAACTATATAGGTCTCCTTATTAGTAGCTAATAGCTTATAAGGGCTATATTACTTATCTTTTTCTCTTTATATATATATATTATCCTATAGTAATAGCTAATATATTAGTAATATATTAAGGCTATTCTAGGCGCTAAGGGTATTATAAACTTACCTTTTAGCTAGGTAATAGTAAACTTTATTAGTTACCTTTTAAATTACTTTAGCTTATTAAATAATAAAAATACTTAGTAATAACTTATCTATTATTTATAAGTAAGTTTTAAAGACTAGTAATATAGGTATAAGGTAATTTAGACTTACTAAGTTATTAATAGCTTTAATAGCTATTTAGAGTTATTACTTAGGAGTAATCTCTTTACTAATTAAGTCTATAATAATATTATAAGCCTAGTAAAAAGGTCTATAGTATTTTTTAACCTTTCTAATATTATTATAAGCTTTAATAAGTATCTTATTAATCTTAATTAATATTGAGCAAGTATAGTGCTTAAATTTAGCTAATGTAAAGTTATTACTAGTATTATAAATAATCTAATCTAAAGCGCCTAGATAGGTATTTATCTAGTACTCTTTAATTATATCCTAAATATTATAAGCTTTCTGCTTCTTAGGGTTAAGGAATTAAGCTACTTAGAATAAGGTTACTAAATTAATAATATAAAGGACTAGTTAACTATTAATTTATATAATATTAATAATAATCTTATAGTTAAAGTTATAGTTATCTTTAATTAAGAATTTAAATTAGCTAGAGGCTTGTCTATTTATCTAATAATAAAAATAGACTTTAGTTAGCTTCTTAATTACATAGCTTTTAATATTATAACTTATTAAAGAATCTTTATAAGCTACTAAATTAAGGGGTAACTAAATCTTTAGTAAAGCTAATAGATCTCCCCTCTAATAGATAAAAAGCAGTGGTTTCTTTTACCTTTAATAGCTACTAAGGGTAGCCCTATTTACGCATAATAGGTATAGTATTATTGTCTTAGATAAGTATATTAGTAAGGTTATTTATCTTAACCTTTATAAGATTTATATTAGTAAGGGAAAAAGGGAAAGGGATAGTAGTATTAAGAACATAGAAGTTAATTTAACTAAGCTTTATTAGTATATAAATAATACTATATATAATTACTAACCTAGCACTAAAGTTAATAACTTCTAGGTTATAGAGTTTAATCTTTAGTAATAGTATTAATTTTAATAAGGCTTTAACTTATACTAGGCTAGTAGTTAATTAGCCTAAAGCTCCTATATCTAGTATAATTCCTCTAAAGACTTCTTTAGAATAGTGTCCTTTAGAGGTATAATAGATTAAATAGTCCTTATTAGAAGCCTCTTTAAGGTATAGCTCTTGCTTAAGCAAGGCATATTAAAAGGCCTAATTTTTAAGCGTTATAAGAGTATTAATATTATTTATTATCCGCAATTCTAAGCAGAAGAATTATATAATACTAAGGTATATATTTAATAGTAGCTTCTCTTTAATATTATTATTTTTATCATCTTAAGCCTAAGTATAAATCTTAAGCTAAGATTCCTAGTCTTCTAGTTCCTTTATCTTAGTATTAGCATTACCTTTTATTGAAATGTAGGGAGCTAGTTGCCAGCTGGCAACAGCTGTACAGGTGTGAACTCTACGGTCAGGGACTAATAGAGCCACCACGTTAGAATAACTAACGCAACGTAACGGAAGGTTATAGTAATTATTAACTAATAGAATTTAATCTAAATGACTTTTACATTATCTAATAAAGCAATAGAATTAATTTTAGTGATGTTATACAGGCAATGCGGCTATTAGATTAAGAGGCCTAGCTATCTAGCTAGATTAAAAAGATTTTCTTCCTCTCATATACCTACTAACTATATTAGTTAATCTAGGCTAGTAACAGGGTCTTAGGAGCTACTTTCGATTTTCTGTAAAATTTATTTATATCTAAAAACCAAAAAATCGACTCATTGCTATGCAAACTAGTAACCTATATACACTAAATTCTAGTCTAAAAAATATTCCTATATTAAATAAAAGCCCTGTTTTCTAGCTTTAATTTGCTATATATAAAACTTTTATATAACCTCTAGTTAAAGAGAAAATCGCTGTTAAAGATAGCTATAGGGTAGGCTGCTTACATTACCCTAGCTTACCTAATTAATAGTGGCTGTGTTATAGCTATGCTTATAGCTATAACGCAATTAACTAATTTATAATTAATTTTAATTAGTTATTTATATAGTTAGTTATAACTATTAATAGCTATAACATAGCTATTAATAGTCACCTTTATAACCGTTAATAGCTACAGTGTAGCTATTAGGCTTGCAATACAAGCTAGTAATAGAAAGGTCCTTTAACTAGAAAAGGGCTAAAAATAGGTCTTATTTTTAACACCCCCTTTATAAAAGAATTACATTAGAAGCAATTAAAAGCATATAAGAAGACTATAGGGTAATCAATAACTTTTAGATAATAATAGATAAAAGGGAAAAACAAGAAAAGATAAAAGACCCCCTTTTTAAATTCCTAGCTATTATTAAATATAGCTCCCTTTTTAGCGTTATTTTTAGTCCCCTATTAAAGGGATTTTAGTTATTAGTTTTAGTAGTTATTAAGCCCTAAAAGCTTAATAAAGGCCTAATAAAGAGGTCTAGATAGAGGTTTTATTAGACTGTCTATAGGCATTAACTTTGTATCTAGATATTTAATCTTAGCTAAACCTTCTAAAACCTATTACCTAATATAGTTAAACTTTAGCAAGGTATACTTAGTATAGCTATATAAGATAGGGTTATAGGCTAGAGTTATAGCGCCTTAATTATTATAATATATCTAAATTAGAGGAGATATAGGGGTTTTTAGTTCCTTAAATAAACCCTAAAGCCACTATAGCTCCCAGAAGGTCTTATAAATAGCGTTAGCTTTAGCTTCTAATGTTAATAGAGCTATTATACTAGCTTTCTTTGATTTCTAGCTAATAAGTCCGCTAGCTAGCTTAAATAGATAAGTATAGGTTAATTTAGAGGTCTTTTTATCCCCTATAAAATCACTATTATAATAACCTATTAGGCTTTTACTAACTATACCTTTAGGGTCTCCCTTATAAATTATAGCAAGGAATTTAGTCCCTAATAGATACCTAAGCAAGTTTTTAGCTACTCTTAGATATTTTATATAGGGGCTAGCTAGTGCTATAGATAGCTATTATAATGTAAAGGCTACATTAGGCCTTATAAGCAACATTAGGTATATTATAGTCTCTATAATACACTAATAGAGCTTAATTTTGCTAGCTATTAAAAGCTTGGTTATCTGCGTAGCTAATACGCCTAGCTAAAGAGGTATGCTAATAGCTTACTATCTAGCATATTAAATTGTTTTAAAGCCTCTAAGATATACTAAGATTAGTAGATTTTTAGTATCCTATTAGGTCTATCTTATATAATTTAAACCCCTAAGAAGAATTTAGCAAGCCCCCTATCTTCTATTAGATAGACTTTATAAAATTCCTTTTTAAGTCTTTATATATAGGGTAAATCTAGTCTAATTAGAAGGCAGTTATTAATGTACATAATAATAAAGGTTTTAGTGGAGGGATTAAAGAATATAGCTAGGTTAGATATTAGAGGGTTGAATCCTAGGGACTTAAGCACTACTATAAGTGCTTATTACCACTCCCTTAAGCTCTGTTTTAGGCTATATAAAGATTTCTATAATAAAATTACTTAATCTTTAGAAGGTTTATAGCCAAAACTTCTAGCTAGTTTAGCTAGTTTAGGATTTCCTTTAAGGAGTTTAATAAATCTATCTAAAATAACCATATTAATCTATTATTATAGCTTACTATTAAGAAACGCTCCTATAAAATTAACCCATTTAATTTCCTAGTTATTCCAAGCCACTAGGGCTAGTAAAATCCTCTAGCTATAGGGAATGCTTATAGTAGCAAAGGTCTTAAGGTAATCTAGACCTTTAATTTACATAAATCCCTTAGCAATAAGTTAAGCCTTATATTTCAAAGGATTATTTTCTTTATCCTTTTTAAGCTTATAAACAAGCCTATTCTTTAGTACTTTTTAGCACTTAGGAATTTAGTCTTTCCCTATAAATTTAAAAGTACTAGCCTTTAGAAGCTATTTGTATTCCTTATATAGAGCTTCTATCTATCTATCCCTATTAGGGCTAGATATAGCTTGCTTCTAGGTCTTAGGTTTAGGGCTAAAAGAGTTGTTTTCTTTTAGCTTTTCCTATACCTTAAAGCAGATCTCTTTAACAAAATCTAGGGAAGAAGGAGTACTAATATTAACATTTATAGGGTTAATATTAGGGTTAAAGTTAGTAATTTTGTCAAAATTCAGGTCTAGAGTTAAAATCTAATTTCCTAGTTAAGATATAGGTAACGCCTATACTAAAGCCTCTACAATCAGACCTTTAGGGAGTTCTCCAAGGCCTATAGGTAGTTTTTCTTAACCTATATGGTCCCCTATATTATCTATAGGGTAATCCTTTAAACCTTATTAATCTAGATTATCTTCTAAATTCTTTTCCCTCTCTAAAGGGTTATCCCCTATAGAAAGCCTAGGTAATCCTTTAGAAACAGGACCTATAGGTTTTATAATCTTAATAAAGCTAGTCTTTATAACTAGCTTTTTAGAGGCGATATACACTAGATAGGTGTTAGAACCTAGTGTAGCTAAAAGTCTTCTAGGGATAGTTCTAGCTACTAACTTCTAGCCTTTAGGTTATTTTTCCAGGGGGATTAAAATCTCATAGTAAGATCCTATAGCTCTAATACTGCTAATATTAGTTATATAGGGCTGATTTAGCTCCCTAGATAGCAGTTATTTAGGGCTCTTATTCTTTGTGGTATTAGCAGTTATATTAACTAGGTTAATAACTACAGGTAATACAAAACACTATAGATATAAGGGTAATTTTACCCACTAAATAGTAGCCCTTAATCAATCTAGAATAGTACAAAAAGAATGTTTTGCTAATCCATTTTGCTTATAGATATAGGGACTAGAAGTTATAAATTTAATCCCCTTGGAATTTAGAGCTCTAGGGGGTTAGGGATAGCTAATTTCCTAGGTCTTCTAACTACCTTAGATTAATCATAAGCTATATATCTAAAGTCCTTATCCTTAATTTTAGAAAAATCAGGGATTCCTTTAGTATTAAGGCTAGTTTTCTTTAGCAAAGGAAGCCCTAGGTGCCCTAGTTATATGTGCCATAGGCTAGCTAGTTCTAATAACTATTAATATTAAGAATCTTTAGGGCCTGAATTAGGGTCTAGATTAGGGCCTTCTCCCTTAGTCCTTTACTAGGCCCCTTAAGAACCATAGGCCTCTTAGGGAGGTATTAGGGACCTTTTTCCTTTACTAAGGCCCTTTCACACCCCTAAATCTATTTCCTTAGATTTATAAGGGACCTAACCTAGGGCTATAGGCATTAGAGAAGAGACTAAATCCCCTAAATCCTTCCGTACGATTTCTTTAATATCATTATCTTCTTCATTAATTTCGTCTAAATCAGATACCTAATCCGGCTTTTTAGAGGGAATTTAAACCTCTATAGGGTAGCTATAACCCCTAAAGCTAGCATAGATAAAAGGTTAAAGATAATAAGTCTTTGTATTACCACCGCAAGGGCCCTTATATAACTTAAGTGTAGATTAGTTCTTAATATAGAAGAAAAAACTATGCTTTTCTATATCTAAGGCAGTAATACAAGACCTATCTTTAAGATATGAAAGGTTTCTTATAAGGAAACCACTAGATATATAATGCATAAGACCACTTACTATATTAACATCTATTTAAGGAAAATATAGGGCATCTTTTAGCACTAAGGTCCTATATTTAATAGGGTTCTTTTAATATAAGACCTTAAAGGCAGCAATACCGTATCCTTTAGGAAAGATAGGACCTCCACTAGTTATAATAGGGTAAGATTCCCCCCTTTTAAAAGGGGGATAATCCCTAAAAACTTCCCTAGAGTTAACTATATGTACAGTAGAACCCGTATTATATAATAGGGCGTTTTTCATATCTTTGCAGTGATAATTGAAGCTATTAATAAATACAATAGCTTGTTTTTCATTATCCTTAGAATTACTAGAGCTAGAATCAGAGCTACTATCGCTAGAGCTCTTATAACTAGTCGTATAAGAGCTAGGTTTCTTATACAAATTAAGGGCTCCGTTAGAAAGGTTATAATTTCCTAGCATAAAAGAACCCTCTATAGGCTCTTTATTCTCCTTTTTATCTAATTTTTAACCCTTTTGCTTCTTTTTCTTCTTATTAGAATTAGAAAAGCCCTTATTTTCTTTAGAGCTTTCTTTCTTCTTCTTCTAACCTTTAGGGGCTTTCTCTTTATCTTTAGCACCCTTTTCTTAGTCTTTAGCCCTATAATTCAGGGCTTTAGATACTATAGATAACTTATCCCTTTATTTAGCTAGAAAGTCTGCCATTAAAAATTAAAGATTTAGGGCATCTAGGGGAGCCCCTATAGCCCTATTTATACGCATGCTAAATCGTTGCCTCTTAGCCTACTAAGGAAAGGTTAATTTTAGGAATTAAAGATATTAATTAATCTAATCTATAGGATTAATTA
The DNA here is from genome assembly GCA_018801565.1 of Epichloe coenophiala. Taxonomy (NCBI): domain Eukaryota; kingdom Fungi; phylum Ascomycota; class Sordariomycetes; order Hypocreales; family Clavicipitaceae; genus Epichloe; species Epichloe coenophiala. The sequence continues at coordinate 109,137 of JAFEMN010000027.1, read as the reverse complement.
GGACCCCTAAAATTAATAATCTAGCTAGTAGATTATTAAAGACCGCATTAAAAGCTTCTAAAGTCCTCTTAAAACCATAAAAATTCAGGTTATAAAAGTCAGAATATAGGGACCCCCTCTGGATTTTAACGCTATATAAATACTGCCATATAAGTAAATTATAGGCTTCTTTAGGTAATTTTTGCTAAGTTATAGCAGCTTAGGGGCCTTCCGTGCAGCTATCCCTTAATAACATAAGGATAATAGCTTAGTTAGCGTCCCCTAGCACCCTAGAAATATCCGGATTATCTAGAAATTTAGGCATGCCTAAAGCTCTAAATTAGATAGCTAGGGCTTGTTTTTATTAATTAAAATTTTTAGCTCCTTTAAGCTTAGCAGTCTTAGGGAAGCTATAAACCCTCTTATTAAATTCCTTAATAATTAAATTATTAAAGGTAGCTTATACAGAGCTAGGTTTAGGTAGCTTATACAGAGCTAGGTTTAGGTAGCTTATACAGAGCTAGGTTTAGGTAGCTTATACAGAGCTAGGTTTAGGTAGCTTATACAGAGCTAGGTTTAGCTAGCTTATCTTCTAGTTATTAAATAGGCTACTAATCTTACTGCTAACTAGCAGGTTTAGTAGCTTCCACACCCTCTATACCTCTATTATTAATAGCTATAGTTAAAGCTTCTAGCTTCTGTAATAATAAATTAATAGCATTTTAGTACTTAATAACCTGCTCTTTTAGCTAGTTATTTAGAACCTCTTGCGCACTAATATTAGAGGCTAGTTACCCCTAACCTTATTAATTAGTATATATCTTCCTTTTTATAGAAAGGAATAGCTTCTTTTTATACTAAAATTCCTTTTTATAGAAGGGAAAAAGTTTCTATTCTTACTAAACTTCCTTTTTATAAAAGGTAATTACTTCTATTCGCACTAAATTTCCTTTTTATAGAAAGGAAAGTTTCTGTATTGCTAGTGTGCTTCCTGTTTTATAAAAGGGAAGTCTTTTATAACTATAATAATTCCTTTTTATAGAAGGGAATTACCTTTTATCTCGCAGGTCCTTCCTATTTTATAGAAGGGAAGTTTTCTATAACTATACGTAAAGTGCACTAAAAAGAATTTATAGTAATAAAAGCCAGGCTTATAACCTATTAAAATATAGGGAGCTAGTTACTAGCTAGCAATAGCTACATAGGTGTGAACTTTATAGTTAAGGACAAATAAAGCTACCACGTTAGAATAACTAATATAACGTAACGGAAGGTTATAGTAGTTATTAAATAATAGAATTTAATCTAGATAACTTTTATAATATCTAATAGAGTAATAAAATTGATTTTAGTAACGTTATATAGGCAATGCAGCTATTAGATTAAGAGGCCTAGCTATCTAGCTAGATTAAAAAGATCTTCTTTCTCTTATATACTTACTAACTATATTAGTAAATCTAGGCTATTAACAGGGTCTTAGAAGCCACTTTTAATTTTCCGCAAAATTTATTTATATATAAAAACCAAAAATTCAGCTTACTACTATACAAACTAGCAACCTATATGCACTAAATTTTAGTCTAAAAAATATTCCTATATTAAATAAAAGCCCTATTTTCTAGCTTTAATTTGCTATATATAAAACTTTTATATAACCTTAAGTTAAAGGGAAAATCGCTATTAAAGATAGCTATAGGGTAGGCTGCTTACATTACCCTAGCTTACCTAATTACTAGTAGCTGTGTTATAGCTATGCTTGTAGCTATAACGTAATTAACTAATCCATAATTGATTTAAATTAGTTATTTATACGGTTAGTTATAACTATTAATAGCTATAATATAGCTATTAATAGTCACCTTTGCAACCGTTAATAGCTGCAGTGTAGCTATTAGGCTTACAATGCAAGCTAGTAATAGAAAGGTTCTTTAACTAGAAAAGGGCTAAAAATAGGTCTTATTTTTAACACCTTTAAGAGAAGTAAGGAATACTTAGAACTTTGTGAGAACAATGATAGCTAGGCAAGAGGTATAGGGGATCTAGTATATTGACTAAAACTTGCTAGGTCTAAGTCTGTTATGCATGCAAGTCGCTAGCTTATAGCTAGTAGCTTGTTAGTGTTACGTAGACCTAGCCCTAGGGTGTAGCCTACTCGCAAGGCGCTTATATGCCTATATTATAAGTAAGGCCTTATAATTACCCCCTTACTTATAGCTAAGCTCCTAAATAGCTTTTACTAGCTTTTATATAGCTATTTACTAACTAGGTAATAATTAAAATAATAATAAATAATAGATAGTGTTTAAGTATAAATTTACCTATAATATACTATTATCTTCTAGACTTTTCCTTTCTAAATTTATAGTTAAAATTTTTAAAAATATTATTATATCTTTAGTTACTATTATATTCCTATTATTACTTACTGTTATGGACTCGACCTATAAGCTCGGGTTATATCCGGCTCTCGAAAGTACGCGGACTATGTGCGGCTAGGTTAGGGCTATACGTAACTTACACACAGACTACATATAAGTTACTATAAATCTAGGCGCTATATAACTATTAGTATAGTTCCTTTTTTCTTTTATAAGAATAATATTCTTACTTTAAACACTTATAAGTAGTAGCTATAAGGCTAGTTTATAATATATATTATTCTTTATTATAGAAGCATATTAACTAGTAAATATACTATTACTACTAAATAGGATAGATACTAATAAGTTAGTAATATTATAATAGTTACTTAAGTGGTAGGCAAAATAAATTAAGGACTTAACTAATAAATAAGACTAGTAATACTTTATTTACTAAAACCTATTACCTAGGGTTTAGGTATAGGTTATACCCTTCTTTAAAAATGGCTATTTACTTAACTATTACCTAGATTAGCTTCTAATATACCTAAGGAAAATATTTAATAACCCTTACTAATAGGAAATAGCTATTATAGAACTTAATTAGTTAATATAATAATAAAATAAGTAATTTAGTAACTTTTATATTTATTTTAAATAGAAATTAGCTCTAGCTAGGGGGCTTAAGTAGTTAGACTTAGTAAAGTTATCTAAGCTTTATATAGCGCTTAATAAGTAAATAAAGAACTATAGTATAGGTTAAGATATACCCTAGGTAAATTATATAATAGTAATAAGCTACTATTAAAGCATTACGCTAGATATTAAGTCTTACTAATTAGAGAAAAGACACTAGATATAGAAGTATAGTAATTAAGCGCCTAACCTAAATAAGACTAAGGCATATAATAAGGATATGCTAATAATAGATATTTAATTTATAGGCATAATAGGGACTTAGTAAGGCTTTAGGAAGTCTATAGGACACTAGAAGTTAGGTAATAAGGGGGGTAGTAAATAGGCTAACTAGGTTACCTAAGATATCCTTAATATATATTATAATAATAGTAAATATTTATATTATAGCTTCTCTAAGCACTTTACTATAGTGTGCTCCTTATACCTTATTATTTACCTAAAAAAGAAGTCTTCTATAAATATTTATAATATAGAGAATATTATCTTTATTAACTTAGATATTAAGTCTATAAAGTATTTAGGAAAAGAGTAATCCTATTATTAAGTTATTTAATAAGGGATAAGGAAAGGAGGTATAAAGAGGCTTTATAATATATAGTTATTACTAATAAGAAATATAAAGAGATCTAGAATAATATAGATTTATTTCCTTTCTTAGTTCTTACATTAATTAATAAGACTACCTTTATAAATGCTTAAGTTAATATAGGCTATAACTACTATATTACTATAAGTAAATACCTAGTTTAAAAGCTTTAGTTAGAATACCTCCCTTTTCTAACTAAGAGGTTAGTTTATATAGTAATTAGTGTAAAATAAGGGGGAAAGGAAAAGTTTAAGAAATAGTTATATATTATATATATAGTCTGTTTTTAGCTAGATTTAAATAGATAGGAAATGCTAATTATAGTATATATAATCCTAGGACTAACTAGGTAACTAATCCTTAGTATACCTTAAATAAAATAGAATAGAATTAACTTAGATATACTATAGCAATAGGTATACATAGGATTAGCAAATAGGTTATATATATAGGCTATAGTTAATAGGAAGGTTAATTAACCTATAGTGTTTATTTTAGGTTTAATCTTTATAGGGATAGTATACTAGGTAAGGAGATAAAGGGAGTATATCTAGCTTTATACTATAAGCCTACAGGAGATTATATCTATCTTATAAATTAATATAACTCTAAAGGCTATAGAAAAGAAGCTTCTTACTTTCTTACTAAAGGTACTATAGGACTTTAAGGATCTATTTTAGGAGAGTAAGGCTAATATCCTACTATTACACTAAGGGAAGTTATACTACTATATCCGCCTTAAGTGTAATACTAATAGAAATAAACCTAAGCTACTATAGGTACCTTTATATAATATACCTTAGGAGTATTTACTAGAGATCTAAAAGTAAGTAATAGACTTAATAAATAAGGGTTAGATTTAAGTAAGCTTATAATTAGTAATAGCTTTAGTATTACTAGTAAAGAAACCTAGTAGTAGTTAAAGGTTTTATATAAACTATTATACGCTAAATAAGATTATAAAATAGGACTATTACCCTTTACTACTAGTAAAGAAGATATTATATTTATTATTAGGGGTAAGGTGGTTTATAAAGCTAGATATATAATTAGCGTTTCACTATATATATATTACTAAAGGTAAAGAACACTATACTATATTTTAGATAAGGTTTAGCTTATTTAAATAGTTAGTATACCCCTTTAGGTTAGTAAGCATGCTAGTGACTTTCTAAAGATATATTAATAGCGTATTAAGCAGTATCCCTAGTAATTATATTACTACTTACCTTAATAATATATTAGTTTACTTAAATAGATTATATAAGAACTATATATAAAAGGTTTAAGGTATACTATCTAGACTATAATAAGCTAGTCTAAACCTAGATATTAAGAAGTGTGTCCTTATAACTAAGGAGGTTAAGTACCTTAGATTTATTATCTAGGTAAGGAAGGCTATTTGCCTAGATAAAGAGAAGATTATAGTAATTTAGGATTAGGAGGTACTAATAAGAGTCTAAGGAGTTTATAGGTTTCTTAGTTTTACTAACTTTTATTATAACTTTATACTAAACTTTTTAGACTTAGTAAGCTCTCTAATTAACTTAATAAAGAAGGGAGCCTTATTATACTAGATAGATAAGTATAATAAGGCTTTTAAGGCATTAAAGGTAGCCTTTATATTATATTTAATCCTAACTTAATAGAATCCTAAGAAGGATACTTTAGTAAAGATAGATTATTTAGGAGTAGCTTTAAGGGGTTATCTCTCTTAGTTTAGTAATAATAGTATCCTATACCTAATAGCTTACTATTTAGCTTAATTATAGCTAGCTTAGCGAAATTATACTATTTTTAATAAGAAGCTACTAGTAATTATTTCCTGCCTTAAGGTATAGTTAGCTTAGCTATAAAGTATAAGTAAGCTATTTATAATATTAATAGACTATAAGAACCTAGAGTACTTAATAGTGCTAAGAGAGATAATAGAATAATAGGTATAATAGGCTAAGACTCTAGTACTTTTTAATTTCTACCTATAATATAGACTAGGTATATAGGTAGAATAACCTAATATATTATTATAATAATACCTAGATAGGCTAGAAATAGAGAAAGCAAAAACCTTAATAGTCTAGTCTATAATAAAGCCTATAAATTTTAGTTCTAAGAGAGAATATTTATAGGTTTACCTTAAGCCTATTTTAGTAATAAAGGGAGCTATTATAGTTAATAGCTAGGCCTTATTAAGGAGTCCCCCTATAGGTAAGTTAATATTTATAAATAAATACCTTTAGTCTCTATAGGACTAGTCTATAACCTAAGATAAGGCCTATAAGCCTAAGGTTAATATAGTAGTAATAAGGGCTTAGAAGTTCCTAGATACTACTAATACTAGAGAGTAAATCGCAAACTATTAGATTAGTGTAAAAGGTATGCTTTAATTCTAGGGGCAAATATAGGTCCCTAAGTAAGAACCCTTAACTATAATATTAATATAATAGGTTTATAACTTACCCTTATTAGGTTACCTAGGGTAGAATATAACCTTTAAAGCACTCTAAAGGGACTTCTATTAGGATAGTATATCATAGGATATAGCTTAATTTATATAGAATTATTACTATTATAAAGGGCAGAAAAGCTAATAACTATAATAAGGCTTGCTAAAACTAATTCCCTTACCTAATAGGTATTAGTTATAAATATCTATTAACTTTATAACTAACCTTCTAGCCTAGGATTAAGACTATTCGCGGTTCCTAATAGTTATTATAGATTAGCTATTAAAGTATATTTAGTTAGAAGCAATAATATTAATAAAAGCTAAAGTATATATAAAATAATTTAAGCATTACTAGTAGCGTTTTTATAGGTTCCCTATATAAATTATTATAGACTATAGGTTAGATTAGCTTAGTAGTTTCTAGACTAAGCTTTATAGGAAAGTTAGTATATAATAGTTACTTTCTATATTATACTACCTATAGATAGATAGTAGTATAGAGAGGGCTAACTAGGAGATACAAGCAGTATTATAAGTTATGCTATCTTTCTCTTAGTTTAAATTGCTAGATTATCTACTAGCCTGCTAGCTAGCACTAAATAATAAGGATTTATTAGTAACTAGAGTAAGCGTAAATATAGCTTTATATAGTTTTAATATACTAACTATCTAGAAGCTACCCTTAATAGGGCTAGTTATAACTTTAGTAAAGGGTAAGGCCTAAGCCTTTTTATAGTACCTAAAAAATAGTATAGATTTAATATAAGCTATAATAGCTTTTATTTAGCAGTAGTAATAGGAGGAGATAAATAGTAGCTATAGGCTAGTAAAGTATTTTTAGGTTAGGGATTATATATAGCTTAGCCTTTATAATATTAAAATAAACTAGCCTTATAAGAAGTTAGACTAGGTTATAGCTAAGTATAAGGTGCTTAAGGTCCCTATGCCTTTAACTATTAAACTAGATATTCTATAGGGACTATACCCTATCTTTTATACTAACCTAGTCTAGTATATAGTAAATAACCCTTTACTAAGCTAAAAACTAGCTAATAAATATCTAGTAGTGGAACTTATTATAATAGATAATAATAATAATCTCTTAGAGTTCTAGGTAAAGGAAATCTTAGTAGCTAAAAACATACTAGGTTAAGATTTAAACTAGAATATCTTAGTTAAATAGAAAGGCTATGTTTAGCTAACTTAGGAACTAGTAGAAGGCTTATAAGATATAGAGGCACTTAATTAATTTAAGTTATAATAGGGTAAGATATAAATAAATAATAGCCCTAAAAGGGTATAATTTAATTTAGCTATAAAAAATTAAGGCACCTAGTTTTCCCTTAATATATATATACTTTGTCAAGCGGAAAACAACACCCCAAAAGACACGATGCTAGCCTATAGTCATAGGTAGCGGTAACGTTTGCTTACGTTAGAGGGTTAATTAACTTAATAGCAGTAATCGTAATAATGGCTGAATTTATCTTTACGGATAGAGATATTCTAGATTAAATAGTCTATTGGATTGGAAGTGACTTTTCGGTTAAATTAATGGATTTATCTTATTAATTTATCTTTTTTTTTTTAGGGCAAACACAATTATTAACCGTAGCAATAGCTAGGCAAAATTCAGGTCTAAGCGTGGGTAATAAGCGTTAAAAGAATCTAGCTATAGGCAGACTCTTTATAGATTAAATAATCCCCTTGTCTAGATAACTAATATTATTATCCCTTGTTATATTATCTAGTCTTGTGATTCCTTGTGCTTATCATCGCAATCGCGCGTTTGTGGGCACGCATCTCATGGCACACAATACCTTAGTGCTAAGTTTCTACTAAATAAAAATTAATTAGGAAGGGGAGGGAGTGCTATTATTTCCTTTATAGTATTAGTATTCCTTAGCTATAGTATAGGCTAAATTTACTATAGTCTTAGCTAGGATATAAGTATTAGCTAATATTTATTAGACCTAGGTATTGCCTTACTCCTAGGTAAAGATAGATTAGGTTAGGTTATTATTTATAGTTTTTATTCTATAAAAAAATTTAGTGGCTAGGTTATTATAGCTATAGTAAGTAAGGGTAGTATTAGTAAGTATAAGTTACTATACCTTAAATATACCCTAGGTATAGGTAGTACTTATATAGAATAAGGCTAGAGACTATGCCTTAGTAGGATTAATTTAGGCTATAGCTAATATACTATTAAACTACTTATAGTAATAAGTAAAAGTTTTTATTAGAATAGTATATTATACCTTAATAGATATAGTTTACTTTATAGCTAAAGTTTTAATAGCCTTTCTAGTAGCTAAAAGAGCTTTAAGATACTTAAATATATAATAAAGTTTTAGGTTAGTACTATAAAGATATATCTCCTAGATACATAAATAATAAGTAATATAGTAAGAGATAAAAGCCTAGTTTATACTTAGGATATATATATATTTTTCTTTAGTTTAGAGATTATTTATATAAAGGCTATAAGGGAACTTATACTCCTTATTATTAGAGAGGGCTTTATTATTAAAGTTACCTTTAAGAATATACTAAGGTAAGTGCCCTTATCTAGGCTAGAAGGAGAAGGAGAAAGAGGTAAAGGTAAGGTAATACTAGTAAAGGCTAGGATAATAGTAGTATAAGCTATTTTAAAGATAAAGAGAAAATAAAAAAGAGATAGATAATTATTTAGGCTTAAGGGAAGGGAATAAAAATAATATATAAAAAGATATTATAATAATAATAAGGATAAAAGAGTTTAGAGTTATAAAGAAAGGATAGAATATTTATATTTCTAAAGGTATAAGGTCTAGTTTTAGTTAGAGTGTATATTATTTATATTTATAAAGGTAGGCTAGGGATAGATAAGGGTAATATATTATATAATTATATAATAGCTAAATAGTAATAAGGGAGTTACTTAAGGTAAAGTTAGGATTTAGTAAGTAATAGTTAAAGTATAAAGTAGTAATAAAGGTAAGGAAGTAAGTAAGGTATAGAAATAGCTAGTAATAAGTATAAAATAAGATAGGCTAGTGGTTTTAAAGGTAGGGATAGAAGAAAGTAAATTTATCTATATAGTAAAGAAGGCTAGAGTAAGGTAAACCTAGGCTAAAAAATTTTTATAGTATAATAAATAAAGCTAGAGTAAGGTAAGCTTACTTTAAAAATTTTTATAACCTATATAAAGAATCTATAGCCTTATAAGGTACCTTACTCTATAGAATATATTCTTTACCTATACTAATTTAGGTATTACTATATAGGGATATTATACTTATTTTTAGCTTACTTTTAATCTAGAGAGAGAAGGGAGAGGTAAGTAAGGGGGTATATTATAGACTAAAGCTATAAGCTTAGGTTATATCTAGCTCTAGAAAGTACATAGACTATGTATAGCTAGGTTAGGGCTATATATAACTTACATATAGACTACGTATAAGTTACTATAAATCTAGGCACTATATAACCATTAGTATAGTTCCTTTCTTCTTCTGTAAGAATAATATTCTTTCTTTGAACGCTTATAAGCAGTAGCCATAAGGCCAGTTTATAACACTTACCTTACTTTTACTATAAAATAGGGTTATATTCCCTTAAAAGAGTGCTTCTATATATATTACTTATATACTAAGTATACTAACTTTAAGAAAAGCTCTCTCTTTAAGCCTAAATTACCCTAGATAAACTATTAATTCCTTTAACTATTATTTACTATTATTATAGTAAAGCATTTTAAACGCTATTTTTAATATTATAAGTATAGTAATACTTATAATACTATAAGTATACTACTATTCCCTTATCTTTTAGCCCCTTAATATTAATATCTCTTTATAGGCTATAGCTATAATAAAAGGGGATTTCTCAGATTTTTTAGCACTCTTAAATTAGGTATAAATCCTTATAAATACCCTTAGTAATAAGAACCCTAAGAATCCCTAAGACTATATTTTTTAGTAAACTTTTACTATAGTTTTACTAAGGCCTATCTTAATTTAATAATAGGTTTTAATTATACTAATATAGTATATTATATTATATTTAGTCTTACTAAGGCTATAAAGGTTTACTAGGTTTATCTTTTTCTCCTAGGTTTACTAGCTTCTTACTTATATTTTAGGTAAGGATATATTAATTTTATATAATTAGTATATTATTTCTTACTAGTAACTTTTAGTTATAATATTTCTAAGTCCTACCCTAAAGGTAGTAAGTATTCTCTTCCTTTTTATTACTTATTTACTAACCTTTTTATAGTAAAACTATTATAAACTCTTTACTACTTAGAAGGTAAGAATAACTTTATATTTAAGGTCTTATAACCTAGGTTTTATACCCTAGGGTATAGTAAAATATTACTTTTACCTAGTAATATAGGAGATAGTTATAGGGGATAAAAATAATACTAAGTATCTTATTTATAATAGTAAGGTTTTTAGGCATATAAAGGCTATAATAAAGAGGTTTTCTTTAAGTTTTCTTACTTTATAAGTATATTTCTTTTTATTCTTTAGTAAGTAGTCTAAGGTTTTTAGTTTAGAGTATAATAATAGCTAGTTAGGCTAGGCCTTTTTTATAGGAATATTATATCTCTTTACCTATAATTTACTTATATCTTACTATCTTTCTTACTAAACTTACTTTAGTAAAATATCTAAATTATATATTAGGCACTTTTTATATCTTTTACTAGAACCTATTAGTTATACTTACTAGGCTAACCCTTCTATTTTACTAGGTATTTATTACCTTTATAGGTCTTTCTATAGTCCTTATTCTCTTTAATTTTATACTTATTTCCTTTATTCTTAAGGTTTAGTATTAGTATATCTTCTTCCTTAGTGTCTTTATAGTAATTCTATAGCTTTAATAGGCTAATATAGAATATATTATATAGTTAGCTATACTTCTTAGGTAGTATAAGTTAATATGCTTATTTTCCTATAGTATTAAGTACTTAAAATAGCCTAATAAACCTAGGGATTAGCTTTCTTTTTATATTCTTAAGCCTAATACTAATAGTAATACTAAGTAACCTCTTTTTAGAGTTAATAGCTAGTAGTGTTTATTATAGTATTTTACCTAGGTTTTAGTAGCTTTTACCTAGTTTTCTTTTAGCTATTCTCTAACTTTATATAGCTTTATAATATAAGCATAGTTTTCTAGTACCTTCCCTTCTTTAATCTTATTCTTAAGAGCTAGATAAAACTTAGGTAAATAGCCTATAAGAGAGTAATTTAAAAAGTAACCTATAGTTTTATTTACTATATTATTATATATAAATTACACTATTAGGAGTAGCTTTAGCTATATTAACTAGTTCTTAGTAATAAAATATTAGAGATAATACTTAAGTACTTAGTTTATTCTCTTTATTTACCTATTAGTTTTAGGGTAAAATACTATAGAAAGCCTTTGCTTTATATATAGGAGATAGTATAAGTCTAACTAAAATTAGCTTATAAAGACTAATCCCCTATTAGATATAATGCCCTCTAAGGCCCTAAATTATAGTTTAATCTCCTTATAGAAAAGCTTTACTAATTTAGCTATATTAATTATAGTAGTTATAGGTAAGAAGATAAAATACTTAGTAAATTAGTTTATAATTACTAGGATTATATTAGTTTCTTACTTACTTACTTTTATAATGAGTAATCCTATAATAAAGTCTATTAAAATCTTTACCTATAGTTATGCTAGTATTAGTAATAATTTAAGGCTTTTATATAAGTAATGCCTTCTAGCTACTACTTATTAGTAAACTTTATAGCTTATAATATAGTCTAAAATAAACTTAGTTATAGCTAGCTACTAAAAGTAATACTTTAGTAGCTTAAGAGCATACTTAGTCCTAAAGTAACTTACTAGTAAATTATTATAGTATAGCTATAGGACCTTCTATTATAAAATAGGCTCCTAGGGAATAACTACCTAGTCTTAGTATATTAGAAAACCCCTTATACTATATAACTATAGACTAGCTTTTTCTTTCCCTTTTACTAGGGAATTATCTATCTTACTATTTTACCTTTATAAATCTAAGTCTTAACTCTATGCTTTTTATAGTAATTATGCTAATAGTTTATTTAACCTAGATTAGTAAGGATTTAGTAATATAATAGTCCCCTATATCTCTTATACTACGCTAATATCTTAAACACACGCTACTTTCTCCTAGAAATCACCCTTATTTAGCTAATCTTTTACTAGATATATAGTAGCTAACTAGCCTCTTAACTAGGCTACTCTAGCCTCTTAAGCTCTCTCTATAAGGGCTAGGGTATTTTCCTCCCTTAAAGATATCTTATTAAGCCTTTTTATATTTAAGACTAAGGTATTTCTCTCCCCTAAAGGTATTTTATTATATTTTCTTTAATATATTAGTATATTTTCTTTTATTACTTCTTTAGTAATTACTATTTTTTTCTAAAGTTCTAGTAAAAGTGCCTTATTTATTAGGGGTTTACCTTTATAATTAGACTTCTTTAATAGTGTATTTACTAGATTACTCTTTCCTAGCCTATACCTAATTATAAAGTAAAAGAGGTAAAGAAATATATATTATTTAGCTTACTTTCTATTTAACTTTTACTATCTTATAAAGGTCTATAGGTTATAGTAGTCTAATAGAACCTTAACTAAAGTTACTATACCTTTTATATAGTATTACTAGTGTTAAAATAACTTTACTATAGTAAGTAACTCTTAATTAGCTATACTATAATTATACTTAGTATTTATAAACTTCCTTAACTAAAAAGCTACTAAATACTAGTAGTCCTTATTATCCTATTAAGATAGAATCCTTACTATTATAAAGACTAAAGTATCTATCTTAATACACACTAGCTAACTTAGGTTATAATAATAAAGAAAAGGCACTTACTAAAAGGTATCTCTTAGCTAGCTAAATACTAGCTACTCCTTTACTTTAAATATAAACTTCCTAGTTTAAATACTATTTTAACTACCTTTTATTAATATATATATAAATACTATAATTCTAGAGTATTTATAAATAAACTATTAGTAAAAGTTATAGAATTTAAGGAAGGACTATATATCTTTAAAGCTCTTAGGCTTCTTCTAATTTTAAATTATATTAACCCTTTATATATCTATTAAAATCCTATTAACTAATAAAATAAACCTTAGGAATTTTATAGATTCTTAGTAAAATAAATAATTTAAGGGTTTTATATATAGCTTTACTAACCTTATATACTCTAAGACTTCCTTAATATATATAATATACTTCTCTTATACTTTAAAGAAAATAAGGATATAATCTAAATATACTATATAAATAGTATTAACTAGCTTATGAAGCGCTTTATAAATATAGCTTTAAAAAGTAGCTAGGGTATTAGTTAACCTAAAAGGTATTATAAGATATTTATAGTATCTATAGTAAGTATAGAATATAGTTTTTTACTTATTACTCTCTTTAATATAAATTTATAAGTAAGTATTCTTAATATTAATCTTTAAGAAGAAATAAGCTTTTTAATACTAGTCTAGGATCTCTAAAATTAAGAGAAAAGTATAGTAATTCTTTTATATTACTTTATTAAGTCCTAAATAATCTATATATAGTTAAAGCATTTTATCTATCTTTAGTATAAATAGGATAGGTATACTTATAAGGCTCTTAGAGGGTTTTATCTAGCCTTTTTATAGGTTTTTATTAATATATTTATAGAGCTTCTATAGCTTACTTTAGGAGAGAGGGTAGATTAGTCTATATAAGGGTATAGCCCTAGGTATTAGGTTAATTATATAATTAGTCTCCTTTCTTAATAGTAGGCTTCTTACCTTATTTAATATAAATATATCTTTAAACTTATATAGTTTCTTAAGGATATCTTTAATAGTTCTATATACTTTTGCTTTCTTATTATCTTTAAGAGTAATAAACTTATATTTTATAACTCTTATAATAGTATATATAATAGTCTTATTATATATTACCTTTATAAACTTATAAGAAGTTATAAGTAAAAAGGCTATTCTACTTTTTTTAAAGTATTACTCTTATAAGTATAAATAAAGATATATATATTCCTTAGTAAGTATATATATTCTTATTAAAAGAGAACTTTCCTTTACTCTTAGGTTCTTATCTATAGCTATATATAGTAGCTTAAGGTCCTTTTCTTCTTCCCTTAAGTTCTTAATTAAAATAAGTACCTTATAAATACTATAATAAAGAACTATAAGGGCCCTTACTACCTTAAGGATAGGTGCTATAGCCTTAGCCTAGTTAAGCTTATAGTTCTTTATAAATTTAGCACTAATAATATTAATCTTAGTATAGCTATTAAGATTTACTACTATTTTAATATCTTTATACCTATAAATAGTAACTAGTGTATAGAATCTATACTCTATTAATACCTTAGTGTTTAAGGCATAGGTAAGGGTATTTACTTTTACCTTAGCATATTTCCCTAATTTTCTTAGGGCTCTTTCTTTAGCTTATTATAGTTATAAATAAGATATTCTATATTACTATAGTTATAATATTATCTTTTACCTTCTATTTTACTATTATTTAGGTAGGTAGCTAGACTCTTCTCCTAATCCTTATTTTTTTAATCCTTTATAAGGTTTATAACCTTATAAGGAGTTATATCTTAAATATTAAGGGGTCTTATATAGGCCTTTATCTCCTAAATACTTAGGCTTTTATTTATTTTTTAGCATTACCTCCTAAAATCACTAAGTTAGTTATATAACCTCCTTCTATATCTTTCCTATAATAAAGAAGTGTAAATTAATATAGTCCTATAGGTTAGGGAGTAGTTTTATAAAGAATATTAAAGTATAGGACTTTTTAGTAGCTTTTTCTAGGTATTTCTCTTATAAATCTAAGTAAATACTAAATTTAATAAGGCTCTAGCCCTTATATTGCTTTATATTCTCTAGCTATATAGCTATTCATATATTATAGTTTATAGTATCTCTAAGTAGTGTAAGTATCTAGGTCTAGAATATATCCTAGTTATATTTAAGATTATCCTAGCTATTAGCTTATTATTCCTTAAGGTATTTATCCTATCTTACCTAGTATTTAGTATATATGTAGTTAAGTATAAAGAGGATTTTTTAATAATTATATTAGTACTTTTTCTTTACCTTATTAAAGGTATAGTTTAGGTTATTAAGCTATATCTTATACCTTTATAGGTTTATAAGGTATTAGAGTTTAGTAATATTCTAAACCTTAATCTCTTAGCTACTTTAGCTTAAGGGGGTACTAGCTCTTTACCCCCTTTTCTTTTATAAATTTCCTTTATTTAGCTATAATAAGGTAATAAGCTTCTATTCTTATTCTTATAATTTCTAGATTTATTAAAGCTAAGTAATTTACTTTATTATAACATAGCTTTAGCGCTAAGGGTAAAGAGTCTAATTTTAAGTATAGCCTTTATAAAATATAGCATATTCTTATTTATAGTGCTACCCTTTTTTAATAGGCCTTAGTTATTATTTAATATTACTCTAGTAAATTAGGTAATTCTCCCCCCTATATTACTCTTAGGTAGCTAGTAAGAGAAGCTTTAGAATTATAAGAATAATAATAGCTAGGTAAGAGGTATAAGGGATTTAGTATATTAACTAAAGCTTGCTAGGTCTAAGTGTGTTATATATATAAGTCACTAGCTTATAGCTAGCGGCTTGCTAGTGTTACGTGGACCTAGCCCTAGGGTGCGGCCTGCCCGCGGGGCGCTTGTGCTCCTATGTTATGAATAGGGCCTCACAAACTTCCTTTCTATAAGGGGTATTTAATAGTTCTTACTAGCTTACTACCTCTCTTTCTCCTTCTAATGCTTAGTATTAGTATAGTTTAATAACTAATAGCTACTCTTACTATAAATAAAGCATTACTTAAGGTATTTAAAGTTATTATAATAGCTTTCTCTTCCTTAATCTCTTTAATTCTAATAGCTATATTAGCAGTCTATAAATATTACCTTTAATAGGTTTTCTTCTTATTACTAGAGGTATTATATACTTCTTATACTACTCTCCGTAATAATAATTAATTTATAAAGGTTACTAATAAGGTTCTTAAAGCCTAGTATATATATATACTTAACTATTTAACACTTAGGGATACTAGAGACTATATTTAAGGTTTACTTATAAAGCTTTATATTTACTATATTAAAGAGATATAGTTCTCTATAGACTCTCTTTAGGGTAGTTCATAAGACCTTAAGGCACTTAAGTTTACTTTTTTTAGGGTTCTAAGTAATAATATTCTTTAGGGTTATATTACTTTATTTATAATAATAAAACTATTAATTACTTTCTATTTTAAAGCATTAATAAATATTTATAACTATTTTATTATAAAAGAGGTTCTTACTAAAAAGGTAGTTAAGGAAGTATTATTTTATATCTCCTATTAGTATAATAAGGAATACTTTACTAAAGTGTAATTTAGGAAGGTTAATTTAGTTATATTTACTCTTAAAGAGTATAAGCTTTAGCATAAAAAAGTTATATAGCTTTTTACTATAGTAATTATTATTCTTATATATCTTTATAAGCTTAGAGAATTTCTTTATTATTTACTTATTAAAAGAAAGGTATTAGAAAGAAAAGGTAAGTTAGGGATACTATTAAGGCTTATACTCCTAGTATAATTAAGATTATTATAAAGGTTTTTATAAAGAGTATAATAACTACTTCTTTTAAGGATTAAAGAAGTAAAGAAAGGTTTTTAGGGTAGTAACGTAGGGAAATTATATTTAAGGCAGTTTAGGAGATTATAACTTATTTTTCTATAATACTATTATTATTTCTTAAAGTATATATTTAAGGGTAGTAAAAATAGAAAGGCTTACTTCTTAGGGAATATTAATACTATTATCTTATAAAGAGTTTTATAGTTATCTTATAAGTTTACTAGTAGCTCTCTTAAATATATCTTTAGTCTAGCCTTTAAAGTCTTGTTGTTATAGACTTAAGCTATAAGCTTAGGTTATATCTAGCTCCGGAAAGTACGCGGACTGTGTGCGGCTAGGTTAGGGCTATATGTAACCTACACATAAACTACGTATAAGTTACTATAAATCTAGGCACTATATAACTATTAGTATAGTTTCTTTCTTTTTCTATAAGAATAATATTCTTACTTTAAATACTTATAAGTAGTAGCTATAAGGCTAGTTTTTAATATATATTATTCTTTACTATAAAAGCATATTTACTAGTAAATATACTATTACTACTAGATAGGATAAATACTAATATATTAGTAATATTATAATAGTTATTTAAATAGGAAGTAAAATAAATTAAGGACTTAACTAATAAATAAAATATAGTACTTATACTAATTTAGCCTAAGCAAAAGCCCCTTCCTATAGGCCTTCCCTTTAATAATAATAGGGTTTTATTTATAGCTTAGAAGGGCCTTATAGCTTATAAGTTACTTATAAATAGGGGTTTAATTAGTAATAAGCAAGACTAGTAATACTTTATATACTAAAACCTATTACTTAAGGTTTAGGTATAGATTATATCCTTCTTTAAAAAAGGCTATTTACTTAACTATTACCTAGATTAGCTTCTTAAGTACCTAGGGAAGATATTTAATAACCCTTACTAATAGGAAATAGCTATTATAGAACTTAATTAGTTAATATAATGATAGAATAAGTAATTTAGTAACTTCTATATTTATTTTAAGTAAAAATTAGCTCTAGCTAAAAGGCTTAATTAGTTAGACTTAGTAAAGTTATTTAAGCTTTATAAAGCACTTAATAAGTAAATAAGGGACTATAGTATAGGTTAAGATATACCCTAGGTAAATTATATAATAATAATAAGCTATTATTAAAGTATTACACTAGATATTAAGTCTTAATTATTAAAGAAAGGACACTAAATATAAAAATATAGTAATTAGGTACCTAACCTAAATATGACTAAGGTATATAGTAAGGATATACTAATAATAAATATTTAATCTATAGGTATAATAAGGACTTAGTAAGGCTCTAGGAAATTAGTAAGATACTAGAAGTTAAGTAATAAGGGGGGATAGTAAATAACCTAACTAGGTTACCTAAGATATCCTTAATATATATTATAATAATAGTAAATATTTATATTATAGCTTCTCTAAGTACTTTACTATAATATACTCCTTATACCTTATTATTTACTTAAAAAAGAAGTCTTTATAAATATTTATAATATAAAGAATATTATCTTTATTAAATTAGATATAAAGTCTATAAAGTAGTTAGGAAAAGCGTAACCCTATTATTAAGTTATTTAATAGGAAATAAGAAAAGAAAGTATAAAAAGGCTTTATAGTATATAGTTATTACTAATAAGAACTATAAAGAAATCTAGAATAATATAGATTTATTTCCTTTCTTAGTTCTTACTTTAATTAATAAGACTATTTTTATAGATGCTTAAGTTAATATATACTATAACTACTATACTACTATAAGTAAATACCTAGTCTAAAAGCTTTAGTTAGAATGCCTTTCTTTTTTAACTAAAAGGTTAGTTTATATAGCTATTAGTGTAAAATAAGGGGGAAAGGAGAAGTTTAAGAAATAGTTATATATTATATATATAGTCTATTTTAAGTTAGATTTAAATAGATAGGAAATGCTAATTATAGTATATATAATCCTAGGACTAATAAGGTAACTAATCCTTAGTATACCTTAGATAAAATAAAATAAAATTAACTTAAATATACTATAGTAATAGGTATATATAGGATTAGCAAATAGGTTATATATATAGGCTATAGTTAATAGGAAGGTTAATTAACCTATAGTATTTATTTTAGGTTTAACCTTTATAGGGATAGTATACTAAGTAAGGAGATAGAAGGAGTATATTTAGCTTTATACTAGAAGCCTATAGGAAATTATATCTATCTTCTAAATTAATATAACTTTAAAGGCTATAGAAAAGAAGCTTCTTACTTTCTTACTAAAGGCATTATAAGACTTTAAGGACTTATTTCTAGAGAGTAAGGCTAATATCCTACTACTATACTAAGGAAAGTTAAATTACTATATTTACCTTAAGTATAATACTAATAGAAATAAACCTAAGCTACTATAAGTACCTTTATATAATATACCTTAGGAGTATTTACTAGATATTTAAAGTAAGTAATAAAATTAATAAATAAGGGTTAGATTTAAGTAAGCTTATTATTAGTAATAGCTCTAGTATTATTAGTAAAGAAACCTAGTAATAGTTAGAGGTTCTATAAAAACTATTACACGCTTAATAAGATTATAAAATAGGACTATTACCCCTTACTATTAGTAAAGGAGATATTATATTTATTATTAAGGGTAAGGTAGTTTATAAAGCTAGATATAGAATTAGTATGCCCCTTGAGGTTGGTAAGCGTGCTAGTGACTTTCTAAAGATATATTAATAGCGTGTTAAGCAGTATTCTTAGTAATTATATTACTACTTACCTTAATAATATATTAGTTTACTTAAGCAAATTATATAAGAACTATATATAAAAGGTTTAAGGCATACTATTTAGACTATAATAAGCTAGTCTAAACCTAGATATTAAGAAGCATATCTTTATAACTAAGGAGGTTAAGTACCTTAGATTTATTATCTAGATAAGAAAGGCTATTTACCTAGATAAAGAGAAAATTATAGTAATTTAGAATTAGAAAGCGCTAATAAGTGTCTAAGGAGTTTATAAGTTTCTTAGTTTTACTAACTTTTATTATTACTTTATACTAAACTTTTTAGACTTAGTAAGCCCTTTAATTAACTTAATAAAGAAAGGAGCCTTATTTTACTAGATATAGAAAGGAATAATAAAGCTTTTAAGGTATTAAAGGTAGCCTTTATATAATATCTAATCCTAACTTAATAGGATTCTAAGAAGAATACTTTAGTAAAGGTAGATTATTTAGGAGTAGCTTTAAGGGGTTATCTCTTTTAGTTTAATAATAATAGTATCTTATACCTAGTAGATTACTATTTAGCTTAATTATAGCTTACTTAGCAAAATTATATTATTAATAATAAAAAGCTACTAGTAATTATTCCTTACCTTAAGGTATAGTTAGCTAAGCTATAAAGTATAAGTAAGCTATTTATAATATTAATAGACTATAAAAACCTAGAGTACTTTATAGCACTAAAAGAGATAATAGAATAATAAGTATAATAAGCAAAGACTCTAGTACTTTTTAATTTCTACCTATAATATAGACTAGGTATATAGGTAAAATAACCTAATATATTATTATAATATTACCTTAATAGGCTAGAAAGAAAGAAAGAAAAAACCTTAATAGTTTAGTTTATAATAAAGCCTATAAAATTTAGTTTTAAAAGGGGATATTTATAGGTTTACCTTAAGCCTATAATAGTAATAAAGGGAGCTATTATAGTTAATAGCTAGGCCTTATTAAGGAGTCTCTCTATAGGTAAGTTAATATTTATAAATAAATACCTTTAGTCTTTATAAGACTAGTCTATAAGCTAGGATAAGGCCTATAAGCTATAGGTTAATATAGTAATAATAGAGGATTAGAAGTTCCTAGATATTACTAATACTAGAGAGTAAATTATAGACTATTAGATTAGTATAAAAGGTATGCTTTAATTCTAGGGGTAAATATAGGTCCCTAAGTAAGAACCCTTAACTATAATATTAATATAAAAGGTTTATAACTTACCCTTATTAGGTTACTTAAGGTAAAATATAACCTTTAAAGCGCTTTAAAGGGACTTTTATTAGAATAGTATATTATAAGATATAGCTTAATTTATATAGAATTATTACTATTATAAAGGGTAAAAAAGCTAATAATTATAATAAGGCTTACTAAAACTAATTTCACTACCTAATAGGTATTAGTTATAAATATTTATTACCTTTATAACTAACCTTCTAGCCTAGGATTAAGACTATTTATAGTTTCTAATAGTTATTATAGATTAGCTATTTAAGTATATTTAGTTAAAGGTAATAATATTAATAAAAGCTAAAGTATATATAGAATAATTTAAATATAATTAATAGCATTCCTATAGGTTCCCTATATAGATTATTATAAACTATAGGTTGGATTAGCTTAGTAATTTCTAGACTAACCTTTATAGGAAAGTTAGTATATAATAGTTACTTTCTATATTACACTACCTATAAATAGATAGTAGTATAGAGAAAGCTAACTAGGAAGTATAAGTAATATTATAAGTAATGCTATCCTCCTTTTAGTTTAAATAGCTAGATTATTTACTAGCTTACTAGCTAGTACTAAATAATAGGGATTTATTAGTAACTAAAGTAAGTATAAATATAGCTTTATATAGTTTTAATATATCAACTGCAGCAACTATGACCACAGACGGCCCTGACGGAGATGGCCCGCTAACGCACGGGAAGCGAGGCAATAGCCCTAAATAGTTAGGGAAAAAAGGAAAAACCTATAAGAAGTTTAATATAAAAAGAGAAAAAAGACTAAATCCCTAGGAAGAGGGAAGCTTTCTTTTATACTTAATAAAAGAGAGAGAGAAATAAATTAGATAACTTGCTTAAAAAATAAAGTATAATAGGCTTAATAAATCTAATAATACTTAACTAGCTTTAATATAAAACTATTTTAATCCTAGATTAAAGCTACCCTCCCCTTATAATAACTAAGTAAAACTAAGTACTTATACTTTACTAAACTAGTAAGGTAAGACTAGGCTAAAGATAGCTAAAAAGTAAGGCTATAGAAAAGTTAGTATAAAAGTAAATAAGAAGTAAATTAATATTATAAACTTAGATTTACCTTACCCTAAGTAAAAGTAAAGGGACTTAGAATAGACTTACTATAATACTAGAATAGGGTT
This sequence comes from Epichloe coenophiala, assembly GCA_018801565.1. Taxonomy (NCBI): domain Eukaryota; kingdom Fungi; phylum Ascomycota; class Sordariomycetes; order Hypocreales; family Clavicipitaceae; genus Epichloe; species Epichloe coenophiala. The sequence goes on along the minus strand of JAFEMN010000027.1, from coordinate 87,179 downwards.
TAAAGGGTTTAGGAATACTTATTTTATATATTTTCCTTCCCTTATTTTTCTTTTCTATAGGATAAGGCTAGTATAAGCTAGTAATAAAGACTTATAATAGGCTACTTACTAAGTAGCGTAATCTTACTATAGGGCTAGCGCTAGCCTAAATACAAACATAAGAGGGTTTTTCTCCCTTGTTTAGGGTTTTCCCTTTTAACTTAGTAGTAGGAGTACTAGTAATAGCCATCTATAGAGCTAACTAGCGTAAATAATAAATATATATAGTTTTAATATAGTAACTATCTAGGAGTTACCCTTAGTAAGGCTATTTATAACTTTAGTAAAAGGTAAGGCCTAAGCCGTTTTATAGTACTTTAAAAATAGTATAAATTTAATATAGGCTATAATAGCTTTTATTTAGTAATAGTAATAAGAGAAGATAAATAATAGCTATAGGCTAGTAAAGTAGTTCTAGGTTAGGGACTATATATAGCTTAGCCTTTATAATATTAAAATAAACTAGCCTTATAAGAAGTTAAACTAGGTTATAGCTAAGTATAAGATACTTAAAGTCCTTATACCTTTAACTATTAAACTAGATATTTTAAGGGAACTATACCTTATTTTTTATATTAACCTAGTATAGTATATAGTAAATAACCCTTTACTAAGCTAAAAGCTAGCTAATAAATATTTACTAGTAGAACTTATTATAATAAATACTAATAATAATCTCTTAAAGTTTTAAGTAAAGAAAATCTTAGTGGCTAAAAATACACTAGGTTAAGGCTTAAACTAGAATATCTTAGTTAAATAAAAAAGCGATATTTAGCTAACTTAGGAACTATTAGAAAACTTATAAGATATAAAGGTACTTAATTAATTCAAGTTATAATAAGGTAATATATAAATAAATAATAGCCTTAAAAGGGTATAATTTAATTTAGCTATAAAAAATTAAGGTACTTAGTTTTCCCCTAGTATATATATACCTTAGTGCTAAGTTTTTACTAAATAAAAATTAATTAGAAAAAGAAAGAATTATTATTATTTACTTTATAGTATTAGTATTTCTTAGCTATAGTATAGGCTAAATTTACTATAGTCTTAGCTAGGATATAAGTATTAGCTAATATTTATTAAACCTAGGTATTACCTTACTCCTAAGTAAAAATAAACTAGGTTAAGTTATTATTTATAGTCCTTATACTATAAAAAAAATTAGTAACTAGGTTATTATAGCTATAATAAGTAAGAGTAATATTAGTAAGTATAAGTTACTATACTTTAAATATACCCTAGGTATAGGTAATACCTATAAGGGAGAAGGCTAGAGGCTATACTTTAGTAAGATTAATTAAAGCTATAGCTAATATACTATTAAACTACTTATGTTAAGAACTGGCCTTATGGCTACTGCTTATAAGCATTTAAAGTAAGAATATTATTCTTATAAAAGAAGAAAGGAACTATACTAATAGTTATATAGCACCTAGATTTATAGTAACTTATACATAGTCTATATATAGGTTATATATAGCCCTAACCTAGCTATATATAGTCTATGTACTTTCTAGAGCTAGATATAACCTAAGCTTATAGCTTATGTTACGTGGCAGAACACAAGGGTGGCCGACATAAGGCCAGATTCGGACTTTACGAGTAGAGAATTAACTTACTTCTAACATCTTACTATATCCCTAATAGTAGCTTATATAAGTAAACCTAGTATAACTTTATAACTATAAATCCGTTAGCCCCTCTAATAGATTCGCCTCTTATTATGCTAAACCTATATATAATATTTAGTAGTAATTAGAGATTCTTTTATTATACCTTTCTAAAACCTAGAAATAAAACCCTATATCTAAAACTAACTATTTATAATAATATTTTATAAATCTTCAGCCTATATTTCTAATTACTAAAAATAAACTATAACTTATTTACTAGTTTTAGGCTTTAAATAAAGTAAATCTAACTTTTAAGTATTAAAAATAACTACTTATTAAAATTAAAGAATAGGAAGATTTAATTAAACTTATAAGATATAAATTTAATAATAAAGTACTTAAAAAACATAAGAATCTAATATATTAAGAATTACTTATTTATTAGAACCCTATTAATTTATAAGCTATATACCTTACTTAGAGAGAAGTTAAATTATATATCTATAAAGCTAAATCTAAAGGATTTCTTAATAAATTTAATAGATTAGAAGGTAGTAAGGTATTAGAAAGATAATATAAAGGAATTACTAGCCTAGCTTATAGTACCTTAACTACTAGAACTAAGAATAGTATAGGGAAGGATAAAAGTAATAAAGAAAAGGGGATTAAAAACTATCCTAAAAATAACACTACTATTTAGCATACTAAACCCCCTAACTATCTAATAGAGTTATATTTAGAAGACCTATAACTAGAACCTTTAGGGAATTCACTAGATTTAGGGGAACTTTATAACCCCTAGTTAGGACCCTTAGAGAACTTACTAGCTTTAGGGGAGATTTACACTAAGGCTAGTAAATCTAATACTACTAGGATATTCTAGGAGATAACAGAATAGTAGGAAGCTATATAGTAAGCTATAATAGATAAAGTGGTGTTAGGAATAGACTAACTAGCAATAAGGTTAATAACTAAAATTAGAAGCTTATAGAGTATAAGTGCCTTAGTAGGTTTAATACCTTTAGTATAAAACACTACCTAGGGAATATTACATTTACTAAACAACTAGGGTTAGTATAATAACTATCTAGATATTAGAGTAGGACTATTAGTATAACCAATTTCTCTGTAGCACTAGCAGCCGCAGTACCCGCAGGCATTTACATAACAGCAGGCGAATCCACACTAGATATAGTAGCAAACCTTATATTTGCTAGATTAGGAATAGTATAGTAATCCTAGGCTAAAGAAAAGGGCAGATCTAGCGCTTAATTAAGTTTAGGATAACTAATAGGTAAAGAATGTAAAATAGAATATAAATTTAATATAGAAACTTATAGATATTAGATACTTTAAGCCTTATAATAAACCCAAGAAGGCTAGTAAAGATCTTATTATACATAATAGAAAGCAGACTATTTTCTATAATATTGAATTATAGGTCTAAGCTATTAAAGACCACTTATACTATACTAATCCTAGCTGATAGGATATTATTTAGAAAAAGATTTAGATATTATTTGAAGGGGATATAATAGTATAGTACTAGTAATACCTTAACTCTAGGGAGTAAAATACTATATTTAGTAATATATTATTAGTTTTTAAGGTAGTTTAGAAGGAATTTAGTATTTAAGTATAGGATATAATAGTATAGCTTAATAAAGCAAAATACACTAAAGAGAATATTATAAATAAGGTATTCTTTTATAAATTTATATTAAAAATTTTCTAGTATACTAGAGTAAATAGTAAAATAATAGATTATTAGCTTTTAGTATATCTATACCTTAAACTTTATCTAGGATTATACTAAATATATCTAGTTCTAACTATAACTAATATAAGATTAGCTTATATTATAATAGTAAATAATAAAAGATAAGATCTATATAATTATTTATATAGTAAAGGTTATTCTATATCTAGGAAGAATAAAGGAAAACTTAAGGTTTACTTTAATATAGATATATCTAGTAGTAACTTAGAGAATAATAAGAATAGCGCTTAAGTAAATTAAAATAGACTATTAAATATATAATTTTAGTTAGGAAATTAATATTATAGATAGGATAATTAGAATATCTAAAGATCTCTAGGATTTTTCTAACTAAAGCTATATTAGTAAAATATATAAATTAAAGAATAAAATTAATAACTATAGTAAAGTAAATCTTAAGAAAATAGAAGAGAGAGTATAGAGTTTAGTTAGGATTAATAGGATAACCTCTAAGACTATTAGGATAAATAATAACCCTAGAACTTTAGACTATTAGAGAGAATAGGCTAGTTATACTAGCTTAGGTAATTTTAATATTAGAAGAAACTACTTATAAAGGAGAAGGAATATATAAATATTATAGTATATAATAATAGTTCTAATATATAATAGTAAGAAATATATCTTTAGGAGTATAGTTACTATATAGCTAAAGAAAAGGAGGTTATAAATAAAGATAGTAAGGAAACCCTAGGATAGGAATCTAATTTTATTAAGACTTATTTTATAGAAAATATAGTAAAGGAAATAAATAAAACCACTATAAAGATAAATCTAACTAAGCTAAAATGGCTTATTCTAGGATAAGTAATTAAAGCTATAGGAAGACTATAGGAAGTTAAGTATAATAGAAAATAAGCAAATATATACTTAAAAATCCCTCTTTAATTTAATAATAAAGGTAAGAGTTATTAAATCTACCTTAATTTAGGAATATTATTAATTCTAGTAAATAAAGTATAGCTAGAATAAAATAGGTTAAATATAAAATAGGGAATATAAGAGCCTAAGCCTATATTTAGAGTTAAGTTTGCCTTTTATATTATTAAATTAGCTACTTTTAATTTTTATATTCTAGGAATAGTATATAGAACTAAATTTACTAGATATTTTATAGTTATAGTAAATATAATACTAAACCTAGGACTAAAGGTATTACTTAGAATAAATTTCCTTTATAAATATAAAGTAAAGATTAATTTTATTAACCCTAAGGTGGTTTTTAGGTTAGTCTATAGTATAATAGTACTAGTAGAGATTTTTTAGCTAGCTAATAAAGTACCTTATTAAAGGGTAGTTACTATGTATATAGTAATAATTCTACTAAAAGGAGTTATATATATACTTATTACTTAGAAGGTAGTATAGGAGAATTAGGAAATAAGTATATACTATATATAGTTATACTTAGAATATTTCTCTAATACTTTATTTAATAGATCTAGCTAAGGTTAGATAATTACTTATAATCTAACTTATAAAACTATTACTATTTATAAGCATAAAAAAGTTATATAATTAATAGTAGCTAGTAAAGTTAATGCTAACTATATAGTTAATAATCCTTTAGAGTATTATGCTTATTTTAGTAAGGATATTATAGAAAAAACAGGAGATATAGAAAAGGATAGTAGTAAATTTAATAAGGAGAAAAATAAGCTTAATCTAAAGAAGGTTAATATAGGAGTGCTATTATATAGGATTTTATATCTAGAGGAAATTTTATATATTATAAACAAATTTAGAGTGTGAATTGCTAATATTAATTATAACGCTACAAGTAAATTTATCTAGCTTATAGATAAATATAATATCTATTGTAATAAAGGTATTATCCCTATGCCTAAAGATTAAAAAATACGGATTAATTTAGTTAAGGGATAGTAATATTAAACAAGGCTAATTTAACTATATAGACTAGAAGGGTAGGATATAAATAAACTTAATAAAGTATATAATTAACTCTACCTTAAAGGGAAAATATTATATCTAGATAAGCTAGTAGCTATAGCGTATCTAGCGTTTATAGTTTAGTAAGAAACTAGCTAGGAAAGGAAAGGGAGAGTTATAGTTAATATAAGACTACTTAATAATATAGCTATACTAGATATTTACTCCTTGCTAGATTAGAGCGACATTATAGATAATACGCGTAGTAAGAAGGTTTTTTTACTTTTTAATAGAATAGGATTTTTCTACTAGCTACTAATTAGAAAAGACCACTAAGCTTATATAGTAGTTATATTAAATCAGGGTCTTAAAGCATTAAATATAGCACTAATAGGATGTAAGAATTCTCTTGCTTTTACTTAATAATTTATAGATTAACTCTTTTAGAAGTATAAGCACTTTATTTATATTTATATTAATAATATTATTATATTTTTAGATAGTATTAAGAAGTATTTAGAGTACCTTAATATTATACTTAAGATTCTTAAGGAAAACAGGATAATAATTATAGCTAAAAAGTCTTTTATTAGTTACCTAACTATTTAATTACTTAGTTTTATTATTAATAGTAATAGAATTATTAATATAAATAATAGACTAAAAGCCTTTTAAAAATAATCTTCCTAACTAATCTATGAAGTCTTAAAACCTTTATTAGCATAGCTAGATTTCTTTATAATAGAATCCTATAGTTTAATATATAAATCTAACTATTATAGGTATAAAAAACAGTGTTATTAAAGGAATTTTATAAAAAGAATAATAAAATCACTAGGATCTTAAAGCTAATATAGAAGAGAAAGACATAGTAAAGGATATTTTTGCTAACTAAGGAGGAAAAAAAGGCTTTTAAAGATATTAAGGCTTTTTTAAGTAAGAAACAAACCTTATAGTATTATAACCTAAGTAATTAAAATTAACGCATATAAGGAAGGATTTAGCTTATATATTTTCTAATTATAAAAAGAAAAGGATAGTTAAAGTATCCCTAGAAAAGATATTAAGAATAACTAAATATAGCTAATCCTATTTCTTTTAAGGGTAATATTAAGCGTTAAAAAATAATATAGTTTAATAGAGGCTAAAGTAGCTATAATTATATAGAGTGTTTAAAAGCTATAGAAGATAGTGTAATATAATAATATAGTAGTTAATATATTAACTAACCATTCTCTAGTAAAGGGAATTATTAAATATATATTACTATCTATAATAAATCTAGATAAAGCTAATCTAAAACTAGCTAAAGTTACGAATTATCTATTATAATTTAATTTAAAGGTAATATATATACTAGGAGTGCTAAATATTATACTAGATACGCTTTTAAAGCTACCTATAAAGGTAACTTATAGGGAAGTAATATAGAATAGCTATTATAATAAATTAAATATAAGTATATACTTTATTACTAAAGAATATATTATTACTATAATTATAGATAATAACCTTAAAGCTAGAATTATATAAGGATATTAGTTTAATTAAAAATTCGGCTAGATTATTACTACTATAAGAATATACTAAGAAAGGTAAGCTTTAAAAAACACTAGGATTAGACTAAAAATTCCGTTATATAGATAGGATTTACGTAAGGATAGTTTACTATATTACTATAGTAAGGATAGGTTTTTCTATCTTTATATCCTAATAATAGAGGTTAAATCTATACTATAATTAGTTTATAATAAGCAATAGTATTTTAGAATTGCTAGGATAGTAGTAAAGCTCTAATTAGTTTATTTTCCGCGTATAAGTTAATAGATTCATAACTATATAGCTTATTATATAGTATATTAAGAGAATATAATTAATTATTCTAAGCCACTAGGAGAACTATAACCCTTATAGTTAAAACTAATACCCTTTTATATAATTTTACTTAATTTTATTATAAATATACTAGAAGTTTTAGTAGGTAATATAATATAGTAAATAGAAGGGTGTGTAATATATAACTTATTATATCTAGTAAATTACCTTTTTAGTAAAAGAACTCTTCTAATACTAGGATATATAATATATCTAGCGGAAATCTAGGTAGAATTACTTCTTTATGCTTTATATATTATAGACTAGGGGTTAATAAGATAAATTATTAGTAATAAAGACTTAAAGTTTAGATCTAATATATAGAGAGAGATATTTAGGTATATAGGAGTTAAACTACTTATAGGCATAGCATATTACTCTTAAATAAATAGAATAGCAAAGAGAAAAAACTAAATAGTAATAATTATAATATAGTATTATATAGTAATAAATCTAGATATAGCATAGATATTAATACTTCTAGCGCTATAATATTAACTAAACAACACTATAGCTATAAGTATAGGGTAGGCTCCTAATAAGCTACTATATAGGTTTTATTCTCTAAGTATTATTAACCTTCTCTCTCCAAGTAATATAATTAATACTAGATAGAGCTAGTGTAAATAATATAGCAGTGCTATAAAAGCTATACTAGTATAAGGCTTAATTAGCTATTATAATAGTAGCTACCCTCGCTAAGATTTAGTATAATAATTACTATAAACTAGTTAATATTAATATAGGAGATATAGTTTACCTATAATTATATAAGAGATAAAAATTACCTAGGAAGCCTAAGAAAAAATAGTTACTATAGAAGGTAAGGCTATATAAGGTATTAGAAAAGGTAAACCTATTAGCATATTAATTAGATTTCCCCCTAGATTTATAAGTCTATCTAGTAGTTTCTATAGTATAAATATAGAAGCTAGCTTAAGGAGAGAACCTATTTAGTAAGGAAGAACTAGCTTTACTACTAATTATATTTAATAATCTAGAGGAAGTGAATTATTAGGAAATTAAATAAATCTATAGTTATTATATTAAGATTTTTAAATAAAATAAGACTAAAAGAGTCAAATTCCTTATTAGATAGAAGGGATTTATAGCTAAAGATAACTAATAGATAAGTAAAAAGGAAATATAAATTAATATAGCTAAGATAGTAAAAGAATATCTTAAGAAGAACCTAATTAATTAGTAAAAGAAATATATAAGGAAAGGCCTTAATTTTCCTATAAAATAGTAATAGTAAAGGAAGAGAGATAATAGTAAGTAATTAGATTTAATAGGCTAGATTAAAGCTACTAGACCCTTTTATATATCTTACTCTCTTACACTAACTAGAAAAAGGCCTTTTTACTTAATCCTTATATTATCCCTAAAACCACTATAAGTATAGTATAGTTAAATCTAGTAGGAGTATAGTTAAATTTATTTTTAACCCTATTTTTACTTTATAGTACCTAATTCTAAGGATAATATTATAAATAATAGGGACTTCTAAAAACTATAGTATATAGAACTAAACTAGCTATAAAAAATTTAGAATTATAATAATTATAAGAGATACTAAGTAAAAAATAAAACTATTATACTAGAAGCTAAATATAAGTATTATAGATAATATATAACTCTATACTATAATTAAGAAGCTATACTAGATTTTATTCTTTTTAATAATAAGGTATATATATATAACTAAACACTTTATAAGCAAATATAGGTAGTATATTTATATATTTAGGTACTAGCTATAATAAAATAAAATCAGATATTAGGGAAGCTTATAGTTACTTAGTATAATAATAATCTATAACTAATAGGGAAAGAGTTAAATATATTTACTAAGTTAATAAGCTCTTAGTAAAATTACAAATAGTAACCTATTATAAAGAGGTAAAGTTTTTTAAACGCTATTTAAGTCAGGTAAAATAATATAATTAGCTATAAAAATACTTATATTCTATATAATAAATTATATAATTATAGTAGTAGTAGTATTTAGACTAACAAAGAATAAGATAAGATAAAGCAAATATGCTATTATAATTAGTAAAGGGATATAATAAGAATACTAAGTAAGTAGCTAAAGTTATTTAAAAGATAGTTAAGACTAAGGAATAAGGTAATAATAATAATTATATAAGTATAGTAATAGATCTAGATAAGGAATAGTAAAAGTATAGATAAGTAATAGAAAAGTTAATTAAAGATAATTATATAAGGGCTATAAAAAAAGAGTAGTTAAAGTAAGCAAAAGTAAAGTTAAAAGATAATAAATCTATTAGTATACTAAACAAAGAAGATATTAAGGTAGTAAGAGTTAATCTAATATAGTTAAGGGTAGAATCTTTTAAACTAGAATTAAAACCTAAAATTAATAAGGATAGTAATTTTAAAAGCGAAAATAATAAGGATATTAGTAAGATACTTATAGAATTCCTTATTAGGCTATTATAGGTTTATATATAAATAGTAAAGCTTAACTTTAAGCTATTATTTCTTAGATTTAGGAAACTAGGATCTAGGACTAACGCTTAAATACTAATACCTAATATTAGTATAGTAATATATAAGAGAGTAATAGAGAAGTTTGATACTAAATATAAAGGAAAAAGTATTAAAGGAGTTAACTTTAGTAAATTTAGATATACTAAAGTAAGCTATAAAAATAGTAATTAGGATATTAAATATATAATATAGGCTTATATATATAAATTTACCCTTAAAGGGGCTATAATAGTATTTAATAGTTTAGAAGTTAACTTAAAGGATATATATTTTATATTATAGTAAAATATAGTAATATAAATTTTTACTATATTTAAGGAATAAAAGGCTATATTAATTATAAAGTAAGTAGTAGTAAAATAGGTAAGAAAGACTATACTTTAGATTACTACTAATCTAATAAAGTGTAAAGTAACTAAAAGAGTAAAGAACTAGGTAAAAATAGTAGTAATAGCTTTCTATACTAGTATAATAGTTAAATATAGATAGTAAATAGTTACTTATAATAGTATATTATCTTTACTACTATAAGCTAATCTTTTAGCTCTTTATTTTATAGATAAATATAGTATAGTAAATGCTATAATTATAGGTATATTAGCTAGTATTAGATAAGCGGATTTACTTTATATTAGTATAGAAAAGGAGTTAGTATAGAGATTATCTAAATCTAAGTAAGATAAAGAGAGGAGTAAATAATATAAAAAGAGTAAGATTAATAACCTAGTTAATTAAGTTAATATAGTAGAAAAGGATTTTAATATAGTTAAAGAGTAAGTAAAAATAGTATATATAGTTACTAGAGACTTATTAAAGAATATCTATAAATTAATAGAATTAATAGAAAAGGAGTTAGAAAGTTTTAGGAATAAGTTTAAATAAATTACTAATATATTAATAGCCTAAAAAGAGAAGATTATAAACCTTAAGTTAGGTAGAATATCTATTAATATTAATAAATAACTTAATATTTTAAAATAAGATATAGTTAAGAGAATTAAATTTAAAAGAAAGATAAGGGAATTAGTAATTATAATAATAAAGATAATAGATAAAATAGGAGCTTAGAAGGTAAAAATTAAGAATCTTATAAATAAGTAAAAAAGGTTTAGAGAGAATATAAAGAAAATAAAAATAGCTCTAGTAAGGCTAATTCTAATAATTAAAACTCTAGAGATAATAGTGTGTATAATACTAGCTTTAGTAACACTAGCTTTAGGCAAAGCTAATAAGTATTAAGGTAAATTATATTAGGGAACACTAAAAATAAGCAATAAGTAACTATATATTAGGATAGGACCTTTAGTAATACTAAGCAAAAAGCCTAAATTACTAGGAAAGCCTAGTCTAAAGGTAGCTTAGGAAGATACTTAATAAATAACACTAGATATACCTACAGAATAGGAACTAAGGGAGATATTACTAGTATTATTAGGAAAATAGATAATAAGGATATTAAAATAAATAGTATCCCTAATTATATATATACTAACCACTTATATAATTAAGCTATAAATTAAGAAGGATGAATTTACTAGATTACTAGATTAAAGAAATAAATTTAGATATTAAGGCATAGAGTTAGAATATAGTGTATAGTAAGGAAGAAAGCTAGGATTTAGACTAAGTATAAAATTAAAATAAATAAAGAAATAGAGGAATTTAATATTTTACTAAAAGGAAATAATAAAATATAGCAAAGATTAAGTATTTAATATTAGATAGGGAGAATATATTATTTAACATAATGATTTTATAAGTGTAATTAAGGGATAAAAGTTACTAAGAAATTACTATAGAGTTAGGTAAGCCTATATAAGAGGAATTAGAAATATAGTAAGGGATATGCTAAGTCTATTTTTTCCTTTATATAATTTTAATAGATAATTTTTCAATAAGCTTAGCTAGATAGAGGCTAAATCTAGTTATAGCTTAAGCAATAATAACTAGGATAGTTATCTTTTTAGCGTGCCTAGCACTTATTATATAGCAGAGTATAAGGGTGGCTAATATAAGGCTAGATTCGGACTTTATAAGTAAAGAATTAACTTACTTCTAATATCTTACTATATCCCTAATAGTAGCTTATATAAGTGAACCTAGTATGACTTTACGACTGCAAATCCATTAGCCCCTCTGACGGATTCGCCCCGTATCATGCCAAACCTGCACGTAATAGCTTAAGTCTATAATATACCCCCTTACTTACCTCTCCCTTCCCCCTTTAAATTAAAAGTAAGCTAAAAATACGTATAGTATTCTTATATAATAGCACTTAAATTAGTATAGATAAAGAATATATTCTATAGGGTAGGGTACCTTATAGGGCTATAGATTCTTATATAGGCTATAAAAATTTCTAAAGTAAACTTACCTTACTTTAGCCTTCTTTACTATATAGATAGATTTAACTTATTTTATCCTTACCTCTAAAACTACTAGCCTAACTTATTTTTATACTTATTACTAGCTATTTCTATGCCTTACTTACTCCCTTACCTTTACTATTACTTTATACTTTAATTATTACTTACTTAATCCTAACTTTACCTTAAGTAACTCCTTTATTATTATTTAACTACTATATAATTATATAATATATTATCCTTATTTATCCCTAGCCTACCTTTATAAATATAAATAATATATACTTTAACTAAAGCTAGACTCTATACCTTTAGAAATATAAATATTCTATCCTCTCTTTATAACTCTAAACTTTTTTATTCTTCTTATTATTATAATATCTTTTTATATATTCTTTTTATTCCTTTCTCTTAAGCCTAAATAATTATCTATCCCTTTTCTTATTTTCTCTTTACCTTTAAAATAGCTAATTTTACTATTATTCTAGCCCTTACTAGTATTACCTTATCTTTACCCTTTTTTTCTTTTTCTTTTAGCCTAAGTAAGGGTACTTACCTTAGTAAGTATATTCTTAAAGGTAACTTTAATAATAAAGCTCTCTCTAATAATAAGAAGTATAAGTTCCCTTATAGCTTTTATATAAATAATCTCTAAACTAAAGAAAAATATATATATACCCTAGGTATTAACTAGGCTTATACCCCTTACTATATTACCTATTATTTATATATCTAGAAAATATATCTTTATAGTACTAACCTAAAACTTTATTATATATTTAAGTATTTTAAAGCCCTTTTAGCTACTAGAAAAGCTATTAAAACTCTAGCTATAAAGTAAACTATATTTATTAAAGGATAATATACTATCCTAATAAAAACTTTTACTTATTACTATAAGTAGTTTAATAGTATATTAGCTATAGCTTAAATTAATCTTACTAAGGTATAGCCTCTAGCCTTCTTTTTTATAAGTACTACCTATACCTAAGGTATATTTAAGGTATAGTAACTTATACTTACTAATACTATTCTTACTTACTATAGCTATAATAACCTAGTTACTAAAATTTTTTATAGTATAAGGACTATAAATAGTAACCTAACCTAGTTTATCTTTACCTAGGAGTAAGGTAATACCTAGGTTTAATAAATATTAGCTAATACTTATATTCTAGCTAAGACTATAGTAAATTTAGCTTATACTATAGCTAAGAAATACTAATACTATAAAGGAAATAATACTACTCCCTCCCTTTCCTAATTAATTTTTATTTAGTAAAAACTTAGTATTAAGGTATATATATACTAGGGGAAAACTAAGTACCTTAATTTTTTATAGCTAAATTAAATTATACCCTTTTAAGGCTATTATTTATTTATATATTACCTTATTATAACTTAAATTAATTAGGTATCTCTATATCTTATAAGCTTTCTAATAGTTCCTAAGTTAGCTAAATATAGCCTTTTTATTTAAGTAAGATATTCTAGTTTAAACCTTAACTTAGCGTGTTTTTAGCTACTAAGATTTTCTTTACCTAGAACTCTAAGAGATTATTATTAGTATTTATTATAGTAAGTTTTACTAGTAAATATTTATTAGCTAGTTTTTAGCTTGGTAATAGGTTATTTACTATATACTAGACTAGGTTAATATAAAAGATAAGGTATAGCCCCCTTAGAATATCTAGTTTAATAGTTAAAGAGATAGGGACCTTAAGCACCTTATACTTAGCTATAACCTAGTCTAACTTCTTATAAGGCTAGTTTATTTTAATATTATAAAGGCTAAGCTATATATAGTCCCTAACCTAGAAATGCTTTACTAGCCTATAGCTACTATTTATCTCCTTTTACTACTATTACTAAATAAAAGCTATTATAGCTTATATTAAATCTATACTATTTTTTAAGTACTATAAAAAGGCTTAGGCCTTACCTTTTCCTAAAGTTATAAATAGCCTTATTAAAGGTAACTCCTAGATAGTTAGTATATTAAAACTATATAAAGCTATATTTATACTTACTCTAGTTACTAATAAATCCCTATTATTTAGTACTAGCTAGTAAGCTAGTAAATAATCTAGCTATTTAAACTAAGAGAAGAATACTATAACCTATAGTACTGCTTATATCTCCTAGTTAGCCCTCTCTATACTACTATTTATCTATAAGTAGTATAATATAGAAAGTAACTATTATATACTAATTTTCTTATAAAGCTTAGTCTAGGAAGTTCTAAGCCCTTATTACTACTATATTAACCTATGGCTTATAGGCCTTATCCTAGGTTATAGACTAGTTCTATAGAGACTAAAGGTATTTATTTATAAATATTAACTTACCTATAGGGGGACTTCTTAATAAGGCCTAGCTATTAACTATAATAGCTCCCTTTATTACTAAAATAGGCTTAAGGTAAACCTATAAATATCCCCTTTTAAAACTAAACTTTATAGGCTTTATTATAGACTAAACTATTAAGGTTTTGACTTTCTTTATATCTAGCCTATTTAGGTAATATTATAATAATATATTAGGTTATTTTACCTATATACCTAGTCTATATTATAAGTAGAAATTAAAAAGTGCTAGAGTCTTAGCTTATTATACTTATAATTCTATTATCTCTTTTAGCGCTATAAAGTACTCTAGGTTCTTATAGTTTATTAATATTATAAATAGCTTACTTATACTCTATAGCTTAGCTAACTATACTTTAAGGTAAGAAATAAGTACTAGTAGCTTCTTATTATAAATAGTGTAATTTTACTAAGCTAGCTATAATTAAGCTAAATAATAAGCTACTAAGTATAGGATACTATTATTACTAAACTAAGAGAGATAACCCCTTAAAGTTACTTCTAAATAATTTACCTTTACTAAAGTATCCTTCTTAGGATTCTATTAAGTTAGGATTAGATATAATATAAAGGCTACCTTTAATGCCTTAAAAGCCTTATTATACTCTTCTATTTAGTAAAATAAGGCTTCTTTCTTTATTAAGTTAATTAGAGAGCTTACTAAGTCTAAAAAGTTTAGTATAAAGTTATAATAAAAGTTAGTAAAAATAAGAAACCTATAAACTCCTTAGACTCTTATTAGTGCTTTCTAATCCTAAATTACTATAATTTTCCCTTTATCTAGGTAAATAGCCTTCCTTACCTAGATAATAAATCTAAGGTACTTAATCTCCTTAGTTATAAAGATATACTTCTTAATATCTAGGTTTAGACTAGCTTATTATAGTCTAGAAAGTATACCTTAAACCTTCTATATATAGTTCTTATATAATCCACTTAAGTAAACTAATATATTATTAAGGTAAGTAGTAATATAATTACTAAGGATACTACTTAATACACTATTAATATATCTTTAGAAAGTTACTAGTATACACTAGTATACTTACTAACCTAAAGAGATATACTAACTATTTAAATAAGCTAAACCTTATCTAAAATATAGTCTAGTATTCTTTACCTTTAGTAATATATATATAGTAAAACACTAATTATATATCTAGCTTTATAAACTACCTTACCCCTAATAATAAATATAATATTTTCTTTACTAGTAATAAGGGGTAATAATCCTATTCTATAATCTTATTAAGCATGTAATAGTCTATATAGAACCTTTAATTACTACTAGGTTTCTTTACTAGTAATACTAAAGCTATTACTAATAATAAGCTTACTTAAATCTAACCCTTATTTATTAAGTCTATTACTTACTTTTAGATCTCTAGTAAATACTCCTAAGGTATATTATATTAAGGTACTTATAGTAGCTTAGGTTTATTTCTGTTAGTATTACACTTAAGGTAAATATAGTAGTCTAACTTCCCTTAGTATTGATTTTTATAATTTTTTTTAGTATCATTGGTTATTGCCAATGCATCTAATTTATTACAACACATAATTATTACTAGCAATACCTAGCTAGTAAAACAATTAATAACTAAATTCTTATAGCTATAGTAATAAATAAGCTCTAAGGTTATAAATATAGGGGGCTATAAGGTTAGAGCAAAGTTTATAATAAACTTTATAGCTACGTTAGCGTAAGATATAGTTATAATTTATGACCGTAGTTTAACTTAAATTTATATAAGTTTTGCTTATAGTATAAATTAACACGATTCCCCCTTTCTTTATAACTATGTTTTTTCTATCTCTTTATATCTCTTCTATCTTATAGCTTACCACTTATGCTTTAAAGCTCCGAGGCAAACTTAAACTCCAAACATAACTCATCCTCACTTGTCTCCAATTCAATTTGAATCGCCAGGTGGGTTCTGCGTCACTAATTGACTAATTGACCCCCGACTAATCAGATGATAGCATGGCTAAGACTTCCCTTAGTATAGTAGTAGGATATTAGCCTTACTCTCCTAAAATAAGTCCTTAAAGTCCTATAGTGCTTTTAGTAAGGAATTAAGAAGCTTCTTTTCTATAGCCTTTAAAGTTATATTAATTTATAAGATAGATATAATCTCCTATAGGCTTATAGTATAAAGCTAGATATACTCCCTTTATCTCCTTACTTAGTGTACTATCCTTATAAAGATTAAACCTAAAATAGATACTATAAGCTAAATAACCTTCCTATTAACTATAGCCTATATATATAACCTATTTACTAATCCTATATATACCTATTACTATAGTATATCTAAGTTAATTCTATTTTATTCTATCTAAGGTATACTAAGGATTAGGTACCTAGTTAGTCCTAGGATTATATATACTATAATTAGCGTTCCCTATCTATCTAAATCTAGCTAAAACTAGACTATATATATAATATATAACTATTTCTTAAACTTCTCCCTTCCCTATTATTTTACACTAATAGCTATATAAACTAACCTCTTAGTTAGAAGAGAGAGGCATTTTAACTAAAGCTTTTAGACTAGGTATTTAATTATAGTAGTATAGTAGTTATAGCCTATATTAACTTAAGTATTTATAAAGGTAGTCTTATTAATTAAAGTAAGAACTAAGAAGGGAAATAAATCTATATTATTCTAAATCTCTTTATAATCCCTATTAGTAATAACTATATACTATAAAGCCTCTTTATACCTCCTTCCCTTATCCCTTATTAAATAACTTAATAATAGGGTTACTCTTTTCCTAACTACTTTATAAACTTAATATCTAAGTTAATAGAGATAATATCCTTTATATTATAAATATTTATAAAAGACTTCTTTTTTAAGTAAATAGTAAGGCATAAGGAGCATACTATAGTAAAGTACTTAAAGAAGCTATAATATAAATATTTACTATTATTATAATCTATATTAAGGATATCTTAGGTAACCTAGTTAGCCTATTTACTACCCCCCTTATTACCTAACTTCTAGTGTCCTATAAACTTCCTAGAGCCTTACTAGGTCCCTATTATACCTATAGATTAGATATCTATTATTAGTGTGTCCTTATTATATATCTTAGTCTTATTTAGGTTAGGTACCAAATTACTATACTTCTATATCTAGTGTCTTTTCTCTAATTAGTAAGACTTAATATCTAGTGTAATGCTTTAATAGTAGCCTATTACTATTATATAATTTACCTAGGGTATATCTTAACCTATACTATAGTCCCTTATTTACTTATTAAGTACTATATAAAGCTTAGATAACTTTACTAAGTCTAACTAATTAAGCCCCCTAGCTAGAGCTAATTTTTATTTAAAATAAATATAGAAGTTACTAAATTACTTATTTTATTATTATATTAACTAATTAAGTTCTATAATAGCTATTTCCTATTAGTAAGGGTTATTAAATATCTTTCCTAAGTACTTAAGAAGCTAATCTAGGTAATAGTTAAGTAAATAGCCCTTTTTAAAGAAAGGTATAATCTATACCTAAACCCTAGGTAATAGGTTTTAGTAAATAAAGTATTACTAGTCTTTCTTATTACTAATAAAATCCCTATTTATAAGTAACTTATAGGCTATAAGGCCTTTCTAAGCTATAAAAAAACCCTATTACTATTAAAGGAAGGGCCTATAGGAAAGGGCTTTTATTTAGGCTAAATTAGTATAGGTGCTATATCTTATCTATTAGTTAAGTCCTTAATTTATTTTACTTACTACTGAAGTAACTATTATAATATTACTAACTTATTAGTATTTATTCTATCTAGTAGTAATAGTATATTTACTAGTTAATATGCTTTTATAGTAAAGAATAATATATATTAAGAACTAGCCTTATAGCTACTACTTATAAGCATTAAAAGTAAGAGTATTATTCTTATAAAAGAAGAAAGGAACTAAAGAAGAAAGGAACTAAAGAAGAAAGGAACTAAAGAAGAAAGGAACTAAAGAAGAAAGGAACTAAAGAAGAAAGGAACTATACTAATAGTTATATAGCGCCTAGATTTATAGTAACTTATATGTAGTTTATATGTAGGTTACGTATAGCCCTAACCTAGCCGCACACAGTCCGCGTACTTTCCGGAGCCGGATATAACCCAAGCTTATAGCTCGAGTCCATAACAACTTATAGTAATAAGTAAAAGTTTTTATTAGAATAGTGTATTATCTCTTAATAAGTATAGTTTCCTTTATAGCTAAAGTTTTAATAGCTTTTCTAGTAGCTAAAAGGGCCTTAAAATACTTAAATATATAATAGAGTTTTAAGTTAGTATTATAAAGATATATTGCTTAAATATATAAATAATAGGTAATATAGTTAGGGATATAAGCCTAGTTTATACCTAGGGTATATATATATTTTTCTTTAGTTTAAAGATTATTTATATAAAGGCTATAAAGAAACTTATACTTCTTACTATTAGAGAGAGCTTTATTATTAAAGTTACTTTTAAGGATATACTTACTAAGGTAAGTACCCTTACTTAGGCTAGAAAAAAAAAAGGATAAAGATAAGGTAGTATTAGTAAGGGCTAGGATAATAGTAATATTAACTATATTAAAGATAAAAATAAAATAATTAATTAATTAATTAATTATTTAGGCTTAAGGAAAGAGAATAAAAAGGATATATAAAGAGATATTATAATAATAATCAGAATAAAAGGGTTTAGAACTATAGGGAGGGATAGAATATTTATATTTCTAAAGGTATAAGGTCTAGCTTTAGTTAAAGTATATATTATTTATATTTATAAAGATAGGCTAAGGGTAGATAAGGGTAATATATTATATAATTCTATAATAGCTAGATAGTAATAAGGGAGTTACTTAAGGTAAAGTTAGGATTTAGTAAGTAATAGTTAAAGTATAAAGTCATAGTAAAGGTAAGGGAGTAAGTAAGGTATAAAAATAGCTAATAATAGGTATAAAAATAAGGTAAGCTAATAGTTTTAAAGGTAAGGTTAGAATAAAGTAAATCTATTTATATAATAAAGAAAGCTAAAGTAAGGTAAACCTAGGCTAAAAAAATTTTATAGTATAATAAAAAAGGCTAGAGTAAGGTAAGCTTACTTTAGAAATTTTTATAGCTTATATAGAGAATTTATAGCTCTATAAGGTACCCTACCCTATAAGATATATTCTTTACTTATACTAAATTAGGTATTACTATATAAGGGTATTATACTTATTTTTAGCTTACTTTTAATTTAAAGAGAGTAGGGAGAGGTAAGTAAAGGGGTATATTATAGACTTAAGCTATAAGCCTAGGTTATATCTAGCTCTAGAAAGTATATAAACTATATATAGCTAGGTTAGGGCTATACATAACCTACACATAGATTACGCATAAGTTACTATAAATCTAGGCGCTATATAACTATTAGTATAGTTCCTTTCTTCTTCTATAAGAATAATATTCTTAGTTTAAACGCTTATAAGCAATAGCTATAAGGCTAGTTCTTAACACTTCTTTAAAGTTCTCCTAAAGGTTTTCTCCTTACTAACCTTAATATTTACTATTGTAAATAAACCTTATAATTTAATTATTAAGCTTAGGCTATATAGTAGTCTCTAGGTCTAGTTAAGTAAGTTCTTCCTAATCTCTTATGAGCATAAATATATATAGCTATAGTTACCTTAGTAAACTATCCTTTTATAGTCTTTTAAAAGCTATTATTAAAGATCCTTAAGATACCTTAGTATTAGGGGAAGTAATATAAGGGGTACTTCTTATTAATTATCTAATCTTTAATTCTATTCTTTAGAAAGAAGAGGTTAAGTCTTTACTAATAGTAAATTAATAGAAATAAGGAAAATAGGATAAAAGGGATATAATTAATATAATAGAGTCTAGGGCTCCTATTAAGGGCAGTAAAATAATAGGGTAGTGTTTCCTGCTTTATTATAATAAAATAAACAGGAAAAAAGCAGGAATAACAGGTAAAACGTAATAAACGGGATAAATAGGGCAGAATAAATAGGATAAACAGGATAAATAGAATAAATAGAATAATTAGAAGAAATAACAAAAGATAATAGAAAAGAGGAAAGAAAGGAAAAACATAGGTAATAAAGATAACGCAGACTTAAAAACAACTTAAAATAGCAGACTTAAAAATAACTTAACTATATATAAAACATAGAGAAGTAAAGATAGTTATAGTAAATAATTATAAATAAGGGAGAACAAAGGTAGAAAGGTAAGGTTATATAGGTTAGCTAGCTTAGCTAAGGGTTATGTTTAACGTTAGGTTTAAATAAAATACCTTATAGTAATAGATTTGGTTATTTAGTTAGTTTTCTTATAATAGATAATAAGATAATAATTAACTAAATATCCTAAAGGCCTAAGAGTTAATAGACTAATCCCTTAGAAACCTAATAAGCCTATAACTAGGATTCTAGTCTCTTCCTTTAGTATACTTTATAGTTATACCTCTTTACCTAAATAGCCTATTTATTAGCTTAAGAGGTAAGGGGCTATATTATTTATAGAAATATCTCTTTTTATAATACCTAACTTATTTATAGTTATAGTTAACTACTAATTAGTATTAGTTTTACTAAGGAATATTACACTAGTGCGTATATTAAAAAAAGGGTTAAATTTAATAAAGTTAATAATAATAGCTAGCTAAGAGAGAGAAGAGAAAAGAGAGAAGGAGAGGAATTTAGCTAGGAGGGAAAAGTGGGGAAAGTGAGTCTTATAGTGTAAAGCCACTGCGAGCGGTGTAGGGTTGCCTGCGATGTAACTAATTGCATCGCGTGTAACCCTTTAGTGGCTTTACCTTTAGCCACGGCCGGACTAACTATTGTCCAAAGGTCCGGAGAAAGCCACAGTTTATAGTTGATATAATTTAGGAAAAAGAATTTATAGTATAGTGTAGTTTATAGTGTAGTTATTACATTACACTTTAAATACTACACTACACTACACATTATAATATAATACTCTAGCCTTATTAGACTAAATTTTTAATAGCTTTATTACTATAATATGCTTAAACTAATACAAGAAGATATTTACTTATAGTTATAAGAGGAATTTATAACCTTAAGATTATAGGCTTTATAATGATTATTATAAATAATTTAGGCTTAAAAAGGGCATTTACTCTTACATAAAGAGGTCTAATAAATATCCTTACTATTATACTACTTATAATAAGTACTACTCTACTAATATTCAGAGTATTGTTTGTAGTTAGTGTAGTGTGTTATGTAGTTTTTATATTTAATTTTACATCTAGCTTATAATTAAAGATAATACTCTAAAAATTTCGTAATCATATACATATAAATTCTGATAAAAATAATATATATAAAAGTGGGTCGTTTAGCCGTAAATTAAAAACACTACATTTGTAGTGTATTTGTAATGCCAAAATGTAGTGAAATGTAGTTTTTTTTCATTTATAGGCGAAAGGCCCACTTTTAGACCCACTTTTATATACAACTACATTGTAGTTTTTTAGATATCTATCCAAAAAACAAGTTTTATATCTATATGTATTTTCTATGATTAAATATATATTATTTGTTAAATGAAAAATATACTACAAATCAATTGTAGTGCAATACTCTGCTAATATTATAGTAATACAAAGCTTATAATAGTTATGTAAGGATTATGTTATTTACTACTAATATTATATATTAAACCTTTAAGACACTAATAGTCTTATATTATAGTTATTATATCTTTTGATTTACTAGCATTAGCCCTTAATTTAAGATATTCGGATAATATATAGCATTAATAGTATTTATAAGTCTATTACGAATTCTCTTATAATACAGCATTTATGGTGTAAAACATAAGGAAAAAATTAGTATATAAAGGAAATTAGTAGTGTGAAATATATAAATTATAGGAGGTTACTCCCCTTATAAATTTGCAGGCATAGGTATCTCTTCTGTTTTAGGCCTAGTTACTACTGTTAAAAAATCACTACTGCATGTTTAGGTGTTGCTTTACCGCAGAGGAATGTACATGCATATGCACTAGGGTGGCCTTGAAGTAACCCTCCGTGTTACTCTTAATACCCCCCCTAGCATAGCAAATACCTGCATTGAAAGGCGTATAGTCTCGGCCGCCAAATTCTCACGCAAACAAGATACTAGGGCACATGCGATTGCGTGAATTTGTGGCAAAATTGCTGAAGTGATGCTTAGATGCTGTGGTATTAGATGCAAAAGCCAAAATCGTTCTCTATGTGTAGTTTATGTTAATTCCCCCTACCGCAGTAGATCTAAACATTCTGGTT
Source organism: Epichloe coenophiala (assembly GCA_018801565.1). Lineage (NCBI taxonomy): Eukaryota > Fungi > Ascomycota > Sordariomycetes > Hypocreales > Clavicipitaceae > Epichloe > Epichloe coenophiala. The sequence goes on along the minus strand of JAFEMN010000027.1, from coordinate 64,426 downwards.
CTGACGACTGTCCTATATATTCCAGATATATTTGCCAAGAATCTCCATGAAATTGGGATATCACGACAAGAAAAACAAAATGACTATTCTTCTGACTGGTGGTCGAGGCAAGACAGCTAGCCACATTGCGTCTCTTCTCCAGGCGGCCAAGGTGCCTTTTATTGTTGCTTCACGCTCGTCTAATCCTAGCTCGAGCTCGCCTTACTGCCAAAATTGCTTTGACTGGCTGGACGAGAAGACGTACGGCGATGTACTCACACCAAAAGAGAGTATGCAGCCAATATCAACAGTTTGGCTTGTTCCGCCACCTATCTTTGACTTAGCTCCACCGATGACCAAGTTTGTTGATTTCGCGAGCCGCAAGGGAGTCAAGAGATTTGTGCTCTTAAGTGCTAGCACAATTGAGAAAGGTGGACCTGCCATGGGACAGGTTCACGAATATTTGGCGTCTTTGGGGGGAATTGAGTACGCTGTGCTAAGGCCGACGTGGTTTATGGGTATAAACTTAGGAAAAGCCGCCGGGATTTGAAGTAGCCTGGCTAACCTGAGGTTAATGTGCTAATTTTTTTTTAGAAAATTTTTCATATCCACAGGAACTCCAACGCCTCGCGATTAAGAATGAGAATAAGATCTATTCTGCCGCAGGCGACGGAAAATTGCCGTTTGTCTCCGTGGCAGATATTGCCCGTGTCGCATTCCGCACATTAACGGATGAGAAGTCACACAACACAGACTACGTTCTCCTCGGGCCTGAGTTAATGACATACGACCAGGTATGACTATTTGTCAGTTAGAACAAAGAATGAAATTGACGTAGAACGATAGGTCGCTGAAACATTGTCCACGGTTCTCGGCAGAACTATCACTCATGTCAAGCTCACAGAGGAAGAGCTTGCGAAGCGCTTAGAAAATAGTGGTATGCCAGCCGAGGACGCAGAAATGCTAGCCGGAATGGACACAAGCATTAGTGATGGTGCAGAGGATAGACTAAACAATGTGGTCAAGCATGTAACAGATGCAGATCCTCGCACTTTTTTGGATTTTACTACTCAACAGAAGGCAACCTGGGGCTAAATAAAGTCGTTACACAATACAGACTGCGAAAAGGGGAAAATCAGCTTAGCTTCAACTCATAAAATGCGACATCGCATCCTTCATCCGACCACGTAACTTCATTCTTCACCCCAGCAGCTGCAAATAGCTCCATTCGCTCCTCTTGATTGTATTTGTAGCTGCAGCCAAAGCGCACTTTTTCGTCTTTGCCAACTACTATCCCGTCCAGTGGCGCTGGTAGTTCAATGTCTTTTGATCGTGGAATCAGTGAAGCTTCATGTCTTCCGAGAACAAAATTCCATTCGCTAAGGTAGTACCATTCATCAGGATTGAAGACTTTGTGTTGGACATCACCACTGGCTTGTGTCTTGTTCTTCTCGCTGAAGAGGCTGTTAGCGTATGTAAGCGACTGTAGCGCAAACGGGACAACCCCCTCGCAGGTGTATGCCCTCAAAACCTGCGTTGGGACTTTGCAACTGTCCAGACTCATTAGAATCGAGCATTGGTCGCCTGACTTGCCCTGAAAGGCATGCTGGCCGATGTTGCTCAAGAATGCTGCTGCATTGGGTCGTGAGAAGTTGCCAATTGTGAGTCCAAATAACAGTACTGTGTGTGGTAAATCACGGGCCTCTGGCGCCTCTTTGAGCCAGTGTAAGCCATCATCAAAAGTCCCATGTAGCCCAGCGTAACGGACATGACGAAAGTTCTGGGTTGGAATGGCTGCCAGCGTGGACTCAAGCTGCGAGGCACTCACATCCAGGGCGTAATAAGAGATGTTCTTTTCCTGGACTTCAAGAGCTTCTAGAAGATGGATGACCTTGTCTAGGCTCCTAAAATGAGATAAAGAGTTGTATTAGCAGCAACTTCAACCGCTTTGCAGGGTAAATCCGTTTTCTCACGCGCTACCGAGGTCCACAACAACACTATTCATAGGAATAGAGGCAGCTATCTCCTGTGCCTTTTTTTTTAAGATTTGGACCTCCTGATGTCGCGGGTAAAATTCTGGCTGATGTGAGTGGTGGTTCCAATGTTTCAACCCTTCGTTGGCGTAGAAGAGAAGGGCGGGAAGTGTCTTAGGTTGCTTGCGAAGGCCATTGATGACGAGATCGACAATTGAGTCCTCAAATGTAGCAAGACGAATGTCGAGAACGTTTGGCTTACTCATGGTTGTGGTTAATTCTATATGTAACCAGATAGTTAATAATAATGAAACGTCTTGATGCAGGAAAAAAAAAAGGATTAAAATTTAGTGGCGAGGAGGGACATTGCTAGCTATAACGCACTTACTAGTGGTATTGTCAGGTAGGGGTGTAAATCGATGATAAAAAGCGTTCAATTTAATCAATTAGAGGTGCAGACAGCACCTGACTTTTGTACCTAAAAGGTACATAGTGCGCTATAGTAATAACTAGTTTATAAAGGTACTTCTAATATATTATATTTACCTCTCATCTTACTAAGGGTTTTATCCTAGTTAGTGCGTGTTACCCTTATATATCCTAGGCTTTAAGGGCGCTCTCTTTAATATACCCCCCCTAGATAAGATATCTATTAAAGCTAGAGTTTATAAGCATTAGAAAAGATTATAATAAATTCCTAGTATTATAATTATATAGGAATCTCTTATAAGCTAATCTAGTAATAGAAATCCCTATATATTTAGCTTAATAAAGGCTTTATAAAGGCTTTATAAAGCTATTAGTAAGTATCTTAGAGGTCTTTAACTAATTTATCTCAATATTACCTAGGGTATATTACTTATAAATCTATATTAAATTTATATTAAAATACTTAAGGCTAGTTTAAAGCCTTCCTTCCTTATGCTTTATAATATAAATTATTTACTTATTATTACACTAGATAAATAATAGCAAAGGAACCTATATACTAATATTATAAACTAGTCTCCCTAGAGATATATACTCTTTTACTTTATAATTTAATATAAAAAGCTTTGCTTCTATACTTAAAGTTATTATATAATACTACCTTCTAGACTTCTAATTTATTATAGCTTAATATATATTAAAGATATAGCCTTATATTAACTTCTAAGTATTAGGGTTATTACTAAGAGAGGCATTAGTGCTAGAGAATAATATATGAAAGCTATTTACTCCTAAGTATTAAATATATAGCTTCCTTATATTCTAAGCGTATATTAAAGCTCCCTTTATAAGCTTTATATGCTTTATTAATAGGTTTATTATAAAAGAGATAAGCCTTAATGCTATAAAGGCTATATTTAATCTTCTAATAATATAAAGATAGACTAAAGGGCTAATAACTACTCTATAGTAATTAACCTCTTTATTAGTAGCCTAGCTATTATTTAGGAGTATTATAGCTATTATAAGAGGTATTATAATTAAGCTCTTCTAATTATTATTTATAGCATTAAGAATAAATTTCTAAGCAATCTTTTAAATATATAATTCCTATAATAACTATATTTCTTTAGTATTATAATTCCTAATAATCTTAATACCTAGGAATTACTTTAAATTACCTTAGTCCTTTATATTTAGGCTATTTATTAACTACTTATATAGCTCTTTAAATTCTGCTTTAAATCTATTTAGATATAGTACTATAATATTATCTATATAAAAGAATAGGATAAATCTATCCTTTATAAAGATATATAGGTTTTCCTTTCCTTAGATAATGCCTAAATTTAATAGAAATCTGATTAAATAAAGAAACTATTATTAGGGAGCTTCCTATAGTCTATATAATACTCTAGTTATTTTCTAAAGATAACCTTATGTATCTATACCCTCTAGTGGCTTATAAAAGATAGGTTCTTTAAGTTCTATATATAGGAAGGCATTCTAAACGTTATATTAACGCGTATTAAGATTATTAGCATAGTAAATAGTAAGTAGTATACGTAAAGATTAAGAAGCAAGCGTTATAGCGTAGTTATTAAGGTTATCTTTTAGTTACTAGTTTCCTTATATAATATTTTAAGCCTTAAACTCTATAACTACTTATTTATTATTAGTTTTATACTTAAAAACCTATCTAAGGTTAATAATCTCTTTATAAAGGTCTGGATTACATAAATTATTAGGTATATTCTCCTAGTAGTTTGAGGATAGAAGCTTTAAAAGCTCCTTTATAATTACTTCCTTTATAGCCTGAAGGTTCTGTAGCCTAGTGGTTATTGCCCCTGGCTTTTAGTCACCCTTAGCCATGCTATTGTCTGATTAGTTAGGGGTTAATTAGTTAATTAGTTACATAGAACCTACCTAGCGATTTAGGTGCATAAATTAAATTAGAGATAAGTAAGAATAAGTTACATTTAGTTTGCCTTAGAGCTTTAAGGTATAAGTAATAAGCTATAAGATAGAAAAGATATAGAGAGATAGAATAAACATAGTTATAAAGAAAGGGGGAATTGCGTTAATTTATACTATAAGTAAAATAAGCAAAACTTAAACGAATTTAAGTTTAACTATAGTTACGAATTATAACTCTTATACTAATATAGCTATAAAGCTTATTATAAACTTTGCTCTAACCTTATAGCCCTTTGTATTTATAACCTTAGAGCATATTTATTACTATAGCTATAAGAATTTAGTTATTAATTGTTTTACTAGCTAGTTATTGCTAGTTATTGCTAGTAATAATTATGTGTTATAATAAATTAGATGCATTGGCTATAACCAATGATACTAAAAAATTATAAAAATCAATAATTACTTCCTTCTAGCAGTTATAATACGCTAAGGCTATTACCTAGTAATAGTAAGTAGGTTCTAGAGGCATATCTTTAATATAAAGACTATATTAAATTCCTTAGAATACTATTAATAAAGCAAAAGAAAACTATACTTACCTAGCTTTCCTTATTTCCTTTCTTTAGCGTTTTCTAGTTATAATATTATTTAGATTAATACTATTATTATAGGGACTATAATTCTCTATAGTCTTACTACCTTTAGTAGTTACTTTACTAGTCTTTATAGTAGTCTCTGTATGTTTAGCTATTACCTTACTTATAAAGTTATTAATCTTATAAAACAGCGTATTATTACCTTATGCCTAAAGCTCTATATTCTCTATAGTAACTAGCGCCTTATAAGAGAAGTTAGAAGGGGTTAAAAAAGCACTAATTTAGTCTCCTTCTTACCCTAATATATAAGGTAATGTTTTCGCTTAAAACTGCTTATTTTCCTAACCTATAACTAATAGTATAGAAGCATAATTATTCTCTTCTAGTTCTATTCTAATAAGGTCTTAGTTAATCTCTCTATTAATATCTTTAGCTTTAAGCTCTTTAAGTAACATAATTATTAATATCTTCTCTTATTAACCTAATTCTAGCTTTTTGTCTAGTTTAAAGAAGGAGTTTGTATTAAACTAAACAAATACTAATATAATAACCTTATAATTATAAAGCAAAGGCACTTAGATAATATACTAGGACTTACCTCTATAACTAATAAGGTATTTAATATAAGCTTTTTGCTCTAACTATAGTATTACGTTATGTAATTTAATGTACTCTAGAGCCTTTATTATTATTAAAAATGCCTTATATTTATAAGCGTGTAAATAGGTAATTAAGGACTTTTAAACCTCTAATATTTATAAATAAGTAGGTATAGTTTCTTATGCCCAATTTTACTAAAGTTTATAGGGTATAGCCCACTTCCTATAATACTTAAAATGTATTTTATTTAGTAAATAAACCGCTATATTAAAGACCTTATTATTAAGTTCTAATAGAAGCTAAGCCTTAAGACTTAATATACAAGCCTTTTGCTTAATTAACCCTCTAGATTACTCTGCCTTACTATTCTAACTAAGCATTAAGGGAGCTAAATTATAGACTATAATACTAGTAAAGGCTATCTTATCTTTTATATGCTTTATTAAGAGAGCTTTCTTAATATTACTATATAGAAAGCGTAGGCTAACTTTAAATTACATGCTTAGGAAGCCTACTATTATACAGAAGCTATTACAAATCCTATCTTTAGTCTTAAATAAGTAAAATAATTACATTAAGGTTATAAGGTATATAAAAACACACTAATACCTATTACTATTTTAATAAGGAAAGTTATAGTACTCTAGATTAACTAATAACCTATAACTAAGTCCTTAAGGAAGTCCTTTAGGTGTAACCTACGATCTCTAGGGCTTAGCTTTATCTATAGCACATATCTTACACTTTATAAGCTTAGGTCCTATTAATTTAATTCTAAGAGTAGCGTTTATAAGCTTTATAAAGGCCTTTTTGCCTAGATAATCACTTTATTAATACTAAAGCTCTATATCTCCCTTTATAGGCAGCCTTAGTGGCTTACTAGCAGAGCATTGTAGTATTGTATTGTATTGTATTTTTTTGGCCCTTCGATGTATTGTATTGTATTGTATTGTGTATTGTATTGTATTAAAAATACAATACAATATAATGTATTATTAGGTTAAAAAAAGTAGGGTATTATATATACCTATTATATAGTAGATTTTCTAAGTAATCTAAATATTCTATCTTTGATTTTATATATAATTTACTTATTTAATTATAAATTTCTAAAGTCCTAGCTTATTTAAAATAATAAGCTAAGAATATGCTAATTATAGGTATTTAGGAACTTAGTATATTTTTTAAAATGTAGTTTATAGTGTGATTTTTTAACTATTTTAAACAGGTCTCTTTATTTAAATACCTATTTTATATAGTTTATTATATATTTTATTAACCGGAACCAAGACGCTACCAAGCCGGATCAGAGGCACTCACATCACCCCTGGCGGCTATAGAAGCCTAAGTCTTGACTAACCACTAGTGCTTACTTCGCTAGCTAGTCAAGTTTAGCTACTAGGCAGGTTAGCCACAGACCTAAGCTAGAAGAGAAGTAATCATTACCTTATTATATTAATAATTCTATACCTAATAGTTAAAACACACGTTAGTAGCTACCCCTACCTAGTAAATTAGCCTTACTACTAAGCTAGAATAGGACTAACTTACTAATAATGATATAGCACTAATACCTAGGCTCTAAAACTAAACAGAACTTATAGGAGACACACTAGATATCTTTTAGATTACTAAGCTAGCGTAAATTAGTAGTAGGATAGGCCTAGAATAAAGGTAAAAATAACTTATAAAGAGATCTTTATCCTTAACTTACTTATATTACTTAGTAGTTATAGATTTCTTTAGAAAGCCCTTATACTCTATAGATTCCTAGGTAGGTTAGAGCTAGAAATATAGTAATATTAGAATACTTATAGGTTTTATTAATATTATACTAGGTTTCCTTTTAATCTATAATAAATATTAGTAATTAACCTAAATCTAGCTTAGAATAGCCCTAAATAGTCTAGAAAAAGAGAAAAACCTATAAGAAGTTTAATATAAAAAGAGGAAAAAAACTAGGTCCTTAGGGGAAGGGAAGCTTTCTTTTATACTTAATAAGAGAGAGAGAGAGGGATAAATTAGATAACTTACTTAAAAAATAAAGTATAATAGGCTTAATAAATCTAATAATATATAACTAGCCTTAGTATAGGACTATCCTAGTCCTAGGTTAAAGCTACCCTCCCCCTATAATAACTAGGTAAAACTAGGTGCTTATACTTTATTAGACTAATAAGGTAAGGCTAGGCTAGAGTTAGCTAAAAAGTAAGGTTATAAAAGAGTTAGTATAAAAGTAAATAAGAAGTAAATTAATATTATAAACTTAGATTTACTTTACCCTAAGTAAAAGTAAAGAGACTTAGGATAGACTTATTACTAAGCTAGAATAAGGTCTAAAGGGCCTAGGAATACTTATTTTATATATTTCCCTTTTCCCTTTTTTTTTCTATAGAATAAGGCTAGTATAAGCTAGTAATAAATACTTATAATAAGTTACTTATTAAGTAGTATAGGCTTGCTATAAGGCTAGCGCTAGCTAAAACACAAACATAAGAGGGTTTTTCTCCTAAGGTTAGGGTTTTCCCTTTTAACTTAGTAGTAGAAGTACTAGTAATAGCTATCTATAGAGCTAACTAGCGTAAATAATATATATATATTTTTTATTATATAAAATAGTAATATAATACAATACAATACAATATAATATAATACATTATAATAAAATATAATGTATTATTTTATAAGTAAGGTAGTATATATACCTATTATATAGTAGATTTTCTTAGTAATCTTAATATTCTATCCTTATTTTTATATATATTTTACTTAATTAATTATAAATTTCTAAACTTTAAGCTTATTTAAAATAATAAGCTAAGAATATGCTAATTATAAGTATTTAAGAGTCTATTATAGTTTTTTTTATATATAGTTTAAGTGTGATTTTATTCCTATTTCTTAAAGGTTTTTTTTTTAAATACCTATTTTATTTTATTTATTATAAATTTTAGTATATTATTTTAGCTTAAAGTATAATATTTACCCTAAAGAATCTTTTTAATATTCTAAATAAAGAAAATATAAATTCTAGGAAAAATATATATTTATATTTTGCTTCTTATTAATATAAGAATATTTTATTCTTTCTAATTATAATTTATTTAGATATATAGGTATTTATTCTAAATTTTGAATTATTATTTTAAAATTATTATATTTTTAAACTAAAAGATAAGTTAAAAAACTATAAAAAATCCTTTAAAAAAGTTTTATTAATTTAAACTAAGTATTTAAATTCTAAAATTATACTTTTTTATAAATTATATATTTATAATAAAAAGCTTTATTTAAGTATTTACTATAAAAACACTATATATATATTATTTACGCTAGTTAGCTCTATAGATAGCTATTACTAGTACTCCTACTACTAAGTTAAAAGGGAAAACCCTAACCTAGGGAGAAAAACCCTCTTATATTTATATTTAGGCTAGCGCTAGCCCTATAGCAAGCCTATACTACTTAATAAGTAACTTATTATAAGTATTTATTACTAGCTTATACTAGCCTTATTCTATAGAAAAAAAAAGGGGAAAGGGAAATATATAAAATAAGTATTCCTAGGCCCTTTAAACCCTATTCTAGTTTAGTAGTAAGTTTATCTTAAGTCTCTTTGCTTTTACTTAGGGTAAAGTAAATCTAAGTTTATAATATTAATTTACTTCTTATTTACTTTTATACTAACTTTTCTATAGCCTTACTTTTTAGCTAACTCTAGCCTAGTCTTACCTTATTAGTTTAATAAAGTATAAGCACCTAGTTTTACTTAGTTATTATAAGGGAAGGGTAGCTTTAACCTAGAACTAGAATAGTTTTATATTAAGGCTAGTTATATATTATTAGATTTATTAAGCTTATTATACTTTATTTTTTTTAAGTAAGTTATCTAATTTATTCCCCCCTTTCTCTTATTAAGTATAAAAGAAAGCTTTCTTTCCCTTAGGAACCTAGTCTTTTTTCTCTTTTTATATTAAACTTCTTATAGGTTTTTCTCTTTTTCTAGACTATTTAGGGCTATTCTAAGCTAGATTTAGGTTAATTACTAATGTTTATTATAGATTTAAAGGAAACCTAGTATAATAATAATAAAGCCTATAAGTATTCTAATATTACTATATTTCTAGCTTTAACTTACCTAGGAATCTATAGAGTATAAGGGCTTTCTAAAGAAGTCTATAACTATTAAGTAGTATAAGTAAGTTAAGGATAAGAATCTCTTTATAAGTTATATTTGCTTTTATTCTAGGCCTATCCTACTACTAATTTATACTAGCTTAGTAATCTAAAAGATATTTAGTATATCTCCTATAAGTCCTGTTTAGTTTTAAAGCCTAGGTATTAGTACTATATTATTATTAGTAAGTTAGTCCTATTCTAGCTTAGTAGTAAGGCTAATTTACTTAGTAAAGGTAGCTACTAATATATGTTTTAACTATTAGGTATAGAATTATTAATATAATAAGGTAATAATTGCCTCTCTTCTAGCTTAGGTTTATAGCTAACCTACCTAGTAGCTAAATATAACTAGCTAGTGAAATAAGCACTAGTAATTAGTTAAGACTTAGGCTTTTATAGCTACTAGGGGTAATATAAGTGCTTCTAATCTAACTTAGTAGTAGCTTAGTTCTAGTGCTAATATTATTTATTTTAAGTCCTAGATAGCTTCTAAGACTAGGTTAAGAAACTCTATACTAGTAATTAGGCTAAAAAGAAGTAAAGTGCCTTTATAGTAAGCCTAGACTAGGCTAGTTTCTCTAAGGAATAGTATTCTAAGCTTATCTTTTAGCTCTAGCATCTTAATATATATATAGTAAAGATAAACTATCTCCTGCTTACTACTATCTTTATAAAGAATTATATAAAGGTAGTAAAGAATACTATTTCTATCCTAGAAAAGAAGTAATATAATAGCTAGTTTTTAGTTTAGAGTAAGGGTAGTAGTAGGGTAGTTAGACTTATAATACCTAGAGTTTTTAGTTAAAATTAATTTAATAACTATTCTAAATATAAAAGTTCTCTATTATAACTATAGTATTAGGTTTGCTTCTAGCTTACTAGCACTCTTATACTACCTAGTCTATCTCCTAATTTATATCTATATTTAAGTAGTTTTCTATTTATCTCTAGAATTAGCCTAGATTCTCTAATCTTCTAAGTTAGTTAATTGCTAGTTTTTATGCTAATAAGTAGTATTAGAGTCTTCCTATGCCTAGGAACTATCTTACTAGGAATCTTGCTTTTAGGGGGTTATTTAGGGCTAGCCTTACTTTCTATGCATTAGTAAGCTATCTCTATTAGGGTTATTTATAGTTATAATTACTATAGTTAACTAATATATAGTATTAGTCCTTTACTACCTAGCTATAGCTATATAGGGGCAAAACTACCCTAGGGATATTCCTATAAAATAGGAATTTATTAAGGCCTATCTTCCCTATATATAATTAGATTATTACTAATAAAATATATTTATCTAGCCTTATATAGAACTTTTAAATCTCCTTTAGGTTATAGGTAAGGGGGTAGTCCTTAGTTAGCTCTTTTATGTATTTACTCTAGGCTAGCCTTTCTTTATTATACTAGTCTTCTTAGTAATATTTCTATTCCTTATATAAGTCTATATTTAGCTTATTATTTACTAGAGGGGGTTTTCTCCTATAGCATAGTATTATTACTACTAACTTAGCTATAGTTTAAATCTTTACTATAATTCTATTATTTATAATCCTATCCTTAAACTTCTATTTTATATTATTTAGGTATAGATTAAGGGGGGGGATATAAGTCTTAACTTCTAGTTATATAATAGAAGTGGCTTTAAATACCTTTATAATAATCTAGAGATAGGCTAATTAGTTTACTATAAAGCTTTTTACTACTTCTCTTAGCTTTCCTCCTTTCTTAGTAAGGGTATAGTAAGCACTTACTTTATAAGTAAGAATAGGTTAGACTACCTATATATATAAAAGCCTAGTATTCCTAAAGCTATAGCCTTATACTAATACTACTAGTAAGGATAATATAAGTTATTACTAGGTAAATTTACCTTTAAGGATATTCTTATAGGTACTCTAGTTAAGTTTTCTATTAACTTATACTCTAAGGAAACTATATAACTTTATAAGTACTATCTCCTTTATACTAAGTTAGACCCTAGTTTAAGAGGGTTTATAAGACTTACTAAAGTGTATAAGTTTAGTTTTAGCTAGGTTAAACTTAACTCTTACTTACTTTACCTATTTCTTATAGATTTTCTATATAGCTTTAAGTCTTTTTTAGGTCTAGGTAGTAGTCTTACTAAACATTACTATATTTATATTATTTATAAATCCTATAATTACTATACCTAGTATAGCCTAGAGATAAATATAAAGCTTTACTAAGTAAAGTAAGAAGAGAATTAGTAAGAAAGGTAAGCCTTATAAAGTGCTAGCCTTAATTATAAATAGTCTAGAGATTTCTTTATTAAAGCTAAGCTAGCTTATTCTATTTATAAGGAAGCTTTAAATTACTATAATTAGCTATTATAGGACTCCTATTTTAATAAGTAAATATATTAGGTATAGGTAGCTAACTCTATTAAATACTACTAATATATTTATTTACACTAGTAAGGTAATACTACCCCTTCCCTAGGCCTCTCTAATATACTTTATAAGGACTTTTATTATAGTCTTTATTAATCTATTTACCTTATTACTTATCTATAGTTTAGGGAGTAGTTCTTTAGCCTTAGTAAAGGCTATAAGCTATATTATAATTACTACTTTTATAATTTTTCTAACTATATTAAGTAATAAGATAAGTCTTTATATATTAGCTCTTCTTATTTCCTTAGTTATTTTACCTAGTTTTCTAATTACTACTACTCTTATAGTTTAGAAGCAAGCTAGGAAGTAGCTTATTTCTAGGACTATATTTAGGAGCTAAGCTATAGTATTCTTAGCTAGGTCTTTATAGGCTTTAATAAGGCTTACTAGGAGTTTATTATTCTCTAGCGCTTTCTAACTAGCTATATTTAATAAGACTCTTATAATCTTATCTTATTTAAATTATTCTTTATCTTAAAATAGTGTGTTTTTAAGTTCTAGGAAAGAGAAGTCTAGAATATAGGAGAGGTTTACTATAGGTTTAGGGAAGAATCTTTACGCTAGTATACTAGCTTTATAGTTATATATAGTAGCTAGGTTAGGTTATTTTTGCTTCTTTATAGTATAGGGAGTCTAGGGAGCTCTAGGGGGGCCTAGCTTTAAAGCTAGGCCTATCTCTCTAGCCTTTAGACTCCCTTATCTTTCTCCTATATATTAGCCTTCTATAGGGCATCTCTTTATATATTTCTCCTTTCTTCTCTAATAATATATTCTTAATCCTTATTTACCTTAGTATAAGCTTACTAGTTTATATTAGTTCTCCTATATCTTTACTATCTCTTAGCTTACCTTACTTTACTAACTAACTCTTATGCCCTCCTTAACCACTATACCTCTAGGCTAGGTAGTCCTTAGGGCTTCTTTAAGGCTACCTTATCTATAATTTATAATAAGTTTATAATAAGCTAGGTTATATATTTATTAATTCCCTCTTTATTATAGGGGTCTAGTGTATTTTTAAGTTAGAGTTAAATTATAGCCTTTACCTTTATATATAGTCTATTTAAGACTCCCTATATATATCTAAGGGCTTAGGGGGTAGCTTCCTATTGCTTATTTAAAATACTAACTAGCTATAGGATATAGTTAGATTTAGTAAGGTTCTCTATATTATTATAGTAAACTCTAATATCTAGTATAGCCTATACTAGGTTAATAGTGCTATCCCTATTATCTTTATACTATCTTATAGGTTTACCCTAAGGCATAATAAGTCTAAGCCTTTACTGGCTTATAAACTCTAGTAGTTTATTTGCTTTATTAGTTATCCTATTTAGCTTATCCTAAAGGGGGTGCTTTTAGTTACTACTATATCCCTTTAAATAAAGGGAGTAAATATTAACTCCTTATAGTTTTACTAGTAACTAGTTAGTTCCTCCCTAGGCTAACTATAATCCTATGCTATATTTCTTATTTATATATACTATATTATATCTATTATAGTATATAAGTTAGAACTAGGCTAGGCCTAGTGCTAGGGGCTATAGGTTTTTTATATATTCCTATTCTTAAATTACTATTATATCTATATTAGTCTAGTAGTAAAGCACTATATATATTAGTTTATTCTTCTTATTTATATTCTAGAAAAGAACCTATAGTATTATTATATTAATTAGGGGGGTTATTAGTTACTACTATCTTATACTAGTTTTATTCTAGCTTTAAGTTACTTTATATACTATCTAATACTTCCTAATCTTAGTTATTTAGCGCTATATTCTATGTTTATAGGATATTCTCTTTTTCTAGTAACTATAATAATAGGTTCTAAGGCTATACTAAATCTCTTATAGGGAGAGGTTAGGCTTTTACTTAGGGAGTAAGTAGTAAAGTAAGAAGGTTATTTAAGATATCTTACTTTAGTAGTATTTTACTTCTTTTTTAGGATAAGGTAGTCTCTTAACTAGGCTAGGTATAGTCTAGAGTATAAGATATAGTTTTTTTTTACTTATTTATCTTTTATTAGGTAAAAGGACTCTCTATTCTTATAATAGCTAGCGCTATAACTACTATACCTTAGAGCTACCTTATAGAACTTAGTAATATAGCCTGTTTAGAAATAGTTATAGTATTATTAGGGCTATAGGGTCTTATTATATAGTTTAGTTTAGAATAGCTTTGCTTTAAAGACTATATTATTATAATATATCTTATTAGTATCCTTAACTTTAGCTAGGCCTAGTATTAGGGTAGTCCTTTAGGTATCTTTACTATAGGGTTACCTTACTATTACTTTAATTATATTTACCTTATTAGCTTTTCTAATTTCTATTACTAAGTTTTTAGTAAAGATATATTTAACTAGGAACCCCTTAATAATAACGCTAAGTACTTATTAGTAAAGGGTTACTTCTAGTCTAAATATATTAGTAATCTATTTTTAGTCTTATCTATATTAGGCAGTATTTCCTTTAAAGGTAATAATAGTATCTTTACTAGGGAGTCTCCTAGCTACTACTACTATAGCTTAGCCTATAGCTTTATTAACTACTATTACTATATCTTTTACGCTTCTAGACTAGTATAATTCTTAAATAGTATTTCTTTTAATAAGTACTTCCTAGTCTTACTTACTAGGGATTTAAAGGGAGGGAGGTAAGGTATTTAGTTACTTAGGGGCTAGGCTAGTGATAATACTAGCCTAGGTTAGGGTATTACTCTCCTTAGCTTCTTTTTTAATAGCCTCTTTAAGGGCTTATTTAAGGGCTTCCTTAGTAGTGTAAATATTACTATTATTATAATTTATTATCCTTACTTTAGCTTAGGCATAGTCTGCTACCTATCTAGTAATAGCTTTAGTAATATACTATACCTAGGTAACTTTATTACTAGGGATAAGGCTTACGATTTTATTATAAAATTTTGTGTTATCTAGGTATTTAAATTAGATCTAATCTATTATTAGGTTATTCTTACTGCTTTAGACATTAAACTATCTAATTCCTATATTTAGGTAATGGTAGCTCTATACTAGCCCCCTTTCTTCTATATTAATTACTATTAGTATTCTAACCTTATACTTACCTCTAGCTCTATTGTAATATAATATTATAGGGAGGGGTAAATAAAGGTAAGGAATTTAAATATTAATATGGTTTGTATTTTAGAGGCGATTCCGGACCTTTAGAGCGGTGCGGAAGTTTGTGCGACGGTTTGCTCTTTATATATATATATAGTTACTTATAAAAATAAGTATTTATTTAAAAAAGGAATTTAATTATAAAAAATACTAATTAAATTATAATTAAAGTTAATCTAATAAAAAACTAATAAATATTATATTATTATAATATTGATTTTTATAATTTTTTTAGTATCATTGGTTATAGCCAATGCATCTAATTTATTACAACACATAATTATTACTAGCAATACCCAGCCAGTAAAACAATTAACAACCAAATTCTATATTATTAACCATATTATTACTAAAAGAAGCTTAAAAATATTTAAAATAATTTTTTTTTTAAATTAATATAGGTTTTTAAAAAAAGAAAAAAGTATTTAAAATATATAAAAAATAAAATCATATATATATATATATTGATTTTTATAATTTTTTTTAGTATCATTGGTTATCGCCAATGCATCTAATTTATTACAACACACAATTATTACTAGCAATACCTAGCTAGTAAAACAATTAACAACCAAATTCTTATATATATATATACATAATAGTATTATCTTTAATTATAGAATCTAAGTAAAAAAGTGGGCATAAAAAGTGGCCCTAAAAAGGGGGCTTTTATAACTATTAGTTACTAATTTATAGCTTTCTTGCTTAGGTTTATAATTTTTACTTAAAGAGAGGGATTTTTAATAAAAGTAGGTTTATAAGTGGGTCCTTATAACTATTAATCACTAATCTATAGCTTTTCTTGCTTATGTTTATGATTTTTACTTAAAGAAAGGGATTTTTATAAAAATGGGTCTATAAGTGGGTCCTTATAACTATTAGTCACTAATCTATAGCTTTCTTACTTAGGTTCATGATTTTTACTTAAAGAAAGGGATTTTTATAAAAGTGGGTCTAAAGTGAGTCCTTATAACTATTAGTCACTTATCTATAGCTTTCTTATTAAGTTATTATAAGTTATTATAAGCTATTATAAGCTATTATAAGCTATTTTATTAACTATATATAGCTTATAATTAAGTAATTTAACTTAAACCTAAAAAAAAGAAAAAGAAATACAAAACAATACAAATAATACATGTATTGTATTGTATTGTAAAATTTCTAATGTATTGTATTGTATTGCAATGCTCTGCTTACTAGTTATATTATAGGCCTCTTTTAGGTTATCTAAGAGCCTAGATAATATATAAAGTATATTAATATTATAAACTAATGCTATAGGATACCTTCCTTAAAATAGAAAGCACTTCTTTTAATTCTAGAAGATCCTTACCTTTATAAGAATTATTGCGAATACTAGGTTTATATAGAATTCTAGGATTAGTAAAGCACTATATAATATAATTATCCATGGCTTTTATAATACTAGATCTATAACAGAGATATAAATAGTTCCTTAACCTAAAGATACAAAGATTGTACCTCTAGCCTTAACCTCTATTGATTTTTATAATTTTTCAGTATCATTGGTTATAGCCAATGCATCTAATTTATTACAACACATAATTATTACTAGTAATACCTAGCTAGTAAAATAATTAATAACTAAATTCTTATAGCTATAGTAATAAATAAGCTCTAAGGTTATAAATATAGGGGGCTATAAGATTAAAGCAAAGTTTGCAATAAACTTTATGAATATAGTTATAATTTATAATCGCAGTTAAACTCAAATTCGTTTAAGTTTTGCTTATAGTATAAATTAATGCAATTCCCCCTTCCTTTATAACCATATTTATTCTATTACTTTATATCTCTTTTATCTTATAGCTTACTACTTATACTTTAAAGCTCTAAGGCAAAGCAAATATAACTTATTCTTACTTATCTCTAATTTAATTTATGCACCTAAATTACTAGGTAAGTTCTAGGTCACTAATTACCTAATTAACCTCTGACTAATTAGATAATAGCATGGCTAAGGGTGATAAAAAGGACACCGCCCTATCTGAAATATTGAACAATATGGCAGAAGAAAAGAAATGCTTAGTATTATTATTAAAGGATTCCTTACTATTTATATAGCTATTAAAAATCTTATAGCTAAAATTAAAAAAGCTAATAAAGTAAATATAATTAAAGTAACTATAAGGTAAACCTAAGGTAAAGAAGCCCTAAGAACTATCCTAATCATTAGCCTAGTAAAAGTAAAAGAAGCTAATAAAATTTATAAAGATGAAATAGTCTTTAAAGTAAAGCTATTCTAAACTAAACCTTATAACAAAACCCTATAACCCTAATAATATTATAATTACTTCTAGATAAGCTATATTATAAAGTTTTATAAGGTAGCTCTAAGGTATAGTAAGTATAAAGCTAGCTAATATAAGGAAGGAGAAAATTATACCTTATAATTAATAGAAGACTTAAAAAAAAGTATATTCTTTACTTTAGGCTATACTTAGCTTAGTTTAAAGACTACCTTATTGTTAGAAAAAAATAAAATATAGTAAAGGTAAGATACTTTAAGAGACTATCTTACTTTACTATAGGGTCCCTAACTAAAAACTTAGCTTTAACTTAGGATAGATTTATTATAGCCCTTAAAGCTACTAGTACTATAAGTAAAAAAGGGGAATACTTAATACTAGTAAAATAAAGTGCTAAATAGCCTAAAGCTAGGAGTATAAGAAAATACACTAAACTAATTAAAGCTAGATTAAAACTAGTATAAAACTATAAAGACCTCCCCCCCCTTTAATTAATATAGTAATATTGTATATTCGCTTCTAAAATATAAATAAGAAGGATAATCTTATATATATTATACTATAATACTAAACTAATATAAATATAATTATAATTTAAGAGTAAAAGCATATAAAATACCTATAGCCCTTAGCCCTAGGCCTTACTTAGTTTTAGCTAGTATACTATAATAAATATAATTGTTATAGACTCGAGCTATAAGCTTAGGTCATATCCAGCTCCGGAAAGTACGCGGACTATGTGCGGCTAGGTTAGGGCTATACGTAACTTACACAAAGACTACATATAAGTCACTATAAATCTAAGCGCTATATAACTATTAGTATAGTTCCTTTCTTCTTTTATAAGAATAATATTCTTAACTTAAAATAGTTATAAGTAGTAGCTATAAGGATAGTTTATAATGTATATTATTCTTTATTATAGAAATATATAAACTAGTAAATATACTATTATTACTAAATAGGATAAATACTAATAAGTTAGTAATATTATAATAGTTACTTAAATAGTAAGTAAAATAGATTAAGGACTTAACTAATAGATAAGATATAGTATTTATACTAATTTAGCCTAAGTAAAAGCCCTTTCCTATAGGCCCTCTCTTTCATAGTAATAGGGTTTTATTTATATCTTAGAAGGGCTTTATATTCTATAAGTTACTCATAGATAAGGATTTCCTTAGTAATAAGTAAGACTAGTAATACTTTAGTTACTAAAACCTATTACTTAGGGTTTAAGTATAAGTTATACTCTTTTTTAAAAAAGGCTATTTACTTAACTATTACCTAGATTAGCTTCTTAAGTACTTAAAGGAGATATTTAATAACCCTTACTAATAGGAAATAGCTATTATAAAACTTAATTAGTTAGACTTAGTAAAGTTATCTAAGCTTTATATAGCGCTTAATAAGTAAATAAGGGACTATAGTGTAAGTTAAGATATACCCTAGGCTAATTATATAACTATAAAAAGCTACTATTAAAGCATTATACTAGATATCAAATCTTACTAATTAAAGGAAAGGCACTAAATATAGAAATATAGTAATTAGGCACCTAACCTAAATAAGACTAAGGTATATAATAAGAATATGCTAATAATAGATATTTAATCTATAGGTATAATAAGGACTTAGAAAGGCTCTAGGAAGTCTATAAAACACTAGAAGTTAGGTAATAAGGGAGGTAGTAAATAAGCTAACGAAGTTACTTAAGATATCCTTAATATATATTATAATAATAGTAAATATTTTATAATATAGCTTCTTTAAGCACTTTACTATAGTATACTCCTTATACCTTACTATTTACCTAAAAAAGAAGTCTTCTATAAATATTTATAATATAGAGAATATTATCTTTATTAACTTAGATATTAAGTCTATAAAATAGTTAGAAAAAGAGTAACCTTATTATTAAGTTATTTAATAAGGAATATAAAAAGAAGGTATAAAGAGGCTTTATAGTATATAGTTATTACTAATAAGAACTATAAAGAGATTTAAAATAATATAGATTTATTTCCCTTCTTAGTTTTTACTTTAATTCATAAGACTACCTTTATAAATACTTAAGTTAATATAGGCTATAATTACTATACTACTATAAGTAAATACCTAGTCTAAAAGCTCTAGTTAAAATGCCTCCCTTTTCTAACTAAGAGGTTAGTTTATCTAGCTATTAGTATAAAATAAGGGTGAAAGGAGAAGTTTAAGAAATAGTTATATATTATATATATAGTCTATTTTTAGCTAGATTTAAATATATAAGAAACGCTAATTATAGTATATATAATCCTAGGACTAATAAGGTAACTAATCCTTTGTATACCTTAAATTAAATAAAATAGAATTAACTTAGATATACTATAGCAATAGGTATATATAGGATTAGTAAATAGGTTATATATATAGGCTATAGTTAATAGAAAGGTTAATTAACCTATCTTATTTATTTTAGGTTTAATCTTTATAAGGATAGTATACTAGGTAAGGAGATAAAAGAAGTATATTTAGCTTTATACTATAAGCCTATAGGAAATTATATCTATCTTATAAATTAATATAACTTTAAAAGCTTTAAAGAAAAAGCTTCTTACTTCCTTACTAAAAGTACTATAGGACTTTAAGGACTTATTTCTAAAGAGTAAGGCTAATATCCTACTACTATACTAAGAGAAGTTAGACTACTATATTTACCTTAAGTATAATACTAATAGAAATAAAACTAAGCTACTATAAGTACCTTTATATAATATACCTTAGGAGTATTTACTAGTAATCTAAAAGTAAGTAATAAACTTAATAAATAAGGGTTAGATTTAAGTAAGCTTATTATTAGTAATAGCTTTAGTATTATTAGTAAAGAAACCTAGTAATAAATAGAGATTCTATATAAACTATTATATACTTAATAAGATTATAAAATAGGATTATTACCCCTTACTAATAGTAAAGAAAATATTATATTTATTATTAAGGGTAAGGTAGTTTATAAAGCTAGATATATAATTAGTGTTTTACTATATATATATTAATAAAGGTAAGGAATACTAGACTATATTCTAGATAAGGTTTAGCTTATTTAAATAGTTAATATACCCCTTTAGGTTAGTAAGTATACTAGTAACTTTCTAAAGATATATTTATAGTATATTAAGTAGTATTCTTAGTAATTATATTACTACTTATCTTAATAATATATTAGTTTACTTAAGCAAATTATATAAGAACTATATATAGAAAGTTTATAGTATACTATTTAAACTATAAGAAGCTAGTCTAAACCTAAATATTAAGAAGTATATTTTTATAACTAAAGAGGTTAAGTACCTAGGGTTTATTATTTAAGTAAGGAAAGCTATTTACTTAAATAAAGAGAAAATTATAGTAATTCAGGATTATAAAGCGCTAATAAAAGTCTAAGGAGTCTATAGGTTTCTTAGTTTTACTAACTTTTATTATAACTTTATACTAAACTTTTTAGACTTAGTAAGCCCTTTAATTAACTTAATAAAAAAGGAAGCCTTATTTTACTAGATAAAAGAGTATAATAAGGCTTTTAAGGTATTAAAGGGAGCCTTTATATTATATCTAATTTTAAATTAATAGGATTTTAAGAAAAATACTTTAGTAAAGGTAAATTATTTAAAAGTAGCTTTAAAGGGTTATTTCTCTTAGTTTAGTAATAATAGTATCTTATACCTAGTAGCTTACTATTTAGCTTAATTATAGCTTACTTAGTGAAATTATACTATTTATAATAAGAAGCTACTAGTAATTATTTCCTACCTTAAGGTATAGTTAGCTAAGCTATAAAGTATAAGTAAGCTATTTATAATATTAATAAACTATAAGAACTTAGAATACTTAATAGCGCGAAGAGAGAAAATAAAATAATAGGCATAATAGGCTAAGACTCTAGCACTTTTTAATTTTTACTTATAATATAAACTAGGTATATAGGCAGAATAACCTAATATATTATTATAATATTACCTAGATAGGCTAGATATAAAGAAAGCAAAAACCTTAATAGTCTAGTTTATAATAAGGCTTATCCCCCCGTATTTATGACCTTAGAGCTTATTTATTACTGTGGCTATAAGAATTTGGTTGTTAATTGTTTTACTAGCTAGGTATTGCTAGTAATAATTGTGTGTTGTAATAAATTAGATGCATTGGCGATAACTAATGATACTAAAAAAAAATTATAAAAATCAATAATAAGGCTTATAAAATTTAGTTTTAAAAGGGGATATTTATAGGTTTACCTTAAGCCTATATTAGTAATAAAGGGAGCTATTATAGTTAATAGCTAGGCCTTATTAAGGAGTCTCCCTATAGGTAAGTTAATATTTATAGATAAATACCTTAAGTCTCTATAGGACTAGTCTATAACCTAAGATAAGGCCTATAAGCAATAGGTTAATATAGTAGTAATAAGGGCTAGCAAGTTCTTAAATACTACTAATACTAGAGTAAATTATAGACTATTAAATTAGTATAAAAGGTATGCTTTAATTCTAGGGGCAAATATAAGTCCCTAAGTAGGAACTATTAAGTATAATATTAATATAATAGGTTTATAACTTACCCTTATTAGGTTACCTAGGGTAGAATATAACCTTTAAAGCACTTTAAAGAGACTTTTATTAGGATAGTATATTATAAGATATAGCTTAATTTATATAGAATTATTACTATTATCAAGGGCAGAAAAGCTAATAACTATAATAAGGCTTACTAAAACTAATTTTACTAACTAATAGGTACTAGTCATAAATATCTATTAACTTTATAACTAACCTTCTAGCCTAGGATTAAGACTACTTATAGTTCCTAATAGTTATTATAGATTAGCTATCTAAGTTTATTTAGTTAGAGGTAATAATATTAATAAAAGCTAAAGTATATATAGAATAATTTAAATATTACTGGTAGTGTTTCTATAGGTTTCTTATATAAATTATTATAAACTATAGGTTAGATTATCTTAGTAATTTCTAGACTAAGCTTTATAGGAAAATTAGTATTAAATAATAGGGATTTATTAGTAACTAGAGTAAGTGTAAACATAGCTTTATATAGTTTTAATATACTAATAATTTAGTAGTTACCTTTAATAAGGCTATCTATAACTTTAGTAAAGAGTAAGGCTTAAGCCTTTTTATAGTATTTAAAAAATAGTATAGATTCAATATAAGCTATAATAGCTTTTATTAAGTAGTAATAATAGAAGGAGATAAATAGTAGCTATAGGCTAGTAAATTAGTTCTAGGTTAGGGACTATATATAGCTTAGCCTTTATAATATTAAAATAAACTAGCCTTATAAGAAGTTAGACTAGGTTATAGCTAAGTATAAGGTACTTAAGGTCCCTATACCTTTAACTATTAAACTAAATATTCTAAGGGGATTATACCCTACCTTTTATATTAACCTAGTATAGTATAGAGTAAATAACCCTTTACTAAGCTAAAAACTAGCTAATAAATATTTACTAGTAAAACTTATTATAATAAATACTAATAATAACCTCTTAGAGTTCTAGGTAAAGGAAATTTAAGTAGCTAAAAATACACTAGGTTAAGGCTTAAACTAGAATTTCTTAGTAAAATAAAAGGGCTATATTTAGCTAACTTAAAAGCTATTAAAAGGCTTATAAAATATAAAGGCACTTAATTAATTTAAGTTATAATAACGTAATATATAAATAAATAATAGCCCTAAAAGTGTCAGGTGCGCGCGCGCGTGGCTTGATAATCAATTGTAAGGTGCAATGCGAGCGAGAGCTAGTATTAGTGAATCTTTTAGTCTAGTAGCTTACCTTACATACCTTTAGGGTTATAATATTAATGCTAGCTCTTATGGGTTTTCTAGTGTATGCTAGTCCTAGGTTTGAATCCTTATAGGTAGGGCATGCGCTAAGTCCTAGGTTTAATTCCTATAGTTAGATTATTAACCTAATAAATCTAGGTTTAAATTACTAGGCTAGGTAGCTTATGTTAGGCTTATAGGGCAGGTATAAATATGCCTATGCGGTTATTATGTAACTATAGGGTTACGTGCACTAGGTAATATATAGGCCTAGCTATTATGTGTACTAGGCCTTAGGGGTTTATAATTAGTTAATTATCTTAGAGGCCACGGATAACCAGGCCTAATCTAAGCTAAGGTTGCGTTGCTCGCTGCTAGCCTATGTAAGGCCCTTCGCTTAGGGCAAGCCTTACAAGGGAAGGGATAATTATTAGGTGCGCGCGCGCGTAGCTTAATAATCAATTGTAAGGTGCAATGCGAGCGAGAGCTAGCATTGGTGGATCTTTTGGTCTAGTGGCTTACCTCGCACACCTTCAGGGTTATGACAAAAAGGGTATAATTTAATTTAGCTATAAAAAATTAAGATACTTAGTTTTCACCTAGTATATATATATCTTAGTACTAAGTTTTTACTAAGTAAAAATTAATTAGAAAGAGGGGGGATTACTATTATTTCCTTTATAGTATTAGTGTTTCTTAGCTATAGTATAGGCTAAATTTATAATAGTTTTAGCTAGGATATAAGTACTAGCTCATATATATTAAACTTAGGTATTACCTTACTTCTAAGTAAAGATAAGCTAGGTTAAGTTATTATTTATAGTTTTTATACTATAAAAAAATTTAGTAGCTAGGTTATTATAGCTATAGTAAGTAAGAGTAGTATTAGTAAGTATAAGTTACTATACCTTAAATATATCTTAAGTATAGGTAATACTTATAAAGAAAGAAGCTAAAGGCTATACCTTAGTAAGATTAATTTAGGCTATAGCTAATATACTATTAAATTACTTATAATAATAAGTAAAAGTTTTTATTAGAATAGTATATTATTTCTCTATAAATATAGTTTACTTTATAGCTAGAGTTTTAAAAGCTTTTCTAGTAACTAAAAAGGCCTTAAAATACTTAAATATATAATAAAGTTTTAAGTTATTACTATAAAGATATATCTCCTAGATATATAAATAATAAGTAATATAGTAAGGGGTATAAGCCTAGTTTATACCTAGGGTATATATATATTTTTCTTTAGTTTAAAGATTCTTTATATAAAGTCTATAAAGAAACTTATACTTCTTACTATTAAAGAAAGCTTTATTATTAAAGTTATATTTAAGAATATACTTACTAAGGTAAGTGCCTTTACTTAGGCTAGAAGAAAAAGAAAAAAGGGATAAAAATAAGGTAATACTAGTAAAGGCTAAGATAATAGTAATATTAGTTATATTAAAGGTAAAGAGAAAATAAAAAGAGGGATAAATAGTTATTTAGGCTTAAGAAAAGGGAATAAAAAGAGGGATAAATAGTTATTTAGGCTTAAGAAAAGGGAATAAAAAGAATATATAAAAAGATATTATAATAATAATAATAATAAAAGGGTTTAGAATTATAAGAAAGGGATAGAATATTTATATTTCTAAAGGTATAAGGTTTAGCTTTAGTTAAAGTATATATTATTAATATTTATAAAGGTAAGCTAAGGATAGATAGCGGTAATATATTATATAATTATTTAATAGCTAAATAGTAATAAGGGAGTTACTTAAGGTAAAGTTAGGATTTTATAAGTAATAGTTAAAGTATAAAGTAATAGTAAAAGTAAGGGAGTAAGTAAGGTATAAAAATAGCTAGTAATAAGTATAAAAATAAGGTAAGCTAGTATTTTTAAAGGTAAGGTTAGAATAAAGTAAATTTATTTATATAATAAAGAAAGCTAAAGTAAGGTAAATGTTATGGACTACCCCCTAGGCGGCTGCGATAGGGCGTTAATGTGATATTAAGAAACTTAAGGAGGGAAGAAGGAAAGGTAAAAAACCTATTCTTACTAGTGCCCCTTATACCCCCTTCCTAAGCTATTACTAATACTTAGCCTCCCCCCCTTATAGGCAAATATACCCTAGCTACTAGTTATACCCTAGCTATATTTACTATTTAGCTTCTCTCTCTTACTAGTAAATATTCTAGAAGTATAGCTCCCTTACTATATACTTATTTTAAACCCCTTAATTACTAGTTTTCTTATGCTATTTAAAACTAAGGTAGCTACCTAGTTTATTATAATATAGTTATTGATTTTTATAATTTTTTTTAGTATCATTGGTTATCGCCAATGTATCTAATTTATTATAACACATAATTATTACTAGCAATACCTAGCTAGTAAAACAATTAATAACCAAATTCTTATAGCTATAGTAATAAATAAGCTCTAAGGTTATAAATATAAGGGGCTATAAGGTTAGAGTAAAGTTTGTAATAAACTTTATAGCTATATTAGCATAAGAGTTATAATTTGTAACCATAGTTAAACTTAAATTTATTTAAGTTTTACTTATAGTATAAATTAATATAATTCCCCCTTTCTCTATAACTATGTTTTTTCTATCTCTTTATATCTCTTCTATCTTATAGCTTACTACTTATGCTTCTATCTTATAGCTTACTACTTATGCTTTAAAGCTCTAAGGCAAACCAAACATAACTTATCCTCACTTGTCTCTAATTTAATTCGTTACAATCGCCAGGTGGGTTCTGCGTTACTAATTGACTAATTAACCCCTGACTAATTAGATAATAGCATGGCTAAGGGTGATAAAAAGGACACCGCCCTATCTGAAATATTGAACTTATAATATAGTTATTACTCCTATTAGATATAAGGCAATACTAATTCCTATTTTATTTAATAATAGCACTAAGTTAACTAATAGTATAAGTAATATTTATAATATAGTAAATAAGGGAGCATAAGTTTATATTATTAGTAAGTAAGAAGAAATAGGTTATAAAATAGGTATACCCTATATATTAGTAAAAGTCTTTATAAGTAAATAAGTAGCTTATAATTAATTTAGTTTATTATTATAATATATATCTCCTTATTTTACTTTAAACTTATTAAGGGCTTATATCTATACTATACTCTCTAGTAGTTCCTATATTAGTTATATATACCTTACTTACTTAACTAGTATATTATGTCTTCTACCTTAGCCTAGGGCATTATAAGCCACTAAGATTTATTCCACTTTATATTCCTTAATAAGTTTATTATTATTCTCTAAGGCAACCTATTCTAGCCTTAGATAGAAGTCCTAGAGTTCCTAACTAGGAAGGGGGTTCTTTATAGCTTATTTAATAAGGTTTATATAGAAAACTAAGTAAATACCTCTTAGGATAATAAGTTATACTATAAGTAGCATAGGTACTTCTATAACTATATATTTTGCTACAATCTAATTAAGTTTCTATAATAGATAGTTTATCTTAATATTCTTAAGTAAAAGCTGTACCTTATTACTAATGCAAAACCATTTTACTAGCTATCTAGAAGCTAATATAGTATTTTACTGCTTTTATTATATATAAGCTATTATAGCCTACACTAGAAAAGTCCCCTCCTATAGATAGTTAAGGAATTATATAGCTTGCCCCTTAGGTATAGTTATCAATAAAGACTATTCTAGATATAACTATAAAGTGGCTTATTTAGGCTTACTCTTACTACTAAAGAAAACCTATTATTAATTATAAGTTAGTAAGTAGTAAGATATTCTAGCTAATTAAACTATAAGAAGCAGACTATTACTTATAATATTACTTATACCTCTTAATTCGCCCGCTCTATACTACTATTAGTCTATAAGTAATAAGAAGTAAAAAGTAGCTAATTAATTCTAACTAGGGAATATAATATTATCTAAAATATTCCTAGCTATTCTAACCCTTAATCTATAATAATAAATTAGGGAAATCCTTAAAACCTTTACTATACTATTTTAAACTATTTTATACACTCCTTAGCCTTAATAAAGGTTATAGCTTCTAACTATATAAACTTTCATAGCCTATCTATTATAACTATAAGGTATTAAAGCCTCTTTAGGGATAATACTAGTAAGTTTATTATAAAGTTAATAGAGATTTAAGACTAAAATTAATTAAGGATAGGTAAAGGTTTTAGCAAGCCCTAGCGTTATTAATAACTCTTATAGCTACTAAAGTAATAGTAGTTATAAATAAACTAAGTAATATTCTATAATATCCTATCCTAAAAAACTACTATTATAGAATTTAGAATATAGTATTATACCCTAGGTATCCTATTACTAGTAAATTATAGTATTATTAGATAAGGATTATTATAAGGGGTTCCTAGGTTAGAATCTAAGTATAGCCCCTAAACTAGAGCGCCCTATATATACTTATAAAATAATCTATAACCTATTCCCTTATTAGTGCCTTAAGGGGAAACTTCTAAGCCCTTTCCTAGATAGCCCTTAGTAAAATACTATATATAAGGTCTAATATAATAGCTTAGTCCTATAGGGTTTAGAGATACTTAGTAATAAAGAGAGCCTCCCCCTCTAGTAGTAGTAATATATATATAAGGCATAGATCTAGGTTAAAGCTATCCCCTTATATATCTAAAGATAAGGAGAATTATATAATAGTAATAGGTTATAGAATATATCCTATTCTTAAGGGTAACTTATTCTAGTCCTATTCCCTTTAGGAAAGGGTATCTAGCTATTAAGCTTATATACTAGGCCTATAGTAAAGGTAAAAGTTAAATAGTGTAAGTATATTTGCCTACCTAGCTTATTACTTTAATATTAATTAAGGAGATATAAAGTACTTTAAGTTCTTATAGTCTATATAAATTATAAATAGGTAGGATACTCCTTAGAGCTTTGCTAACTATGCCTTAAAATAAGAGATAATAGCTAGTAGCTCTTTATTATAAATTATATAATTCTTTTATAAGGATATAAGGCTAGTAGAATAGTAAGTAACTAGATATAGAATACTATTAGGACCTTATTATAAGAGGTATTTACTAAGGGCTATGCCTAAATAATTAGCCTTTACTACTATAGGATAATCTAGATTCTATTATACTAAGACTAAATACATAATAAAGGTATCTTTTAATCTTTTAAAGGCATTATTGTCACGGCTTGTTCGTAGGGTTGAATGAACGAAGTAATGGCTAAGATTCTCACAGTCACTACTACATAGATGCTAGCTAGAGGCAGGTGCGTAAAGGTTTTAATCTCTAACCTAGCACTAATAATATATATATCTTTAATAAATACCCTGCTTTATAAGCATATAGCTATCTTATAGCTAGCTAGCCTCTTTATTATTTATATAGCCTAAAGGTTCTCTAAAGATTCGCTTTAATAAACATCCTATCTCTAACCTTTATACTCCTAATATAATACTCCCTTAATATATAATTAACCTTAATTATAAAATAAGCTGCTTGCTTAGGGTATAGTTACTATAATAAAGCTTATAAAGAAAAATAAGATAAGGTACTTTATAACTAAATACATAGGTAAATAAAATAATAATAATAATACTACTAATTATAAATAACCCCCCTTATTATAAGTAGTAGTGTCTAAATAGTAACCTATATATAGCTTTAATATAGCAAAATAAATATTATTACTTATTATATAGCTAGACTAAAAAAATAGATAACTTATATTAATTTTTATAATTAGTTTAAATAAATAAGGTACTTAATACTATAGTTCTAGATAGTCTAACTAAAGGGTTTATGTTATAGTTGCTATAAGTTTATAGCTATTAGGTATTTATGTGGGTGGCAGAGCTAATGGTTATTGTTATAATCTATGGATTACTCATATATAGTGCGTTAGATAACTTAAGGGGTCTATAGTTAATATAAAAGAGACTAATTTTTCCCCCTTTTTATACACTTCCTTTCTTCTATAATAATCCTTAACCTTATAAGTTACCCTTACTAGCTAAGTAATAGCTTTCTTGCTACTATTACACTATAGTTACTAACTTTCTTTAGTCTCTAAATATTATTATTATTTATTACTATTTATCTTAGTTTTTTATCTTATTCTTAGTTATTAGTTTATTTATTTCTAGTTATAATTTATATTTAGTTTATTATAGCTAACTTATAGCTAGTTTACTATATCTAATACTTATATAGGAACTCCTCCTTTATTAATAGCTCCTAAAGGTTAAGCTATTAAGAAATCTTCTTTAAAGTCTTCTAAGAAGTTATCCCCTTAGAAGCAAACTACTTCTAAAATTTTAATATAAGTTTATTATATCTTTATAGGATCTTTATTACTAACTTATTACTAGTAGTATAATAAGTAAGAAAATTCTATATATATAGTGCTCTTAGTAAGTAGTAATATAGAATATCTTACTAAAAAATAGTACTTATAATATTCTAGGATATCTTATTAATAATAAGACCTTCCCTATAGAATATAAAGAATTTATAAGTATAATTTCTTTGCTTACTTACTACTTCTTTATTACTAATATTCTAATAGGCTACTTAATAAAATATACTTACTACTTTTAAAATAATAAAAACTGCCTTATAGTATATCTTTCTTATCTAGAATTTCCTTGCTTATTACTAATATATTACTAGTGCCTAGCTTAAATTATATAGCTTTATAATACGCTATTTAAACTTATTAAAGCTACTCTAAAAGGTAGCTACTACTATTAAGATAAAGTAAGTATAATTCTACTACCTAGACACTAGATTACTACTAACTTACTAGTATTCTATTATAAAAGTAAAGAAAAAGCTATAGAATACTATCCTATCCTATAAAAATTCTAATAAGCATAGATATATTTACTATGCTTAAATAACTACTAATACTGCTTATAAAGCAAAGAGTAATAAGTGTATTATAATAGCGTTACTAAGTAATACTATAAACCTTAAGATATAAATTAATATTTTAAATAGTCTTTACTTTATAGCCTAGAATATCCTAATAGTAAGCTTTCTTAATATATATAGCTAATACCTAACTAACTTACTAGTAGTTTATACCCTATACTACTAACTTACCTAATTATATTAGTCTTATTAAGCTCCCTAGTAAACTTTAGGTTTATATATATAAAGAGAGGGATTTTAATAATAAAGATACTCCTAAGGCCTTTACCTTTATAGTTACTATAGCTATTACTACCGCTAAGGAACTAGCGGTCTTAGTAACTAACTTTATTATAAAGAGGTAAGTGCTTAGTAGCTATATAATAGATTATTTAAGTTATTTAAGTAAATTAACTTTATTTTCTAATATCTTATTATATTAACTTATAAATTATAACTATTTTATATTAACTTTACTACTTAACTATTACTTATAGTTATTAATAATTTCTTTAGTGCTAAAATCCTTTTTTAATACCTAAGAATTCTCTAAAGTATTATAGCCTTTCTATTTAACTAGATATTTATAATGCCTTTTATTATAGTAGTGTAAAATAATTCTCTTAACTTTAAACTCTTATTTATTATCTTTAATATTATTCTATAGTAAGGATATATCTTTTATATTAGTTAGGTTTCCTTTAAAAGGCTTAAAACTAGTAAAATTAAATATATTATATAATTAAGTCCTAGATAGTAACTTTAATTAATATACTAATTTATAACTCCTAATTACCTTTTTAATCTTATAGAGGCCTAGGTACTTTATAGCTAGCTTCCTACTAGGTTATCTTAAATTAATATTCTTTATTAATAGTAAAACATAATTACTAACTTTAAACCTTATTAGAGTTCTTTTCTAGTTATAATATTTCTTATACTAAGTCTATAAGTTACTTAAAAGCTATTTAATTATAGCGTGTTTTTCTCTTAGTGCTAAGACTTTACTTTTAGCTTAATTATTTACTAAAGGGATATCTATAATTACTTACTATAGACCTCTAGGATTATAACATTATAATACCTTTACTAGTGTGTAGCTATGTGTTATATAATTACTTATATTATATATAAACTACGCTAATAATAGGTTATTTACCTAATTAGTCTATTTAGTATAAGTAAAAGCCCTTAAATAATATTCTAGGACCTAGTTTAAATATTCTATCTAACTATCTATCTAGGGGTAAAAAGCAATACTAAGTAGCCGCTTAGATATAAGAAGATAACAAAAAGTTATCTAGAAACCACTAGTAAATATAAAACCTTAGTCTATTATAATACCTTCTAGAGCTCTATAGTCTTTAAAAATATATTCTAAGAATATAGTTACTAGCCTATTGCTAGTTAGTTATGTTAAAATAGGAATATAAATACTATATTTTATAAATTAGTTAATAATAACTAGAATTATGTTATAGGTCTAGTTTAAATCTTTTACTAGTGAAAGTCTAGTAATAAAATCTATTAATAATTCCTAAAAAGGGCAATTAGGCACTAGTAGTATAGCTAGCTTACTATATAGTTTATAATACCTTGGTTTTAAAGTTTAATAACTTATATAAGTGCTAATATATACCTTTATATCTTTCTTTATTATTAGCTAATAATATTAGTTTATAATCTAATAAAGAGTTTTACTTACTCCCTAATGCCTAGTAGTAAGGTTATTATAAGTTAGTAATAAAATTTCTTTTCTTATTCCTAAAGGGATAAAAATATAATTCTTAAATATTAATAGCTTAGAGGGTTTAATAGACTATATTTAGGATACTACTAAATTACTACTTTTAAGTAACTTTAATTAACCTATAGTAAAGTTATTCCCTTACTATGCTTTATATAATAAGACTTAAATTAGAGGTTTTAATTCTAAGCTTTTTTCTAGAAAGTTAGAGATAAACTTAAAAAGAGGTTCTCTAAATAGATTAAATCCTAGCTATAATATCTCTATAAGTAATTAGTTTAATAAATGCTTCTAGTCTTATAGGTATATAAATAAGTAATGTTTTTAAGGGGCGCCCTTACTACTTACTAGTAATAACCTATGCTAGTTTACCCTTAATAGCAGTAGCTAGTCTAATAGGAAAATTAAAATAACTAAGTAATAAACTAAATATACGCTAGGTACTAGTAGTACTACTATAGCTAGCTTATTACTTATTAATAAAAGAATTAAAAGTATTAAATAACCTTACTAATATAACTCTTCTAAGATTATCTAGATTATTAGGTTCTTTAGGAATATAGTTAAGTTATGATTTTTTAAAACCCTGGATATTAGTAGTATTATTATAGTGTTATTATAACTAACTATTAGTTACACTAAGCAACGTTTTTATAGAACCTATAGTACTAATAGTATTACTAGGGTGTTTCTATTACTTAGTATCTATAAATTTAGATAAAAAGGTAGGAAGTTATATAGTTACTGCTTCTACTTTCCTTACCTTACTTATAAAATCTAGTTTTCTTAAAAGTAAGTTAGTAGGATTTAATTTCCCTATATAATATATAATCTTAAAGTTAAAAGGATAAAGCTTATTAAGTATAGTTACTTACCTACTAGTAAGCTTAGGCTTTATAGCTAGGTACTTATAGTTTAAATAGTCTATAATAACCTTAATTATATAAGCTAAATAAGCAAGGTAGTGTCTCTATATGCAAAAAGCCTCTTAGATAGCTAATAATTTGCTATTAGGTGTTAAATAGCGTAATTTAGTATTAGTTATCTTTCTTAATATAAATATAACTAGGTGCTAGTAACCTAGCATATATATTATAAGTATAGCCCTAATTACATATCTAGATATATTTATCTCTACTCTAAGATATATAAGTGGGTTAAAATACACTAAAATTAGCGCTTCTTAAAATCTTTATTAAAGTTCTTAAAATACTACTAGCTTACAGGGTTCTAGGTTACACATTACTAGTTACTACCCTCTAAGGTAATCTATTAATAGAATAATAATTTTACTATACTATTTAATAAAATAGTAGTAAAATCTAGTAAAACTAAGGAATAACTAAATATTAAAAACACTACGCGGTATTAGCTAGGTTATAATTACCTTAACTCTTGCTAGGTCTATTATAATACCTTTTACTAATATCTTAAAGCCTAAGAATTTAACTTCCTTAACTAAAAATTAACACTTCTTAAGGTTAATAAAAAGGCTTATATCTCTAAGCCTATGTAGAATTTGTTTAATATATTCTATATACTTCTTAACTATACTACTATATATTAGCGTATTATCTAGGTAAATAATATAGGTCTTATTAATAAGTCCTTTAAGAGTATTATTAATATACTCCTAAAAGGTTACTAGTATATTAACTAGTCTAAATAGTATTATAAGATATTTAAAGTGGCTATAGTAATAATAAAAGGCTATCTTCCACTTATTACTTAAGTAAATATATAGCTAATAATATATATCTTTTAGATTAAGGACTATAAAAATAACTATACTTACTAATTAATTAAGAATTTTAGTAATAAGGGGTAAAGGGGCCTTATCCTTAATTATAATCTTATTTAAGCCCTTATAATCTATATAAAGCCTTAATTTCCCTCCTTTCTTTAGAATAAATAAAATTAGGGCTCTAGCTAGGCTAACTAATCTTCTAATTTACTCTTTAAGCTACGCACTTATAAGGTACTCTCTAAGGACTAATAGCTCCTTCTTAGCTAAATTATATATAGGCCCTTAAGGTAGTGTTTTCCCTTCTTCTAATTTAATTATATAAGTATAGCCCCCTAGTTTAGGAAGCTTACCCGCTAGCTCTTTAGAAAAAATATTTATAAACTCTATATATTCCTTTAGAATTATTAGTATAAGGCGTTAGGTACTTATGCCTTAATTTAATATAGCTTATTTACTACTTATACTTTCTAAAATTAGTATAACTATAATACCTTTACTTTTTTACTATTAGTAAGTATATTCTAGTAACTATATAGCTGCTTTACTATTTAATTATGCTTCTATTACTACTAGGTTCTTTAATTAGTTCTTGCCCTTTTCTTTCTAATTTTTATTTTTTAGAATACTTAGGCTAATCTTTATTACCCTAAATAGTAATAAAACCACTGCTTATTTTTTCTCTTTATATATTTATTACTTACTATAAATAAAGGAGAGGTATTCTATAGTTACTAGATATCTCTAAAATCCCTAATCCTAATATATAATTATAGGTAAATATTCTTTAGTCTAATCTATACCTAGTATTATCCCTTTACCTATATTAGTAATATAGTAGCTAACTTAATAAACTTTTATAAATCCTATACTATCTTTTACTTTTATTAATATTTTTAAGATTCCTTAATATAGAATCTCTTTTTAGCTTACACTCTCTAGTATTTAGTCTAATTAGATTATATTCTCCTAATCCTTTTTTAATAATAATTTAGGATAAATTATTAAGAACTATATACCTATATTAAATAGCGCTTTTATAGCTAACTACTAGTTATTTTATTATAAAGATACCTATATTCTTATTCTATTATCTATAGGGTATTCTATAGTAAGACTATATTCCTAAGTTTATACTATCTAAACTAGTATTTTATTAGGTAATATAGCTTTATTACTACTTTTACTATACCTCTTAGTTATATACTTATTGCTTTTATAGGTAAAATAGTCTAGTGCCTAATAAACTAGTATAGTATATCTAGGCTTTCTATATTTATAGTATACTAAAAATAGCTTTTTTGCTTAATCTTTGCTTTATTACTATGCCTTATTTATAGGTAATATAGAGTATTACCTCTTTCTTTTAAGGTCTTAACTTTTTTTATTACTTTAGCCTAAACTTATTATAATCTTTGCTTTCTTACCCTAGCCTTATAACTAGCTTTAAGTTATTAGAATCTCTTAGCTAATTATTTACTTTCTTATAGTGTTATTTAAGCTATTTAGAAAAATAGTAATTTATAGATATATAGGGATTACTTTAGGTAACTTAGCTTTTACCTTAGTCTAAGCTCTTATAAAGGCTTAAAATAATTAGTTACTTTTTTACCTAAGATTTAGTAGTATTCTTATTACTTCTAAGCGTCTTATACCCTTATTTATTATTCTGGTTTTTAGCTAATTAAGGAAACCTGCCTATATAAATAATAAGTAATTTACATACCTATCTATAGCTATATAATATATCTATTATCGCTTTATATTATTAGCTAGGTAGCTACCTATATACACTACCTTAGTAGTATTATCCTTAAAGGTATAGTAGTCTAATTTAAATAATATATCTAAATCTACTAGGAAATTCTATAGGTTCTTATATATATCCCCTTTATATATAGGTATTTTTATCTATATTTTAATAAGACTATTTTACTATATAATTACTACTAAGTTACTATAGACTACTAGTAAAACTATAGCTAAAGTTTAAGGGGTAATTATAAGTCCTAGAGAAGGTCTAGCTAATCCTAGATTTACCTTAAGCTCTTTAATCTATGCCTTTATTTACAAAATCTCCTATATCTTCTAAAGGTAATAAGCTTAGCTTATATAACCTTATAGCGTCTCTATAATGCTTTATCTAGGTTATTTATATTATCTGTATCTTTACCTAGATTAGGATTAGGTAGCGTTTGCTATACCTTATTATTATCTATAGTTCTAAATTATAGGGGTTCTTTACCTTCCTAATTATCTATAGTTTTATTATTATAGGGTACTAGTGTGTTTTATATAGATCTTTAGAGTATTAGCTATATAATAATCTAGCTAATAGTTTATATCCCTAAAAGGGTTTTAGAGAGATTAATTTATTATAGCTTATTTATAGGGTTAAATAAATAAAGTAATAGCTAAGATTCTTATAGTTACTACTAGATAGATACTAGCTAGGGGTAGGTGCGTAAAGGTTTTAATCTCTAACCTAGTATTAATAATATATATAGTCTTTAATAAATACCCTGCTCTATAAGCATATAGCTATCTTATAGCTAGCTAGCCTCTTTGTTATCTACATGGCCTAAAGGTCCTCCGAAGATTCGCTCTAATGAACGTCCTATCTCTGACCTCTGCGCTCCTGACAATTATTCTCCTTAGGTTCTTATTAAAAAGAAATATTCTTTTTAATAAGTTATATTAGTAAGGCTACTAACTTAGAGAAGTTTTTAATAAAGTTATAATAAAAGTTTATAAATCCTAGAAAGCTATAAACCCCTTATAGCTTTATAGGTACTACTTACTCCCTTATAGCTATAACCTTTATAGGATCTAGGCAAATTAAATGCCTTACTATAATAATGAATCTAAGGTACTAAACCTTCTTTATAGCAAATATAGACTTATTAAGGTTAAGGTATAAACCTATAGCCCTTAAGTAACCTAGAACTAACTAGACCTTAGCTATATAATCTTTTCTTAACCCCCCTAAGTAAACTAGGATATTATTAAGGTAAGCTATAATAAAATCCCCTAATATATCCCCTAAGGACTTATTAATATAATACTAAAAGGTTACTAGTGCGCTTACTAAGCTAAAGAGGTAGACTAGCTACTTAAATAAACTAAACCTTATATAAAATACTATAAAGTACTTCTTACCCTTAGCTATCTATAGTTTATAAAACACTATATAAATATTTACTTTTATAAACTAGTATACTTAGGATAAGGAGTGTAGTGTCTCTTTAATTAATAAAAAAGAGTAATAGTTTTATACTATTATCTTATTAAGAGCGTAGTAGTTTATATAAAAATACTATCCCTTATTAGCCTTTTTAATAAGAAAGATAGGAGCTATAGCTAATAAGAAGCTAGTATAAATCTAACCCTTATTTATTAAGTCTATAATCTAGCGCTGAAACCTCTAGGAGTTAATCCTATAGTATATTATATAATAGTCCCTATAGAAGTATTAGTTTAGACTTATCTAGGTTTATATATATATATATATATAGTAGTTAAGAGAATCCCTATAAGGGGGCAAACTATTAGCTTTAGCTTTATTAAAGAGGTTTATAAAGTTTACTAACTCCTTAAGTAATATTAATATATTAGAAACTAATAGCTTTAACTTAAGTGCTATTATTTATAATACTATTATTATCTCCTTTAAGCTTATAGTAATAAACCTTATAGTAGTGTTCTTATTCTATTATACCCTATAAGCCTTAGTAGTATAAAGGGATTTAATAATTCCTTATACTAGTACCTCTAACCCCCTAGTAAAGGCCTTAGAGATATAAAGGCCTTTTACTACTCTAATAACTAGTTATTACTTTATAATATAAACTATTATATTATACTATTCTAACTAGGGCATTCTAAATATTATATCCTAGGTAAAACCTAGTATAATATATAAATATATAAATAACTCCTAGCTATTTATATTAATTCTAGTGTATACTATATAGGTTATAGAAAAGGTATTTTCCTTAACTTACTTCCCTCTCTTTTCTATTTTTACTATAGTATAAATATACCTTTATTTTAGTAATTATATAAGCTTTAGGCTAAGTTACCTTACTACTAATTTACTTATAGCACTATAGTAATTATAACTATAATTAATCTAGATATTAATATAATAATATATATTAAAGAGTATATAAATTAAGAATAGTAGTTAGTTTATATATTATATAATATCCCGCTTTATTTCTATATAGCTATAATAGTTATCCTATAGTATAGTAGTTAACTAGCTTATTTGCCCCTATATAAGACTTTACTTAGGGGCTACTTATTTTTTATAAGGGGAGTATTTACCTCCTTATCTATGCTTTCCTTATTTACCCTATATAAGTTAATACTAACCTATAGATAGTAAGGTAGGAGAAAAGTACACTTTTAAATATAGTAGTCCTTAGATTTATATTATAGGTAATATCCCTCTTAATAGTATTTAGCTAACTTTACTTCTAATACCTATTTTACCTATTATATATTTATAGTAAGCTTTAGCCCTTTCTCCTTCTTACCTAGCTTATTTTGCCTTCCTAGCTAAGAGCTAGCTATATAAACCCTAGTTATTAGTATATTACCCTTATAGTTAGTCTAGGGTATAGGTTTAGCTTACTATAGTTTATATTAAAACTAATACTTATTCTTTATAGTAAGGGCCTTAATATTAACTATAATTTTATAATACTATATAATAGCTATATACTAAATACTCTAGCTAATACCCTAGCCTATGCTAATCTCCCTTAAATACTTATTAAGTATATATTAAAGCTTTACTAGCTTTATATTATCCCTTTAATACTTCCCTCTTACTAGTAATAGCTTCTTTATAAAGTAAATAAAGAATATAAAAAATATAAAAATAGCTTCCCTAGGCCTTATTTTAGCTAGTTAAGCTCTATAAAAGCTATTTTCTATTTATATAAGTTAGAGAATACTAACCTAAGGTATTCTAGGAAGTTAGTAAGGTTAAAACTAATAGCACTGCCTTACTTATTATAAGTAGCTACCTAGGACTAAACTTTAAAGAATAGGTTCTAGTAAATAAATATTTATTTATTCTTATTAATACTAATAATATCCTTATTTACCTATAACTTATACTTTATTAGAAGCCTTTATATAGTAAATAAGGCTTTATTATTATTATATAGGTTACTTATAAGGATTAGTTTTTATTTATTTTACTTTAGGTATAAGTAAGACTAGGTTAAAGGTAGGAGGTAATATAGGGTTAGCTACTAGGGCACTAGGCTAGGCTATAGAGGGTAGTTAGGTTAAAGGTCCTATGCTATTTACTATTACTTATTGATTTTTATAATTTTTTTAGTATCATTGGTTATAGCCAATGCATCTAATTTATTACAACACATAATTATTACTAGCAATACCTAGCTAGTAAAACAATTAATAACCAAATTCTTATAGCTATAGTAATAAATAAGCTCTAAGGTTATAAATACAGGGGGCTATAAGGTTAAAGCAAAGTTTATAATAAACTTTATAGCTACGTTAGCGTAAGAGTTATAATTTATAACTATAGTTAAACTTAAATTTATTTAAGTTTTACTTATAGTATAAATTAATATAATTCCCCCTTCCTTTATAACTATATTTATTCTATCTCTTTATATCTCTTCTATCTTATAGCTTACCACTTATGCTTTAAAGCTCTAAGGCAAACCAAACATAACTCATCCTCACTTATCTCCAATTTAATTCAAACCTAATAGACGCATTGCACCCATTACAATCGCTAGGTGGGTTCTGCGTCACTAATTAACTAATTAACCCCTGACTAATTAGATAATAGCATAGCTAAGGGTAATAAAAAGAATATCGCCTTATCTAAAATATTAAATAATATAGTAAAAGAAAAGAAAAGTAAAGGGAAGGGAAGTAAAGATAAATCTAACTTAGAGATAATTAATAGTATTTATACTATAAGGGAAAAAATACTAAAAAGTAAAGGTAATATAAATAATAAGATTTATAAGGCAGACAAGAAAAAGATAAAAGAATGGGGCATTAGGCTATAAAATACTAAGCAGTTTTACCTCGTGCTCGGGAGGGGTTACTATTACTTATTATTAGAGATATATAAGCTTTGCTATTTACTTATTTAGCATAAGTTAAAGCGTTTTAAATTAGGCCTATTAAGCTACTAGTAGTACTATAGCATTAGATAGAGGGGTTAATATCCCCTAGCTATATTAATCTTATAGTTAAAGTATACTTATTATATCTATTAATATATTTATTAGTATATCTATTATATCTTTTAGTAGCTATTATAAAGACTAAAGGAAGTTTCTTAATTATTATAAACTAGCCCCTAGGTAGCTATAATAAGGCGTTAATATAATATTAAGAAACTTAAGGAGAGAAGAAGGAAAGGTAAAAGACCTATTCTTGCTAGTGCCTCTTATACCCCCTAACTACCTTATATTAGCCCCCTTTTTATATCCTTGCTAGCTTAGAACTATCCTCACTTGTATGCACTATAGTAAATGCTTAGGCAAAGCCCAAGCCCTTTACAGTAAACCTAGGCTAAAAAAATTTTATAGTATAAAAAGAAAGCTAAAGTAAAGTAAACTTACTTTAAAAATTTTTATAGCTTATATAAAGGATTTATAGCCTTATAAAGTACCTTACTTTATAGAATATAGTCTTTACTTATACTAAAGTAAGTATTACTATATAAGGGTATTATACTTATTTTTAGCTTACTTTTAATTTAAAGAGAAAAGGGAGAGGTAAGTAAAGGAGTATATTATAGATTTAAGCTATAAGCTTAGGTTATATTTAGCTCTAGAAAGTATATAGACTATCTATAGCTAGGTTAGGGCTATATATAACTCACATATAGACTATATATAAGTTACTATAAATCTAGGCGCTATATAACTATTAGTGTAATTCCTTTCTTCTCTTGTAAGAATAATATTCTTACTTTGAATGCTTATAAGCAGTAGCCATAGGGCTAGTTCTTAACAAGTATACTTTTTTTTACTATACTAGTAGTAAAAATATAACTTTTTCTCTATAGCTTTTCTTTTCTAGCTAATTAACTAGCCTTACTAAATTAGTGTGAGGCCCCACTCACAACACCGCGCACCACTAGCGCACCCTGCGGGCAGGCCGCACCCTAGGGCTATGTCTATATAATACTAGCAAGCCACTAGCTATAAGCTAGTAACTTACATATATAACACACTTAGACCTAGTAAGCTTTAGTTAATATACTAAATCCCCTTATACCTTTTACCTAGCTACTATTATTCTTATAATTCTAAAGCTTTTCCTACTAGTTACCTAAGAGTAATATAAGGGGGAGAATTACTTAATTTACTAAAGTAATATTAAATAATAACTAGGGCTTATTAAATAAGGGTAGCACTATAGATAAGAATACGCTATATTCTATAAAGGTTATACTTAAAATTAAACTCTTTACTCTTAGCGCTAAAGCTATAGTAATAATAAAGCAAATTACTTAGCTTAAATAAATCTAGAAATTATAAGAATAAGAATAGAAGCTTATTACCTTATTATAGCTAAATAAAGGAAAATTATAGGAGAAAAAGAGGTAAAAAGCTAGTATCCCCTTAAGCTAAAGTAGCTAAGAGATTAAGGTTTAGAATATTACTAAACTCTAATACCTTAGATAAACAGAGCTTTGCATGTAGTGTAGTATTTGTAGTATTTTGACTTTTGTTGTAGTATGTAGTGTAGTAGATTTTAGTGTAGTGTAGTATTTACTACACTACACTACAAATACTATAAATATAGTATTAGTAAAAAAGAAAAGTAAGGTATTATATAGTCTTATAATATTCCTTAGATTTTTCTTATTAAAGTTAATATTAGCTGTTGTTTTTATTATAATTTAGTTATTTAGTTATAAATTTATAAAGTTTTACCTTATTTAGAAAAATAGCTATAAGTAAGGGTATAGGGTACCTATAGACTATATTTTATAATATTAAAAATCTTTAAATCTTTTTATATATACTAAGGGTTTCTATTAGAAATATACTATTTTTTCTAATATTAATATCCTATTATTTATTAAAAGCGCTTTTTTATTATAAAAGTACCCTATATATCTCTTTAGAAATAGTACAAAATAATATATTAAAAATTAAAATAATTATATTAAAGAATTATAAAACATGTTTTAAATAGCTAATATATTTATTCATAATATATAAAAACCTTAGGTTAATAGATAATTTATTAGAATTAATATATAATTTTTATAATTCTTTTATACTTTTTTAAAATTTATTACTTAAATATTAATATATTATTACAAAAGAATTCTTAAAATATTAGTAATAAAAGAAAATATATTTATATAAAGTTACTAATATAATTTTAAAAAAAAGCTTTATATATTATAAAAGCTTCTAAATTTATAACTTATTATATAATATTATATACTATTTTTAAATATACCATTTAATTATAATAAATTTATGACTTCTTTTATATTATGTAATATAAGATATATATAGTATAATTAGTATTATATAATTATAAGAGACTTATAATATTAAAAACTAATACATTTTATATAGAAATCTTTTTTTTATAAATAAAAATGAATTATTTCTTAGTAAAATTTATAGAAAAAGCTATAAATTAGCTAGATTTATATAATATAAAAGTTATAGGTATACTATTCTTATTTTTCAAAGTAAATATAAAAAAGTGGGTCTAAAAGTAAGTCTTATGTGGGTCTTATGTGAGTCTCTGATAGTTTGATTGGTTTAATTAGACTGTTTAGTCAATTATGTTATTTATAACCCACTTACTTAGCTAAGCGAAAAAAAATTTAAGGAGGCGTATTCCCTTGCTTTCTCTTTTCTTTCTTTCTTTTGTCTTTTCTTTTTACCTTAGTAAATAAAAAAAAAACATCTAGAAAAACCTTAATATAGTTAAGCTAGCTATATTACTATTACTTGTGTTTACTCTTATTTTTATAATCTTTTTACTCTTTAAATAAGTTACAAAACCCCTAAAAAAACAAAAATCAGAAAAAATCAGGAAAAAATCGGGAAAAAATCGGAAAAATCGGAAAAATCGGAAAAGATATCGGAATTTAACCTAGACTCTTTGTCTTGTATCTTAGATAATAATTCTAAGTCTTCTAGCTAAGTTAAAGCTACTAGACTTCTAGGATTATACAAAAAAGCCCTTAAAAATTAACCTAGCTATTAGTTTGCTTTAAAAGTATATATTTTTACTTATAATTTATTTAATTTTTAGTTATCTGAAATTAAATATAATAAAGAGAGGGAAGTTATATGCTTTTATACGCAAGATAGTTGCTCTTATAGCTTTAAATGTAAAGCTAAGAGATTTTAAGCTTCTAATAGTATTAGTTACTATAAAGCTAAACATCCTAAGGTTACTACTTCTAAATTAGAAGAAAAAAAACCTTTTAAGGTTACTTATAAGTAATTTTTTTATTATTTCCTTTTATTTTCTTTTACTAACTATTTCTTAGTACCTAAAATCCAATAAGATTCACTACCTAATACATAAGCCTCTTTAACCTCTTATTTTTCTATAAAAAGGCCTTAAAATAATAATTATTAAGGAATTTTTATCTAAAAAGGCTATTACTCTAGTTATTAAGTTTATACTAGAGAACAATATCCCTTTTACTATTATAAATAGTAAATCCTTTAAGGAATTACTAGAATATTATTCTAGGTAAGTATTCCTTTGATTTTATTAAGGGATAAAAGCTTATCTTAATATTAGAAATAATAATCTAGCTTCCTTACTAAACTATTGAACAATTACATATAGAATTAATTCTATATATAATTCCTCTAAGCATTAGATTATTCAGCAAATCTAACATCAGTTACAATATCAAGGTCTTATATCTATTCAATTAGATATTTAGACCTCTATAAATTCTAAGTCTTACTTAGGAGTTATAGCAAGTTAGATTAGCCCTAGTTTTAAGCTTAAATATAAGCTTATAGGTAAGATTTCCCTTTTCTAATTAATTTTACTTTTATTTATTAATATTATAACTTATAGGCTTTAAATATCTATTAAATTCTTATACTAGGGCTTATATTTATTAATGCTTTAATAATCTTATTAGAGATTATAGTTTAGAGCCTAAGTATATCCTTAGGTAAGTTATTAGTCTTATACTAATAGATTTTATTAGGAATCTAAATAGTAGCTAACTTTTTATAGTTTTACTAGGGATAATAGCTCTAATAATAATACTTTTATAACTTCTTATATTAATAAGAATTATAATAGTATTATTTATAAGCCATATAATATCCGATGTATTGCACATGTTTTTAACATTATTACAAAGGATATTATTACTAAATTCATGAAATCAACCTCTTTAAAGAAAGATCTAGAATCCTATAGAAATAGTGAATATCTTTACTATTTTACTAAGGATATCTCTTCTATTAGAGAGAAAGAAGATTTTAAGGAATTTAAATCCTTAGCAAATAGTAAGTAATTTATTATAATTCTTATAATTAGGTTTACTAATATTTCTATAGGTTTACTAGGTAAAGTTAAAAGACTTACTATTCTTATTAAGAATAACCAAGGATTATATAAAC
This sequence comes from Epichloe coenophiala, assembly GCA_018801565.1. Lineage (NCBI taxonomy): Eukaryota > Fungi > Ascomycota > Sordariomycetes > Hypocreales > Clavicipitaceae > Epichloe > Epichloe coenophiala. The sequence goes on along the minus strand of JAFEMN010000027.1, from coordinate 20,057 downwards.
TTTGGCTAAAATCTCTACAAAAGGCAAAAAAAGAAGGCTATATTGCTAAGAATTCCTCTAGGTAAGTAATTCTTATTATATTATTTACTATATTAGACCTAATACTAATCCCTTTATATATATAGCTAATAAAACAAGGTAGAATTTAACCTATAACATAATTAATACTTCCTTATAGCTAAAGGAAGTTATTATTCTTCTTAATAGGGAGACTAATATAGCTACTATAAAAGATACTATACCCACTGCTTAAGAATAGGCAGATTTAGTAACTTTAAGCAGTATATTAGAGATTTTCTATAAACCTACTATTATACTTTAAAGCTAGAAGTATAATACTCTAGGTTTAGTCCCACTTTTTATTATTAGGATATATAAATATCTTATTAATATAAAAGAGGACTAAGAGGCCTATATTCGTTAGGTATTTACTCTTTAGTTCCCTTTTCCCCTTTATTTATTATATATTAACTAATTAGTATTATAGAAGGTTTATAACCCTTAAGGCAAGATCTTTATAGCCTCTATTAATAAAGGCTTAGATAAACTAGGTAATTATTTTCCACAAGATATAGATAATAATTATTACTTTTATAAGCCTTATTTATATGCTATGCTACTAGATCCTAGGCTTAATCTTGTTACTATACAAGATAGGCTTAACTTACAAGCAAGGACTAGAATAAGGCTATTAGAAGACTTACAAAAAGAATATAATTCGTAAGTATTATTATTATTATTATTATTATTACTAATAGATTTACTAGGATTTTACCTACCTATAAAGAGAATCAGGCTAATCAAAGCCTAGGCTCTGAAAATTCAGAGTTAGAAAATACCTAATTTCAAGTGGAAATTAGAGGGCCTAGTTAGCCTAGGAATTTTAATAATCCAAGGCCTAAACTAGCTTCTAAGCTATATAAAGGTTTATTTATAAATAAGAGAGATAAATTAATTTAAAAAACTAGAAAAAACGAAATCTCTACCTTTACTAAGCTAGAAGCTAAAGAAGATAAGGTAAGCTAGAGTTCCCTAATATTATATTAATTTACTAATATTATTATAGGAGGATATCTTTAAATAGTGGGAAGATAACCTTAAATCTTTCCCTATTTTAAGTATAATTGCTAGAAAGTATCTAGCTATTCCTGCTACTTCTAGTGCTATTAAAAGTGCTTTTAATACTAGAGGGAATATTATTACAAAAAGAAGAACTTCCTTAAAGCATTCTACTATTAAGGAATTAATTCTTTTAAAGAATTGGCAAAAGGAGGATAATATTGTGGTTAAGCAATATTCAGAGCTTTATGATTACTTTAGCTCTCTATTAGAGGAATCTTAATATTCCTTTAAGAATATCTCTAAAGATTCTTTTAATGAATCTTTTGAAGATATTTATTCTAACTTAGAATAAGTGTATAATAGGGGTTTTTTCCTAGTTTAGTCTAGTTTTCCCTTAATATACTTTTTTAAACATTAGTACTATTATTACTATTATTTTTACTTTTATTATTATTTTAAAAAACATAAAAGAGAAAACATTTTTATATTATTAATATTTTTAAAAACCTTAAAATACTAAGTTATTAAAAACTATAGCTTTTTCTATAGTAATTTCCTTATACTTACTTATATTTATATTTAAATTATTTATTTACTATTTTATTTTTATTAAACTTTAACACTTATAATATTATAAAGTATTATAAAGTATTATTAGCTATTATTAGCTATTATTAACTAGTATAAGCTAGTATAAGCTAGTATAACTATATAAGCTAGTATAAGCTATTATAAGCTAGTATAAGCTAGTATAAGCTAGTATAAGCTAGTATAAGCTAGTATAAGCTATTATATTACTAAATATAAGAAAATACTACAAATACTACAAATACTACATGTAGTAGAAAAATCTCCTTGTAGTGTAGTATGTAGTGTAGTGTAGTACAAAGCTCTGCTTATAAACCTATAGAGGTATAAGATATAGCTTAATAACCTAAACTATACCTTTAATAAGGTAAACAAGAAGTATTAATATAACTATTAAAAAATCCTCTTTATACTTAACTATATATACACTAACTACTAGGTAAGATAGGATACATACCTTAAGGAATAATAAGCTAATAGCTAGAATAACCTTAAAGATAACTAGGATATATTTTAGACCTAGATACTTATATTACTTAAAGATACTATAAACCATAATATATAAATAGTTATATAGCTAGAAAACATAAAGCAATATAAGGGCTAGAGCCCTATTAAATTTAGTATTTACCTAGATTTACTAGAGAAACACCTAGAAAAAGCTACTAAAAAGTCTTATACTCTTATATTCTTTATAAAACTACTTCCTAACCTATAGGACTATATTAATTTACACTCCTTTATTATAGGAAAGACCTAGGAAAAGGTTATATAACTTACTTAGTAATTTTAGAAGGTAATACTAAAAAATAAGTAAAAGCCTAAGTATTTAGGAGATAAAGGCCTATATAAGACTCCCTAATACTAAAGATATAACTCCTTATAAGGCTATAGACCTTATAAGAATTAAAAAAATAAGAATTAGGAGAAGGGTTTAGCTACCTACTTAAATAATAGTAAAATAGGAGGTAAAAGATAATATTATAACTATAATAGTATAGAATATCTTATTTATAACTATAATAAGCTAAAGAAAGAGCCCTAAGAAAATTAGGAAAATATACTAAGGTAGAAGTAAATACTAAGGTACTAATAGGGTGTAAATTCTACACACTAGTTACTATTTATAGGCATAAAGACATTAAAATAGTAATAGATCTTAATAGCTATGCTAAGATTAATATTATTAGTACTAAATTTATAAAGAGCTATAAGCTTAACTAGACTAAGACTATAGTACTTATTCTTAAGGTAGTAAGGGCTTTTATAGTCCCTTAATATAGTATTTATAAGGTACCTATCTTAATTAAGGACTTAAGAAAAGAAGAAAAGGACTTTAAGCTACTATATATAGCTATAAATAAGGACCTAAGAGTAAGGGGAAGTTCTCTCTTAATTAGAATATATATACTTACTAAAGAATATATATACCTTTATTTATACTTATAAGAGTAGTAGTTTAAGAAAAAGAGAATAGCTTTTTTACTTATAACTCCTTAAAAGTTTATAAAGGTAATATATAATAAGACTATTATATATACTATTATAAAAGTTATAAAAAATAAGTTTATTACCCTTAAAGATAATAAGAAGGCAAAAGTATATAAAACTATTAAAGATATTCCTAAGAAACTATATAAGTTTAAAGATATATTTATATTAGATAAGTTAGGAAGCTTACTATTAAGAAAAAAGACTAATTATATAATTTACTTAATACCTAAGGCTATATCCTTATATAGACTAATTTACCCTATCTCCTAAAGTAAGCTAAAAGAGCTCTAGGAATATATTAATAAAAACCTATAGAAAGGCTAGATAAGACTATCTAAAAGCCTTATAGGCATACCTATCCTATTTATACTAAAGAAGGATAGAATGCTTTAACTATATATAAATTATTAGGGGCTTAATAGAGTAATATAGAAGAATCACTATACTCTCCCCCTAATTTTAAAGATCCTAGACTAGTGTTAAGGAGCTTATTAATTCTTAAAGATTAATATTAAGAATACTTACTATTAAATTTATATTAAAGAGGGTAATAAGTAAAAGACTATATTTTATACTTACTATAAATACTATAAATATCTTATAATACCTTTTAGGTTAACTAATACCCTAGCTACCTTTTAAAGCTATATTTATAAAGCGCTTTATAGGCTAGTTAATACTATTTATATAGTATATCTAGATAATATCCTTATTTTCTTAAAAATATAAAAGAAGTATACTATATATATTAAGGAAGTCTTAGAGTATATAAGGTTAGTAAAGCTATATATAAAACCCTTAAAGTATTTATTTCACTAAGAATCTATAGAATTGCTAGGGTTTATTCTATTAGTTAATAGGATTTTAATAGATATATATAGGGTTAATATAATCTAAGATTAGAAGAAGCCTAAAAGCTTTAAAGATATATAGTCTTTCCTTAGATTCTATAACTTTTACTAATAGTTTATTTATAAATACTCTAGGATTATAGTACCTTTATATATACTAATAAAAGGTAGTTAAAATAGTATTTAGACTAGGAAGTTTATATTTAAAGTAAAGAAATAGCTAGTATTTAGCTAGCTAAAAAATGCCTTTTAGTAAGCGCCTCTCCTTTATTATTATAACCTAAGTTAGCTAGTATATATTAAAATAGATACTTTAGTCTTTATAATAGTAAGGATTTTATCTTAATAGGATAATAAAGGCTACTAATACCTAGTAGCCTTTTAGTTAAGAAAGTTTATAAATACTAAGTAAAATTATAGTATAGCTAATTAAGAGTTACTTACTATAGTAAAGTTATTTAAATACTAGTAATACTATATTAAAGGTATAGTAACTTTAGTTAAGGTCCTATTAGACTACTATAACCTATAGATTTTTATAAGGTAGTAGAAGTTAAATAGAAAATAAGCTAGATAGTGTATATATCTTTATCCCTTTTACTTTATAATTAAGTATAGGCTAGGGAAGAGTAACCTAGTAAATATACTATTAAGAAGGTTTAATTATAAGGGTAAACCCCTAATAAATAAGGCACTTTTACTAGATCTTTAAAAGAAAATAATAGCTACTAAAGAAGTAGTAAAAAAAGAGATACTAATATATTAAAGAAGATATAGTAAGATACCTTTAGGGAAGGAAAATGCCCTAGTCTTAGATATAAAAAGGCTTAATAAGATATCTTTAGGAGAGAAAAATACCCTAGCCCTTATAAAGAGAGCTTAAGAGGCTAGAGTAGCCTAGTTAAGAGGCTAGTTAGCTACTATAAATCTGGTAAAAGATTAGCTAAATAAGGGTAATTTCTAGGAGAAAGTAGTATATATCTAAGATATTAGCATAGTATAAGAGATATAGGGGACTATTATATTACTAAATCCTTACTAATCTAGGCTAAATAAACTATTAGTATAATTACTATAAAAGGCATAGAGTTAAGACTTAGATTTATAAAGGTAAAATAGTAAGATAAATAAATCCCTAGTAAAAGGGAAAAGAAAAGCTAGTTTATAGTTATATAGTATAAGAAGTCTCCTAATATACTAAGACTAGGTAGTTATTCCCTAGGAGCCTATCTTATAATAAGAGCTTTTATAGCTATATTATAATAATTTACTAGTAAGTTACTTTAGGACTAAGTATACTCTTAATTTACTAAAGCATTACTTTTAGTAACTAGCTATAAGTAAGTTTATTTTAGATTATATTATAAGCTATAGGGTTTACTAATAGGTAGTAGCTAAAAGGCATTGCTTATATAAAACCCTTAAATTACTACTATTACTAGGGTAACCCTAGGTAAAGATCTTAATAGACTTTATTATAGGATTACCTATTATATAAGTAAGTAAGTAAGAAACTAATATAATCCTAGTAATTATAGACTAATTTACTAAGTATTCTATCTTCTTACCTATAACTACTATAATTAATACTACTAAATTAGTAAAGCTTTTCTATAAAGAGATTAAACTATAATTCAGGGCCTTAGAGAGCATTATATCTAATAGGGGATTAGTCTTTATAAGCTAATTTTAGTTAGACTTATACTATCTTTTATATATAAAGTAAAGGCTTTTTATAGTGTTTTACCCCTTAACTAATAGGTAAATAAAGAGAATAAACTAAGTGCTTAAATATTACCTTTAATATTTTATTACTAAGAACTAGTAAATATAGCTAAAGCTACTCCTAATAATATAATTTATATATAATAATATAGTAAATAAAACTATAGATTACTCTTTAAATTACTCCTTTATAGGCTATTTACCTAAGTTTTATCTAGCTCTTAAGGATAAGATTAAAGAAAAAGAGATACTAAAAGCCTATACCTATATTATAAAGCTATATAAAGTTAGAGAATAACTAAAGAAAAACTAGGTAAAAGCTACTAAAACCTAGGTAAAATACTATAATAAATACTACTAGCTATTAACTCTAAAAAGAGGTAACTATACCCTAGGGTATAAAACCTAGGTTATAAGACCTTAAATATAAAGTTATTCTTACCTTTTAAGTAATAAGGAGTTTATAATACTTTTACTATAGAAAGGTTAGTAAATAAGTAATAAAAAGAAAGAGAATACTTACTACCCCTAGGATAAGACTTAGAAATATTATAACTAAAAGTTACTAGTAGGAAATAATATACTAATTATATAAAATTAATATATCCTTACCTAAAATATAAGTAAGAAGCTAGTAAACCTAGGGGGAATAGATAAATCTAGTAAACCTTAGTAGCCTTAGTAAGACTAAATATAATATAGTATACTATATTAGTATAATTAAAACCTATTATTAAATTAAGATAGGCCTTAGTAAAACTATAGTAAAAGTCCTTTAAAAAGGTATAGTCTTTAGGGTTCTTAGGGTTATCTTTACTAAGGGTACTTATAAGGGTTTATACTTAATTTAAGAGTATTAAAAAGTCTAAGAAATCTCCCTTTATAGTAACTATAGCCTATATAAAGATATTAGTAATAAGGTACTAAAAAACATAGGAATAGTAGTATACTTATAATACTAGATATAATATTTAGAATATTTTACTATAATAATAGCGAATAATAGCTAAGGAAATTAGTAGTTTATTTAGGGAAGTTTAGGCTCTAAGGGGGGGCTTTTCTTAAACTTAGTATATTCTATATATAAGTAGTATATATAGAAGCACTCTTTTAAGGGAATATAATTCTATTTTATAGTAAAGGTAAGGTAACTAATAAGGGAATTATAATAGTAACTAAAGGTATAATAATATTTTAAAAAGTTTAACTATAAATATAGAAAAGAAAAGCCTATAATATAAAGGAGTATTATAGAAGAATTTATACTTAAATATTACCTAATATTTATTATTATTTTAATATAGCTATTACTTAGTAAATAGCTATAGAATAGCTAGTAAAAGCTATTTAAAAGCCTAGCTATAAGTAAGGGGGTAATTATAGGCCTTACTTATAATACTATATACTACTAGCATACCCTATAAGTAAGCTATACCTTAGGGCTATATTTATATAACACTAGTAAGCCGCTAGCTATAAGCTAGTGACTTGCACATATAATACACTTAGACCTAGCAAGCTTTAGTTAATATACTAGATCCCCCTATACCTCTTGCCTAGCTACCATTGTTCTCACACTTAGTATATTATAAATAAGGGCCTTTAAAGGTATAGTAATTACCTAGGGTATACACTATAAAAACACTACCTAAGTATAGGAAAGCCTTATTTTTAATGTAATAGTAAACCTAAAAATAATAAATTTTAAATAACTATGCTAATTTTTAGACAACTGCGCTGACTTAGATCGCATCTTAATACACTGTGGTCTTTGGCATATGCTACGCACTAAGCATATGCAGCAATTTTTCACCGCCTGCCTAATTAGGGTTATAAGGCTCCACCCTGGATACGAGATTAACTTTGTTAGAGCTGAGATTTACTATGTGCCCCCTTTTCTGTTAGCATACTCACTCGTTCACATTGTGCACCTAATACACCCGTTGTCTCTTCCGCACAATTTAGATGGCAGATACTAGGCGGGACTTAGGGGGCCAGATATTAGCAAAGTATTGAAATAACATTCGTCTCATAATATGTTATTATCATATATGGCTTAATAACGTCAAGGACCTAGAGAGCCTACTAGTAATAGCTTTCAATGACTTCTACATTTCCTTGCGTAGCATTATGTTAATAGCAGATAGTATCTTTAAGTACTGAAAGAAAATATTTCAATGACCTAAGGGGTTGAGATACCCGATTCTGTGGTTGGTAGCACATTCCCTCCGTATCCCAATCCTCGCTTCCAACGCCTAGCTTCGAAATAAACAGCCCATTAGGATCCAGCTTGGCTTTAATGCTTGCCAAACGCTTGTAGACTTTCTCTCCCCAAAACACCTCCTGGTAATTCTTCTCGTTTGGATCACCCAAGTTGCGATAGGATACCTTGAAACTCGGCTGCATTGAGTACAAGATAGGCATGTATATGTTTGTAATCTCCTTGAGTGCTAACTTTTTTGCCTCAATAGACGGCTCGACAGATCGTACGTAGGTGACCAGGTGTGCGGATGATCGCCAAGCAGGATGTATGGCGGTGTCCAAGCCTTTATTGGCAGCAATGCGCCCGCCAAGGTTGCTAGTGAATAGGAGGTCATATGGGCCGATAGGTAGCTTTCCAAATACCTGAGCCACCGTCGATGGGCCTTCAGAAGAGCCAAATAGTTCGTTTGAAATCATCATGGATGTCTGCAAAGTTCCGATGCCTTTGGGATAGATATCCGCGTCCAAGCGGAGCTCAGAATTAATATTAGCCACGAACTTGGATGATAAAGTGGTAGAGATTTGCTCTTCGCTGAGTGATGCAATGTGTGGTTGGAGTAGTGTCTCAGCATGTAATGCATTGGTCATGTTGGAGAAATGTAATGTTAAACCGGCGTTTAGGATGTCTACGCTTGGACGAGTGATAATCAACTGACCATGCACATTCTGCTGATTACAGGATCGCAAAATGGATAAAAGCCTACTGATGGCCTTCTCCCAGAATGATGTGTCTACTTGCGTTGAAGAAAGAACCAGAGTCGAGACGACCGTAGGATCGTCGGGGAACGCACGAACAGTGGCCTGAGTGACAACACCAAAGGTGCCTCCCCCTCCTCCTCTGAGAGCCCAGAAGAGATCTTGGTTCTGGTGTTCGTTGGCAATGACCAGTTCTGCCTAACACATTAGTAAGCATAGGCTCTGAAAAGAATCCGAACAGGAAATAGACGCCATACATTAGCAGTTACTACCTGGTACTCCAGTACATTGTCCACGGCAAGCCCTCTCGTGAAACCAGACCAAGAAGACACACCGCCGCCCTGAAGGAATCCACCAACGATACCAACGGTGGGACACTCACCTCCCACTACGCTGTATTTGTGGTCGATACCGTGCTTATAAACTTCCGAGTGCACGACTCCAGCTCCCAGCGTGACGGCTGGGCCTGAGCCCGTTGCATCACCCTCGGCGAGAAAGTTGTCATGATAGTGGATGCCTTTGAGAAAGTAGGTGTGAATCTGAAGCGAGTCTGGCGCAGCTGACCGTCCTGTTGCGTCATGCCCTGTGTTTTTAATTACCAAACGGAGGTTATGATCCTTCGCAAATCTCACAACGCCCTGGACATGGGCGGTCGATTTCACGGCGGCCGAGTACAGAGGCAATCTGCCTTGGTGGCAAGGAATCTCTTGTGGCCTCTCTGATGATGATAACAGCAAACAGCTCTCATTATCACCAGAGCCAGTCTCCCAGATCCAGTCTTGTAGGGTAGCTATCATTTGCGACTTTCGTTAGCCCTGTCTCTCCGAATCATCTGTCACTAGATTAGGAAAAGTTACCTGGATTAGAGGCTCGCCAACCGCTGTTACGACTCAGGTCTAGCACATCTCCACATGCAACAGCATCATACTGTGGATCGTGACACACGGAGCCCACAGGCTGAACATGGACTAGATTACCATCAATTGAAGCATTCAAGCTAGTCCACTGATGCGAATCTGGCCAACATGATTCCCATGGCCTGCATCGACAGGAGGGAGGATCTTGCAGCGATGACAGGAATCCCCAACTGAGGAGTAAGCCCACCACAAAGGTTACTAGGTGGCGCATTTGACAATTGGGTATTGGTTAATTCACCTAAGGTGGAATACAGAGGCATTAACTTACTCAATTATGGGGGAATAAATGCTCATTGCGACGGAGACGTAGGGACGACATTAAGTAGGCGGTTAAACTTGGCACCAGAGGAATACTTTGGAGCTTGCTAGGCTCCAAGGGTTCACCACCTCGCATTCGGTAACTGTGGTGACCAATAGGATAAATAGAGACCATGGCCGGCTGCAACTGCCGTGACTACCTTGCCCTGCAAGATCACACTGCAGAAGCAACGCATATTATCACGCTAGGTAACAAATAAGTCAGGCCACTAACGTGCGGGCCACATCACGTAGCACTAAGCCACCCTAAATAGGCATAGTGGGATTGCGAATCTTAAGGTAACATTTAATTCAAAAAGCAGGCAGTATTATTTTAAAGAATTCTTAATATTTACCACACTAAAAAAGTGCAACACAGTTATTTCAACCAATTAGGACTAGTGGTGGATGCGCATTTACTTTTAACGGGTGCGCGTTTAGTTAGTTTGTGAGATTTGTAATCCGTATTCAGACGGTAAAGCGGTTGGCAAACCAAGCCAGAGTCCGAAACTCATATAGAGAAGTACCTATCCACTACAGTACATATTCACTACTAAATAATTGAGAACGCAAAACAAGCGGTGAGTATTTTCAAACTGCATATTCATTGTCTGAATCGCAGGCGAGACCCGAAGATATGCAGTCCCAGGTCAGGTTGCCATCCAACGGCAATCCTGCCTTCAGTTTCCCACAGAATGAAATGAGAGGTCCTGTGGATTGGAAGACATATCTCGAAGGATGCAGTCCTTGCAGTTTCCCATCACTTAATACTGTTCGTCCTAGCCAGTCTTGGCCGGCGTCAGTATCAATTACGATTGGGGACAGCATTTTTAGAAGATTGGAACTCTTCTCTGACAAGACCGGGATCAGCGCGGCCACGGTATTCCGGGCAGCTTGGGCGCTTGTCCTTCGCACTTATACCGGACAGGATTCAGTATGTTTCGGCGACATGACAACAGCCCCAGGCGGTATAGATGCCATTGGATGGGTTGGTGTCTGCCGGGTTGAGCTTAGCGACACGGCAGTGATTTCGAAAATACTCCAGAGAATCCAAGCGGCTAGTGCTGATAAGCTTGCTATTCCTCTTGTTCCCTTATCAGATGCTGTGCTGTCCAAGTGCTTGCCCAGTGCATCTTTGTTTAACACATGCATGTTAATTTCTGGGGGCGGAGAAAAGCCAGAAAAGACAAGCAGCACGTTGGAAAAAGTAGAGCTTGGCTATGATGGTCAAGTTAGTGATTCCCTAGCATATTCAGAGAGCATGAATTACGTTGAACAATAGGAATGCTAACAACGAGGCATTAGTACGATATTATCGTCCGAGGCAGCGTAGAAGATCGTGGGGCTAGCGCAGCCCTTAGCTATCGGACGTCATTTCTATCGGAGGAACAAGCCACTAGTATTGCAAATACATTTGAACGAGCGGTGTCTGACCTCATTGGCATTGAGAACAGGATTGGCCAAATATGTTTCCTAAGCGATCTCGACAAGTCACAAATATACACGTGGAACAAAGATCCGCCTCTTCGTGCTCATTCCTGCGTAGACACCCTCATCCATGAGCGTTGCCTGTCACAGCCAACAGCTTCTGCGGTGAACGCTTGGGATGGTGAATTCAGCTATGGAGAGCTTAAACATCTCTCCTCGAAACTCTCGCGGCATCTGATAGCGCTAGGCGTCGGCGCAGAGGTGTTCGTACCCCTTTGCTTTGAGAAGTCGCGGTGGACCACTGTCGCTATGCTTGCGGTGATCAAGGCTGGCGGAGCATTCGTGCTGCTTGACCCTTCTCATCCCGCTGAGCGGCTGTTCAGTATTTGCCAACAAGTGTCCGCGAGGCTAATCGTGGCTTCAGCACAACATGCCAAATTGGCTGAAGATCTAGTGACCTCCATTGTCGAAGTTGGAGATGATGAAGCGGACTGGCTCACAGACAGAGGTATAAAAGCGCGAAATCAAACACGGACACGCCGGTCTGTGGCGCCAGGAGACGCTCTCTACGCAGTCTTTACTTCCGGTTCAACTGGCACTCCAAAGGGAGTAATCATCGAGCATGGGTCGTTCCACGCTGCCGTCTTCCCGTACACCGAAGCAGTCGGCCTCAATCAAGAGTCGCGGGTTTTTCAGTTCTCCTCTTATGCGTTCGACGTGACGATTTTCGATACTCTCATGACTTTGATCAGCGGTGGATGTGTGTGCGTACCCTCAAACACTGAGCGCTGGAGCGACGTGGCAAATGCAATCCAGCGTTTTCGGGTCACCCACTCAAGTCTCACGCCAACTGTTGCACGAATCTTGGACCCCAAAGATGTCCCAACTTTGAGAACATTGGTCCTTGGTGGAGAGAAGCTAGTAACCAGTGATATTACCAAGTGGGTGGATCAAGTTCGCCTGGTTCATCTGTATGGCGCGTCCGAGTGCCCGATCATGTCGATCCAATTGATGACCGGAGTTGCATCTGATTTCCAGACTACAGATCATGCAACTGGTAGTAACTGTTGGATTGTCGATCCAAACAACCATGACAGATTGGTACCTATCGGTACAATCGGAGAACTGGTGATCGAAGGTACTATCGTGGGCCGTGGCTATCTCGACGACCCGGAAAAGTCATCGGCCACATTTATTCGGCCTCCGGGCTGGCTGTGCCAAGTTCGAGGCAGTGGCTACCATAGCGCAGTATATAAAAGCGGTGATCTTGTCCAGTACACTGCGGATGGCTCGCTTCGATATATTGGGCGTAAGGACACGCAGGTCAAGCTCCGCGGTCAGCGGGTCGAACTTGGCGAGGTCGAACACCACGTCAAGCTGACCTTCCCCAACGCGACGGATGTTGTTGCGGAGCTTGTCGTCACGATTCACGCCTCGAGCTCGAGGGCCCCGATTCTTGTGGCTTTCGTCCTCATTAGCCACGAGGCAGATCCCGATTCGAAGAGCCTACGAATAGGTCGAGGGGTGGGTTTAAGCCAGATATTGAGCGAGCCTACCGATCGGTTTTGTTCCCAGATCCCTATCGTACAGTCCCAACTTCAGCAATCACTCCCTTCTTACATGGTTCCAGGGATTTTCCTCCCGTTGGAGACCCTTCCACTGACTAGCACGGACAAGATAAATCGCAAGCTCTTGCGGGAGCTTGCAGGGGCACTATCAAGGGAGGAATTGGAAAGTTATCAGCCGTCAACAGGTCCTGTTCGTGCACCACAGACGACAACTGAAAAGCTCTTGCAGCAATATTTTGCTCGCGTGTTGAACATCCCTGTGGAGCAGGTCGGGGCCGATGACCACTTCTTTCAACGTGGGGGAGATTCTCTCACAGCTATGAAGCTAGTGGCAATGGCCCGAAAGGACAAGCACAAACTCACTGTTCAGGACATTTTTGACAGTCCTCGATTGTCTGCCTTGGCATGTGTAGTGAGATCTGGCAAGGTCGATGGCAACAAGGAGCCGCCTCTGGAACCATTCTCTCTGGTGAATAAACATCGAGACGTTATAAGAGCCGCTGCTCAGCAGTGCCAGCTTCCAGTCCGGGTGATTGAGGATGTATACCCCTGTACACCACTTCAACGGGGCTTGATATCTGAGACGCTGCGAGACTCTGAGGCGTTTATCACCCATCTCGCCGTTTCACTGCCTCCGGATATCGATCTCCAGCGTCTGCAGGAGGCATGGACCGCTGTTGCGAATGCTAACCCCATTTTGCGCACGAGAATGGTGCTATCCGCCTCCCATGGTCTACTGCAGGTTGTGGTCCGGGAGGATATCCGATGGATTGTATCAAAGAACGCCGAAGCGCAAGATTTTGTCGTTGGTGTTGGCAAGCCCTTGGTGCAATTAGTTCTCTGCTGTCATCGAGAAGGTAATCAAGTTCCGGTCCAGCTTTTGCTGATGGTCCACCATGCCGTTTATGATGGGTATACTTTGCCCCTGATATTTGAACAGGTCAAGGCAGCATACAATGGAAGCATCCTTGCGCCAAGACCAGCCGTCCCTTTCATCCGCTATGTTCAGTCGATTCCCGATGGTACGGGCTACTGGAATTCGTTGATGGCGAATCTTCAGACTCCTATCTTCCCTGCCCTGCCTTCCAAAACGTACCAGCCGTTGCCTAATGCCATTATGAGGCATACTATCATCACCACAGGCTCACATATAAGACAGTATACTCCCAGCAGTTATGTCCGGCTCGCATGGGCCATCACGCAGGCTTACCACCAAGGGACCTGTGATGTCTTTTTTGGAACGGTGGTATCTGGCAGGAACGCACCAGTCACCGACATCGAGTTGATGACCATACCGACAGTCGCCACGATCCCATGCAGAGTTACCTTGGATTCTCAGAGTCTGGTGCAAACTGCCCTCCGCAAGATCCAGGACGACGCTATTAGCGGCATTCCCTTTGAGCAACTTGGTCTTCCTCATATCCGTCGCCTAGGAGAACACGCCACGCTGGCATGTTCCTTCCAAACCTTGCTGTCCATACAGCCGGCTTTGCCTCCCAGTACTGACGCATGGCTTGAGCAGCCGGGGTCAACTATTGATTATCGGGCTAATGCAACTTACGCGATCAATCTCTTTTTTGGGCTTGGAGGGAATGAGCTGAAAGCGACAGCACTCTATGATTTCAATGTGGTAAAGGAAGACAAAATGCAGTCGATGCTTGTTGATTTCGGCAATATCTTGCAGACAATGCATAAGAGCCCTAATAGCCTGATTCGTGATATCCTTGATCCTCAGCAAATGCGCGGCCCGATTAACTCAGATTCCTTATAGAAGACCTGCGCCTCTTACGCCGCTTCTTCGACATGACGGTGAGTTTTAGTAGTGAAGAGTTTGGTGCTACGCATATGTATGAACGTAATTAGTACCTAACAATACTAATGAGACTTTGTAGGGGCTAACAGCTAACCTACTTTATCAATTATAATTCAACATACCTTGTCACATTACCTAGCGCGATCGGTTTTCGATATGCTAGAGTTGATTGTGAACAGAAGGGCCAGAATAAGCAACAAGCAAAATCAAGGGGGTAATTTGATCTGGAATAAAATAGCTTTGTAGGTGCCAAGTGTCACGGGCTACGCCCGATGCGGTGGAACAAACTCTGCTAAACCTAGAGGCTAGGGCTTAGGCAGTCCGATGTGTGTACTTATAGCTTTTTTCGCCTAAGCCGCCATGCAGCAACTACATGATCGCGAGCTCGCTTTATCCTTAGCTTTAGGTATACAAATGCAGGGGAACCGCCTGTTAAACAAATACTGGCTCTGTCTCTGACAAGGGGCATATTGAGGGTGACGAAAGATAATGAGTTTGGAGTTGACAAGGGGACTGTAATACCGCACCTCACTAAGCTCACAGCGATATCACAAAGATGTTAGACACCTAAGTCTTCAATGAAAACCTATGGCTTGCGCGCTTTTAAAATCTTTTTGCGATTAAACTATCTTATATTTGTTCTAAGTAAGTCACGAATTTCTCCACTTCGCGAAGGGACTGGGCTGTCGAAGCTTAGTAGCTTAATAAGCTAACTATAGCCTTTTTTACCTTTTGTAATTCCTTTTATAAAACCCTATAATAGTTATAATAAAGAGATAAAGAGATCCTCCCGAGCACGAGGTAAAACTGCTTAAATGATTAAAGTTCTATGTTTTTTAACATCTTTTCTAAATATCTAGCCTTTTTCTCTAGTTTTTTATTCCCTTTCTTATTCTTACTTTTCTTAAATTCCTTTATATTTTCTTTGGTTTTCTTAAATTCATTTTAATTAGGATTTTTGTTAGCTTTTTAGATAGCCTAAGGGTTCTATAGCCTAGTGGTTATTACCCCTAGCTTTTAGTCACCCTTAGCTATGCTATTGTCTAATTTGTTAGGGGTTAATTAGTTAATTAGTTACGCAGAACCTACCTAGCGATTATAATAAATTAAATTAAAGATAAGTGAAGATAAGTTATGTTTGGTTTGCCTTAGAGCTTTAAAGCATAAGTAATAAGCTATAAGATAGAAAAGATATAAAGAGATAAAATAAACATAGTTATAGAGGAAGGGGGAATTATATTAATTTATGCTATAAGCAAAACTTTAACGAATTTAAGTTTAACTATAGTTATAAATTATAACTCTTACGCTAATATAGCTATAATGTGAGGCCCCACTCATAACACCGCGCACCACTAACGCACCCCGCGGGCAGGCCGCACCCTAGGGCTATGTCTACGTAACACTAGCAAGCCGCTAGCTATAAGCTAGTGACTTATATATATAACACACTTAGACCTAGTAAGCTTTAGTTAATATACTAGATTCCCCTATATCTCTTACCTAGTTACTATTATTCTTATAATTCTAAAGCTTCTCTTACTAGCTATAACTAGTGCCTATTAAATAAGGGTAGTACTATAGATAAGAATACGCTATATTCTATAGAGGCTATACTTAAAATTAGACCCTTTACCCTTAGTACTAAAGCTATAGTAATAATAGAGTAAATTACTTAGCTTAAATAAATCTAGGAATTATAAGAATAAGAATAAAAGCTTATTGCCTTATTATAGCTAAATAAAGGAAAATCATAGGAGAAAAAAGAATAAAGAGCTAGTACTCCCTTAAGCTAAAGTAGCTAAGAGATTAAGGTTTAGAATATTACTAAACTCTAATACCTTATAAACCTATAAAGGTATAAGATATAGCTTAATAACCTAAACTATACCTTTAATAAGGTAAAGAAAAAGTATTAATATAACTATTAAAAGATTCTCTTTACACTTAACAATATATATACTAACTACTAGGCAAGATAGGATAAATACCTTAAGAAATAATAGGCTAATGGCTAGGATAACCTTAAAGATAACTAGGACATATTTTAGACTTAGATACTTGCGCTACTTAAAGATATTATAAACTATAATATATAAATAGCTACGTAGCTAGAAAACGCAAAGCAATATAAGGGCTAGAGCCTTATTAAATTTAGTATTTACCTAGAAAGAGCTACTAAAAAGTCTTATACTCTTATATTCTTTATAAAACTACTCCCTAACCTATAGGACTATATTAATTTATACTCCTTTATTATAGGAAAGACCTAGGAGAAGGTTATATAACTTACTTAGTGATTTTAAAAGGTAATACTAAAAAATAAGTAAAAGCCTAAGTATTTAGAAAATAAAGGCCTATATAAGACCCCTTAATATTAAAGATATAACTCCTTATAAGGCTATAGACCTTATAAGGATTAAAAAAATAAGGATTAGGAGAAAGGTCTAGATTGGTGGGCTCCTTGGGTTAGGGAGAGGCAGGCAGTGTGGGGGTTGCGCGCAGGGCTTTTGCGTGCATAGTAAGGCATGTAATAATAGGAAAAAAAAATCGCTATAAAAGGAAAAGTATAGGGTAATAAGGGTAGTAAGGAAAATCTTAAGCTAATTAAAAAAAAGAGAATTACCTATATATATAAATTACGTGCATATATATAAATTACATATACTTGCAAATTGCTTGCATATATATAAATTATATACACTTATAAATTACATACACTTATAAATTACCTATATATATATAAATTACATACACTTATAAATTACCTATATATATATAAATTACATACACTTATAAATTACCTATATATATATATAAATTACATACACTTACAAATTGCCTATATATATATAAATTGCGTGCACTTATGTAATATTAAATACTATACGCATATAGATTATATATATAGTAAGACTACTTATATAATATTAATTACTATATATATATAAATACTTATATATATAGTATTAGAAAATTGCTATAAGAGGAAAAGTATAAGGTAATAGGGGTAGGGTAGTAAGGAAAATCTTAAGCTAATTAAAAAAAAGAGCATATAAATTACGTGCACTTACAAATTGCTTACATATATATAAATCACGTGTACTTATAAATTACGTACACTTGTAAATTACCTGTATATATATAAATTATATGCACTTGTAAATTGCGTGCACTTACGTAATATTAAATACTATATGCACGTGGATTATATATATAGTAAGACTACTTATATAATATTAATTACTATATATATATAAATACTTATATATATAGCATTAGAAAATTACTATAAGAGGAAAAGTATAGGGTAATAGGGGTAGTAAGGAAAATCTTAAGCTAATTAAAAAAAAGAGTATATAAATTACCTACCTATATATATTACTTATATATAAAAATTATATGCACTTATTATATAATATTAAATACTATGCATATATTAATTATATATATAGTAAGACTACTTATAAAATATTAATTACTATATATATATAAATACTTATATATAAAAATTACATACACTTATTATATAATATTAAATACTATATATATATTAATTATATGCATAGTAAGATTACTTATAAAATATTAATTACTATACATATATATTACACATATATATTATAATTTATTCCTTCTTATTTTTACTATGCCTAAATAACTATAGCATAGCTAAGTAACTATCTTTAAAGAGTAAAAGCTTACTAAGAAATAAGCATATAATAGAAAATACTATAAGAGAAAATAGCAGGAAAAATCTAGTTAACTATAGTAATAAGTAGCTTCTAAGTAAGCATAGCTAAATTAAGTAAATTAAGCTACTATATTCTCTCCCCTAGTAAAAGCACTAAGATATAATACTAACCACTAAAGCGCTACCTAAAGTATACTCT
This sequence comes from Epichloe coenophiala, assembly GCA_018801565.1. Lineage (NCBI taxonomy): Eukaryota > Fungi > Ascomycota > Sordariomycetes > Hypocreales > Clavicipitaceae > Epichloe > Epichloe coenophiala. Next base: position 1,463 of record JAFEMN010000027.1, on the reverse strand, counting down.
CTCTAATACCTTTTATTTTACTCCTATTATATCTAGACTCCCCTAAGGCTAAGGAGCTATTTACATTACTTTAATCCTAAGTAGCTATTACTAGTAGCTCTTTATTTAGAACACTAGCGTGCTATAATATATATAAGGCTAGTAAATATAAGCATAAGAATAAAATCTATTTTCTTAACTTTATATTACTATAGTTTACCCTTAAAACCCCTATAAAACTAGCTAAGTCTATGTAGCACACTAGTATATATAGCCCTATAAGATCACTATAGTCTGTGGCATAGGTTACGCTAATAAAATCACTATAGCTTATACTATAGGCTATGCTAATAAGATTATTATAGCTTATGCTATAGGCTATAAGCCTAATAAGATTAGCATAGTATAGTAATAATAATATATTTATATTTAGTAGTGGTAATAGCTATAGCTATATTAATAGTAATATTAATCTCTATAGTAATAGTAGTTAAGGGGAGAGTAATTACATAAGCTAAGGTAATATAGCATTACTACTACTAGGCTTGCCCTTACTATAGCTAGAGAAATGCCTCTATAGTATTACCTATAAAACTAGAGCTTTCTTTACTAGCTAAGAAATAAATAAAAGTGGTAATAATAGTACTAGGGCTATGGAATTCCTTTAGTAGTAAGTCTAAATATACTAGGTAATTTTCTAGGAGAGATTCTAGCCTTAATATAACTATATAGTAAACGTATCCTATAGTATACTTACTAAGGAACTTAATACCATTGCTTTCTAGGCTAAGGTAATAAGCCTTAGTATTAGTAATACTACTACCTTACTTATAGAGCCTAGTATAAGTAAGAGAGATACTAATTACTAATAGTAATAAATTAGCTTACTCTCTAAGCTCCTTATTTTGCTTAAGGCTATAGAGAATAGTTTATAGGAGAAATTCTCTATTACTATTAACTATATTTAGGATATAAATAGTTTTTAGCTTAAAGCTATATTACTAGCTATAATTTACCTATATATTCCCTTTAGTATCTCCTTACCCTTACCTTATATATAATTAATTTCTAGTAACTAGGTTATCTAACCCTATAGTATCTATCTTAGCATAGCTTACTATACCTTTTTTAGGTTATTTTTAAGTATAAATAATAGTATTACTATCTCTGTTTTCCTTTTCTTTCCTAAGGTAAGTCTCTTGCCTAGTAAGCATAAGTATAGCAAGAAATTTACCTTATTCTATAAGAGGTATACTACTCTTCTAGATAAGGCTATACTACTAGCTATTTACTATTATATGCCCTTATGTTATATATAGGAGATTTCTTCTATATTTAATATAGTTAAGGCTAAGAGTTAATATAACTAGGAGTAGCTTAGTATATAGGGTTAGGGTTAGGGTTAGGGTTAGGGTTAGGGTTAGGGTTAGGGTTAGGGTTAGGGTTAGGGTTAGGGTTAGGGTTAGGGTTAGGGTTAGGGTTAG